>CM041295.1:19798557-20447939 GCA_023052935.1 Piezodorus guildinii | reverse complement strand
CTGCCGAAGAGGTGAGAAAAATGTTATTGATCCAATGGAGACTATTTTTAATACAATTTGTTTTATGATTTTCAAATAACAGGCATGCAATTTTTACAAAAAAGAAATCCGGTTTCATACTTCTACACCTGGTACACTTTAATGGAGTCTAGATCCTTTAAAACACCTAGCTTTTAAAACTTAATGCTTTGGTTTAGTGATTCTATTATACTATAATTTTATAAATAAATATAAATAATTTTTATTTCCAGTATATACATATTTTACCTTTATCTTCTTTAATGGTTGAGACATTAAATCTCTAATTGGAAGATAACAAAGACTTCTTATGATCATCCAGGGGTAACTTGTGACATAGGTAGCTAATCTGAAAAAAATCAGCCCAGTTATCGTTTTGTTTTTTTTTAATCATAATTTTGGTATATTTGGATTAGCCTTTCTTCATTATTATTGAATGAATCCTCTTTAAACATTCCTATAATTTTATTATTAGCAGCTTTTACAATTCGGTCATTTAGATAGGCCATGAATATAATTTATTTTTTTTAGGATTTTTTTTTGTGTTCTACAGGCTTCCCAAAATATATAGCTTTTCACCATTTGAACTGCAGCCAGTTTCCATTACTCATATTTCTTTTCCATATAGAATCAGATCTATTGTAAGGATACATTCAATCAGTAGCAGATTCAATTTTTTTTTTCTTTAATACGCCAAAATCAACTTTTGCCTTCTCGATTTTATTTACACCTCTTCAAATATTTAACAGTGAGGTACTGTTGGGGAGGTAATTGATTTTTAAACAAAAAGTCTTTTGTGTGATTTTATGATCATTTGCATCAGTGAAACTTACTCTTTACTACTTCGTTTTTAAGAGAAATCTTCTCATTTTAATTGAATTATGATTCATATTATTAAATTAAAAA
Source organism: Piezodorus guildinii (assembly GCA_023052935.1). NCBI lineage: Eukaryota > Metazoa > Arthropoda > Insecta > Hemiptera > Pentatomidae > Piezodorus > Piezodorus guildinii. The sequence continues at coordinate 20,447,015 of CM041295.1, read as the reverse complement.
TAAAAAACTGCCTTAAAATATGTAATTAAGTTTGCTGACTGGTAGGAGTGTATGGTGATCAGCCTATTTATTAGAACCTAAGTTTTGTTTTTCTTGACTGGTCTGCTACCTATATTTATCCTACCTCTATAGTTGCCCATTTATTTAAACAAGTTTAAGCTAGTTCCTTTCCCAATCCTTGTAATATTTTACAGAGGTCTTGAAGAGTAAATCTATTCATGTCTCCAGGTTTATATATATCAATGATTCTCTAAAAACCATTGTGACAATTTTGATATCTTAAATAATTTGTAATGTATCATTCCAGCATCAGAATTTTTATCCTAATAATATTTTTAAACATCTGAATGTATGATAAATCATTTGGATCTAGAATCGTTGGTCTGTTTTCCTATCCATCTTATTAAGACTCAATTTTTCATGTAATCATAACTTATCATTGATATCTGCATTTGGTTGTGAATAATGTGATTATTAATTTTGAACTTGGTTGTAAATGTAATTAAGTCCAATAAGTAATTTTGGTAAATGCTGCGGCTTGTTTATTCTTTTTTTTACTAAATACATATTTCATTTTTAGGTTTTTGGAAGTGGAGGCTATTCGAGAACCTAAACTCATTGTTTTGGTTGGATCTCTCGGCCTTCTTGTAAACATCGTTGGCTTATTGTTGTTTCATCGTAAGTTGTTACTTATTTATTTACCCATTTCTTATTTCATTTATATATATTTTAAAAGGCTTAGTAACTCGATCACATTCTCATTTGAAATATTTATTCATATCTTTTTGAAGCTTTCTGCAACTCAGTGCCATTGTTGGAATGGGAATGGTTATATGGTTGGGGAGTATATAATTAATGCTCTTTTTTCATACTTTTCTCTTTCATATGAACCTTTACTGTAAAATTAACATTCCTTATAATGTTTGTATTGAAAGACTCTTACTCCATAAAAATATTTGTTTTCACTTGGTAGTCATAGGTTTTCATTTTGTTTCTATGAATGCTTCAAAATAGTTTGCTAATGTTTCAGCTGTTTAGTATTCCTTAGTTAAAATGACACTAGTTTAAATCTGGATTGAATGGGTTGACTTTTTAGTCCGTGAGCCAGCAACAAAAAATGCAACTGATTATACCAAAATTTTTAGTATGTTTTATGCAAAGAATCTATGATCTAAAATACATGTATGCATACTCAAAACAGGTGGATTACAAAATGGGGGCCATTTAAAAACAGAATGTCACAAAATACCACTCTTTTCTAACATAAATATGGTTATCATGGAAACGGCTCATCCTCTGAGGATAGTCGTTATATTAAGTAAATCATCAAGTATTTAATTAGCTTAGTGGTAAAAGACATTTTTATGTATAATATTCAACGATATAAAGCTATCACAAAAAAAAAAAGAAAAAAAAAATGGCGGAAAACGAGATATCATTCTTTCCTAACATTATTATGGCTAATATCATTGAAACGGTTCATCCTATGAGGGTAATCGTTATAACAATTAATATACAAAATTAAAATCACCTTTAATTTGAATTGTAAAACACGTTTGTATGACTAATAATTAATAGATATGGTTCTTACAAAACACCAGGAACCGAGAAACTTCTTATTTTTGTCATTAATTTTGTTGATATGGAAACGGCTGTCCCTAACAATATAATGGTTATAAACTACTTTATGGGGCATAAAATTAGTTTTAATGTGAGTAGTAATAGAAATCCGTAGGTCTAATAATAACTGGCATAATGTCAGTGCAGTGGTTACATGGGTCAGAATTTCTGTCCCTAAAAATGCGTCTGCCATGGCTTCCCACTCACCTGTGAATGGCAGACTAACATGGTTTGATTCATGTTATCGCTTAGTATTATGAGGTCAAAAGGAAAATCATGGTCAAATGAGTCAGAATTTCGTCTTTTTGGTCCCTTTTTGAATGGCCACCATTTTTGATTTGACAGACCTGTATTTTTTGCTCCAAGATAGACAAAGCTTTGCATAAAACATACTAAAAATTTTGGTAAAATGGGTTGCATTTTTCGTTACTGGCTCACGGACTATTTGTTTTGTGTTACACCCATGAAATAATGCCCTAGTGAGATTAATGTGGGAATTCATCTAAAAAAGAACTTAAGCATATTTTCATGAATTCTGACCTCACTCAAATGTATTATTTTTAATTTTTTCTAGTTAACTTCCTGGTTCATCTTTTCCTTCGTAGGTTCCATCGTAGATTGAATACTTTGAAACAATTGATGCCTTGCAATGAAAGTGATGTTAGTAATGAAAATGAATGCTCATGAATATTGTTCTAGTCATGTTAAAGAATGTTCTAAAATTTATATTCCTGATTTAATTAAATTTTAAAAAATCTTTGAAAGGTGTATAAGTTGGAAAATATATTATAATTACTCAAAATTTTGTCCTTCTGCTCTATATTTAAAATATGAAGTTTGATTAAAATATTGACACATTTTAGAACATGGAGCCCATCATGGCCATTCTCACGGTCCAGTTGTGAGGTCTTCTTCAAGATTAACTCATATGGTGTCTGTCAGTGCCACTGATGATAATGAAAATGATGAAATATTTGAATCTGACAAGAGAAAAAAAAGTATTAACTCCATTGACCGTTCACATTACCATGATAATCCTGCACAGATGAACATGCAAGGAGTATTTCTGCATGTAATGGCTGATGCTCTGGGCTCTGTTATCGTTGTTTTATCCGCTTCTGTAAGTTTGTTTCTATTTATGAATTTAGTATTTTATTTGCTTGTTCAGAATTAAATTTTCAGTTGTAGTATTTATAGCACATTTACTGGTTTAGTGGTTGAAGTATTATTATAAAATCTTAATTTAGACATAAAAGTAAGCCAGTATTTTATTTTTTTATTATTCTGCTTGATCTATCGTTACATTGATTTGTTACTCCCTGTGGGAAGGGTGAAGGAGAGGGTTTGAAGCACCACTTCTAAGAATGGTAAAAGCAAATACAGAAAACAAAAAAACATAGGGGAGCCTGTGGTTGTGTGGATTGCTCACTATTTTACAAAGTTAGAATCCAATCTTTATATTTTAAAGATAGATTAGATTTACCAGCTTTTAATACTCTTATACTGAGGAAGTCTCCAAAGAATATCCCTTCTTTATACCTACATAAGTCATACTGGGTGATCGTAGAATAGTTAAATGTTAACTGATTACTGTTGGCCTCCAATGATTTTTATTGAAAATAATCAAATCATTCCATTAGATATAATAAAATAATTTTCTAAATCAACTGTTTCCTAGATTAATATTTATCTGTATAAATTGTATATATGCATGTCTGTCAATCTCTAAATATCATTTGTAATTTAAAATGTGTTTGTATTGGTTGGTAAAATAAGTTTGTAGCACAATTTTACTGGTGATTTCTATAAAAAGTTCAGATTCTTGTAATTTTTTTTGATCTATTACGTGTTGCCATCTTTTAGGTAATTTTTTAATTCCGCCCTCCCAGAACAGTTGAAGGACGACCCAAGCGCTTTATGTCTTTTAAGTCAAAATTTCTGGTTCTGAACCGAGTAAACTACTTAAGATGGTGCTTTCTCCTAAGGCATTACCCATACACACTGCAAATTTTGTTAATGGTCTGTGCAGCGGATTTTTCTTTTCAGAAATAAAAAATCATTAAATGACAAAAATGAATTTTTTTTATATAAACTCCCTGTCAAAAGTATTGCAACACTTAAAAAATATTTTAATTTTACAAAAATGTTCTTTTTTTTTATAATTAAGAACGGTTCTAAAGTCAATAATAATCATTTTTAAACTGCAAATAGACAAGTTTTATTAAAATTTTCCTTTTCTACAATTTTAACTTTTAAATTACAATTTCAATTTTTAATTTACATTTAATAAGACGTATTGCCCCCTCTGGCTTGAATGACTGCTTCCACCCGTCTTGGCATACTTGTAAAAAGATTTTGAAGAAAATCTTGGGGTAGATTGTCCCACTCCCCCAATATCTTTAGCATTTCAAGGATAATAGAAGGTGAATCTCGGGACCGAACCTTTCTTTTGAGATAATCCCAAACGTGCTCGATTGGGTTAAGGTCAGGACTTCTTGCTGGCCAATCAATGGTTTGAAAATTGTGGTGTTCAGATATTCAGAAACACATCTTGCCTTGTGAGGACGAGCATTATCATGCATGAACAATGATTCAGAGCCTATGAATGGCATAAAAGGCACTACATGACCTTGAAGAATCATTTCTACATACCTCAAAGCATTCAAAGCCCCTCCTTGGATTGGCACTAACTCGGTGCGTGCCTCCCAAGATATGCCACCCCAGAACATGATAGTACTCCCTCCAAATGGCTCAGTTTTTAATGTGCAGCACTGACTATACCGTTTTCCAGGCCTTCTCCAAACGGCCATCTGGGCTGTTAAAGGCCACTCTTGTCTCATCAGTGAATGCAACTTTTTTCCATTCATCCACAGTCAGAGATTAGTGTTCCCTTGCAAATCTTAATCTTTGTACACGGTGTTCTATGGCGAAAAGAGGGCCTTTCACTGGCCTTCTTGACCTGAGGTTTGACTCTCTCAGTTTTCTGATGACCGTTAACTCTAAGATTGATAACCCTCGAACACCAGTGATCAAGTTTATTAAAAACTTTATTAAAGACTAAATATAGTCTTCCTTTAAGGACGCAATAGAATTACACTTCCGAAGTGCTTGTATTTTAATGAAGCAATAATCTATGGGGTTAGTAACCCTGGGACGCCCTGACATTAGTCATAACTACCAGTCTCCTTGTTCTTTTTTATGGTCCGAATCATCGTGACTTAAACGATTCATTGTGAATAAAATTAACTGTTTTACCTATACCTAAGAGAAAAGAGAGAACAGACTTGAGGCAAACGAAAGATAAACATGGACTGAAAGGAAATTTGAAATGAATGAAACAAAATTCCATTGTTTGTTGGTAAACAGTGTTTAAAAATAATATGTCTAATCCTTAATATTTCTCATTTAATAAATATTACTATAAATATAAACAAAGTCTGGATTAAGGTGAAAACCAAAAAAATCTCGAGAATTATGGGTGTTGCAATACTTTTGATAGGGAGTGTTATATATATATATTATATATATATATATATATATATATATATATATTATTTATTTATTTAGGATCAGGTTATTGCTGCTAAAAATGTAACTAATTTTTCTATTAATTATAGGCAATTAAGTATTGGAATCATTTGTCAATGTAATTTGTATATCTATATTATAAAATTTATTTTTATTAATATATATTTGTAATAAGTATATATTACACTTATATAAGGTCAAAGAACGCCAAAAAAGGGATTATGCGTGGTCGGAGGAAAGAAAGCGCAAACATGCGGAGGTTATGAGGGAAGTATGGAAGAGAAGGAAGTCGAGGAAGCAAACCTAAACATGATATTCGCGTGGTCTTCAAGGCCTTTTCGCGCCCAAAAAAAAAAAAAAAATATTTGTAATAATAGAAATTTATATTTTGTGTTTATTTCTTCTTCAACATATCAGACAGTTTAATTTGTTTATATAATTTACTATTGAATATATTTTAGATTGTTTGGTTAACGGATTGGAAGTATCGTTACTACATGGATCCAGCCCTTAGTATATTGATGGTTATTATAATCCTACATTCGCTCTGGCCATTGTTACGAGATTCTTCATTGATATTGCTACAGACAGTTCCAACCCATATAGAAGTGGACATGATTAAAAAAAAACTGTTAGATAAAGTTGAGGGAGTTTTAGCTGTCCACGAATTTCATATATGGCAATTGGCTGGTGATAGGATCATTGCTTCAGCACATATAAGGTAGTGTAATTTTTGGATCATATTAAATTTTATGTATTATGCTTAGGATTTTTCTTCCTTTTTCCTTCTCTTTTGAAGCTATCCTGACCTACTTGGCAGACATTTTTTTTTTTTAGAGCGAATCTAAAATTGGTTATAGATATCTCTTATTAAGACTTCAACACCATCTGAAACATAAGTCTTATTGATTGCCTCTTGAACTTTACAAAAGATTCCTAGATTAGACGCATTATGTAAATAGGATATGGTTGGTATCTAGACTTAACAAAGTTGACATTGACAAAAAAATTCTTTATTTATTGAACTAATACTAAATCAGACAAAAATCAATTTTTGTTACCAAAAAAATGTGTATTTCCGTTGAAAGCTGGAATTTGAAAAAATTCATGATCGAAATATTTTCCCTTACTATATATTTTGTAAATGAAACTAAAAAAGTATAACTAAAAATTAGCAGTAAGCATAATCTAAAAATAAATTATTCAAAAGTATAATAAATTTTATGTAAAATACTTTTTTTGTGATTTCAGATGCAAAAATCTCTCTGAATACATGAAGATTGCTGAAAAAGTAAAAGAATTTTTTCATAATGAGGGCATACATTCAACTACAATTCAACCTGAGTTTATTGAAGTTGATGTGAGTTAATTATTTTTAGCTTGTTTTGAATACTTTTTTATGTTATTGTTTGCATTGAAATATAGTATAGTCCATCTAATTCGAGGTGTGTATTGTTATATTTCATTACATCAGTTTCCTTTATTACTTCAAGAAGAGTTATCTTTATCTAAGAAATATGAAAGTTCCATGAATTACAGTTTAAAGCATGATGAATCAGATAAAATGATCTGCAGAAAATGAGCACATAAGCTCATGAGTTCCTTTTTTTGCATAATGCTTCAATGTCTGAATTGAGCTTATTTCATGAAAACTAAGTAGAATTTATATGGAAAGTTTTACCATTACTTTTCAAATTATTCTACTTCTTTTAAAATTAATTTCAAGCAGGAAATAAGTGAATAAAGTGTGATGTGCACACCAGAATTCTTTAGTAAGGCTTATTTTATTATTTGTGCCTTACTTAATATTTTATTTTTAGCAAAATTAAACTTGTGCAGTAATTTAATTCTATGAAAAGTTAGGTAAGTTTAATGTATACTTTAGCTGTTAAAGGTGTTCGGCATTTTTTATTTATTTATTTTTTTTAATAGTTTTTTTCCCCCTTTTCTCCTATATGATTAATATTTCACAATTTTTTATATACTGTTTGTATTTTTCTCCATTAAGTAGTGGATTTCATATTTGTATTTTCCTGATTTATTGTCATAATATTTCCCAATTAAATATTTGAGTAAACTTAAACTCTTAGATTTTTAGTATTACCTGCTAAAACCAGGATACATGCAATTTCATTGAATCCCTTATGATATTTTTGATCATATGATTTCCTATATTTTTGAATTTCTTGACAAATGTGTGTGATGTTTTATCCCTATTTGCTTTGTGTGTTTTGTATGTTCTTTATTTTTCATTTGCTTATTTTATCTATTGGCATACTTAATATATTTATTTTTATTTTTGGTAGATTTTTAAAGAACCAAACAGAAGGTGTTATTCATTGAAGGATGTTGCATTCCCCCCCCCCTTTCATTGTTTATTTAAATTTTTATTTCTTTATAACTCTACTTTTAGTTGTCTTTTCCATTAAGTTTACTGGTTCAGTACTTTCTTTTCTTCCATGGAATCCTTTTATTACCAACGAATTTATCCTTAAAAAAACCCTCTCTCTTCTTGTTATCTTCTCATTGTTCCTTTTCAACTTCCTGAATCCAGCTTGTTGAAGATTTCTTTTTCAAAATAGATGGATGAACATTTGTATTATTAACTTGTTATCAGTCCTTGTGTATAAATGCCAAAAAAATAAATATCACTTGGTTTTTTTTTTTTGTTTTGTTTTTCTTTTCCTGTCATGTTTCCCATGTTCCAGTATATTTCATTATTGCATCTTAATTTCCAGGATTTCTCTGTGTGCGAAGTATTTTGCTCCTGATTCTTCTTTCTAATCTTCCTAATCTAATTTATTTCAAATTCAGTTTTAACTCGCGCTATGAATACCCTGAAGCAGCCCTAGCTGAGGATGGAACATTAAAACTATCTCAGAATATCTTTTCTCCTAATATGTTATAAAATCTTCTCGCCTATCCTGGCTAAATCACAGAATACTCTCAATAAATTATCGGATACTACCAATGTGGTTTTAGGCAAAATAGTTTGGCCATTGATCACATTTTTTCTTTAAGATAAGTTTTAGAGTAAAAGCTGGAATGTAATGGTGTAGTCCAACTTTATATTGTTTTCCAAAAAGCTTATTATTTCATTGACTGTCATATGCTGTTCAACATCATGAATGAAGAGAGAATACCTATAAAGCAAGTAAACCTTGTATTGATATGCATGTCCAAAACATTCAATAAAGTTAGATCAGTCATTATTTCTCCAAAAGGTCAGGTTTGATCGGATTTGAAACAAGGTGACTCACTTTCACCTGTTTTATTTAATTTAACATTAGAATATGTCATAGAAAAGGTGAAGTATCAGGAAATATTTAAATCTGAGTGATAAAATTCCAGTTTAGGGTACTCAATGATTTGATACTGCTTAGCAAAGACACAAAATATAGAATAAATTCAAGTTCATAGATGAAAACCAATAAAGAAATAGGGTTTGAAATGAATACAGATAAGATGGAACATATGATTAATTATAGAATCAGTTATGGTGTTGGTGATATTGATCTATCAGGTGAACACATGAAGACATTTAAATATTTAGGTTCTGTGATAACTAGAAAAAACAAAATTCAGGAGATAATAAAGTTGTGGTTAAAGTTGGGAAATGTGTGTCATTATTCAGTTATGAAATTACTTAGCTCATCGCTTCTGTCAAGAAACTTTAAGATTATAATTTATAAAACTATTATTATTCCGACAGTTCTTTGATGCTTGGTTGCTTACTTTGAAGGATGAATAATGCCTTAAGGTTTTTGAGAATAAGATACTGTGTAAAATATTTGGTCCAAAGGGGAGTTTAGAAGGCTATACAATGCATAATTATGGAGATTGTATCCTGTCAGTATAATTAAGTTGATAGCATTGTGACCACTAAAATGGGTATGTAAAGTGGTTAGGCTCAGTGAAGAATGAATTCCGAAAAAGTTCGTCTGTTATTTGGATATTTGGAGCGTTTTTGATATTTGTCAGAAATTTGCTTTTTCTACTGAAACTTTTAAATGGGAAAATAATTTTTTTTATTTATTTATTTTTTTTTATAAAACCTTAAAACTTAAATTATTTTTCATGCTTTCAGATTTCTGAAAACCCTATTGAGAGGTCTTCAGGTGACTGTGTTTTAGATTGTCCAAAAACTGATAAACCCTGTACCTTTTCGACATGTTGTGGTCCTTCTAAGCAGGTATTTGATTTATGACAAGGTGAATATATTTATAATTAATCTGGGTCAATTTCTTCTATTGTTCTTTTTATAGTTTTTATTATTGAAGTTTGCATTTTTAAAAGTCTGTTTTGGATTTATTCTTTTCTTCATCAAATTATATAAATTAAATGCTTTATTTCCCCTCAAGTTATTCAGAAACTGAACTGAGTAGTCGTATTCTGCTTTTGTGTTATAGATTTGATACCATAAATGTGGGAAAGAAGAATATAATAATTAATCAATCTTAGATTAGAATATAATAATTAATCAATGGCAATTTTAATTTTAAAACTAGAATTAAAAAAATATATATATATATATATATATATATATATATATTTTAATGTTCTTTATTATTTATTTATTGATGTTTAATACATATTTGGCGCAACAACCCGTTACCGGGTCATCTCTAAAAGCTTCTGCCAGTTGCCTCTATCTGCTGCTGCAGCTCTCCAGCTCCTAATCCCCAGGAGAACATGCATCAGAAGTCAGCCCACCTCACATTTGGCCTGTCCACTCTTCATTTGCTGTGAAACTTCTCTACCAGTGTCCTCTTAGGAATCTCACTCTCCTTCATCCTCGCCACGTGACCCACCCATCAGTCTCCCAGTTGTGAATGTCAGAGTACAGTTGAATAATGTGGCCCATTTTGGATTCCTGATCAAGGAACTGCCCTCTCAACCACCAAATTAAAGAGAAGGCATGGAAGGGCATCACCCTGTCTCATGCCGCAACTCGTGTCAGATCTGACACAAACTACGCTGTTCAAACCCAGCATGGTCATCCTTACTAGAAGAATCAACTTCATGGGTATGCTCATTTTCTCTAACATCTGGTAGAGTTCAGGTCGGGTTACGCTATCATACACATACTTGAAATCTAGAAAAAGGTGTTTGGTAACCATCCTGTATTCCTTTGCTTTTTCCAGAATCTTTCTCAAGAAGAAGATCTGGTCCGCGGTTGATCTACCCCTTCTGAATCTAGCCTGAAAGTTGCCGATCTCCCTTTCAGCATGAGGGCTGAGTCTCTCGAAAAGAATGTTTGACAACACCTTGTAGGCACTCGAAAGAAGTGCTATATCCCCTGTAGTTGTTGCACTCCATTTGGTCACCTTTCTTGTGAAGCGGGCAAATGACACCTTGTTTCCAAACTCGAGGCATCCTTTCTTCTTCCCATATTGTAAGAATTAGGTTGTGGAGTTCCTTCGTAAGTCCCTCGCTGTCATATCGAATCATCTCTGCTTGTATGCCGTCAAGTCCTGGAGCCTTGTTGTTCTTAAGCTTCATGACAGCCGCCTCGCCTCGACTTCATCCTCGTCATCGTTTGAGAGCTCTTCCACCCTTGAAATGATTCTAATGGCTTCATCTTCTACATCGTCTTGGTGAAGCGCTTTTCCTAAGTGCTGCCTCCTACTCTCGAGGATTTCTCCCTTTCCTGTTAGAAGATTTCCATCTGTATCCTTGCAGGAGTTTACTTCCGGTTTAAAAACCAACCTCCCTTCATTCGCCCTTTTGGAAGAAGAGCCTGCTTTCATGGAGAGTTTTGTGGTTCACAACCTCCTCTATTCTTTTGTCCTCCCATGCCCATGCTCTTTTCTTTTTGCAGTGGATCTTCTTTTCTTCCCTCCTTCTGTTTCATTAAAGTAGTCGTACTCTGCTTTTGTGTTATAGATTAGGGACCAAAATTGTGGCAAAGAAGAATATAATAATTAATCAATATTAGATTGAAAATCGATTGCAATTTTAATTTTAAAACTAGAATTTAAAAAATTAAAATTTTTTTTTTTTTTAAATTGTTATTTATTATTTGTTTATTGATGTTTAATACTACATAAAATAATATATTTGGTATATTTGATTGGAGTATATAAAAATATATTGTTATGATGCTTATCTCTTGGTGATACTCTAGGGGGTCATGCAGCCATATTCTTTTTAAATGCCTTTGGGAAATGTATGTGATGAAAGGTTATGGATTAGTGGGTTAGGATGGGCCAAGAGTTTGTGATTAAAAGACTTATGTCTTATATGTCCTATTAACATGTATCCAAATTGGCAAGAAATATTTGGTCAATACTGTCGTTCAATATTATGGAGGCCTTTATGGATAATTTTATTGGGGGAAGGATTCGATGGTTGTATGGAGTCCTAAATCTTTTGTAATCTATATCTATAGTAATATTTATTATGACATACTTTAAATTACCAAATGGCTAGAATATTGAGCAATTAAGTCTTTTGGTACTTTTTTGGTAATATTAAGCAATTTTCGGTTACCATTTTTCAGAATAATAAATTATTTTGCCTCATCCATGTTTTGAACTAATAGAATAGTAGACTTGTGCTCTATCCACTAGACCATGCCGCTCCATATAATGCATTGCAATGATTATAATCCATACATTTAGTTTTAACTCTTAAAGGTTGATGCTATACCGGATTTGTTATCACTGACCTACTAAATGGTATCCAATCTTTTATTTGAGAAATATGGCCTAAGAATACAAAACCCAAGTTGAACCGTAGAAATTAAATGAAGAATAATTTCTTTGTTCTGGGACTGGTATCTCTGAATTTGAGATTTGAATGTAGGCTCTGTAAGATATATGAGGATCTACATATAGTATTTGTTAATGAACTTTAGTTGCCTATGTTAGAAGAAAGATAGGAAATACTTATTGCAGTAGGAAGGGTAGACCCATTTCAACTCAGCATAATACTCGGTGATAAGCGTATCTCTGATGATTCCCTTAGCATATTGTATTGTGGAATTCATTAGATGCTTGAGTTGAGAACATGAAGGTCTGTCTTAAGCTAATTAAAGTCTATAAAAATAAGATATAAAGTAAGAAATTTAGAGTTTTGCTGTTTCGAGTGGAAGAAAATAGCATAGACAAGCTGCTTTGGGGTTGATATGATTTGATGGGAACTTTAGTGATGCATTTTTGATAGGAAAAGGTTTGATGTAAAGTATTTTTGCTGTCACCAAGATTTTTAACAGATGTGTGGGAATGAGATAGAGGGCTTATTCAGAGTAAAGTTGGGAGAAAGTGTTGTAAGAGAATATTGTAATTATTTATAGTCCCTTTATTAATGGTTCTAAATTGGTTTATCTTATCAATAAATAATTCGACTGATAAAAATAAAGGCCATCACAATACTCAATATAAAATGATATGGAGAAGTGGTTGAACTATTATTTTTATTACAAAGTATGAATATATTTACGATGGTTCTTATATCTCTTCTTTTCCTACATTTAGCAAGTTCTTATTTTTATCCTAAACCAATGCAATTAATAACAAGTGTATTTTCATAAATATTAATTTTCTTTATGATTGATATAGTGTTGACCTTAGATTTAATCTAGGAGAAGATGGTTAGGGGTGTGATCAGGAAAGGACAAGTTGCTTATTTGTTTCTTCTCGTTCAGAGCCCGTGATGAAAGATAGCATACAAAGTAGAGCAGAGCATTATCATACTTTTAAGCATTATAACTCCTTACTGTGTATTTCTTTCCTAGTCATACCTGCAACTGACTTTTTCTTGATTAATTTTTATTGTATATTCAACGTCTAATTGAATCTTCTTCTTTCTTTTTTTTTTATTAATAGTAACTATTGTTTTATTTCTATAGGATAAAGAAAATCATTCTCCTGGTGATATCCCTTATATGTGTAGACAGCGAACTTGCTCTACTTTAAGTTTGCCTACATTTAGTGCAAGAGCTGAATTGAGTGAGATGGAAAGAGGATCTCTTTTAGATAATGGCTGTACGATTCAAACCGCCTGTGTTTGACAGTGAAATTGTTGCTCATAAAGATGAGCTCTTCTTATGTGCTCAGGTGATTTTATTTCATTGATCTTCAGTGATTTTATTTTCAGCATGATTTTTATTTTGTTCATAACATTTTTCATTTAAAAGGTTCTGTTATTAATGGGATACTCTCTAGTCTTGGAATTTTGAAACAATATTTCTCATTATATCCATAGGATATCATTACTAAATGTATTAATGGAAATCCAGATTCATTCACTTTTTATGGGCAATAATATCACTTTGTAGCTGAACTAATTTTATATTTTATACCATTGTTTTTAATGGTTATTGCATTTTCTAAGTGGGTCTAATTACTACTTATGTTTTTTTATAATGATCATTTGTAACTTGTTGTTTATTCGTTTAACATCACTTTTATGCTGCTATGGCTAATCGGACGATGCTACAGTGGGAGTCCTAAATTTTGCCTATCCAGGTTTTATTTTTTTAAACTGTTGTCTTTAGGCCTTAGGGACTGTTGATATACAATGCCTTATGTTCCTCCAGTCATAGATGTATCTAGAGTAAAATGCCAGATTCTCCAAGAAGCTCCTCGTAGAGTTTAGCACAGTTCCGCGAGCTCCGAACCCTTTATGTAGAAGTCTCTCTCGCTGGAGCCTTCACAGAACTTCTCCTGCAGGAAAGGGAGGTTATAAATTTCCTTCTTGTCTCTTTCTACCTTATCTGCCAGATTGAGGTCATTACTCTTGTATCTTATAGTAGGATACGAAATGATTGCTGGCTTTTCGGTCTTATGAAACGTCACATTGTCAGCATATCTGTTGCATTCATGACAGAGGACCCAACATCTCTACCATGTTTGCTGACACCTGGGACTCGACGCAGGGATACATAATTGATGCTAAGTTTTAGTGCGTTTGACCATTTAGACCCCGACATTGTACGCTTTTCATATATAAATTTATTCACTTTCTGGGTCTCTTTAAAATGGCGAACACCAATTCGCAACCTCGGCTGAATAGTTGAATGTGGATTGGAATAGTGCATCAGGTACATTTGACAGCCACTGGATAATGGACCAGTGCTGTAAAGGAGCCTCCCATTGGCAGCGGATCAATCCCAATCTTCGGTACCTCCTGAGAGCGTACAACATCGCCGTGGAGATGTTCGCAGGGAGTCCAACGATGGCCTTGAAACTCCTCTGAATCATTGTGTCGATGCCCTTCAATATTTCGGGACGCAACTTAGTGAGGGGCGCTATTTGGAGACGATAGGTAAGACTGGAGAACAGGTACTGATTGTCAACGCTTAGTTTCTGTTCAGGCTTCAGCAAGGATGAGGTGGCGAGCTTATTCAGGTTTTCATTTAACTTAGTCTCCGAATCTTCATTAAATCGTAGCTCTCCCGAGAATGAGCATCCCAAGCATTTTATGGTTTCTTCTTTCTTCAGACTCTGGATGCTATCTCCATTCTCAAGGGAGAGCGTCGTTGTTTTCAGCTCCCCTTTGCTCATATCGATGCTCTCACCCTTCCTCTGGTTGATAGCGAGACCAATTTCTTCAAATGTCCTCTGAATTCTGCCAATTACTCTTTCTGCAGCCCCTTTGCCACACACTGAAACAGCCTATTCATCTGCAAATCCTGTGAGGACCATACTTTCCTCGTCACTTTTTAGTTTATATACAATTTTTTTGGAAAAATCATGTTTGTACAGGTCACGATAAAGATGGTTAATGGCCAGATTAAACAGTGTTGAAGACAAGAGGCCACCTTGGGGTACTTACTATTTAGCCCTGCAAATTTTTTATTTATAAGCCTTATTCATAAATACAATAGAATGTAAAAGGGTATAGCCAGGCAAGAATGGAAAATCTGTCCCTGCGACTTTTTTGATACTTGTATGATCAATTTGATAAATGGTTTTCGAAATTTTCAGAAAAACTTTTTTCAATTTTTATTAATTTTTTTTTAATTGTAAAATTATAAATTGACTAATGATAATTTTTTTCCTGATTCTTAGGAATTGACACCTTTCAAAAAGATTTTTAAAAAACATATTTTGATTTTCTTTTTTCCACTAAAAATCGTCTTTTCATTTAAGAATCATGAGCAATGATATGGCTTTATGTCTTTGACTCCTACGAATCAGGAAAAAACATCATTAATTAATTTCGAATTTTACTATTAAAAAAATTACTGCACTAGGAGACCATTCAGCTTTTCCAACCAGATTTTCTGTCTGAAGACTATCCTGGAAAGGGGACAGGAATATAAACTCAAAACTCACCTTCTCTTTGTCAATTTTAAATAAGCCTATGACATTATCGACCATCAAAAGCTGTACAAAGCATTAAGTCATGGCCCTGGCCCAATATTTTCAATTTTATAAGAGCAGGATCTCTCAGATGGGCAGGTCATGTTTGAGTTAAAGAGCTAAAAATTTAGGTGAAATATTTTTTTACGACATTCAATTAATCCCTTGAGTATGAATCAAAAAAGCCGCCGGGGCCGATTTCCAATTCTTACCTTGCTGTACCCTTTCGCTAATTCTGGTTTCTTCATCTTCCTTAATAATTCCTGTCTAATCCAACTAGTCAACATGTATGACAGTATTCAACTTTTTTGTGTTGAGAATTTATTAATTATTACTTCTATTTAATTATTCTCTTCTATTGTTCTATCAGTATCTTCTGTTGTTTGGTTTCAGATAGTTTGTTGCTGTTTAGTTTAGGTTCATTGTTAGTTATATACACTTATCAGGTGTTTTCAAATTCAGGTGTTTTATAAAAGCGTCCTGTATCTTAATTTTTCCATATAGAAGACTCTTTATGGGGCTTATTTAGAGATGGTTAAAGTTAGAAAAATTTATATTGGCTTATAGTTCTGTCAATGGAATGGAAATAACACTGTTATTATTATAAAAATACAATTTTAATAGTTTTATAAGTCTTCTATAAAACATTTGTCTGGATTCTATATGATTTTCAGTAATTAACTTTACTAAAGCATTTATAAATAACCACTATAAATATCTTATTTTTTTACTGACAAGGGGAGTGAGTGCATGGTATTTGTCCATAGCTGATTTTGTTCATATTGTTTGTTTTGGATGATAGTTTATTAAAATATTTTTACATCTTTAAATAAGCATTCTGTAAGTCCGATAAATGAAAAGATAAAATATTTTTTCTATTTCACCCAATAGGCCCTAAGAGCTGAGAAAAAAAATAGACTGCTTTATTACATATCTTGTGTTGAATGATCATATAGGAAAATAGTTTCAGCAAGTTTTATTTTATTTTTTCTGAGCTTCTCAGGCACATTTGATGAAATGGGAAAATATGTTGTTTTTTAATAATTTGATTGTTGATTTGTCCAAAATGAAGTTGGGTAAAAATTGGTGACAAACACAACATGTGTACCCCTTGTGATTTTGTTTTTATTATTTTAATTGTTTTATTTTTTTAGGTGATATTTTGTGATCTTCACAGGAAGAGTACAAGGCTACATGTCATTTGTGTAAATTGTTATATGTTAATAACGTTTAATTATTATACTACTTCATTTTGTATAATATGATTGTCTATGTACTCATTGATGATAAAGCTAAAGGTTTTATTATTACTTTATCTTCTCTAAAGTCACAAATGTAGTTACTGTTGGATAATTTGTTGTAAGATAGCAATTTAATGCAAATATTTAAAAAATAATTATTATTTTTTTAATATGTTGATTTAGTACTTCATTTTTATTTAGTCTGTTGATCGTAGCATTTTTAATATAGTATAAATTAATTTATTCCTTACAGAGGATGTTGGAAAAATATCACTTTTAATTTGTAATAGTGACTGACTTATTAATGTATTGATTGTTATTTTTTTATTAAATTATGTCCTCGAAAAAAAAAAAAAAAAAAACTGTTTAAATTTTGAATAATTTATTTAAGATGAGATAGTTCAGGTGGAAATCAATAAATTATTTTCAAAAATGTTGTGAACTTTTTCTTCTGAAACTAATGTTCTGACTTACATTGAGGTCTTCATCAGTGCTAAAAATAAACAAGATGCAATATAAAGGTTTAAATTGAGAAATGTAAGAATGAAAATTGCCAGATAACAAATAAAAACGAAAAAAAACATTGCACTCCAAAAAATGAAAAAATAAAATAAAATGTATTTCTAGTAAATACTTGAATTCGAAAATTTTACAACCGCAATACTTTCTCTTACTATGTATTTCATTTATAGGTAAATGAAAGTAAAAACTAATGAAATAATGAGTTGATATATTCATAGTAAAAGTTGTCAAATTAAAAATTAATATAGATAATTAAAATAAGTTATTTAAAGTTATGATAATTTTAACATCTGTTAAATTTAATATAGACTAAAATAAGATGATATATAAAGAAAATTTCATATATATATATATATATATATATATATATATATATATATATATATATATATATATATATAATATATAAAGTCCAATATAAATTTCAAATGCATAATATTTATATAGATGATCTATTTAGATATCTGAAGTAATAATAAACAGAGAACATTCAATAAAAACAGAATTTAATACAGGAAGTGATAAACTAATGTTTCTCACCTTCTCTATCCGAAGATAAAGAAAATGAGAAATCTAAACTTGTGGAAAATAATGCGGTAAGAAACCAAAACAACCAACAATCAAGTACTTAATATTAGTAGAGAAAGGATTCTAGGAAATACTTTTGACTGTACTTGGAGTAAATACACTTAAAACTCTTCAGAAATGAGAGATAGATACATCTCTTGGGATCCTGAAAATGAATTATATGAAGCAATTAGTCAAAATTTTGGATTGTAATTTGTTTCGAGATCTCCATTAATACCTTTGTACACTCTACAGCAGTGGTCAAAGTGAGGAAATTTTAAGGAGCAATCTAAGAGTCATCAGGTTTCAAAAGTCTCTTTAAGGTGGAAAATATTGTAAAGGACAATTTAGGATTTAAAAGGATTTTATCTAAAAGGTTTTCTGAATTATGTGGTTAGCATACCAGATATCTTTAATACTTAATATGAATCTTTAAAATTCTGATATAAAGCTCAGACTTAAGGATATCATATATGCTTTTCCCATTTGCCATATAAATAGTGAGGATTGAAATTGGGATTGGTGACAAATATTGCAAATTGAAAAATTTGTGAAAAATATTCCTTAAGCTAGTTATCAGTTGCCCTATGACTTAATGTATCCAAGTCCTCTTATACTGAATAATGATTTGGAGTGTGGGTAAGACAGGTATATTTGAAAATTGTGAGCATATAAATGATATTGAGAATGATTTATGGGAAGGGGAAGATGAGACGATGATGGATGAGAAGAGAAAGATCATTAACATAAATATAGTCTATGAAATAGAATGTCTATGTCTATGCATAAGAAATAAATTGTGAAGATAGATGCAAGATCTAAGATGGTTTTTTGTTTCATCGATTTATAGGGAATCCAGTAAACTATGTTAGACTGATGTTTGAATATGATTAGATCTTATTTTAAGTTAGTAAAAGATAAAAAGTTTATTATGGGACTTAATAAGTTTATCCATTGCAACATTCATTAATTTTTTCCCTCTATTCAGACCTTTAAATTGTATCTTGTTTCTTTTTAATCCTAATTAAGACCCTCATGTGCGTTGGATGTTGGTTTTACAATAAATAATTTTCACTATTTTTGAAATTAGTGTATTGACCACCATTTGAACTTTCATCATTTAATAAAAATAAAAAAAAAAATAAAAAAAATTTGGTATTTTAAAACACGTTTTACTGTTAGTGTTAAATAAATAGATTTTTATCTAAAATCTAATCATTCGGTTCTTTAATGAATTTTGTTTATTTTATTTAAATTATGTTTTTTATGTTATAATACTGATAGTGTTTTAAAGTTTATTTATTGTACAGTTCCTAAATTGAACAGCTACATTTTTTTTATCCAGTTGGATATAGATTTGAATGCTGGATTTAAAATGTCAGATGGTTAGATGTTAATATACTTAAAATGAATAAATATGTTTTTAAATATCACAAACACTGAAGATTCTTATATTCTGTATGTGCTGTATTTTCACCATATCTATGTATGTTAATTGAAAAATACAAAAGGTGTTAATTATTCAATTCCTTTATTAAAAAAGTACTTTCTCTTCACCCTTGATGAGAAGAACGACTACAAATTCCTTTCTTACTTAATGAACAGGAGACATCTTAAGAAAGATTTTATATGTTTTGAAATTTTTACAGGTTCTCTTTAACCTTTTCTACTTGTTTTCGAATATCAAATGTTTCCCAATGATCAGATACTTATTTTTCTAGATATAATTTATTTCAGTTTAAGATAGATCCATCACTCAGAATCAGTAAATTATTTCTGAAAAAACTTAAAAGCCAAAGTTATGTAGCTCCATAGGTTCTAGGAGTGTTTAGGGATAGGGTCCTTGAAAAATCTATTATAAATAATCATCAATTTCCAGGTTGACATTGGTGGGTGGAGGTAAAATTGATATATATTCTTGTTTCTTTCATCAATATTTAAGTCCTATAGTTTTTAGAAATGAGAAGTGAAATACTTATAAAAATTAATAAATGGGTAATAAATAAAAAATTTCAGAGCAATTTGTTTAATTGAGATTTGAGAAAAAGAGAAAGGTTGTTTTAAACCAAAACAGAAGAATAGTCGATGGTTTGAAGAATAGAATTAAGATTTGAGAGTATTAACCTAATTAGGTAAGTTGGTTAGGTAACAATAAGGTAAAAAAAAAAGAATCTTATAGGTTCATAGAATTACAAGTATGAAGTGGTTAACCAAAATACAATAAACAGATACATTTTTATTTTCCTTTTATGTTAAACTATTCCATTGTTTAAAAAATGATTCAAAGTAATGTGTTTGTTGTCAATGGGTAATAATAAGTTTTTTAGGGTCTTGAGGTTTAGTTAATAAATATTAAACTATTTACTAGATGTGTGTAGCACAAATACATTTGTTTATATATATAATTCTATTTTTATGTTTTCATAATTCTTTAATTTTTTTTTTTTTTTTTTGTTAATACCTCATTTAAATATAATTTAATGGTAAGAA
Organism: Piezodorus guildinii; assembly: GCA_023052935.1. NCBI lineage: Eukaryota > Metazoa > Arthropoda > Insecta > Hemiptera > Pentatomidae > Piezodorus > Piezodorus guildinii. Next base: position 20,426,737 of record CM041295.1, on the reverse strand, counting down.
AAAATGGAGTTTTAGTTGCAATACAAAATAAATAAATACACATTACAGAATAAAGCATATATTTAATTTGTATAAGATAAATGAAGAAACTTATGGTAAGTATACATTTGAGCAAAGATGGATGTCACACAGATTATTGAACATTTTCGCATAATACATTGTTTTCAATAATACAAACCCTAATGGTGTGTAGTATGACCGTTTAAAATTTATTTTGTTCCTCTAAAAATAAAGAATATTTACATAAGTAATGACAGGTTATATTTCCTACAACATAAAAATCACTGATAAAAAAAGCGAATCTCGACTTGAAACAGATATTATGTGTTTGTGTATATGTATGTATATATATTTATATAGACACACATATAAATATACATATATTTATATTTATTTGAATGGCACATATTACATATTACACATCTCAAACTTTTCACATGTACATGGTTATTTAGATATACTGCTTTAATTTTTCAAATATTTGCTTATGTTTACAGCTTATGTAAATGAAATTAAACATTTATGTTCATGTATTTAATAAATCATCAATAGTGAGCTACTGGCTAAAATATATCAATCATTATATAATGTAATGCCTTCTTGCTAACAATTCACCTTATGCCACTAAGGTACAGGAAAAATGGAAAAAAATTGATGGATACTCCAATCTTCAAATAAAATTAATCTTTTTTTGTTAATTGATTTGAACCATAAATTAAAATATAACTAAAACACTTATCCTCATTTTTACAAATTTATAAGCTATTAGACTATGAAAATAACAAAACATTAAATGTATCTATATGTTTGTATGTAATATATAGCTATATTTTATAACATAAAGCAATACATTTTACAATATAATATACAAAATAAGCTTCTTTTCAATAAAAGTACATGATTGTTATTAAATACAGTAAAATTATTAACATTTCATAACAAAAAATTTATAAAATAAGAATAATGTGACTGTTGATGGCTTTTCTTCCTCATGAACTGTCTGATTAGCCTAAAACAGAATAAAACGTTTTTTCAAATTACTTACATTGTAATTTTGACTTAAAATTAATGAATTAATAACCACTATTGTATTGGCATTACAAATGATTATGATTTATAACAAAATGTGGAATAGGAAAGGAGGGAAGGTGTATGCAGATAAAAATTTATAACAAAAAAGTATCAATAATTTCCTTTCAGGAACAGTCAATTTAGGTATCCAGCATCTGATGATAGTGATATTAATAACACTGTATGTTAATATATGGAAATTCTATTTATTCGGCATTACAAGGGAGTCTTGCCTCCTACAGAAGCTTCCTCAATTCAGCTCTATCAATCGCATGCTCCATCCATGATGTTATGTTATCACTTGGAAGTTAATTAAATAATAGTTCTGTTGTTTAATGAGTTATGACTAAGAATTGTATTTGAATTAAAAACTTCTAGTAGGTTAGTTATCCTAAAATCTAAAGATAAAATATAAAACTTGTAAAAACATGGTCCAGTCATATCAATCACAGTTTCTTTGAAAATATAAAATTCAAAGTCTACCAAAATATTATTTGGTTTATTTATCCTATCTAATAGGCTTAGGAATAAGCTGTCCTCACCTGAGTATGGAGTGCAATATAGTGAATACCTCCCTCAGTATACCATTTGAATCATTCTGTAAGTTCATCATATATGGAGCTATGCTCCACAGTGCTACAAATGGCAATACATTAAGAAGAACGCTTATTCATTTGTAAGTCAACAGTGAATTAGCGAATGGTTAACACATACATATATATATATATATTGTTTGATCAGTTCTCGACTGTTGATAATTTAAGTTTGTGTTGTTCTCAGGTTTCAGTCAATGAATAAACAATTTTATCTATGCGACGTTTCGAGAATTTATTGTTCTCATAATCATGCCTTAACAGTGGAAAAACAAAAAACAGAATAACATCATATATTAATTATTGTATAATAATATTAATGTTCTGTTTTTTTGTTTTTCCACTGTTAAGGCATGATTATGAGAACAATAAATTCTCGAAACGTTGCATAGATAAAATTGTTTATTCATTGACTGAAACCTGAGAACAACACAAACTTATATATATATATATATATATATATATATATATATATATATATATATATATATATATATATATATATATATATATATATATGGAAACTATATTTTGGCAAGGTTTAGAGATTTTATTCTCCAGATATCCATGCTCTAAAAGTGAGATATAGGTCTTTAGAAAATATTCATCAAATAATATTGGACATTAGAAGTAGAAACAATATTATACATAATAAAATATTTTAAAAATCCTTTTGTCACCAAACAATAGTGCTACATATAATGAATGAAGCTCAAGAACCTTAATAACTCAAAAGTATTAGGGATTTCACAGATATTACTTTATTTAATTCTTTTTAACTTATAATTAAAAGAAACCGGTTGAAATAGACTTGAAAAAAGCCTTTCATTTGTCAAACCAATAAGAGTATAGGGGTAATTTGTATTTTTTTCAGATAAAATCTGATGACGGATTTAGAGAAAACTACGAATTATCGGGATTCTATTGTATTTAAAGTTGTGACGAATATCGGGCGGGGGTTGTTAGGAATACTTGACAGGGAGGGGAGAGGGTTACTGTTAGCCGGAAAGAGATTGTTTAGCGATATCGGTTGGTTAGCGGTATCTAGAACGGCGGGCGACCTCATTCCCCCACCCTCCCTCCTCCTACCCCTACAGTTCCACCAAACCATCTTTCCATCATTTCTGGATCCTTCCATCCTTTAAGAGATCATAAAGCTATCAATCGAGAACTTCGTCAAACGAACAACGCTCGTACAGGATTTTTGTAGCTACAGGATCAGGGTTAGGGTATTAGAGTAGGTGCTCAACTTCTTAGTTATTACCTCTAAATATATTTCTATTAACCCTTTTTTATTTATTATCTATTTATTTTTTAAACAAGTTTAAAATAACACACCTATTTCTTCATCTATTTTTTTCTTTAATTTTTTTTTCTTTTTCGATTAAAAAAAAACCAATATTTCAATTTTTTTTTAAATATAGCCTTTATCCTCACACAAGACTGAAACGACAAGAAACTGCTCGAATATATCGATTACTACAACACTTACTAGACCAAACGTTCAAAACTTCCAGTATATTACAAAAGACTCATTTACATCACTATTATCAGACCTATTTGGACATATGGAATCGAGCTTTGGGGCTCTACTAAACCATCTAATTGCTCCCGCATCCAGTCCTTACAATCCAAAATCCTGAGTGCTCCTTATTTTGTTACAAATCAACTCATTCATAATGACCTTAACATCCCATTTGTTGCAGACATAGCCCGTGATAGATACTCCTCTTTTCATTCTAAACTCCCTGCCCATAAAAATCCACTTGTCCGTAATTTATCTTCCTTAGATATCGCTGATAACCCTCCAAGGTGACTGAAAAGAAGGTGGCCTCGGGACCTGCTGAGTTAAAATAGTTAGTGAAGTGCTACCACTGGGTAGTTCTTTCTCAAGACATTTTCATGACTTCTTTTTTTTCATTCCTCATATTTACTTATTGTGTTCTTTAATACAGTTGTAAATTACTATAAATAAAAAAATGAAAAAAAAAATATTTTTTTTTCTTCATAGTTCCCGTAGCAGGTGACATTCTTTGATGAACCTCATTAGTGAACTAACTGCTTCACTAGAGCCCTTCAAACTCGAGCTCAGCGATCTTGGTAAATTAAATTGGAATTTGAGGCAGTGCTCAATCTACACAAGTCATACAGTTCGGACTGCATGAGGGTGAGCCTACTATGCCTGATGCAAATACTCGCCACAGCAGTTTCCTCGCGGCGGTCCCTTCGTAATGATGTCTTCCAGAGAGGTGATGGCTTATTTGTTTTAACTTGATCGTGCAGTCAACTTCTGTCCACATCTGTTCCAAAGCCTGGGTAGTTTTTATTCTCATGTAATTCTTGACGTCTTCCTTGATGTAAGCAGGATGGATTCGGGTGTTAGATAATGCAGCTTCTTTCGCAGCCCTGTCCGCTTCTTCATTCCCAGCGGTCCCTACGTGGGATTGAGTCCACAAGAACACAAGTTCTTTTTTTAGTATTTTCAAATCTCCTACTCTACTTGTTGAGTTTTAAATTATTTTGTCTTATAATAGTAGTTTCGTATTTTTTATATACCTTGGGCAGGTAGAATTCACAGCTGTTTCTTTTAATCATTTTTATAATTTAAAAATATAATAGGAGGTAATAAGAAAAAGGTTACATTGATTTTGTTATTGACGAGAGCGGAGACTAAAGACTTTGCTTATCTTAATATTTCTTCTCTGGATCCCTTCTTTAATGCTGTTGGTCTCACGTCTCCGACTGCGTCCATCCCTTGGTTCTTTTATGAAGAAGCTGCCTCGACGGCCCGTACAATATCGCCATCAATGCTGGTAACAGGTCAGCCAATGTTTATTTTTCTCTGCGCCCGCTGTTAAGCACTTAAGGCGCCAACTGTTTAATTTATGGACTATAGTTTAGTTTTAGTTATATTGATTTGTAATATAACATTTCGTTTTTGTTGCTTTAATTATTGTATACTGTTTCATTTTGTTTCTATTCAAATATAACTATCATGTTACTATCATTTTCATACATTCACTTCAATAAATTTCGTATTTAGTTTTCTTTAATTTTTTCATATATATATATATTATCCTCAATTTATTTTATATGTCTCATGATAATTTATTATGTTCTATTTACAGCACATTTTATTTGTATTATAATTTTACCTGCCCAGGTTCATTAATAGGGTCCCTAGTCTGGAGAACAGGTTTGATATAGTCCGTCGTTTTTTGTCCGGCGCAAATTTCAGTGTTTGGGGATTTCGGGAATAACCGCGCCCTAGCTACTTGTAGCTAACAAGGAGGGGATCCAAAATGTTACTATCCCCCAAAAATGACTATAAATTCTTAACAAAATAAAAAATGTATCTTATGTTTGTGTGTATGACCCGTTCGAAAACGATAAGTTGTAGAAGTTAGAAGTTCTTTTTGTTTGTTTGTTTATTTAACGTCACTTTATGCTACTATGGCTAATCGGACGATGCTACAGTGGGAGTCCTAAATTTTGCCTATCCAGGTTTTATTAGGATAGGGATCTTTAACGAGTACCTGACATCGCACAGGCTCGGGACCACCTTTTAACGTCCCCTCCGAAGGACGGCGTAACTAAGGATTTTTTACTTCCATTAAAAAATCCTAGGACCTCCTGCGGGTTTGAACCCGTGACCTTTAGCATGGTAGGCAGTTACGCTAGCCACCCAGCTACAAGTGATCCCAGAAGTTCTTTTTAGATATTGTAATTTTACATTATTAATAGGAAAACAATATACTTTTCGGTTATCCAGTGAGTGATTTGCTGAATGGGAGTCTTCCAAAGATTTGTTACTTACACTGTAATTAAAAGAAATAAGTAGTTAAAAAATACTTGGAAAATCTTTTCAACTGACATGTCAATAAGCGTATAAGGTTAATGAACAAAACATAAAATGAGTTGGGCTATACATTCCTAACCCCCTCACCAATATTTTCCTGATCAACGGAGGCCTGAAGCAAGACGTGGCACATCCTCTTCAACATTCAATAAATATTGGGTTGTGTCACATGAAATGTCCGTTTTCAAGGTAAAGGATTTTTATTAAAAATACGATATGAAAACAAGATAATTTTATTCGAAGTATTCACCTTCTTTTTCTACACGTTTTTTCCAACGTGACACCAACTTTATTATCCCCGAACTAAAAAACTCTGAGCTTTAAAGTGAAAAAAATCTGAAAACGCACTTTTCACTTGATCATCATTTTCAAAAAGTTTTCCTTTGACGAAGTTGTCTAAATTCCTGAACAGGTGGTAATCTGTTGGCGACAAGTCGGGAGAAAATGGTGGGTGCGGAAGAACTTCGTAGCCCAGTCCTTTCAATTTTAGCACGGTATGTTTTGAAACATGGGGTCTTGCTGCCGCTCAGTGAGATCATGAGGTACCCATGTATCGAGCTTTTTTACTTTCCCAATACACTTTAGATGTCTGGAAACGGTAGATGCAGTTGCATTTAGGTGAGCTGAGAGTCCTTTAACTGTTTGGTAAGGGTTTCCTTCTACTGTATGTTTGAGGACATCGTTGTCTATTACGGACGGAGGTCTTCCTCGGGGAAAGTTTTTTAAGTCGGTATCCCCAGCTGAAAACTTAGAAAACCAATTGCGAATGGTCCTTTCATCAACAATCCCTTCCCCAAACGCCTTGCAAATATTTCTAGCGGCCTCAGCTGCTAAATGGCCGAGTTTAAACTCGTACAAAAATATTACTCGAAAATCGCGTGTTTCCTTTCTCATATTTGGAGGTATACTAAAAAGTGGGTAATTGATTGGGAAGCTAATGTTTATAATACAAAGGTAGATGATTAGTAACTGTTTACTTTAAACATGTAAACATTCGGAAGAAAACAACAGAGACCTGCAAAATCCTTTATGTATTTCAGAAACTATAAAAACGGACATTTCATGTGATACAACACAAATATATGTATAATATACCGTGGGAAGGATACAGAATTTAGAAAAAAATATTACACCCAAATTTTCAAAATGTAATGGAGAGTGCATACGAATATATTATATGATGATATTTAGTTGATGTTGTTATATTTACTATATTATATAATGAAATTTAGTTTCGTTGGAAACATGTTTTAGATTGAATAATTTAAATGTATAACAATCAGATAACTGTATTATATTGTTAAATTATTCAATCTTAACAAATGTTTTGAACGAAACTAAATATCATTCTTTAAACCTTTTTGAATTTGTTTATGAAGGGAAACAATGTTTGAAGTAACGCGATATGAAAATAGCTTTATATACAGCTATACACCAATATAGTTATTTGGAAATAATAAACCATTGTGTAATAATTTAACAGCGTTTTTAACATGATTCCGAGACTACCAGCCAGAGTATTCCTGTTGGCAAATAGATGACCTACCGTACGCAGCATCTTTTTTTACCACAGAGCCATTCACTGGAGGTTGGGATATGAGGTGATAGGGCCGGCCCTTACCCAGGTCACATTCCGATCTGGTTACCTGCGCAGGGCTACCTTTCTCTTCTTCCTACCCTCAGGTATTAGGCCGAATTTATATGCCTTTAAACCACTAATCAGAAGCATTACAATGGGTCTCTCATAGGTTCCTGGAAAGTTTTTTTTTTTTTCAATCGTTCAACACAAAACAAACTGAATAATATTTAAATATTATCATCAACATTTTAGAATAATTTAGTCCACTAACGAAAAATCAGGTGCGCTGAAAACCCGACTTTCACTCAATTCTCTCCTGGAAATCAATTTTTCAATAAACGGAAAAAATTAATAAAAACAGATTAACATTGATGCCGATGAAAACATTACTTTGAATTAAAATATTTGATTCGGGCAACTTAATTGTGAAAATCTATTTAGCAACAAATAAATAAAGTTCAAAACGTTTTACAGAATGATATTTACAGTAAACCCTCTTTTTAACGAACACGGTTATAACGAACACCCGTTTATAACGAACTATCGTTGCGGTCCCTTGAAAAATGAATAGAAAACTATGCTTCTCCTCGTTTATAACGAAATATTCTCTTATAACGAATTAACGAACTACTTTTGTGGACCTCAGAATTGAATTTGTTCGGTTATTACGAAAAATAAAGAAGAAAAAAATTATGAAACGTCTTAATTCCCAGTAAAGAGGGGCGCCTTTCTGTCCAAATCCTTAGATCTTCCTTCTATTAAGCTCAATTCTGTGATTCACAGTATGTGACAACTTCTGGTTTCTAGTGTTTCAGCTAGTTTTTCTGTTTTTATTACTTGCTTTAATTCCAGTTTCCTACGAGGTCAAGAGGAAATCCATTGATTTAAATACGAGGCCAATGGCGATTCTCCAAGAAGTGGATACAAAAATTGAGTGGAAATCGAAAATTGCGGAAAAATACGGGATATCAAAATCTCCTTTATCACTAATTGAGACGTTGATTTCCAAAAGGTACTAAAGGACATTTTTTACGAAATTGATATTTTTACATATTTATATTCTCCTCATTTAGTTTTATCTAAATCTTAAATTTTATTGTATCTAATGAACACTCATGTCCTTTAATAACGTGATTTAGAAATACTATTGATTTCTTAAGATACTTATTACACATTTAGTTTCATTCCAAATCATAACAGAACATTTCATTTCATAACTTTAATATGGTTCAGCTGATGCGCTCGATGATAACAGTCATACGTTACATCGTCTCTCAGATTTTTGCTTTTTTCAGTAGGAATTCGCTTGAATTCAGTCTGGAGAATATCACTAGACATCAGGAATACTACGGCAGTGAATATTGGAGAAATTTCGGTAAGCAAAGTTATAATTTACTTTGTACAATCACGAAAAAGTGAAAGGAGGGTCACTGATCAGCTGATTGCCGCTAGCTCGGCAAGCTCGGGCTTGCTTTTCTTTTACTTATCTTTAATTCTTATCTCATCATTTATTTATTATTATTATTATTTTCTTAATCAATGAGATATTTTCATCAAGTCATGTCCTCAAAGTCTGCAAGTAAAAGATCTAGATCTGCAGGTTCAAACTCGTCTCCCACTAAACAGAGACCCCGCCGTGAACAAAATAAAAAAATGAATCCACCAGCGACCGCGTCAGCTACCTCATTAGGATCTGAACCACAGCCCAGCACATCATCACAAGGAATAACTGATGAATCCCCGTTTTTTACACCGAATCCATTTCAGATCCTCCAAAATGAAAAATAAACCATGGAATCTTCTCCTATACCCAGGGAACCACTACCTCCACCGATATTTGTTAAAAATATTAAAAATTTTAAACTGATGTGTGCGCATTTAAACAAAGTAACTGATCCTAATAGTTATTATTGTATAAGTAGAACCAATGATACAAAAATATCTCCGACTACTGCTGAAACCTACAGAAAGATTGTAAAATATCTGACTGAGACCAAAGCTGACTTTCATACTTATCAGCTGCGCCAGGAGAAAGCATTAAGGGTCGTAATCAGAAACCTACATTCCTCAACACCCGTTGAAGCTATCAAAGAAGAACTGACCGAATTAGGATTCCAAGTGAGGCAAGTCACCAACGTACTAAAAGATAAAAGTCCACTGCCTCTATTCTTCGTGGACTTGGAACCATCAGCAGGAGTTGAAAAAATCTATGACCTCAGTAGACTGCACTATACCCGTGTAAAAGTTGAAAAACCTTACACAAAGAAAGAAATAGTTCAGTGTCATAACTGTCAGGCATATGGTCATACCAAAAGTTATTGCCATCACATACCACGCTGTGTGAAATGCGGTGAACAGCATAAATCAGAAGAATGCACAAGATCAAGATCTACACCCGCTGTATGTGCTCTGTGCCTCAAGGACCACCCGGCTAACTACAAGGGATGTGAAATCTACAAGAAACTCAGAACCAGATACCAAAAACCTCAGGATCCGAATGAAACAGCTACACCAATCAGAAGCAGAAGAGAACCATCTAAACTTGTAAATTCTAACTTGTCATTTGCCCACTTGCTTGGAGGTGGGAACCAGAGTCATGAAGTCGAGGCCCTGCCGGAACAACGTTTTCCTCAACATTCTCAATCTATTGTACAACAATCTATCCCTCAAAGTTTACCTGACCTTCAAAAAACTCGTCAACATCAAATTTCTCATATCCCTCCACCATCAAACGCCACGGATCTTACCAGTCTAATGACATCGTTCATCTCCGAAATCAAATCTCTTGTTATGCCGCTTATATCACTCCTTACAAATCTAGTATCAAATCTAATCCCTGCCTTGAAAAATCCTTAAATGACTTCACCTAACTCCTTATCCATTCTCCTTTGGAATGCGAATGGTGTTATAAATCATACTGACGAACTGACAGCGTTGTTACAAGACAAAACAATCGATGTTGCACTTATAACTGAAACAAGACTAACGACTAAACAGAACTTCAAAATACCGCAATACATGACATACCGTACTGACCACCCAGACGGCAAAGCCCATGCCGGTTCTGCTATCATTGTCCACCAATCCCTCTCTCACCATTTACTCCCACTTCCCACCTATGATTTCCTACAAGCCACAGCCATAGTAATCAAGACTTTTTCCTTTCCGGTAACCCTCACATCTGCATATTGCCCTCCTAAACATTCCATTTCCAATTCTGAATTTGTATCCTTCCTGGATTCCTTAGGAAATCGTTTCATTCTGGGTGCAGACTTAAACGCCAAGCATCAGCAGTGGGGTTCCAGAACCACAAATTCTCGGGGACGAAATTTGCTGTCTGCACTCAACTCCAGAAATTTTAATATCCTGCCTCCTGACTCCCCTACCTACTGGCCAACCGATCCTAACCGCAATCCTGACATCCTCGACTTCTTTATCCACAGCGGATTAGGCTCCCTCAACTTTTCTGTAACTCGCCTTGATGAACTATCCTCAGACCATAGTCCACTGATCCTAAAAGTATCTCTCACTCCAATTCCAAAACCCATTCCACCATCATTCATCCGAGGCCCTGTCAACTGGAACCTTTTCCGCCAAATCCTGACCGATAAAATTGATCTCAGAGTAACCCTCAAAACCCCTGATGACCTAGATAATTCCGTCTATTCCTTTACCACCGCCATCCAACAAGCTGTCTGGACTGCTTCCTCTCCTAAACACTCCAATATAAATCCTGACCAAAATCATTTTCCACAACATATAATAGACCTCATCCACACCAAACGCCGAGCAAGATCATTATGGCAGCGCACCCGACACCCAACAGATCGCCGCTCCTATAACTTCTATTGTAGACAATTGAAGAGGGAGTTGGCGACCTTCCGTTCCCAGTCCTTTAATTCCTACCTCTCCTCTCTATCAGCTCGTGATAATTCCCTGTGGAATATCACGAAAAAGATCCTAAAATACCATCAAGTTTCCCATCCTCTCCGACGTGGTGATGACTCCTGGGCTGCGTCTGATGAAGATAAAGCCGAGGAATTCGCCACGCACCTCTCCAAAGTATTCACTCCTCACCCGGAATCCCACATCAATCACACCGAAACAGTGCAAGACTTTCTTATGTCACCAATTCCACTTTCCCTACCTCCTAAAGCTATTAACCCCTCTGAGGTCAAATATCTTTTCCAAAAACTGACCCTCCGTAAATCTCCTGGACACGATCTCCTTACTCCCCAGATCCTCCGACAACTTCCGCAGAAAGCTATTATATTCCTTACTTATATTTACAACTGCATCCTACGCACCACCTATTTTCCTCTGTTATGGAAACATTCCACTATCATTCTTTTTCTAAAACCAGGCAAACCTTCCAACAACACTTCATCCTACAGGCCTATTAGTCTACTCCCCATCCTCTCAAAAATCTTCGAAAGGCTTCTTCTTAAACGTATCCTACCCATATTAGAATCTCAAAATCTTCCTTCCCATCAGTTTGGATTCCGTCCTCAGCATTCCACAGTTCAACAGGGGCTCCGAGTTGTAGACCATATTTCCTCAGCTCTTGAATGCAAAGAGTATTGTTCTGGTGCGTTTCTGGACATTGCGCAAGCTTTTGACCGGGTATGGCACACTGGATTACTCTTCAAGTTGAAAACCCATTTACCCCAGTCTCTATACCTAATTCTCAGATCCTATCTCTCTAACCGTTCCTTCCGAGTTCGCTGTGGTGTAGAATTTTCTAACCTTTATCCCGTTGAGGCCGGTGTTCCTCAAGGCAGCGTCTTGGGACCCGTCCTCTACATCCTTTACACTGCTGATATTCCTACACATCCTGATACCTTTCTGGCAACTTTTGCTGACGATACCGCCATCCTATCATCCAGTTCCAATCCTGAAACAGCATCCTTAAACCTTCAGAGACACCTTTTCCTTATCGAACACTGGTGTAATAACTGGCGTGTAAAGGTAAACGAAGCCAAATGTAAACACATAACCTTTACTCTTAGACGAAAATCCTGTCCGCCAGTTTATTTCAACTCATTACCAATTCCTCTCTCAGATACAGTCCGGTATCTTGGCTTACTGTTAGACAAAAGATTGACTTGGAACCCACATACAAGACTTAAAAGACAAGAACTCAACCGACGATTCGGACAGTTATACCGACTACTCAACAGAAAATCTGAACTTACAGTTGACAACAAATTATTAATCTACAAGACAATCCTGAAGCCCATCTGGACCTACGGACTTGAACTGTGGGGGACAGCTAAACGTACTAACATCAAACGCATTCAATCCTTTCAATCCAAAGTCCTCCGTACAATAGTAAATGCTCCTTATTATGTCTCCAACTATACCTTGCACCACGACCTTAATGTTCCATTTATTTCAGACCTAATTCCATCCAAATTTTCTAAATTCCACCAGAACCTCATTCATCATCCTAATCCTCTAGCTCAATCCCTATCCAGCTCCACTCATCCATACAACCCACCTAGAAGGTTGAAACGGCAGTGGCCCCGCGACCTTTTGTAAATATATTGGAGTTCTAGCACTGGCTAGATTCTCCACTCAATGTGATGTATGTATGAGTGTGTGTATGTGTATATAGGTATAAGCGAATTCTTGACTGTATTGTTTTAATTCAATATTGTGTATATATTTTATTGTAATTTTATGCTGTGTAAATATTGTATGAATGTAGTATGTATGATATCTTTCAGCACTGCTATTAATGTCCAAAGTGGGACAGATTGTAATTTTACTGAATAAAAATTGTTGTTGAAAAAAAAAAAAAAAAAAAAAATATGGTTTTATTAATATAGTAAAGAAATAATTCTAGATTTTAATGCGAAAAGAATCAAATTAGCTAATTTAATAATATAGTAATGAGAGATTTTCGCGCTTCCTGTAAAATTCCCCAGAATGGATATAGTACCTTTTGGAAATCAACGTCTCAATTATCGCTACTAAAGATAAAATCGATGCCTCCGTTGCGTCTTCATCGGGATGTGCAAAAAAAAAAAAAAAATATATATATTTGTTTTATCATTTCAACTTTATATGAATTGCTGTGATTTTGAAGTTGTCAGTTCCATGTTAAGTTTTGTATTTTGAATGATGGTTTATGTTAATCTTAAAGTATTATGTAAAATGTGAAATAAGACAGATATATGTACATAGTACTGCTTTTGTAGTTTCTAAATAAACATGTGCCTGTATTGAAAATATTTCTTTTTAACCACCTGAATTTATACCAAGACATGTAACATACATACAATATGTTTTTCGGAGATAACGAATTCTTTTATAACGAACAGAGAATTTTTCGGTCCCTTGGAGTTTGTTAAAACGAGGGTTTACTGTAGTTTGGTTGGAAACATGTTTTAGATTGAATAATTTAACATTATCAAATTGTCATCAACAACAATCAGTTAATTTCATCAGCTTTTCATCACTCTCCATTACATTTTACAACTTTGTGTATAAGATAATATTTTTTCTAAAACTTTAGCTTTCCAACTGTGTATTATATATATATATATATGACAGTTCTTAAATCAAGAATTTGTTCTTTTCTCTTCCAGTTGATTATCAAATTCATCCACCATATGTTTTTAGCTGTTTTTCATCAAAGCTAACAACATGAAATGGTTAATTTTTTTTTAATCTACAAAATTGAAGATGCTTCAGAGGAAGAAAATTTAAACTATCTGCATTCAAGACCTGTCAGACTATTTCAATCAGAATGAAACTTACATGATATTAAAGCCCATTAAATTTCACATCGATATAGGGAGTTTAATCAAAATCGTTTGAGCGGTTTTTGAGAAAATCGTAAAAAGGTGCTAAATGCATGGTATTAGGTTGTTTCACATGAAATGTCCGTTTTTATAGTTTCTGAAATACATAAAGGATTTTGTAGGTCTCTATAGTTTTCTTCCGAATGTTTACATGTTTAAAGTAAACAGTTACTAATCCTCTACCTTTGTATTATAAACATTAGCTTCCCAATCAATTACCCACTTTTTAGTATACCTCCAAATATGAGCAAGGAAACACGCGATTTTCGAGTAATATTTTTGTACGAGTTTAAACTCGGCCATTCAGCAGCTGAGGCCGCTAGTATATTTGCAAATATTTGCAAGGTGTTTGGGGAAGGGAGTATTAATGAAAGGACCATTCACCATTAGTTTGCTAAGTTTTCAGCTTAGGTTACCGACTTGGAAAACTTGCCCCGAGGAAGACCTCCGTCCGTAATAGACAACGATGTCCGCAAACATACAGTAGAAGGAAACCCCTACCAAACAGTTTAAGGACTCTCAGCTCACCTAAATGCAACTGCATCTACCGTTTCCAGACATTTAAAGTGTATTGGGAAAGTAAAGAAGCTCGATACATAGGTATCTCATGATCTCACTGAGAGGCAGCAAGACCCCTTTCAAATGTTTCAAAACACACCGTGCAAAAATTGAAAAAACTGTCCTACGAAGTTCTTCTGCACCCACCATATTCTCCCGACTTGTCTCCAACAGATTACCACCAGTTCAGGAATTTAGACAACATCGTCAAAGGAAAACTTTTTGAAAATGATGATCAAGTGAAAAGTGCGTTTTCAGATTTTTTTTTCACTTCAAAGCTCAGAGTTTTTTAGTTCGGGGATAATAAAGTTGGTGTCACGTTGGGAAAAACGTGTAGAAAAAAAGGTGAATACTTCGAATAAAATTATCTTGTTTTCAGATCGTATTTTTAATAAAAATCCTTTACCTTGAAAACGGTCATTTTATGTGATACAACCCAATATAAAGTGGCTCTTCTGATTAGCTGATTTTCATGAAAAAGTTTTTGGAACATCTCAGGCATAGGCGGTTCTTAAAAAATGTAATTTGAGTTTTATACAACTTATCTTTCACGCCATGGACTTCACACACACACACACAGACCTTGAAGGGATATTTCCTGTTGAGTGGAAAAAACAGCAACTGGCACTCCTGCCAAAGGGTAAATGGTCTCCTGATGACCCTGCATCCTACCGTCCAATCTGTCTTTTAAACACTGCGGGTAAAATTCTGGAGAGGATTGTGTGCAATAGGATTACAATGCATATTGAGGAAAGTCGAGGATTGTCTGAAAATCAATATGGTTTTCGAAAAGGTAGGTCTACAGTTGATGCAATAGACTTTGTGATAAAGTCAGCCAGAGAAGCCACTGCAGGAAAAAGATGGAGAAGGGGTAGAAAAAAGTATTGCGCCGTGATAACGTTAGATGTCAAGAATGCTTTTAACTCAGCGAGATGGGAGTGCATCATGGAAGAGTTAAGTAAGAAAAAACTTCCACAGTACCTCCTTAAGATCATCAGAAGTTATTTTTCTGACAGAATCCTGAGGTATAAAACAGATGCAGGACTAAAAACGTACAAAATAACAGGTGGCGTTCCTCAGGGTTCAGTATTAGGACCGTTGTTATGGAATGTCATGTACGATGCCGTTCTCAGACTTCCTATGCCGGAAGGAACTACCACGGTAGGATTCGCAGACGATCTTGCTATCATTGCTCGAGGAAAGTTATTGGAAGAGATTACGTACAAGGTCAACAACGCAATATTTAATATTCGCCAGTGGCTTTCGTCCGTAGGCCTACAACTGGCTGACCACAAGACTGAGGCTGTACTTATTACCAGCAGGAAAGTGAGGGAAAAAATCAATTTGACCGTTGGAGAGATCAACATCCTCTCAAAGCCCTCCATAAAATACCTAGGTGTTCAGATTGATGCTAGGCTGCGGTTTGATGAGCACTTGCATGTAGTCAGCATGAAAGCAGCGAAGGTAACTAACGCACTGGCTAGAATCATGCCAAATATCGGTGGACCTGCGCAAAGCCGGAGGAGGCTTCTTGCTAACGTAACCAATTCAGTGCTTTTGTACGCCGCACCAATCTGGTCGCATACCTTCCAGGTGAGATCATATTCTCGTAAGGCGATTGGCGTCCATCGTAGAAATGCCATTCGCGTCGCAAGAGCATTTCGCACTGTATCGTATGATGCCGTGTGCATCATCGCCGACATGATTCCGATAGATCTACTGGCAGTAGAGCGTGACAGAATTTACCGTAGAAAATGTGAAGAGCCAGAGGCGCATTGGCTAACGTTGGCGAAAGACGAAAGACTGGAGACTCTTCGCAGATGGCAGAGACGCTGGGACTCATCATCATCTGGAAGGTGGACGAACCGCCTGATAGCAGATATTGCATCGTGGGTGACCCGCACACACGGAGAGGTTGATTATTACCTTACCCAACTACTCTCTGGACATGGCTGTTTCAGGTCATATCTTCACAGGTTCAAGCTGGAAGAAGAATCATCATGTACCACCTGTCTTCCTTTGGATGAAACAGTGGAACATGCTTTCTTTGCATGTAAAAACTTTACCGAGGAAAAGGTCCAGCTAGATATGATGCTGGGAAAAAGATCCACACCGGAAAATCTGGTACAGCTCATGTTGACGAGTCAAGAAAACTGGAATACTGTTTCAGATTATGCTGCGAGAGTCGGAAGTAGACTGAGAACCCAGAAGCGAGCGAGAAGAGGTCAAGTACCGAGAAGTATGCAGTAGAGAAGTAGGCGCTTAGCCATCCTGTCCACCGCGAAGTAATGCCTGCAAACAGTCCCGCGGTGCGACATCGCAGCGAATGTAGGTGGTTTTTAGTGAGTAAGAATCTCACACTGTTGTGGATTCAAGAGCCCACTTCGTCTTATGAAAGATTTTCCCCTACAATAAAAAAAAAAAAAAAAAAAAAAAAACACACACAGACCTTTTTGTGCGATTTGATTATTGAGATTCAGGGGACCCTAGAACGTTTATTTCCGTTGAAAACGAAAATTCGATAATTTTTAACGATCGCAATACTTTCCCTTACTATATATTTCATATATAGGTAAGTGAAAGTAAAAATGAAGTTCTTGGTTATATCGATTTGTTAGGACATACGTTTGAACACGTTGAGAAATTTAAGTTTTTTGGTTCAATGATAACAAAAAAAAAAAAAAAAAAAAAAAAAGAAAAAAAAAAAAAAGAAAAGGATATAGGAGGAAATATAGTCGCAGTTTAAGGCGAGAAATGCGTGTTATTCAGTTGCGAAATCACTTAGCTCCAGGTTTCTATCAAGAAAGTTAAAGGTTAGAATTTATAATACTATTATTTCTCCGTCGGTTCTTTATTGATGTGAAACGTGGTCGCTTACTTTGAAGGATGAAGAGCGTCTTAAGGTTTTCGAGAATATGGTGATGCGTAAAATATTTGGTCTTAAGAGGGATGAAGTCACTGGGGAATTCAGAAGCTTACACAATGCGGATTTGCTGAGCTTGTACCCTGTGAGTATTACTGAATTCATAACATCGCGGCAACACAAATAGGAGTGTAAAGTTGTTGTCCTCAGTGAGTAGGTATTCACTGAGCCGACTCACAGTGGAAAATATGAACGGTTTAGGTGGACAAAATTCTGAAACCGGTCCAAATTTAACCTTTGGGGTCCCAGATTACTGGAAAAAATATAAGAAAAAAATATTAAAACTAATTAATTTATAGACACGTTTGGCGAGCGGACAGTGGTCAAACATCAAATTAATTTGCTAAAATCAAAAACTTCCCAACATTTTCCGTTTAAAGTCCCAGAATACGGGAAAAAATAATACAAAAAATCTAATTATGGCTGGTAGTTGCTGAAATCTGGTAACAGATGTATTTTATATCATTTAGAAAACTCTTCAAATTATAGATGAAATGAAATGGAAAGTAATTTTATTTTGTCCCAGAATAAAATTACTTTCCATTTCAAGTAGTCCCCTTATAATAACAAGAAAAGTACAATATACATGATAATTTTCTGGTCGTTTAAGACTTCAGTTTAACAATAAAAAACAGGTTCTGTGACAATGAATAGTTATCATCTATAGCTTTTTAATATTACATATGTTGGGAAGATTGATACTTTAGGAGATGGAGAAATAGTTGGTGTTTGAAAGTGGATAATGATAAGGAATTGATACGGGCAAGGAATTCCAAAATAGGGTAGCACGAATAATAAAGGAGTTTTTGAAGGAGGCAGATCTGTGAGAAGGTATATACAAGTTTATGGGTTGGGATCTAGTGTTTACTGAATGGACAGAGGAACATGTGGTAAGCGTATCAAGAATATACGGAGGTTTTTTTGTTTTGAAAAATCGGAAGAGACCAGACACCAAGGAGGCACTGCCTACGGAAAGAGGGATTGAGCCAATTCAACTCGGTATACCTTCCAGAAACATGGGAGCGTCTGGGGATTCCACATGCGAATCTAATGAAACAATTCATAAGTCTTTTAAACGTATGATTGTAAAACGTTTGATTTGTAGTGTTGGGTCTGAAAAAAATTATGTATCACCCAAAATGCAAAAAATCGCAAAAATTCTTTGTAATATTTAAAGAATAGAAGGATTGGTGAAACAAATCCTTGAGGTAACTTGGGGGTTATATAGTTTTTCGTTATTGAATAGGGGCATACATTTACAAATTGTTAAATTAACTCTACAGGTGAGATTGCAATGTATATTCAATAACGAGTGTGGAAATATGTCTTACCTGTCTCAACAATGCCCATTGTTAAATAAAAGCAAAAAGGATTTGCACTAAAACACCTTGAACAAAATAAATGGCCTTCGAATAAAGATAATCCCTTCTGCTGCCGGTTATTAAACACTTTTGCGAACAGGAATGATTCACTCATTTACTATTTATTTGCAAACACGGTATGGCGGGAAATATTAGTATTAAGGGTCTTGCCAACTAATAATAAAAAGGTGAAGCCCTGTAAAATTCCGAACTTTTGACTTGACTTTTGTCCACCTAAATTGGTGATTTTGCCCTGTGTGCGACTGGAAGGCGTCCGGAAAGTATGCCGTAGCGTCGATGGGAGGATTGTGTTAAGGCTGATCTCGGGGACTTGGGCTTGAACGGTGAACATTGGACGAGTATGTGTAGGCAGTAAGTAATTAGTGTTATCGGGGTCGAACCTTGGGGTTCAGTTAGCCTATTATTATTAACAATTACTAATGTTTTTGTACTGACTGTGAAGGCAGTGCTACACGCTAAGCGAAGAGCTAGGTGAAAATTCCTGATGTCTGCGATAGTGAATAATTATACACTCTCACATACTTTCCACATATTATGATAAATATTCAATTACCGTATTTTCTATAAACCTTTATCATTTATTAATTTTTTAGCTTTTTATGTTAGAAAACTATTTTTCTAAAATATTTAGCTTTCCAACGGTATATTACTCGTCTATGTTGTTGCTCTTTAGTGCGGATAACAAAAAAAAAAATTGTTGTAGATTAATCCATTTTTTTATCAATGATAAATAAAGATGAAATGATAAATGGTTTCGAATAAACAAAATTAAAGGTGCTTCAGAAGGTGAAATTTAAATAAAAAAGCGTCATTGAAGCTCTGTCAGACCAATTTTGTCAGAATGAAACCTACATGAAACTAAACCGGATTTAATTTTAAATGGCTAGTTTAATCAAAAGCTGTTTTAGAGAAAACCAAAGGAAGCTAAAAAAATTCAAAGTATAATGTGGCACTTTTAGTGGGCTAAAAAGTTGCTGTAACATCCTAAGTATACAATTGTCTAGAAAATTAAGTTCATACGACTTTTTGTTTTCGAACTTGACTTACCTCACACACACACACACACACACACACACACACACACACACACATACATACAGGACCTTTTTGCGGTACTTTAGACTTTAGGTACTCTAAATGTGTATTTCCGTTGATTAATACGTGACATGTTTTTTAAGTAAGTATCGTTTTGGAATTAAAAAAAGGACGTGCAAGATATCGCAATAATTTTATTTTTACACGAAAGCCTGTACCTTAATCTACTTTTCTACATAATTTCTATGAATTTTGAGGCACATAGCAAGATGAAGTATTGGTAAGGTGAAAATTTTCAAATTCTTCTACGAGGCATGTTTTTTAAGTACCGTTTTGCGATTCCGCCGCCGTAGCGCATACGCGCTGGCTACCTACATCTCTTATCTACGTACTGACGGCCATTACAGTCAGATTCTTCATTGTATACGTTGTTTACTGAGTGTTTGAGATGCCTCCGACAATCGTGAGTCCCGCTGATTGACATTGAAAAATCTGCGTCGTACAATTCAGAACAAAAGACGTCGCAAGTTGAGTAAGGGTATCGTTTTGCTGCATGACAATGTCCGTCCACCTGTGGCTAATGGGACCATAACGCGACCGCAGGTTTTGAATTGTTAACCACTGCATCACAAATGTTTTGACTTCGTTATAGTCTTGACGGCGCCGACCGCCCAGGTGTTTCTTCAAGTGCAGGAACAAATGGTAGTCGCTGGGCGCCATATCAGGTCTGTATGGAGGATGATCTAGAATTTCCTATTTAAATGATTTGATGAGATCTTTGGTCCCATTAGCCACAGGTGGACGGACATTGTCATGCAGCAAAACGATACCCTTACTCAACTTGCGACGATCGTAAAAATTTTTAATTTCGGGTTTTTACAGGAAATACACGTTTTAGGGTTCCTGAGTCTAAATGACCAAGCCCCACAAAAAGGTCTGTGTGTAGTAAGTCGAGCTCGTAAACGAAAATCCGTTTTAAACTGAAATTTCATTTTCAAGATAACTAAAGTTTTCGAATCTAAAAATAGTAATACAGATGTAAAATGTACCGAGGGAAAGCTAAACTTTTTTGGAAAAATATCTTATACACAAAATAGTAAAAGTTAACGGAGAGTAATGAACAGCCGATAAAATTAAGTGATTGTCGTAGATAATATTACAATAGATTATTTAATAAAACATTTGAAATTTCTACAAGTAGTAATGATAAGGCTACTAGACAATAAAATTAAGCGTGGGACTCCTTACGCTAAAACTTCTATTTAACAGCAATCAAAACTTTATAACCTGGAACCAGCCCCAAAAAAATGTACGTCACATATGCACATTATGTAGATGTGTGATCTGTATTAGTTTCTTCGTTTTTCACTGAGTCCCTTTTAAGATATTTCCGCGTAAATATCGTAAAAACGCAATATTTGCCATGTTTGTAAATTCGTATAAAAAATGTCAATGTTGAGAACATAGTCTTGTTCTCAAGATTGACATTTTTACAGCACGTGGGGAAAATGACTCAGCTATGTAAGGAAAAATAATATAAGGTGAGTATCTTTTCCTTTATACACTTTCAACTCGCTAGATGTCTCGTTTTTTATTAATTTTCGAGAATTTAGAGAAAGTGAAAGTCCGTAAAACCGTTTCGAAGGGGGAAAAGAAAAGTGCTTAATGTTAAACACAAACTTGTAAAAGTTATAGGTGGAATAATAAGGAATCAGAAATTTTTTAATTTTGCCAACGTTTCGGCTTAACTTGTGAGCCATCATGTGAGCCATTATCTTTTCGTTTATAACACCTCTGGTTTTTGTTATTTATGTATTTTATTTTTATTTTTTATTATATAACTCATGGATCTTTTACATACCTCAGGTTCTAGTGTTTATAATTTTCTGTTAAAAATGTTGAGCCTTATTGTACATACAAGCATATTGTTTTGTTTTTCCATTGTATAATTTTGTAAAACTTTTTAAAAACAAAGATAAGCTGTAGTATTTATATTTAGAAGGGAAAACCTTCAGGGTTTTTACATGAACCCCTCCTCCCCATACTACCTATGTTTATGGTTTTCCTCAGTTTATGCTTGGACATGGCTCAGTAATGGTACGTTTATATATATATATTATTTTACTTGTATATTAAAGTCTAAAGTTTTTTTTTACGCTTATCATCATCAGATTGTTTATCATATTATCATTATTTGTATCTATAATATTTAAGTATGTTGGTATATTTTCTGTTTTATTTCAAATGTTATCATTGTCACTACATTCAAAAGAAAATTTTCATTATCATATTAATATGTATCTCTTTTGTTCTGATGTTTTTTAGCCCTGATGGTGGCCCACAAGCTTGAGCCGAAACGTTGGCAAAGTTAAAAAATTTCAAAAAATGACTGATTCCTGATTATTCCACCTATAATAGTCTATACAGTCGACTATAGATCATCAATAAAACTGGTAAAAGGTAATAGAGTGATGAATAGCGTACAAAACTAACTGATTTTTGTATGTAATAGAGTAGATTATGCTTGCCCAGCCTAAAGTTTTTCTAGCAGAACACATATCAATAAATTACAGATCCTTCAGAACAGATGCCTAAGAATCGTTAACAACTACCCTATACACACCAGGATTACCAAAATGCATAAAGAATTGGGCATACTGACAATTCATGATAACATCCACGAACAAAACTTTAAATTCTTCAACTCATGCCATCTAAGTAATAACATTCTCATTCAAGAAATAGGCAACAACACTAAAACTTTAACACCTAAATACTGGCATAAAAGAATCAAGCATATATTATTCTAAAAAATATCAAACTAAAAATATTGTCATTCTATTTTCTTTACCATAGTATTGGTTTGTTTCAAATGTCCGTTTTTATAGTTTCTAAAATACATAAAGGATTTTGCAGGTCTCGGTTGTTTTCTTCCGGATGTTTACATATTTAAAGTAAACAAATACTATTCCTTTACCTTTGTATTATAAACATTAGCTTCCCGATCAATTCCCCACTTTTTAGTATACCTCCAAATATGAACATGGAAACACGCCATTTTCGAGTAATATTTTTGTACGAGTTTAAACTCGGCCATTCAGCCACAGCTGAGGCCGCTAGAAATATTGGGTTGATGCAAAATTAATGCAGGTTTCCTCTATTGCAATATCTTAATTCCAATTGTGTAAACAAAGCTAATCCTAACATTGATCATTATTATACCAAAACAAACCTTATCTAATACCCTCTCTTTCACCATGAATTTGTTTAGTAAAATCGTTTTGTTCAGTGTGTTCAAAGGTCTTGAATCGAAAATGTCAAAGTGCGATTTTCGTCAAATTTATTTTTACGAATTTAAATTAGGGCGCAGCGCTGCGCAAACGGCTCGTAATATTAATGAAGTGTGGGGTCAGGGGGCTATTAATGAGTGCACGGTGCAGCGTTGGTTCCAGAAGTTTCGCAGAGGAGATTTCGACCTCGAAAACAAGGAAGGTCGGGGCCGTCATCTTGCTCTGGACAACGACCAGCTGAGGTCAAAAGTGGAAGAAGACCCAACCAAAACCACACGAGAAATGGCGGCGGAACTCGGAACTCAAAAATTGCAACGTCTTTGCCCAGCATTGATGAATCGGAAGGGGCCGATCCTGCTCCACGATAACGCCATACCACACGTTGCACAACCAACGCTTCGACGACTGCACGAGTTGGGCTACGAAGTTCTCCAACATCCGCCTTATTCACCTGACCTCTCTCCTACAGACTTCCACTTTTTCAGGCATCTGGACAACTTTTTGAGGGAGAAAAATTTTCAAAACCAGGACGACATTGAAAATTCTTTTCGTGATTTCATTGAGTCCAGGGATTCGGATTTTTTTTCTGGTGGAATAAGAAAGCTTGTTGAACGTTGGCAAAAGTGCATTGATTCAGATGGAAATTATTTTGATTAAATATATATGGTTAAAGTAAAGATATGGCGTATTTACAATACCTACTAAAAACCTGCATTAATTTTGCATCAACCCAATATTTGCAAGGCGTTTGGGGAAGGGAGTGTTAATGAACGGACCATTCGCCGTTTGTTTGCTAAGTTTTCAGCTGAGGATACCGACTTGGAAAACTTGCCCCGAGGAAGACCTCCGTCCGTAATAGACAACGATGTCCTCAAACATACAGTGGAAGGAAACCCCTACCAAACAGATAAAGGACTCTCAGCACAACTAAATGCAAGTGCATCAACCGTTTCCAGATATTTAAAGTGTATTGGGAAAGTAAAAAAGCTCGATACATGGGTACCTCATAATCTCAGCAAGACCCCATATTTCAAAACAAACCGTGCAAAAATTGAAAGAACTGGGCTACGAAGTTCTTCCGCACCCACCATATTCTCCCGACTTGTCTCCAACAGATTACCACCTGTTCAGGAATTTAGACAACTTCGTCAAAGGAAAACTTTTTGAAAATGATGATCAAGTGAAAAGTGCGTTTTCAGACTTTGTTTCACTTCAAAGCTCAGAGTTTTTTAGTTTGGGGATAAAAAAAGTTGATGTCACGCTGGGAAAAATGTGTAGAAAGAGAAGGTAAATACTTCGAATAATATTACCTTGTTTTCATATCATATTTTTAATAAAAATCCTTTACCTTGATTTCATTTGACACAACCCAATATTTACCTATGTATCTATTTATCTGTTATGTACTTATCTTCCAGATTAGGAATTGTTCTATCAGTAGTAATTTAATTTCCTTGTATTTTATTTTATTAAAAATAATCATTGTAAGAATATAAAATAAAAATGGTAGCAACAATTTATGTACAGTGTAAGGGGAATGCCCTATTATTGTTAAACTATTCTACGGTTTTAAGTAATAAAGAAAACTTTATATTTATATATATATATATATATATATATATATATATATATATATATATATATATATATATAATATTAGATTATTAAATGAAATACATGTTTCTATCGAAACTTAATATAATAATTTTTTTAGCCTCTTTTCATTTCTAACTGTATTTAAAAATTCTTGAATTGATTTAAACATTTAAAAGTTGAATTCGTTTGTTGCGCGCACTTGATTTTTATTACATCATTTGTTTCAAACAAATCTGGTAACCTTTTCATGGTCACATGCAGTCATTCGGCCTTGGTGTAAGATCTATTGTTTTCTTGTTCTTTCTTACGGGAATATGACGCGGGTTGGCACCGAGAATAATAGGAGAGAATTCTTAAACAAACTTATGTCTCTTTCAGTTATAACAAATATTGAATTTTATTCCTGAATAAAAAAACCCTGCAAATTATTACACAATAGTTTATCACTTCTAAGCTAATGCTCGAACAACTTTCTATTATATGATATCCATTGTACATTTGATAAATACAAATTCTTTTGTGTATTTCACAAAGCTATTTATAGACAGTTAACTAGTATGAGAAGCAATAAATAATTTAAAGGAAAATGGTTTAAAATTGTCTATTACCGTTGCTAATTTCTGAACTGATTTCAATGATTCTTTTTGTAAGAAATTCAATTCTTTATCAAATAGCAACACAATTGTGACGTTGATGTTCAAAAGGTACTATATCCACTTTAGACAATTTTCCAGGAAAAGCAAAAATCTGTAATTTATTTATTATTGGAACAATTTACGTGATTATTTTTTTATTTAAATCTAAAGTTGATTTTTAAGCGTGTTAGCAAATTATTGCAATTTTTCCATGGATTTTAACAATATAATATAGATATAGTACTTTTTTAATGAAACGAGGATATAGTACTTTTTGGAACGAATTAAAGGGGATATAGTACTATTTGGAAGAATATAACGCGAAATAACAGTCATCTTAACCTTCCTAATACAACATTACTCACAACTAACGTCTTTATAATGTTAATTACTAAGTTACGTATATTTCCCTATTAAGTATGTAATTATGAAATTCGTTTTGAACTTTTTCGTTTTGTAAAATTGAAAACAATTTTACGGTGAAGAAACCCGAAATAAGGAATGTCATCAGACAAGAATATCATCGCAGATATATTGGTAAAGGAAATGAAAACACATTTTGGCTAAATTCAAAAATTTCTTGCTGTTTCGTTCCTAAAACATATTTTCTTTTGTTTACGCTAGTAACTTTCATTTGTTAACCCTTCTAGTCCTGAACATTGATGGGTGAGTAATTTATCCGGATCAGATACGGATATCAAAATTTGAACAGTAAACTAGCTTTTAGTTTTTATTAATTAAATAATAGCTTCGAAAAAGTTTAAATGTCTCGTTTTTTATTAATTTTCGGGAATTTAGATAAAGTGAATGTCTTTAAAGCCTTTTCGTAGAGGGAAAAAGAAAAGTTCTTTTCAATTTGTGAACAATTGTTTCTACTACTCTTCTAATTTTCCTAAAAGCTAATTGTACTTGAAAACTTGCAAAGAACCAGAGAAGTGAGAGAACAGAGAAACCAGATTTATTTGCAAATGTAGCAAGCTATCGCTTCTGTAATTTAAAAAGGGGGCAAGAAAATTTATTAATTGAAAAATGTGTCCTCGAAACGAATACCGGCTGAGGTAGAATATTATCTATTCCGTTATTTCACCCGTGAAGCGAACCTAGGGTACGGAGATCTTCCTGGGGCACACCCAGAAACTATAAAGTGGGTAACCAAAATTGGGGAAAAACCTGGCGGTCGAGCGTGATTTAGGTCTAATCACCACTTTGTCAGGTTGTTGGCAGTGAAACAGTACGAATCTCTATACAGTAAACCCTCCTTTTAACGAACTCCAAGGGACCAAAAAATTCTCCATTCGTTATAACAGAATTCGTTATATCCGAAAAATATATTGTATGTATGTTACATGTCTTGGTATAAATTCAGGTGGTTAAAAAGAAATATTTTCAATACAGGCACATGTTTATTTAGAAACTACAAAAGCAGTTAAAACTATGCACTATGCACATATATCTATCTTATTTCACATTTTACATAGTACTTTAAGACTAACATAAACCATCATTAAAAAGGAACTTACAATGTCAGAATCACAGCAATTCATATGAAGTTGAAATAATAAAAAATATATATATTTTTTTTGCACCTCCCGATGAAGACGCAACGGAGTCGTCGATTTAACTTTATTATCTATAATCGTTGATAAAGGAGATTTTGATATCCCGTATTTTTCCGCAATTTTCAATTTCGACTCAATTTATTTCTCCACTTCTTGGAGAGTCGCCAACCTTGTATTTAAATCTATGGATTTTCTCTTTGACATACTGTGCGGAGTGGAAGTGCACTTAAAACAATAAAAACATAAAAACTAGCTGAGAAGCTGTCACAGACTGTAATCACAGAATTGTGCTGAATAGGGGGAAGAGGTAAGAAGGATTTGGATAGAAAGGCGCCGCTCTTTACTGGGAATCTAGACGTTTCGTTATTTTTTTCTTCTTTATTTTTCGTAATAATCGAACAAATTCAATTCCGAGGTCCACAGAAGTAGTTCGTTAATTCGTTATAAGAGAATATTTCGTTATAAACGAGGAGAAAGTGTAGTTTTCTATTCATTTTTCAAAGAACCGCAAAGATAGTTCGTTATAAACGGGTGTTCGTTATAACCGTGTTCTTTTAAAAGAGGGTTTACTGTAATCACTGAACCCGAGACCCCCCAAGGGTTGTAGAGCAGCAATTTTTTTTTTTTTAATGAGAAACTAAGCAACAAATAAACTTTTAAAGAAGAAAAATTTCGAAGTAATATTTGATTTTTTTTTTTGTATAAGAAGATCAATTTTGAATTGATGTTATATTAAACTAGCAATCATATCTGAGAGGGCTGGGTACATAACAGAAAATTATTAGAATAGGCGAAGAGGGAAAAAAAAATAAGCGGTGATACGAGAAGTGTGGAAAGATGTGTTAAAAGAAATCATAACAGTAAGAAAATACATTCTAACAAGTTTAATTTATTTAAATTTACGTTGTCATTTATTTAATGCAGATATTGTTTAAAATGTAGCTTTCTGCAACGATCAAATAGTGTTCAGGCTATTTTTAGTTAAAAACAAATCAATAAAAATATAACAATTTACTTTGAAAACATGAATTAAAAGATTTTCACGATCTCCATACTTTCTCTTGCTACATATTTAATACAAAGGTAAGTGAAAGTAAAAATGATTGTTGCCTCAAGTAGTTACTCCGCTCGCAACACGAACATAGAAGCAGTCGTCCAATTAATTAAGCAGGAAAGAAAAAAAAAAAAAAAAAAAATGTATAGGGGAAAATGAATTACTGAATACACAACTTGAAGGGCTGGTAAGCAATAAATTATCAAATAAAATTGTATTTGGTCATTGTTTTCTTTAATACATATTAATGTGCACATATCCGCAGCCTAGATTAAGAATGCATAAAACTACTCTCAGATATTAATATATCTATAAGTCTCCAGTGACCCACTTATACAGGAAGTTGAAGTGGCTCTTACCTTCTATACGGAGGAAATATATTCTCGGATCATACCTTTACCAAAACATAAACTCCCAACACCTTCCATACATTCACAGTATCCTTAAATTAAAATCCTCAGTCCACTCTCTTGAAACTAAATCCCACCATTCCGACCTTTACATTATCAACCATAGAAGTAAATCTTTTGATCAGTCCTTTTATATCCGTTCTGCAACCCTCTGGAATTCCCTACCTCTCATATTCGTCATGCTTCTTCCCTTCTCTCATTCAAATCCCACCTTTTCCAACATCTTTAGCATCCCAAATGGATACACAACAAATGTGAATCTGCAACTGACTTATTTTTATTTTAATAAAAGTTATAATTATCTATTTTACCCAAACCCTAGTGCTGTGGAATAATTAGTTGTTTTTTTTTGTTTTTTTATAATTTCCTCAACCCTAGTTAGGAGAGTGGTAGGACGCAACTAAATGAATCTATCGTAATAAATAACATGTTTTAGGGTATAGAAATATGGGACTTGGGGTACCGGGATGAAATTGACTAAGTTCAATTGAATTATTACAAGAGATCATTTAATCTAAATACAAACACTCTTACTGCAGTAGTTCCGAACAAATTTTTTTCGTAGACCCTCTTCATAGAATCATTTTAATTGCAAGGAACCTCTCCATCCTAAATTATAAATATTAATATATATTATATATATATATATATATATATATATATATATATATATATAAAAAAGGAAAAAGGAACCAAGTCAGCGAAACATTTAGTAACTAAAATTTTATTTTCTCAACCACAGCATTCCAAATCCTTTAGTCCCACCTCACAGCCATCGAGGAATGGTGTCAGAACTGGAGAATCAAAATTAATCCTACCAAATCCCACCAAATTACCTTTACCCTTCGTCGCAAACCGATGATCTCCTGTCCCACTGTTTCCTTTAATAACACCCCACTCACTCCTGTAGAACAAATCCGATACCTTGGACTCCATCTTGACAAACGTCCAACTTGGAATCCTCACAGAAGACTTAAGCGACAAGAAACTGCTCATAGATACCGATTACTACAACACTTACTTGACAAACGTTCAAAACTTCCACTCTATTAAAAAAGCTCATATATATTACCATTATCAGGCCCATCTGGACATATGGTATCGGGTTTGGGGCTTAATAAACCATCTAATTCCTTCCGCTTTCAATCCTTACAATCCAAAATCCTTCGCAAAATCTTAAATGCTCCTTATTTCGTCACAAATAAACTCATCCATAACGACCTTAATATCCCATTTGTTGCAGACCTTTCTCGTACCAGATATACCACATTCAATTCCAAACTCCCAACCCACATAAACCCTCTTGTTCGCAACCTATCAACCTCACATATCCCTGATAACCCTCCGAGGCGATTGAAAAAAAAAATGGCCTCGGGACCTACAAACTTAAATAGAATCGACGTTCTACCACTGGGTAGTTTCTTCACAAGCCTTTTCACATCCTTTATTGTATTTCAACACTTTTACTTGTTGTATTTATTTTTTATACAGTTGTAAAATTCAATAAAATATAAATAAAAAAAATATTTTGAACCTGGCAGATGTTCCTAAGATTAAGGGAGGGAAAAATCCTTCGCTACGCCGTCCCTTAGAGGGAACGTAAAATGATGATCTAAAGCCTGCGTCAAGTCAGGTAATTGTTAAAGATCCTAATTAACCTAGATTTGGACTTACTAATATCGTCCGGTAGCCACAGTAGCATAAAATGATGTTAAATAAATAAAAATAACCAACAATTTAAAACTTATCCGGTTCAATAATAATTGCGCTTTAATCCTACAGAAATTGGGAGAATCCCTAACAGATACTTATAAGTCAAATTTGTACAAAGGCCTTTAGTCTCAGAAAAAATGTTTGTATTGATACAAATTTAAAATATGATTATGGAACGCACTATCTGTTCGATACCAAATTAATTTTATTTGTTTATTTATATAAAGTCCATTTATGCTGCTGTGGCTAATCGGACCATGCTAAGTGGGAGTCCTAAATTTTGCCTATCCTGGTTTAATTAGGACAGGGATCACTGACATCACACAGGCTCGGGACCACCATTTAAGTTCCCTCTGAAGGACGGCATAATTAAGGATTTTTTCCTCCCATTAAAAAATCCTAGGGCTACCCGCGGGTTTGAACCCGGGACCTTGGGCATACGAGCCTGTTATGCTAACCACTATGCTATAGGGTTAAATAGATATTTAAAGGTAGGTTGAATTGGTATACCTGAACTATAATAGATTTTGTCAAATAACAATGTGATATGCTCGCTTTGTAATAGAAGAGAAGTAGAAAATACGTTTCATTTTCATGCCCAATTTTGTGTGAAATCAGAATAGGGTGTTTCGGAAAGAATTGTTGTACGTTGAAATGGAAAATGGATGACTGTGCATAACTATTGTAAACTAGCATGGCCTTATAGATACAAACTTACAAATAATTTGAATTATATTTAAATCTTGTCATATAATATATATATATATATATATATATATATACATATTTTTTTTTTATAATAATGTATTAGTTGGAACAATCTCTTCTTTTTATTTATATATTTATTAATTATAACATATATAAAACTTGATTATAACAACGAAACGTTGCGAGGTACTTTCTATGCCTCATCTTCAGATTATTAAAAATCATCTAAAATACAATTCAATATAATAAGCAAAACCATACAAACAATAACAAATATTATCAATAATTTAGAGTTTTATTTATCACCTACATATTTACAATCCGTTTATAGAAAAAAAAAAAAAAAAAAAAAAAAACTTTATTAACAATGTACTTACATATATTGCCATATTATATCATAATATAGGGCATATAATAATATACTATTATTCATACATAGCCCCTATATACGAATTATTTTGTCAATTGTTAAAATAATCTTACTTCACTTTCACATAATAATTCTTTTAACATTTTACTGCTAAATAATTGCAACTATGAAGCAGACTAAATTAGCCTTTCATCTAATTCTATTCTTGTACTAGTCAATGTTTTCAAATATCCACAACAATATGGTATTATATGATATAATATGGAAATATATGTAAGTACAATTTTTAATAAAGTTTTGTATAAACGGATTGTAAATGTAGGTGATAAATGAATTCTAAATTATTGATAATATTTGTTATTGTTTGTATGGTTTTGCTTATAATTGAATTGTATTTTAGATGATTTTTAATAATCTAAAGATGAGGCATAGAAAGTACCTCGAAACGTTACGTTGTTATTATCAAGTTTTATATATGTTATAATAAATAAATATATAAATAAAAAGATGAGATTGTTCCAACTAATACATTCATAATTATTATCATTCTATAATAAATAATTGAATATAATATATATATATATATATTATATATATATATATATATATAATAGTGATTGTTTATTGTTATTGCATTGTTTTTAGCCTTGTAAAGAAATAGTAGAATCATTGGGTGACATATGTATAATAATGACATATGTATAATTGAACAGGTCTGCTCCGGACTAGACGGTCTAAAAGATCATAGTTCTATAATGTTTTTTCTAAATTGTAACATTGTTATATTATTGTAACGGTAAATAAACGGGAAAATTTAAAAAAAAAAAAAACCGTTATCTATCTATCTAAAAAGATAATTTGCTGTGACGCCTACGGTTATTAAAAGCCATACTCAAGGTAGTAAAACTGGTGTTATATTAGTTTTTATTCAGCAATTAAAACAAAATTAACAATTACGGTCCAAATGGTTTTAATTACTACTGCGGCGACATCAGAAAAGAAAAAGAATATTTTTCAAGAAAAATGCATTAGGGTGGCGGAATACTGATACAAACTGTTTTTAACGGTTACTCAGTCCGCTGGTGCCCCAAGGCAGTATCCTAGGACCCATTCTCTACACAGTATATACAGCTGATATCCCAACCAATCCTAAAACTTTCCTTTCCACTTATGCTGATGACACTTGTGTGTTATCAGTCAATAACGATCCAACTGTTGCCTCTCAAACCCTTCAATCCCACATCAGAGACCTTGAGATATGGTGTCAGAAATGGAGAATTAAAATAAATTCCAACAAATCCCATCAAATAACCTTTACCCTTCGTCGTAAGCCAATGACATCCTGTCCCACAGTATCCTTTTATAATATTCCACTTGTCCCTGTTGAACAGATCCGCTACCTAGGACTGCTCCTTGACAAACGTCTCAGATGGAATCCACACACAAGACTGAAACGACAAGAAACTGCTCGCCGCTTTCGATTACTTCAACACTTACTAGACAGACGCTCAAACCTTCCACTTAACTACAAAAGGCTCATCTACATGACCATCATAAGGCCTATATGGACTTACGGAGTTGAGCTTTGGGGCTCTATTAAACCATCGAATTCTTCCCGTATCCAATCCTCACAATCCAAAATCCTTCGTAAAATCCTCAACGCTCCTTACTTTGTCACAAATAAAATCATCCATAAAGACCTAAATGTTCCATATGTTGCTGATTTGGCCCGAACTAGATATCAATCCTTCTATGACAAACTCCATTCCCACTCCTACCCACTAGTTTCAACCCTTGCTTCCTCTTCGATTCCTGATAATCCTCCGAGGCGTCTGAAAAGAAGATGGTCTCGAGACCTTCTTGTTTAAAATAGTTACTGGAGTGCTTCCATTGGGTTGCTCCTCAACAAGTCTGTCTCATGTGATTTTTCTTTTAGCATATTTACTTGTTGAATATAAATTACAGTTGTAAATTTCAATAAATAAATATTAAAAAAAAAAAAAGTTTTTAACGGACATAGACAGTTTAAAATTGCATTCGTATCCAGCAAATTAAACTCTGCTAGTTATCAAAATGTTTTACACTACTGTCGTCTGGGTCGTGGGAACGAATACTGGCTGCGGCAGAACATTATTTATTCTTTACATATTTGAATAAGCATTATATACTTCCTTCACTTCTTTATTCATTTTTAAAACTCTTTTACATCTTAGTAATTTTCCTCGACGTTTCGGGGTTTTTAAGCTCATTATTTTCGAAATGTAAGAAAATGGTCAACTTTTTCTTTTTTTAAACATAATTTATTGAAATTTTCCACTGTACTGAAAAAAATACAACAAGTAAATATGATGTAAGAAAAATTACATGAAATGACTAGTAGAAGAACTACACAATGGTAGCACTCCTGTAACTATTCTAAACTAGAAGATCTCGGGGCCATCTCCTTTTCAGACGCCTCGGAGGATTGTCGGGAATTGAAGAGGAAGAAAGGACTGAAACAAGAGGTTTAGGGTGGGAATGGTATCTAGATCGGGCCAAATCAGCAACATACGGAATATTAAGGTCTTTGTGGATCAGTTTATTAGTTACAAAATAAGGAGCATTGAGGATTTTACGAAGGATTTTGTATTGTAGGGATTGGATACGGGAAGAATTTGATGGTTTAGTAGAGCCCAAAAGCTATAGGCCGTACGATAGTCATGTATATGAATGAGCCTTTTGTAGTTAAGTGGAAGATTAGAACGTTTGTCTAGTAAGTGTTGAAGTAGTCGAAAACGTCGAGCAGTTTCTTGTCGTTTGCAGTCTTGTATGAGGGTTCCAAGTAAGGCGTTTGTCAAGGTGTAGTCCTAGATATCGGATCTGTTCAACCGGGACAAGAGGAGTATTATTGAAGGAGACAGTAGGGCAGGATGTCATTGGTTTACGACGAAGGGTAAATGTAATTTGGTTGGATTTGTTGGCATTTATTTTAATTCTCCAGTTCTGACACCATACTTCAAGGTCTCTGATGTGGGATTGGAGAGTTTGAGAGGCAATAGTTGGATCAGCATTGACTGATAACACGCATGTGTCATCATCATAGGTAGAAAGGAAAGTGTTAGGATGGGATGGGATATCAGCTGTATAAACTGTGTAAAGGATGGGTCCTAGGATACTGCCTTGAGGAACTGGCCAATTTTAAGGTTGTAATTGAGACGTTGATTTCCATAAGGTACTATACCCACTTTAGAAATTTTAACATTTAATTATTCTTTCTGTGAATTTAACAAATGTATTAATATTATTAACTACGATTTAATAATATTTAACTGATAAATAAATAACTTTTATTTCGGTCTTTTACATTTAAAAAAAAAAAAATTCTATTAGGTTAGATCAGGCACGGTTTTTCTTCTCATATTTAGCAAGGTCAGGGAATTCTAATTCCAATCATTTTCTGGATAATATACCAATATAAGCGTTGTTGTATTCCAAACACATTGATATAGGGTTGCCTGCAAAAAACTTGGTCCTTATCTGGGTTGCCGAATTAAAGATTAAATTTTAAAGCGAGTGGAAATGCGTGACAGAGAGATCCGAGTTGAGTATAGCGTGTTATTATAAAGGACCCAACATTGCAGCCGCACGTAATCGGACATTGAATATAATTTTTTCGGTTTTGTATTATTGACAGTAAATATTTGTTTTCCCAATAATCAGCCAAGAAGTGTACCAAAGCATCTTTGAAACGATAATTTTTATGACTGCCCAAAATCATTGGTCCTGATTTGTTGAGGTCCTGTAATTTTATATGGGATATCAAACTTTCTTATATTCCAATGTCCGATTACGTGCGGCTGCAATGTTGGGTCCTTTATTATTCTATTATCAAGCCGGTGCAAAATTTAATTAAAAATCATTTTTTTTAAATAATTAAAAATAGTCTGTCCAGGATTTTTTTAGGCAACCCATTCTTAACATATCTCCTAATATACGAAATTTGTTATAAATATATTTTCTTCTATTATCAGCTCGGTGCAGATTGTTTCAAGTACATCTCTACATGTACTGAGCCCAAGACCCTTCATAAGTGGTAGTTGTAAAGGTTTTTTTTTTTTTTTTTTTTTTTTTTTTTTTTTTTTTTTTTTTTTTTTTTTTTTTTTTTTTTTTTTTTTAATCGATTTTCTTTTACTTATCTTGTAAATATAGTATGAACGGAATCTCATAGACCTAATAGTCGTTGCCCTTGAGTGCAGTATATTGCATTATTGGCAACGATTGCAATCCGGCGTCATTTTCAATCCTGACAAATCTGACCGGATTTCCACCGATCCTGGCGGATCTTGTTAAATTAATGAGGATATGATTACATTCTGTTATAGTTAGGAGTTTTATTTTTTATGTTTATTATTTTTCGAATAAAATATTGATTTTATTGAGGGTGTTGATCACATTGATGACCCCGGCCATGACTGAATGCATTGATATAACATATAATTTTTTTAAACCTCTTTAATGAAATCGTTACTTTTGGAGATAAGAACCATACGTTAAATTAATCAGGCTATGATTACATTCTGTTATAGTTAGGAGTTTTATTTTTTATGTTTATTATTTTGCGAATAAAAATTGATTTTATTGAGGGTGTTGATCACATTAATGACCCGGCCATGACTGAACGCATTGATATAACATATACTTTTTTGTAACCTCTTTAATGTAATCGTTACTTTTGGAGATAAGAAACCAAACCTTAATTTAATGAGGATATAATTACATTCTGTTATAGTAAGAAGTTTTACTTCTTATACTCATTAATGTGGGAGATTTAATAGTGTGTTAATCACAACAGGGTGAAAATAATAATTTTTCTTTTGTTTTAGAAAATATTTTATTGTAAATGAAAAATATTTAATATAAAGTTATGGGAATAGAAATCAATGGATTATGGATTTAATGGATTATATTCTTATGTGACAAATCATGTGCTCTCTTTTTTGCTCAGTGTAAAATAATAAAGGCACAAGTTTCTAAACTTTTACTTATTTAACAAAAAATAAATAAAAAAAATTAAAATTATCTAAAAATTTTGAAATATAACATTAGCAAAAATTAAATTTTAATTTAAGAAAGCAACTGCTTTTGTTTGGCTTCAGAAATGAGAAATGCTTCATGTTTATGATGGTTCAGTAAATACATATAACATGAAACATCAGACAATTGAACTTCTCATACATTTATAAAAATATATTCGTCAATTTATTAAAAAAGAACTTAGTAATAATTTAATTTTGCGTTTTTATTATCATATGGTCAAAATTATATAGTCCATAAGATATTGTTGGCTCTATATGAAAATTATGAAATATATATTTTAATCATATAGGATCATCTGCTAGTACTAATAAAATATACTTAGCAAATGTGCAAAACATTCCATAGTTCATTTCAGTTTCTTATTGAAATATTATCATAAAATAATAAATTTTGTTTTAAATCAGGACATGTAATAAGATAGTAATGTGAAAGATGATGTAATTTATTCAGTATTAAAAAGTGAATTTTTGTTGATTATTTAACTCCAATAAGCTTGAAGGGTTTTATTTTACACTGAAGAGTTTGGTATTTTTATCATATTTAAAACCAATCCAAAATATTAAAATAAAAGACCGCTAAACGTTAGGTTGTTAGAAAAAAAAAAAAAAAAAAAAAACGGTTGCTTTCACTTACCTCCTTTGTTAAAATCAATAAAAGCATTTAAATGAAAATGAAAAGTTCATTTCAGATTAAACAATAAAAATTGTTATTTACAACAATCACATTATTTTATGCGCCTTTTTCCCTCCCCATTTTTTCGACTATGTTTATTAGGTAAAGTTTTTCCTAAAATCTTAGGTTTTCCGGTGGCTTATTATACTTCTAAAATGCCATCCTTATTTGCAAAGAAAATAATTAACCTGGAAAAATATGTTCTCTTTTTTCTCCTTTATTTGGTTATCAAATTCTTTAGAATTTCTTATTTATTCATTTTTATCAAAAATAAAAACGAGAAATGGTTAATTATCAAAATTAAAGATTCTTTAGACCAAACCAAATTGAAAATTCGTCATTTAAGCCTTAATAGTTTGTTTGTTTGTTTTGTTTTTAAGGCGTAAAACCCTAAGGTCATCAACGCCTAGACACTATATGCATATTCAATCTTTATAAGAAAGAATTATTAGGTAATGAGTAATTGAGAGAAAAAAAAATTATTATGTAAACAATAGTTTAAAAAGATAAATAAAAAAGAAAATAATAGTAATACTGAAAAAAAAGTATTGATTGATAACTGACTAGGAATGGTCTTTATAATTTCGATAATAATGACTGCTCCTTAAGAAAATCAAAAACTAATTTAATGGTTTCCTCTCTATCACCCAGCACCGCTGAAATATTCGGGCTTAGTCAAATTTTATTCAGGTGTGATGAGTAATACGGGCATTCTTGAAAAATATGCCGAATGTTAAATATGCCGTATTTAAGCCTTAATGTAAAACCGTGCTAAATGCATATTACAAAGAGGCTCTTGTGATTTGTTGATTTTAATAGAAAAGTTGTATAACATGACATAACATAACATCCTAGGCATATAGTGGTGTTAAATTGGAAAATATAGTTGTACAATTTCAGTATTGTAAGAATTTCAGTTTTCGAGCTTAACCTACCACATTCACACATTTTCGCGGGACTAAGTCATTTGGACTTAAGGAGTCCTAAAACGTGTGAGTCCGTTGAAAACACGAATTAAAAAGTTTTACAGTACCAATACTTTCACTTATATATTTCTTATATACGTATGCGAAAGAAGAAATTATAATAATTGCTATAAACTTTTTTTATTGATAATTAAAATTTGTTTCTTAACATTAACAAAAGTAAAAATGCTATGAGACCACATTCATAAAATATTTTTAGAAAAACAAAGGTCAGGTAAAATAAAACAAAAAAAAAATCTATAAATAAAATAAATACAAAGTTAAATATTAAATAAAAACATTCATGCCTATTTACAATATGCTGGAGGAGCCCCGGATGGGACTTATTCCCACACTAGTGGAGAGAACAGCAGAACCCAAGGGATCCCAGCGGCCCTCTCTCATGGCGCCACAGCCACAGCCACAAACGTACTGCGCTCGAGAGGAGAATCTGGCTAGTGGCAGAACTCCAAAAAAAATGTCTCGGGGCCACTGCTGTTTCAATCTACGAGGAGGATTGTATGGGTGGTGGAGTTGGATAAAGATTGTGCTAGAGGATTAGGATGATGAATAAGCTTCTGATGGGATTTGGAGGGTATCAGGTCTAAAATAAATGGAATATTAACGTCGTAGGTATAGTTCAGCGACTTAATAAAGAACATTTACTATTGTTCGCAGGACTTTGGATTGAAAGGATTGGATGCGTTTGATTTTGGAAAATTTAGCTGTTCCTGTGAGTTCAAGTCCGTAGGTCTAGATAGATTTCAGTATTGTCTTGTAGATTAGTAATTTCTTGCCAACTATAAGCTGAGATTTTCTGTTGGACAGTCTGTGCAACTGCTTGAATCGCCGACTAAGCTTTTTCTTTTAAGTCTTGTGAGGGGACCCATCCTTTACACAGTTTATACAGCTGATATCCCAACCCATCCTAACACATGCCGATGACACTTGCGTGCTGTCAGTTCATAATGATCCTAGTATTGCCTCTAAAACTCTCCAATCCCACATCAGAGACCTTGAGGTATGGTGTCAGAATTGGAGAATTAAAATCAATTCCAATAAATCCCATCAAATTACCTTGACCCTTCGTCGAAAACCTATGACATCCTGCCCTACAGTGTCCTTTAATGATATTCCGCTTGTCCCGGTTGAACAGATCCGCTATTTAGGACTCCTGCTTGACAAACGCCTTTCATGGAATCCACATACAAGACTGAAAAGACAAGAAACTGTTCGACGTTTTCTGCTACTCCAACACTTACTAGACAGACGCTCTAACCTTTCACTTAACTACAAAAGACTCATTTACATGACAATCATAAGGCCTATCTAGACCTACGGAGTTGAGCTATGGGGCTCTACTAAATCATCCAATTCTTCCCGTATCCAATCCTTACAATCCAAAATCCTACGTAAAATCCTCAACGCTCCTTAGTTTGTCACGAACAAAATCATTCATAAAGACCTCCGAGTTCCGTATGTAGCCAATTTGGCCCGTACCAGGTATCATTCCTTCCATGACAAACTCCATTCCCACTCTAATCCACTAGTTTCAATCCTTGCTATCTCTACAATCCCTGATAATCCACCGAGGCGTCTGAAGAGAAGATGAACTCGAGACCTTCTTGTTTAGATTGATTACTAGAGTGCTGCCAATGGGCAGTTTCTCTTCACGTTTTTCAAGTACATATCTTTTATCAGCATATTTACTTGATGTATTGTAGTATACAGTTGTAAATTTCAATAAAATATAATTAAAAAAAAAAGAAGTCTTGGGAGTGGGTTGCAAGTCAATCTTTTATCAAGAGGAAAGCCAAGATACCGGAGTATTCTATAAAATTGTCTAAAAATGAATCTTTTATCAGTTATTATAACAATAGTTTTTTTCCTATGGTTTTTTTAAAATCTGGTTTACCTCGATGTTTCAAGATAAGTAGTTTATTGACTTGGTATTGCATACATAAAGATTAAATAAATATTTTCTACAGTGAAAGGCAAGGAATGAATGAGTCATTGCAAAAACCGGCTTCGGTGGCCGCCACTTTTTTATTCTTTATTCCTGGGTTTAATTCTCTTGACCCACCTCCTGCTACTCGAGCCAATATGTCTGTCTTATCCCAAAGCTTATACCATTTTGCATGCTAAAATTTTAATAATTTATGCTGCTTTTTTGTTATTAATACGTAGAAGAAGTAATTAGATATAGTTTGGTATATATTTTATTTAAATTATATCAACTTAATAAGAGTGAAATATTGATTGGTATTTTCATAATCGGACAACCAAATTATGAAATGAATTTATGCAAAGATTCGATTCCTCGTTGGGAATATAATTAATTAAGAATAAGAAAGCTTAATTAACTTCTAAATCACCGTTATCATAATAAATGGATGAAACGCTAAACCATTTATTTATTTATTATTTTAATGGCACACAGGATATAACCTATATTTTTATTATAAATAATAAATAAAATGCATTGGTTTAAAAATCCAATAATACATCTCTAAGCAGATTCAATTTTTCTGCAGCTGAACACGATCATGCTTAACTATCCCGTGGTGCAACGTGCTTCACAGGTGAGTCACTTGTTTTAAGAAAATAAGTTTGTTTTATTTTTTCTCAACATTATATGTTGTAGGAATTGACAAGCATAGGCGTTTATTTAGTAAATATTTTATAATGTTCTACATCCCCTCTCAAAGGACTCTTATCGGTTAATTTCACTTGATTACTCTTCTTTAAGAATTTTATTTAGCTGTGCGTGATTTCTTTATATAGTTTTATTCTTATAATATGCTATAGAAATATAATATATAATAATGATATACAAATAATTTTCAATAATAAATACAAATATAAGAATTTTTTAAAATAGTATTTCCATAATTGCTTCTTCAATTCATTAGTGTATGCAACTGTTACAATCTAGCATTTAGCGCGTTGGAAGCCTGGAACTTTTGTGATCTCGTATTAAGCATGTTGGAACTTGCAACAGTGTCGCTCCGCCCTAAGGAAGCGTTAGCAGCTAACACAGTCCCGCCTCACGCAGAAAAACTAATTGTTCACATATTGTTCCTTTGTCATTTTTTCATTTGCTTAGTCTTTTTTATATATTCTTATTGCAATATTATCATCTCAATTCTGTTTACTTCCATAATGTACAACTATCATCTTATTAACTATTTTTATAACTGTCATCCATACTTTATAACTATCATCTTAATTTTGTTTATTTCCATACTTTATAACTGTCATCTTATTATTATTTTACATTTAATTTTATTTATGTTCCCATATTATATTACTGTCACCATATTATTATTCTATACTTAACGCATTATTAAGTCTATAATTACATTGGCTGTTATCTTATTTCTTTTAGCCCTGATGAAGGCCCACAATGTAGGCCGAAACGTCGGCACATAATTAAAATAGCACTTGTAATAGTTTTTAGATTATCGAAAAGTGAGTAGAAAATATTTTTTTTTTTACCGGAAATATATTCTCCCTTGAGAAAGCCATTGAGAATCCCTGAACAAGCGAGACCTTAAAAGAAATAATTGATAGTGGCTAAATAGACGACACTATAGAGCATTTAGCCTGGCGCGCGTTTTGAAAAACATAGCTTTTATCCAATCATTTTGTAGTAAAATTATTGAAAATGTTTTATAAGCAATATAATTCTGAACTCTTGCTGAGAAATAATTGTTAACACATGTTTCAATAATAATAAGAAATTTTTTTAATCATTTTATTGGTATTTACAACTGTATCTGTATTAACAAAAATACATCAAGTAAATGTGATGTGTTATATAATACAATGACATGATATATATGTAGAGAAGCTTCCCATTGGAAGCAATCTAAAAATATTCTAAACTAGAAGGTCCCGGGGCCATTTCCTTTTCAGGCGCCTCGGAGGATTATCCGGAATCGAAGAGGAAGAAAGGATTGAAACTACTGGGTTAGAGTGAGAATGGAGTTTGTCATGAAATGATTGATACCTGGTCCGGGCCAAATCAGTAACAAAGGGGACATTAAGGCCTTCATGGATAAGTTTGTTCGTGACAAAGTAAGGAGCTTTGAGAATTTTACGAAGGATTTTGGATTGTAAGGATTGGATGCGGGAAGAATTTGATGGTTTAGTAGAGCCCCAAAGCTTTACTCCCTAAGTCCAGATTGGTCTTATAATAGTCATGTAGATGAGCCTTTTGTAGTTCAGAGGAAGGTTTGACCGTTTGTCTAGTAAGTGTTGAAGCAGCCTAAAGCGGCGAATATAAGTTAAACTCAAGATTTCAGAAAAAAATAAGTGTTTATTTTTATTCATGTTGTTCCAATACTTCAAAAAATTCCTGTGTACAGAAGAGTATAAATGACATTTTATGAATAAAATCGGTGATTGACACTTTTCAAAAATGATAAAAAAATGCACATTTTGGTTTTCTTTCTTCCGCTAAAAATTGGCTTTTCGCTTAAGAATCATGATCACATAGTTTTTTCATGTCTTTGACTCCCAAAAATCAGAGAAAAAAATCCTCATTAATTAATTTAAAATTTAACTTTAAAAAAAAAATCGAAAAAATTTTTTTTTTGAAAAATCTCGAAAACCGTTTGAATTAAAAAGCTACAGATTTTGGTAAATTGTTTTTATTCGACACCAAATTGACTCCCCAAGTTTTGAGTCTAGAAAACTGCGGGGGCAGATTTACCATCCTAAACCGTCTATAATCTTTATTTATAAACATTTAAGATTAATTTGTTAAAAAAGAAAAAAAAAATCCTAACAGCAAATATGCACAATAGTGTATACTTATTATGATTACAATAATCCGTAATGTTTATTATAATTTAAGGTTTATGGAAGGCAATCATTGCGTTCTTTTTTTTTTCACATTGCAGTAAATGGTAATGAGGATTGGAATTATCGACCGCATAGCAATCCAAAAGTAACCGGAAGTCTCACCAGTGGAATATAAATGCTAATCATTGAAAGTATCCATCCGGTCAATGTACTTACAAAACTCATATATTTAAAAATCATTGGACGTTATTTTATTTTAACTGTTAATTTAATAGATAGCGGAGCTTTTCTCCCAGCTTAATGAAGACAAAACCAACAAAGACAGTTTAAGAATTTTTTATAAATTTTGTGCGCACATCACGCAACGTTCATTTGTCTGAATAGTAGAGAATATAAAATAGGAATTTATACGGATTTTAATGGAAAAAGTTTTTTTTCATTAAATAATATTACAAATAAATATTTGTCTACTAATATTTGTAATTCTTTATGACATCCTGAACCTTAATCTCTTAGACTATATTGGGCTGTAAAATAAATTCATAGCGTTTTTTATTGGTAATTTCAAAAAGGATTCAGCGTCTTGTAAATATTTTTAATCCATTATATATTATATTCTGCGATATCCCGTGTCGTAGAGTGAGGGCTGTCTGGACAAATGTTTGAATTTGTTTATCATCATAATAAACGGTTTTCGTTTGCTGGATTATATTTTTATTTTAATGTCAACACTTCTTAATCTTCATCCAAAAGAAAATGTTTAGCTCTGTAGTATTTCGCTACTTGTAAATAGTAAACACTTTACGAAGGTGTCAAAAAGGGATCTTTGTATATCATTTTACGAGTTTATACTAAGCCGAAACGGGGACTAAATGGCCGGGAAATCAACGAAGAATTAAGTGCTGTTCAACAAATTTCGGGAGAGACTTAAGTCAATGAAATCCGTTGGAGGACACTCCCTCTCGATGACCATGTTCTGCGAGATTCGGGGAAGAATATCCTCCAACAC
Organism: Piezodorus guildinii; assembly: GCA_023052935.1. NCBI lineage: Eukaryota > Metazoa > Arthropoda > Insecta > Hemiptera > Pentatomidae > Piezodorus > Piezodorus guildinii. Next base: position 20,383,062 of record CM041295.1, on the reverse strand, counting down.
CTCTTCGAATTGCTGGAAAACTAGATCTAAGTGAAGAGACCGTCGATGGCCACCTTCATTCATTGCACGACCGCCAAAAAAAATCAGAGTTATGCTACAATTTTTTTAAAACAACAATGATCGATTTCTGTCCGGAATGTTTACTTGAGATGAAAAGTGAATCTTCTACGATAAAGCAGACGCAGTGGACAAAAGAGAAGCACACTATTTATTGATCAAAGAGCCTTAGAAAGTAGGTATTCTTAATTTATAACTTGTAAGACCCTAACACAAGACTGAAACCACAAGAAACTGCTCGAAGATACCGATTACTACAATACTTACTAGACAAACGTTCAAAACTTCCAGTATATTACAAAAGACTCATTTACATCACTATTATCAGACCTATTTGGACATATGGAATCGAGTTTTGGGTTCTGCTAAACCATCTAATTCCTCTCGCATACAATCCTTGCAATCCAAAATCCTGAAAATCAGCTCCTCCATAATGACCTAAACATCCCATTTGTTGCAGACATAGCCCGTGATAGATATGCCTCTTTTCATTATAAACTCTCAGCCCACACAAACCCACTTGTTCGTAATTTATTTTCCTTAGATGTCCCTGATAACCCTCCGAGACGATTGAAAGGAAGTTGGCCTCGGGACCTGCTTACTGCCTTAAAATAGTTAGTGAAGTGCTACCACTGGGTAGTTCTTTCTCAAGTTATACTGGTTCATGACTTTTCTTCGTACAGCATATTTACTCATTGTGTCTTTTAATACAATTGTAAATTACAGTAAATAAAATAAAATAAATAAGTTGTAAGGATTGCAAGTTCTATTCAGAGGGCATGGGATAGCTGCCGATACGTTGGCAGAATTATATTTACAGTAATAGAGACTATTTTGATTAATAAAAACAGGCATGGAATTTTTTTTCTTTCAAAACCGTAACCCTGCATTATATTCCGGACAATCAAGTAATTATTTTAATTACTTATCGATTGATATTATCAATTTATAATTTATTGATATTATCAATGCAATTTTCAGTTAACCAGAGTAAGTACTCAAGCAGGGTATTAGTACCTGAAGGACTGAGTTGAAACCGGTCTGTTGGCCAACGTTCCTTCGGCCCTTGCACGGATATTACGACCAGCATTTAAGTGCGGCGTCGCGAGGCAAATCATAGAGTTTTTATTATCATATTTATAGCCCACTCTCGGCACCTCAATGGAGCAATTTAGCAATCTCGGTCTTTTTCAATTTCATGCTTCCTGATTAAAGGGTGTGAACACGGAGATATCACGTACAGAAGTGATTTATGATGATTTTCTAAATTAAAAAAGAACTAAATGAGTATTAAAGTAGTAAAATTCATAATGGAAAAAGAATTGAAAGCATTTTACAGACAAATAACGGTTCCTTGTAAGTGCTTCAATCAGTCGCATTTAACAACTTCGCAATTAATTGTACTTTAACTGTTTTGTGCTACTCAGTTAATAGAGGTGAACTACCCATCACAAAAGCGAGTTTATTATAAGTTAGATTTGTTTGAATTCCATCAATTGAAAAATTAAATTTTCTTTATAACTATTTTAGTGTTATTTGCATATTTTGAAAGTTAAATTTATTTAGTTGTCCCGAAAATAATGCAGGATTTTGTTTAAATGAAAAAAATGAAAATTTAAAACTGTTTTATGTAATCAAAATAGTCCCCACTAGTATCAATACATTTTTGCTAACGTGAGGGCCACTTTTCCATTCACTAGAAATATAATTTCCTATCTTTAAAATTAAAAAAATCTAAAAACGCGTTTTCAAATTTTTTGTCACATAAGTACTGGTCAGATGTCTGAAAAAATGATAATCCGTAGGGAAGAGGTTCGCAGAGTAGGGGAGTAGGGGGGATGCGGCAGAGTTTCATATCCAAGCTGCAGCAGTTTTTGTGACATCATTCTGATATGTGACTGCATTAATTAACTTCTCCAGGATTTAAGAAGCTGTACTGTATCAACAAAATGAAGCCCACCGAACAGTAACCATCACATTATTTGATGAGTTGAGGGCTTTGGAAAATGTGTTGCTCCTCCTTTGTCGAGCCACTGTCCAGAACTTCCACTCTTATCGTGAAGTATTCACTTTTTATCACAAGTTACGATAAATAGACAAAGAAAAGGGTGGTATTTGATTCGGAAAAATTTTCTAATTAAAATGAATTTTAAACGTTTAAAATTTTAAAAGTTCTTAACTTGATTTTAACAATGGGAGTAAGAGAAAGCCATGTGTTGCGCTCACCAGATTTATTATTATTCAATAAAAAAATATTTTGAGAGAAGTTGGTTCAGGGTGCAGTCAATATAACACACAATTAAGCGTAAACTTGATTTATTGGTGCCGACGTTTTGGCCTAAATTATAGGCCTTCTTCAGGGCCATAAGGCTAAAACAAAAAACAAAGATAACAACCAGTAGTGGAATACAATTGTTTTTCTTCTTATATCCCTGAAGGAGGCCTATAATTTAGGCCGAAACGTCGGCACCAATAAATTAAGTTTACGCTTAATTGTGTGTTATATTTACTGCACCCTCAACCAACTTTTGTCATATATACACACAGCCAACTGTTGTCACTTCATAAAAATAATTTCTGTTTCTTTAATAAATATAATAAGATGAATCATCATTACAACAGTCGATTAACTTTATGTGTTTTTCCTCATGGTTGTAAATGTTCAGTAATAGTTTTTGTTATGTAACTAATCATAATTAAAAAAAAAAAAAATTACGGGTGGAAAAATATTTATTGAATATTAAATAGCTCGTCTGTTAAATATGAAGGATGAGGTGATTCTATAGGCGGTAAGAAAAATTTAAAAAATAGTGAAAAACTATTTATTTAACCATAAATAAATATTTTTTTTTACTATTTTTGATAATTTTTAACCGCCACCAGAATCATCTCATCCTTCAAAATATTTATTCTTTCTTCTCGTTTACTTGATAATTAAATTATTTCATACTTAGTTTATGTACAGATTTATTACTACTAACAAACAGGGACAATCTATTATCTTAATCAAATAAATAGAATAATGTAGATATTTTTGCCTTGTCAAGCTAATTCTGATGTTATAGACCATTCAAATGATATGACAAGTTTGATCAAGTTTTATTGAAATTGTTTATAAATTAAAAACAATTGTCCCAAATAATAAATGATTCCCACTAATAAAAGCATCTATAATAAAAGTTAAAACCGGAATTTGTTTTTAAATTATATATATTTTACGAGTATGAAATATATAGTAAGGGAAAGTATTGCGATACAGCAACTACTAAAATCGGCTGCCCGAAGGTGCTACTTTAACCCATGCATTTTGCACCTTTTTACGATTTTTTCAAAAACGGCTCAAACGATTTTGACTAAACTCGCGATATCGATGATGTAGATTTAAAGAGCTTTAATATAATGAAGTTTTCATTCTGATTGAAATAGTCGAACAGGCCTTAAACCACTTTATATTTTAAATTTTCTTCCTATAAAAATCCTAAATAAACTTCTTATTTAAATTAACTTAAATTTTTGTTAACAACCGAAGTAAGTGAAAGTACGTGGGTTGCCTGCACCAGATTTTTTAAATATTAAATTCTTCAATCAAACGATTAAAAATCCACAAATGTGTTCGTATATGGCATTACTTATTAATTCTTGTTTATCAATATGAAAAAGTTATTTTAAAAATTATCTGATATAAGAAAGATGCATGAGCAGCCACTAGAATCTCAGTTTGGACCCAATAACCTCAATTCCCAAAGATCTTATGAAATAGGTTTGCATAAGGTGACAGGCCACTGTTTTACGGTTTCATTAAGTGCGGCTCTGAGAACTAGTTTCCTCAACACTGCACTGTTCTTAAAAAAGATTGATAAAAATCGAAAATCATGGATTTGTTGATTTTTTATGTTATATCCCCGATATCTGTAACTAGCCAATAAAAGTGCATCTCTATTCTTTTGTATTCAGTAAGGTAAATGGTTAATACGATCATTTCGAAATAGCTGATCATAACCATTCTCTTAACTAACACCACTAATCACAGAACACGGAAACACAAAACATCATCTCAAACGATTTAACATCATACAAAAACAGACTTATGTGACGAAGACAGACAAATTCAAAATTTTAAACATATACTTTATGAGTGCAAAATACTCGACAGACTATTTCATTTAATTAAAAACATGACAATTAAAAACGGAAATCGGCAAGAGACGGAACAAAATTTGTTTTTTAAATTCAAGACAGACTTACTTAAAATCATTAAAAACATAGACTTGGAATGACTGACCAAAGATGGGCAGCCTAGGTAATTCTCTTTTTTTTTTTTTAATTGTATTATATCTAATATTATTTACTTTACTTTTATTGTTTTATTACTGTTTTTATTTTATCTTTGAAATTATTTTGTACTAATTGTTTAAATCAATAACTACTCTCATTTGTAAATTAAGATAATCATATTACCACTCTAGTAATATACCATTAAGGTATGGAACATGATTTAATAATAAACGGTCCTTTTGAGGGGTTACCATGTAAGGAAAAAATTTGGTGCGGGCAACACACGACTTTCACTTACCTCCATTTTTAAAATCAATGAAAGAATTTTCAAATACAGTTAGAGATAAAAATACGTGAAACTATTAAGGAATTAATTAAATTGAATTTATATAGAAACATGTGTTTCATTAAAAAATCTATTATATTATTATCTAAAATAATCACTTAGTTTTATGTTCATTTCATCACTCTCTATTAACTTTTAAAAGCTTGTGTATGAGATATTATTTTTTCTTAAATCTTTAGCTTTCCAACGGTATATCATACATGTATATTACTGCTCTTATGTTGAAAAACGAAAAATTGAATTAAAAAAATATTTTTTCTGTTTTCTCTTTTAGTTAGGTATCGAATTTATTCAATTTATATATTTACCTGTTTTTCATCAGCGTTAACAAGATAATATAGTTATTTTAATTGAATCTACAAAATTAAAGGTACTTTAGGGGAAGTAAATTTAAAATATCGGCATTTAAGCCCTGTCAGACCATTTTAATCAGAATAAAACCTACATGATATTAAAGTCTATTACATTTTAATCGATATAGCGAGTTTAATCAAAATCGTTGGAACCGTTTTCGAGAAAATCGAAAAAAGGTGCAAAATGCATGGTATAAAGTGCCTCTTCTGGTATGCTCATTTTGATGAAAAAAGTTTTGTCACGTCTCGGGCGTATAGTTGTCTTAAATATGAAATTTCAGTTTCATAGGACTTACCGTTTCCGCTCGGGAGTTACCACGCACACACAGACCTTTGTTGCGGGACTTGGTTATTTGGACTCAGGGGACCCTAAAACTTGTATTTCCGTTGAAAACTAGAATTCGAAAATTTTGACGATCGCAATACTTCCCCTTACTATATATAGTAAGTGAAAGTAAAAAAAATTTCTTTTTCACACTATCATGTTTTCAAAAAATGACATTGATCAATACCTAGAAAGGATTCTATAATCGTCATCTGTTCTCAATTGAGATGTTGATTTCCAAAAGGTACTAAAGGACATTTTTTATGAAATAGGTTCTGATAGTTTAGTTTTATCGAAATCTGTCATCCGATTTCAGAAACAAAAAAACAGGGAAATCGTTAAAAAAAAATTTGAAAATCACAACTCTTTCCAAAAAGAACTAAATCCACATTTGATTTCATAACAAAGCGTACAAAAAACATTTCCTTCCAAAAGGCACAGTTGTAACCAATTAATTTCGGGAAGAGAACATATAAAACTTCGTGTTGGGCGCCAGGCTATAAGGCTTTTTTATTGGTTAATATCCAAAACAAATAAAATAAACTACTTACATTTGATTCCAGGCTTATTATTATAAGTATAATTATAATTCCTATAATAAGAATAGGCATACACATGTGTGTGTGTGTCCACAGAAAACTATTATTATGAAAAGGTATATAAGAAAAGGTAAAATTAGACAAATTAACGGTACTAAACAAAAACCACTAAGAAGTGCACTCTCGGTAAGTTCGTAAGTCTCTCTCTCTCTGTGTCTTCGAGAGTCGCCACTCGTAGCGCTTCACTTCCCCCTCCATGACAATCGTATAGAGATTAATTATTTAATTGCTTATTGTTACACAGTATCCTTTGTAAAGAAATAACCTTTCTTTTCAGTTTCTTCGAGGAGGTACCATTTTCCTATAATACACCAGATGCACACCTAACTTCCGTAATACGTTACTATTAATTTATTGTTTTTCATCAGTTTGTGACTTTTCATTTGTTCATTCAGCACGACTTGAATCAACACTATCAGCAATTTCAACTTAATAATTAGATGTTAGTTGTTTTCAACAACTTAGTTCCGTTGCTTTGGTTCTCGAAAGTTCTCAATGAAGTTTTTTAATAATAGTATTTTTACTTTCCTGATAAATTACTTGCCTAATAACCTAATAAATTTGATTGAACACTTTTCATAAACTCTTATCTGAATTGAATAATGGGATTTGATCATTTGACTATTGAGGAATTATAAATCCCTGACCTTCCTAAATATGAGTAAGAAAAATGTGCCAGATTCAACAAAAAAATGAGAATAAATATGAAAAAAAAAAAAGAAGTTTAAAAGTTATTTATTTATCAGACTCTATACTTGAATATTGTTTACAGGTAGTTTTTTAATCGTAATTTACAACTGTATTTAAGAAAAAAAATAAGTAAATATGAGGAATAAAAACAAAAAGTCATGAAAATGTCTTGAAAAAGAACTATCCAGTGGTAACACTTCACTAACTATTTTAACTCGGTAGGTCCCGCGGCCACCTTCTTTTCAGTAGCCTTGAAGGGTTATCAGGAATATCACAGGTAGTTTAAAATATAAATACATCCGTTAAATTCACAATACTTAGTAAATATAAAGCTAAAAACAAAGTTAAAATACATACATTCTTACTATTATGCGCACTATAAACAAATAAAATGTCTTTTGAATATTTACTTTACTTATGAAAAATAGAAAATCGAATGTAAACTGTAAATAAGGAAATATAAATTATTTAGTTATAAAAACGATAGTTATTAGTAAAATTGTAATGAGGAAGGTTATGGTGAATAACTATTGCAGCCACAGTAAATATCACGGGATGTATTCCTTCATACAGTACTCTCTTTTAAATCATTCCAATGAGTACTGTTTCTTTTTAACAGGGTACTATATTTATATTATATTCTTAAAGGATCATAATTTGCAAAAAAAATAAAAGTTATTAAGAAAGTAAAAATCAGCTTTACATTTTATAAAAAATAAAACAGGTAAATTGATCCAATAATAAATAAATGACAGGTTCTTGCGTTCCTGTAAAATTTCCTAACGTGGATTAAGCACTTTCTGGAAATCATCGGCTCAATTCTCGAATGCAACAAATATTTAGCGAAGAGAATAACTTGAAAGATGAAGGCTGTTAAAGCAGACAACTTGGAAAACCACTTTCACACTTGGATGTTATCAGTGACTTATCTAGAATTCGCGGGACACGGAGGCTAAACTTACTGGCAGTAAGTTACTGCCACTCATTATGGTAGGGTAAAGACGCGATATTTTAAAAACTATAATAAAATTACTACTTTCTATTTATTACTTATACCTGTTTTTGCTAGTAAAAATTCTGTTGCACATAGCACACGACTTTCACTTACCTCGGTTGTTAAAATCAATTTTATAATTTTTAAATACATTTAGAGATGAAAATAAATTGTTAGAGAATTAATAAAACTGAACTTCCATAGAAACATGTGGCTTATTAAATAATCTATTATATTATTATCTAAAATAATCAGTCAGTTTTATTGGCTTTCTATCGATCTCCATTAACTTTAACAATTATGTGTATAAGATAATATTTTTTTCTAAAATCTTTAGCTTCCCAACGTATATTATTGTCATTATGTCCAAAAACAAAAAATTGCATTAAAAAAAAATGTTCGCTGTTTTCTTCTTTTGTTGGGTATCGAATTCTCTCAACTTATATATTTACCCGTTTTTTGCCAATGCTGACACGATGGTATGGGTATTTTTTTCGAATCTATAAAATGAAAGGTACTTTAGAGGGAGAATATTGAAAAAAATCGGCACCTACGCCCTGTCATACTATTTCAATAATAATGAAACCTACATTGTATCAAAGCCCATTAAATTTTACATCAATATAGCGAGTTTCATCGAAATCGTTACAGACGTTTTTGAGAAAATTATAAAAATGTGCAAAATGCATGGTATAAATTAGCTGATTTTAGGGAAAATAGTTGCTGTAACGTCTCAGGGGTATAGTTTTCTTAAATATGAAATTTCAGTTTGTTATAGACTTACCACAAACACACGGAGATACACACACAGACCTTTTTGCGGGACTTGGTCATTTGGTTTCAGGGGACCATAAAAGGTGTATTCCGTTGAAAACTAGAATTCGAAAATTTTCACGATCGCAATACGTTCTAGCGACAAATGTTAAATAACTAAACATATCCTACTCTAAATTTCTGAATAGGAAACTGTCGGCTAGATCAAAAATCTGTAGCCCTGTAACACACGAAGGATATGGGGTTCAGTATATACAAAGATTCGTTCTGTTTGAAATACAACGGATGTACAAGGAGATGGCTTGGTAGAGATCACGATCAGTTTCCAGATTTTTTCCACAGTTTTAGGTACCAACTTTATAGAGGCTGGGTGTGCCCACGGATCTTTCTACCTTGGGCTCTTTCCACGGCTGAAGCAACGTAATAAATAATTATTCTGCCACGCCCAAAGGTTCGAAGAAAGAACCCGGAGAGAAGTAATATAGTGTTCTAAAACATGATTGTTTTAAATATATCCTCATAAGTGACATATACATTCACGTAATCATGTTTAACTTTTTATAATTTATTTTCTCTAAAGGGAGTAGAAATAGTTTGAATTTTATTTTGTGTTTACTAGGATCAAGAATATGCTCAACTATTTCATCCATCTGTTTATTTTTAAATTCGAGGACTAAGTAAGAAGTTTGTGATACGAACTTGTATTGTACATTCTATCAATCAATATTCCTCTATTTTGTAGTTCAAAATCGTCCCCTAGAGCAGCCACTCCATTTCATGATTTCTCTCCCCGTAATTTAATTTTTGTAAATGCCACAAGACTCTGTCTAATATTCATTAGTAAATTACATCATTAATTTTAATATTGGACTGTAACCCCCTCCTCCTAACAGCTCCCCACACTCCAGAGGTTGACCCCTAACACCTTCCTGGAGTTACCTCTGGACATTTCCAGCCTCCCTAAACAATATAAACCCACAGTTCTGAGAGGAGATAGACTCATCAAGGTTGATTTGGAAAGCCCCTCCCAGAGACCGGAGAAGCGAAGGCTTCTGCATCAGCTATCGCCCGCTGACACACTTTCTTCCCAACGGATACCGTTATCCCTTTTCAAGCATTCTCAACTTATACCTTTTTACAAATACTTCAGCTTTTCCCGACATAAAGTTAATATCTCAGTTATAAAAGAAAGGATGAAATTTTCTATTGCAATTGTAGTTCTAGGCCCAGAGTCATAGACCATAGAATATATTAATAATACACCTAAATATTATTAAACTAATAAAGATATTTACAAACACACACACATACATATATGTATATACTTGTTTTTTTTTAACAAAGTTTGAATGATGAAGATAATAAAGTTTATAATTTGGGTAGTAAGGAGTTTTTCCGAAGAAATTCAAAGATTATTAAAATTAAATCCTCATATTACATGAAAAGTATCAATTCGTACGGTAACGGTGGGGACACAAATCAACAGTGGTCATAGTTTTGAAAATTAATATTATAATTCATTTTACGAGAGAGGCTTAAACTTCTATATTTTTTTCATTGATTTTTGTTTGTTGTTTTTTTTTTAAATATTTAATATATAATTTTATTACTTTCACTTACTTATATATGAAATATATAGTAAGGGGAAGTATTGCGATCGTGAAAATTTTCGAATTGCAGTTTTCAACGGAAATACACGTTTTAGGATCCCCTAATGTCCAAATGACCAAGTCCCGCAAAAAGGTGTGTGTGTGTGTCCCTGTGTTTGTGGTGTGATTTTTACAAAATCGAAAATTGGTACCATGCATTTTGCACCTTTTTTACGATTTTATCGATTTTGATCAAACTCCCTATATCGATGTAAAATTTAATGGGCTTTAAACCATAAAGGTTTAATCTGATTGAAATTGTCGGACAGGGCTTAAATGCCGATATTTTAAAATTTCTTTCTCTAAAGTAACTTTAATTTTGTAGATTTCATAAATTAGCCATATCATCTGTTTTGCATTGCTACTAAACAGCTAAATATAGAAGTTGAACGAATTTGATAACCAACTAAAAGATGAAAGAGCGAAAATATTGGTTTATACAATTTTTGTGTTTTTGAACATAAAACAACAATATTAACATAGATTGTGTAATATACCGTTGAAAAACTTAAGAATATTTATAAAAAATATTCAGAAAATATATTATCTTATACAAAAAATTGTAAAAGTTAACGAAGAGTGATGAAAAGCCGATAAAACAAACATATTGCCGTAGGTAATAATATAATATTGGGTTGTGTCACATGAAATGTCCGTTTTCAAAGTAAAGGATTTTTATTAAAAATACGATATGAAAACAAGATAATTTTATTCGAAGTATTTACCTTCTTTTTCTACACATTTTTCCCAACGTGACACCAACTTTTTTCTCCTCGAACTGAAAAACTCTGAGCTTTGAAGTGAAACAAAATCTGAAAACGCACTTTTCCCTTGATCATCATTTTCAAAAAGTTTTCCTTTGACGAACTTGTCTAAATTCCTGAACAGGTGGTAATCTGTTGGAAACAATTCGAGAGAATATGGTGGGTGCGGAAGAACTTCGTAGCCCAGTTCTTTCAATTTTTGCACGGTATGTTTTGAAACATGGGGTCTTGCTGCCGCTCAGTGAGATCATGAGGTATCCATGTATCGAGCTTTTTTACTCTCCCAATACACTTTAAATTTCTGGAAACGGTAGATGCACTTGCATTTAGTTGTGCTGAGAGTCCTTTGACTGTTTGGTAGGGGTTTCCTTCTACTGTATGTTTGAGGACATCGTTGTCTATTAAGGACAGAGGTCTTCCTTGGTATCCCCAGCTGAAAACTTAGCAAACCAACGGCGAATGGTCCGTTCATTAACACTCCCTTCCCCAAACGCCTTACAAATATTTCTAGCGGCCTCAGATGCTGAATGGCCGAGTTTAAACTCGTACAAAAATATTACCCCGAAATCGCGTGTTTCCATGTTCATATTTGGAGGTATACTAAAAAGGTGGGTAATTGATTGGGAAGCTAATGTTAATAGTACAAAGGTAGAGGATTAGTAACTGTTTACTTTAAATATAAAAACATTCGAAAGAAAACAACAGAGACCTGCAAAATCCTTTATATGTTTTAGAAACTATAAAAACGAACATTTCATGTGAAATAACCCAATAGATTATTTATTAAAACACATGTCTCTATAAAAACTCTAGGTAATTAATTACTAACAATTTATTTTCTTCTTTAGCTGTATTTAAAAATTCTTAAATCGATTATAACAAAGGAAGTGAAATTGTGTGGTGCGCACCAGATTTTTTTAATTTTCAATATATAATTTTGTTTTTTGTGTAATCAGATTTTTTTTAAAACATGCGGTTATGTTTAATTTGGGAAATGATTTTTTTGTATTGAATGAAGGAATTTCTTTGACCACGACGATGATAACTGATCTGAATCCTCAAAACCATCAAATGATGAGAATGGGGAACTCACCAGCTGCCCTGAGAGAGGATGGAAGGAGGAGGATAGGGTTGAGGCAGCTCGGCCTTGAAGCAGCCCCTTATGAAAATTAAGATGGACGCCTCTCATATCGGTTACATAACCCAAATCACCGCTGAGAAATGATAAACACTGCATTCAAACTCTAAAAATGTATGGAAAGTATCGAGTATACATAAGTTAAACATCTCGGAAGGCAAGTTTTTTTCAGCTTAACCTAAGAATCAAATATTTTATTTAAACTGGAAGGAATTAGTCCGGGTGGCGGTCATTAAATGAAACAACTAAATAGTTTCAACTATTTATTGTTTGCCAACGTTTCGACCCCCTTTGTGGGTCATCATCAGGGCGCATGGTGGGTGAATGGAAAACTCAGTTTGGTCGAAAGGGGGTCGAAACGTTGGCAAACAATAAATAGGAGAAACTATTTAGTTGTTTCATTTAATGACCGCCACCCGGACTAATTCCTTCCAGTAATTCTCAACGGTCAACTAATTACATCCACAATTTTATTAAAACACATGTTGGGCGTAACACACGACTTTCATTTACCTACCTAAATAGTTATAATTTAAAAAAAAATATTGGATTGACAAATAAGTTCTCTTGGTTTTACTTTCACTTACCTATATATGAAATATTATAGCTGGAATAATCAAGAATCAGCCATTTTATGATTTTTTTTAAATTCTGTCAACGTTTCAGCTCAAGCTTCTGAGCCATCATCAGGGCTCAGTTCTAGAATTATTTTCTGATGTCGCTGTGATGGTTGCTAGAGATGAAGTAACAGAAGTGATGAATCGGCGTCCGGATGGTGTGTGACACTGATGGTGAACCTGTTGTTGTTGTATGAAGAGTATGTATGTGGTAGGTTTATAAGATGAAGAGTACATATCTCAGATGTGATGATCAAAAAATGACTGACTCCTGATTATTCCACCTATAATAGTTTCTACAGTCGACTATACATCCTCAATATATAGTAAGGGGAAGTATTGCATTAAATATTATGTAAAGTATTGCAAGTATTAAATATGTAAACATTCGGAAGAAAACAACAGAGACCTGCAAAATCCTTTATGTATTTCAGAAACTATAAAAACGGACATTTCATGTGAAACAACCCAATAGTAGGTTAGAATAGGAATGGAGTTTCTTATGGAAATGGAACCAAGTTCGGGGCTGACAGCAACATAAAGAACATTAATGTTATTATGAATGAGTTTTTTCGTGACAAAGTGGGGAGCGTTGAGGCTTTTTAATAGCAAGGATTGGGTACGAGAAGAATTAGATGGTTTATTACAGCCCTAAAGCTCAACTCCGTAAGTCCAGATTGGTCTTTAGATAACAATGCTGATCGGAGCCTTTTCTAAGGTTTGACCGTCTGTCTATTAACTGTTGAAGTAGTCGAAAATGACGAGCTTTAAATAAAGTTAAAGTTTCCCATACCGTATCAATGCTGAAAGGAATAAGTAGTTGACTATTTTGAATCAATAAAATTTAAGCTATTTTGGAGGAAGGAATTTTAAAGATTTGAAATTTAATCCCAGGAAAACTACTCTCATAATTTAAAAAAAAACGACAAAGACCATCTAATTTTACAACAATATATCGAGTTCAATCAAAATGGTTAGAGCCATTTTTATTAATATCGTAAAATGGCGCTAAAGGACATTGTATAAAGTGGCTCTTCTTGTGAAAAAGTTGAAGTAAAATCCACGGGATATATTGCTCTCAAATCACATGCATACACAATTAATTTTTTTCTTTAGGAAAACGATTCCAAAATAATTTAGGTATATCTTTCAACTTCATACAGGACCATAACTCCAGGTTATAAGGGAATGAAATCTCCGATCGGCCACCATTTTGGAACGGAATGTTGGATGGTAAACTCTAGTCTTAAGGACCATGTCAAAAATAAAATATAACATTATATTTGTTTTGAAGAAAACTTGATGCGGATTTTTTTTTTTTTACTTCAGTATATTTTTTTCTATCAGTATTTTTTTACTTCAAACATAAACTCTCAAATATTTAGGGGTACGAATCCCCAAAAGAGAGGGTGAAAAAATTCTAGGTAGGAATAAAAATATCAAATCCATATAAAATTTAATTATAAACAACTTTTTATGTAGCTAATAAACAATAGAACCAACCTATTTTTTTACTGTGATCGGCAGCTTACTTCTCTCCCAGGTTGTGAGCTACACCACCTACAAAACAGAAAACAGAAAAATTAATATATTTTGAAACACATGCCATAACATAGCAACTAACACGATATGATAGAAATGGATATTATCTAATTCGAAAACACGATCGTCCTAATGTGAATTTGGCAGAAAAATGTATTTTCCTATATTCCAATTTCTTTCTCTGAAGTACTTTTAATTTTGATAAGAAATAATTAATAATTCTTCTAGTTAACTTTGTCAAGAAATGGGGTAATATAAAATATGAAAGTTAATATAATAAATTTAAAAAAAATTTATTTTCCTTTCCGCCCAAAACTCCAAATAGCAATTAGACAACTTTTACTTTTTTCATTAGGACCTTATACAATGTATTAATGACGTGAACTGAAAGCTATTAGATCGGATCCTTGAATGAATATCAGTTGACAAAACTTTAGCCCTTCAAGGTAGTACCATATGTGGCCCAGTGAATGGGTAAAGCGTGGAATTACTTGAATTGAAAAGGCTTATGAATGGGCATACCAGCCTCAGGCGGGCATAATTCAAGGGAAAATGCTGCTTTTCTTTCATAGACCACTTATATCCCGTAACTCCTTATTCTATTAGAGAAAATCGGTCAATTGTGGAAATGATTTTGATTAATGTGAATCATTAAAAAACGATCAGGTAAAACTATTAACTGGAATAGGCTTTTTTCAACTATTTGTGTTATGTGAAACATCCTAAAACGTTGGTAAAGCCTTTAAGCATTTAATCTAAAAAGGTACGAAACAATTTCATTCGAAATAATTCACCTCTTTTTATATACCACACAATCGGGTTGTCCGAAATATAATGTAGGGTTTTAGTTTAAACTGAAAAAATAAGAACGATTCGACATTGACGGTTACTCCAGGGTTAAGGAAGCTATAGAGTATCAAAGCAAATAAAGTATCAAACTAAACAGTAACCATCACTTTCTTTGAAGAGTTTTAGGCTTCGAAAAATAACGTGTGATATCGCAGTATCCACTTTTCATCATAAATAACAATCCTGGACAGAAAAGGATCGTTTTTCTTTCGGCAAAGAAGCGTAGCACAAACTTCATAACGCTTTTTTACCTTTCTAATTAACCTGAAGTGGTCATCGACGGTCGATTTGCTCTCATCGAGTTTCTTTGCACGTTTTCAACGAACAGTTGTTCTGAAGTTCAACAGTTGTTCAGTTTCCTTCCACCACAGCACGCAGAACAATGTTATCAAAAGAGGAAGTCCTTCCCTTAACGTCTTTGTCTTTCAGGCTGAAGTCTTTATCCCGAAATTTTTCGAATTACCATTGAATTAAAATCATAAATTTTGCCCTAGCTCCAGACTTAATTATCGTTTTATAGACCCAGTCCTGGCAGAGTTTCAAATCGGAAGGTTACGGACAAGTGGACAAGATCTGCGACAAATGAGATACTAAGATCATATATATGATTTTATTTGAGACAAAATGGCATTTAGGATTAGATGGTTTAGTAGTGTCCAAAAACTCGATTCCATAAGTCCAGGTGTGTCTGACAATAAAGTTTTGAACGTTTGTAAAGTATGTGTAGTAGTAATCGGTATAATGGAGCACCAAGTAAGACTCAGTCAATCCTTGGGATAGGATTTGTTTAACAGGAATGTGTGTGGTATTATTAAAGGGTACATCAAGGCAGAAAGTAATCGGTTTACGACGAAGGGTAAAGATAATTTAGAGGGATTTGTTAGTATTTAGTCTGGCCAACAGACAAGATGAATATGATTAACTACTATTTACAATAATTGATGAATTTGTATACAACACAAAATAAATAAAATAAAAACAATCTTCAGAAGCTAATTATGTTGGGAAAAAATGAGTTGATAACAGAATTAAAATAAAAAAAGAAACAAAAAATAAATAAAATAAAACAAAAATAATTAGTAACATTGTACTAGTACTTAGTATTCTTAAAATAACATTAACTCTGAAATAATAAAGGATCTATATCCCCAGAATTAATGAAAGATAAATCAATCAAAACATAAATAAAAATAAGAAATACGAATATAAGAAATGAAATCTTCTAGTAACAAACATTACGATATAAAAAACTGAACAAATACTGTAAAGATTGAACCAAAGGAAAAAAAAAAAATATAAAAATATTGAATACAATCAAATGAAAATTATTTGATTGTCAGACAGTCGTCATTTTGCGATGCCAGAAGGTACTGGAAAAGAAGGAATTTAAATGTAGAAAGGGAAGGAGCACGACGGATGTTTGATGGAAGGGAATTCCAGAAACTAGTAGAACGGGCCAGAAAGGAGCATTCGTATTTTTTTGTTCTGTGGGAAGGGATATAAAGGTTGGATAAACGGGATCTAGTCATATATTCTATCATTCATTCATTCTATCATATCATATAAATATTCTCTATTTTTTAAAGGTAAATATGGAGTTTCAAGCTAGAAATTAAAAATGATCTGTTTAATTTTGATGTCATAAATGAATATCTGCCAAATTACCGTGCATCCCACAAGAAAGTTGATTACATTGATCTAAGACCAGAAGTTTTTTACCTGGCCAAATCTCGGTTAAAATCGACAAAACAAACAATAATTATAATTAATATGGTATACTAGATTAAAAATATATATAATGACTAATTACTTGACGATAAGATTCAATTATATCTACCCTTATATCAGCTGAAATTGTAGTTGTTTAAGTTGGCTTACTAATGAATTATGATGAACTTGAATACTGCTGATAGAAATAATCAATATTTACAAATCTGACTACGAATTTATTTACAATCAATATATCTATATGAACTTTAAGCGCTTTTATTTAATGTTTAAATCTCTGCAGCCAAATCTTCAGTTTTCTGAAGAGCTTCTTGGAGCAGTTTTGCTTTTTTTGCTTCCAATTCCTTCACCTGAAGGTTGACTTTTCTCTCCTCCTCCACAGCCCTCCTGTCCTTTTATGTTATTAAATATTAAACTCGCTTTATGATATTTTCAACATCCAAACAAGTAGGCATATTGGAACTTTTATCTGAGTGTAGAAGAAACTATGTTATCTAGAGGCCATTTTCTTTGACCAAAGTACAAATTTTCTGACATTTTCATATGTTTTCAAAATCCCTGACTTTTCCCGGTTTTCCCGATTTTCCCTGTTGCTAGACACCCTGCAGCTGTTATTTATTCAACCTCTTACCTAATTAAATATACTTTCCTTTAAATATTTTCCTTAAATATTTTTCTAGAAATTATTTTTAGACAGGCATGACGGATGCACAAAGAACGGCATTATCTATTCCTCAAGAACCTTCAGGGACATAATAATACGTGACGATACTTTAAACAAAAGTGGTGATAGCGAGCCGAGGTGTTACGAGGAAGCAACATTAGCCAACCAAATCCTCGAGCTTTACGCTTTTAAAACAAAGTAAACACACAAAAAATCAGGTGCTCACAACACACGACTTTCACTTACCTCTGTTGTTAAAATAAATTTAAGAATCTTTAAATACAGTTCGAGATGAAAATTTTTATGAAGTTGATTACATTGAGTTTCAATAGAAACATGTGTTTTATTAAATAATCTATTAAATTATCACCTATGACAATCAGTTAGTTTTATCGGCTTTCCATCATTCTCTGTTAACTTTAACAATTATGTGTATAAGATTATATGTTTTCTAATATCTTTAGCTTTCCAATGGTATATCATACATCTATATAACTATTTTCTCCTTTCGTTGGAACATATATATTTATCCATTTTTTATCAATGCTAAAAAGATTATATAAAGGTGATTTTTATAGAATCTACGAAATTAAAGGTACTTTAGAGCATGAAATTTTAAAATATCGGCATTTAAGCCCTGTGAGGCTATTTCAATTAGAATGAAACTTACATGATACTAAAGCCTATTAAATTTTACATCAATATCCCGAGTTTAATCCAAATAGTTAGAGGCGTTTTTGGGCAAATCTTATTAAGGGGCAAAGTAGCATTTCTGATCTGCCGATTTTGGTGAAAAAGTTGCTGTAGGTTGTCTCGGGCGTATAGCTGTCTTAAATGGGAAATTTCAGTTTGATACGAGTTATTAAAGGTTTTCAATGAATACTCTAAAATCTATTAGGTTTATTTTAAAAGTAGTAACAAACAATGTTAAGGATCTAATAATTGTCTTACATGATTTTTGTCCGCTAAAATACAGGGTTAAAATGATATTTGAGAGATAATCTTTATGGATTTCCCACATTGAGTTAAAAAAAAAAAAAAAAAAAAAAAATCAAGCACGATGAAATTGTGGTTCTAAAGGTTATAATGAGTTTTAACTTAATATTTTATTAATAAATAAACTTGGATCTTATCTTTGAACTTGATCTATTACAAAAAAGCTCAATTACGTCACTGTGGCATTACCATCCAATTCACAAAAACGACCAACTAATTTTCTCTGTAACGACCATGTATACAATTCGATAAAGACATTAAAAATAATGAAATGGGTTATGAGCTATAAAGTCTGCTGTCACTTTAATTAGTTGCGTCAAGGGCGGAAGAGATGAATTGAGGTAATGACGGGTACGTCAGGTAGCTTCGTTGATGTCATCATTCAGAGCCCCAAGTACTTATGCAAGACCAATGGTTTTGGTCTTTTTAATTCCTAAGCAGGATTGAATTCGTATATAATATTTTAAGCAATATTTATTCATAACATAGAAAGAGATTATAAGTATTGTTTATTCATTGTGGATAATCGGAAGATGCTACAGTGTGAGTCCTAAAATTTGCTGACCACCGTGAAATGATGGACCTACCATTAAACATCCTCTCAAAAAAAGGCATAACCAAGGATTTTTCTTCCCCTTAAATCCTTGGACCATGTGTTGGGTTAGAACACCGCCTTGGGCATAGAAGGCTGTTAATGATAGCCACTACACTACAGTCGATCCCAATGATTTAAGGTAATGTGCAAACATCTTTAGACATAGATTCTCCTGAATTTTTTTTTTTTTTTAACATTTTATTGGTATTTACAACTGCATTAAAAAAAAATACATTAAGTAAATGTGATGTGTTATATAATACAATGCCATGATATACATGTAGAGAAGCTTCCCCTTAGAACGGAACATTAAGGTCTTTATGGATAAGTATATTCGTGACAAAGTAAGGAGCGTTGAGGATTTTACGAAGGATTTTGGATTGTAAGGATTGGATGCGGGAAGAATTTGATGGTTTAGTAGAGCCCCAAAGCTCTACTCCGTAAGCCCAGATCGGTCTTATAATAGTCATGTAGATGAGCCTTTTGTAGTTCAGAGGAAGGTTTGACCGTTTGTCTAGTAAGTGTTGAAGTAGCCTAAAACGGCAAGCAGTTTCTTGTCGTTTTGGTCGTGTATGAGGATTCCAAGTTAGGCGTTCGTCAAGAAGAAGTCCTAGGTATCGGATCTGTTCAACACGAACTAGTTGAGTGTTATAAAAGGATACTGTAGGGCAGGAAGTCAAAGGTTTAAGACGAAGGGTAAAGGTTATTTAATGGGATTTGTTGGAATTTATTTTTGTTCTCCAGTTCTGACACCATACTACTAGGTCTTTGATGTGGGCTTGCAGGGTATGTGAGGCAACAAATGGATCTTTATGAACTGATAACACGCAGGTGTCATCAGCATAGGTAGAAAGGAAGTGATGGGTTGGGATATCAGCTGTGTAGACTGTGTATAGAATGGGTCCCAGGATACTGTCTTAAGGAACCCCAGCATTCTGTATAAAAAGGGATGAATAGGAATTATTGTGATTTATTTTGAAGGATCTATCAGAGAGGTAGGATTGAAGAATCAGGAAATATGTGGGAGGAAGGAATTTACGTAGTTTTGAGCACCGTCCTGGGTGCCTCTCCTAAATTTAAACGTGCAAAAGCACACAATGCGGGGAAAGAATCTTATTAAAGGTTAAATCTCTGATAACTATAGGACTTGATAGTGTCCGGGATCAGATCCACCTTACAAGATGTAGCAAGTGCGGTGGAAAGTTATTATGTTACGGATGAGCCGGTTTTCAAGGTTGAATATTGATTGCTTTAAACGATTTTTTCAGAAACATTCTCGATTCAGATTTATCTGGTTTTGAGGCGCAAAAACTTTTATCTGATATTGGAGGTTTTAGAAGACGTAAAATTGGGAGACCTGAGAAATGACATGATCCTTAAAAGCAAATATTAATAAAATAATCAGAAATGCGGATCAAAAAGGATAGATAGGTTCCAGCGATTGTAGACATTTCAGGAGATTGCTGAACACTGTCCATATATTTATAGGGTAACCTGGTATATATTGGCTGGTTAAACAGCCTTCTATACCATAGTTCGCGGGTTGAAACTCGGTAGATGGCGCTAGGATTATTTAAAGGGAATAAATAATCCTCTTCAGAAGGGAAGTAAAATGGTGGCCCGAGCCACTGCGATGGCAGCTACTCGTTAAAAAACCCTATCTCAATTAAAGCTGGATAGGTAAAAGTGAGGACTCCTGCTGTAGCATTGTCCGATTAGCCACCCTAGCACAATGATGCAAATCAAATCAAATCAATTAACAACCAAACAAATCTTAAATAATTATGATCATATAGATGGAAGATTCTGCAAAGTATTTGGTCATATTTTCGAAGGGCTTTTATACTTTTTAGGTCGTTCAATCTGGGATTTGTTTCATAATACATATATACATATGCCGATGTAAAATTGCAATGCCAAGATGGTATTTCAGGATAGGGACATTCCGGTCTATACTTTCAGTAGAAAGACTATTTGCGTGTAAAGGCTTTTAATACAAAAAAAAAAACAAAAAAAAAACAACCCACGGACTTTATTATGATTAAATAAATAGCGATGGAAGTTGAAGATTCAGATTGAAATAGTCTGTTAGGGCTTAAATGGTCATATTCTAAATTTTGTTCTAATAAAGTATCTTTAATTTTGTAGATTCGAAAACATTAACGATTTAACGTTGTCTGCCTTGTCGAAAAACGAGTATATATAAAATATAATAAAGAATTTGATAGCTATCTGAAGAAGCGAAGAGAAAGATCACACACACACATATATATATATATATATATAGGAATCAATATCAAACATAACCGTTGGAAAGATATATATTATGCAAAACGTTTTATAAGGTAATGGGGAGTGATCAAAAAACGTCAAAACTACGTGATTGTTGTAGATAATAATATAATGGATTGGAAGCACATGCTTCTATAGAAACTCAATGTAATTCTTTAATCTTTTTTCATCTCTAACTTACCTTAAAATTTCTTAAATTAATTTTAATAACGGAGGTAAGTGTAAGTCGTATGTTGTGCGAACCGATTATTTTGACACACGCCTGAGGGACCAGGAAAATAAAAAAACTCCAATATTAATGGTATCCAATAACTGCTTATTACTACTTTTTGTTTCAATAAGGCAAATCCGGACAGGAAATGACAGGGATTATGAAGATAGGTTGAGGAGGAATGCAAAGGGAAAGTGAGGGCAGGGTTGCTTTTCCCGCTAAAGACCGTTAGCTATTTGCCCAACCTTGTTTCTCTTTCTTTACAGTATGAATAAAACTAAATTGCAAGACAGTAAACCCTATTGGTTTCAGTTAATGTTCCCAATAAGTAAGATAGAGGACATCTGTTTATCCAATAACTCCATACAGTCTTTTCCTATATTCATCCCTATCTGATCAATCCTTGTGTAAGCGCTCATGTATTCTGTATTCATTCATTTACGAGATGTCTCCATTTAGTCTCTTTGGGTGCATCCTCTCCAAATGTCCTTGTTGGGAAACGAGATGCGAGAAAACGAGTGACTTGGTCCGAAGAAAGGAGCGATTGGAGAGAATGAGGAAAAAATGGGTACATACGGTGAGGATATATCCAAAGAGATTAAATAGAGAAATCTTCCATAAAATGATAGAATACAAGAGTGCTGGGAGGTACATCCAACAGATGAGGGAAGAAACTAAGAGACTGAAGATACATACCAAAACTGTTTAGATAGTGATGACTATTTGAAAAGACTAAAAAAAAGGGGTCCTTGTGGTTAAGAAAGATGGGAGAAAAGAAGTGGCGTGGACCGAAGAAAGAAGGAAGAAGCAATTGGAGAGAATGAGGGTAAGAGTTAAGGTAGTAGTATTCGCGTGAACCCTAATGTCGTTCCGTGAAAAAAAATTTACAACTAAAAACTTAAATAGGCAATTGGTCACTAAATCTATTAATAAAACTATTCACCCATTAAGAGTCCTCTGTTCAGTACTTATATGCACTCCGTCGGCCGTGCAAAGAGGTGATTAGGTCTAGATCACGCACAGCCGCCAGGCCTTCCCAAATTGCGGGTACCCACTTTATAGAAGCTGAGTGTGCCCCTGGAGGGTTTCCATGTCTCAAGGTCGCTCTGCCACAGCCCGGAAACGGAGTACAGTATACTAGTGCTCTGTCCGCTAGACTTCGCCACTTCCACATAAATAAAAGAAGCATTCCGAGGCTAGAGAAAACCCTGAATATTGATAGGAAAATTCTGAGGGGAAATCTCGAACCTGAAAAAATGCAAGAAGCGCCAGAACATGGTAGATACTATCACTTTGATGTTAATATTAGCCAATTGGTTTCAAAATGGTGGCCGATTAAAAATGTTATAGGTCAATAAGTCAAAACCTTAACAAATAAGTCAGTTATTTTAGATATAGTGAATGACATGAACTGAATTATAAAATGAAGACAACGCAATTAGTAATTTAAAAAATATATACACGGCCATTACTCGAGTTGTTTTTTTAAGATAGTGAAAAATGTAATGTAATTCGGAATCCGGACAAGATAATAATAATAAAAAATAATAATAATAATAATTATACCTATATGGTAGATATACTAGGTGACATAACAGTTATTTATAAAAATAGAGAAAAACTGAAAAGCATTCTGGAACCACGACGAGAGTTAAAAAAACAAAACATATACCTTATGATAGATATCTGATTCTATTCGGTCCAAAACGGTTATTTATCCTAATAAAATTTCTTTTCATAAAATAATTTTTTATTGGGCTTAGTAAAAAGATAATTTAAATAAAAATAGTAAAACAGTAAAGAAGTCCAGAATATCTGCTTTTGATTTATTGTTTTCATCCCTCCCCCCTCGAAATTTGGGGTTTCACTTTTCAAGATAAGTAAAATCCAAATACTTATCCAACCAAATAATTTTTACTAAGTAGTTGTGATAGACAATTTTTCATTAATATTAATTGACCGTGTATCTGATTCGTTTTTCTTAAAGTCTCCGATTAATTGATTACTTTACATATAATTGCCTACTAAGCCCTATAATATGATAACTTATAATACCATAATATAATTATAGGAAACAATAAACCACTGTGTCATAACGTGCAGCGTTATTTGTTTATATTAGACTCATTTAGAAACATTGTATCTCTTTGTTCGCCTTAATCAGCCTACTCCATATTTGCCTATCTTGCCTGCGTACGCAGCTTAGCCAAACTATAAACAAGCCACCGTGTGGCCTACTCCAGCTATTATCTGGATTTAAATTATTATAATTTTAAAAGGAAACAATAAATGAAATTAGAATACAAAATAAAAGCTTTTATAAATATAAAAATGTGTGGATGCAACACAAGAGCTTATTGCGAAGTTTCCAGTAAGAAACATATTGGACACTAAGACAACAGTAAGTAATCCGCTATTTTAAAAATACGAAAATGACCAATAAATTGATTACATAACAATTCAATATATAAGTATTTTTATATTTTATAATAAAAAATTTCCAAATATCATTTTAACAGAGGAAAGAGAAGAAGACCCCAAAACCTATTGCGCATATCTCTTTTCGCCAGTCTCAATCCTTTCTCACTGTTTGTGGTATTGGTTACAATCAGAACAGATTTCTACTGAAATGAAACAAACCTATTTTAACTTTCCCTAGCGACTTTTCTTTTCTCATTCGTTCTCCTTCTTTGCATTGAGCAATAAAGACATTAAATGATGTTTTCCTTACAATGCAATTCTTATAAAATACATTTACCATATATTTTACTAATAATATAAAACGGGGAAAATTGGGTATAGATAAGGTTATGGACAATCGGTATAACTGGATTTGACAGTAAAGGAGATAAAGTCAACATCGGACTAAGTTTGCAACTAATGGGACATTGAAGTGTCAATGGATGATTTTATTAGTAACTAAGTAAGGAGCATATATAGATTTTGGATTGTAGGGATTGGTTGCTGGAGGAATTTGATGATTTAGTAGGTCCCATAGCACAATGCCATTGATCCAAATGGCATTGTCGAGTAAGTGTATTAGTAATCGAAATCTGCGAGCAGTCGTTTCAGTCTTGTGTGAGGATTTTAAGTAAGACAGTTGTCAAGATGGAGTCCTAGGTACCGGATATTTTCAGCAGGAGTAAGTGTGATATTGTTTAAGGATATAGTGGGACAAGAACTCATAGGTTTACAATGTAGTGTAAAGGTTTGATGGGATTTATTTTAATTCTATAGTTCTGACACATTCTTCAATGGCTGATAGATTGTTCTGTAGGATTTGGGATGCTCCAAAAGGATCGTTATTCACGGATAACACACATATGTCTTCGGCGTAAGTAGTAAAGATTCTTGGATGGATGGGAATTTCGGCTGTATACAACTGGTAGAGGTTTGGGCCTAGGACACTACCTTGAGGTACACCTGCTGAGTGAATACGGATGAGTAGGAGAGGTTATGGTTAACTTAGAAGGTTCTATCAGTAAAGTAGAAAAGGGTTAATAGAGAGTACGTGGTGGAAAAGAGCTGAGGAAGTTTTTAAAGTAGTCCTGGATAACAAACTCTGACAGGATAATTAGAAATTTTATATTATTACCTCATGAATATGTTGACATTTCAATAAGATCGGTTGACAAGAGATTAAAGAATATAAGCAAACATTTAATATATTATAGCCATTTAATTGTCATTATATTATAAAACTGGTCAATAATCAGTAACAGATATATTTTGTTTTTTGTGAATGAATGGAACTACACAAACCTAATTTAGATTAATTTTAAGTGTTTAATATTTCACTTCTCATCAGCAGCGGACCGACTAGGTCATCAGTGCAACCAAGCATGGTCATTACATCATTCATTAAAAAGCCATCCTAAGTACATTTTCCTATTTCAACAACGAGTCTTAATAACAATAATAGGCTCAGCGAACCCGAAAGTTCGATGCCGATACTACTTTCAATCCTTGCCTAAACAGTACAATTCAAGGACCACCGCCCAAGCCCTAAGACAATCCTCCCATCTACACCTCGGCCTACCTCTTGGACGCCTATCAGTCAGTTCAGTGCATAGGGATTCCTTCTTCACAATGCCTAACAACTTTGCATGGCCTTTTGTGCCGCCGCAATACTAAAACTTCATTTATCTTAGGATACAACCTTTGTAATTCCGCGTTGTGTAGCCTTACATTATATACATTAAAGATTTTAAACTTTTTCAAACTTGACAGCATATACAAATATTAATAAACTCTTCTTACATAATAATATAATATTTTTAAACTTAAAATCAATTTTTGTAATGAACCTAAATGTACAAGCACGTACAATGAAAGATTTATTGAAAATTGTTACGTCGATTTCCAAAAGGTACATTACCCATTCAAGGAAATTTTACAGGAAGCGCGAAAATCTCTCATTACTATATTGCTAAACCAACTAATTTGATTCTTTTCGCGTTAAAATCTAGGATTGTTATTTTACTAAGTTATGAAATGGTGGGGACTCACTCACAGCCTCTTCCCCGTGTAGTGAGACCCGTCAGCCTACTGGTGGCAACTCACAAAAATAGGCGTAAGGAGTGATGACCCTACCCTAAACATTTCATCGAGAAACGTGAGTATATTCTCCCAGGAGTCTATATCACGCGGCCCAGGGGCCTACACGGCCTGTCGCGCCAAAGAGAGAAAGAAATTTATGAAATGGAATGTTTTAGTATGATTTGGAACGAAACTGAATGTGTAACTAGTACTTTTACAAAACAATTGCATATCTAAATCGCGTTTTTAAAGGACTAGAGTGTTCATTAGGTAAAATGAAATAGGAGATTGAGATAAAACTAAATTATGAGAATACAAATATGTAAAAAAATGTCATTTAGTTATTATTTAGAAATCAACGTCATAATTTATGTTTCATGTTTCGGAATAAGTAATGTGTATTTAGAGGCTTCATTATTTCTGCAGTGAACATTATGTAAGAAGATCAGTTCGGAGTATATATCACAATGTACGATCAATTTTTGATTTTGGGTTTTCATAAACATAATGAAAAGCTCCACCGAAATCAAGTGGAAAAGGCTAATATTCAATACCTGCATTCTCTCAATTTTGATTTATGGAAGCCAGACATTGTCCCTTACTAAAGCTCAGGAAAGAAGAATTAACGTTTGGCAAAGAAGAATGGAGAGGAGCATGACAAATGTTAATTTATGTCATAAAGTAAAAAATACTACTCTGAGAGAGACCAGTTTGGTGAGGGATGCTGTAGGATGTATAAAGAAGCTAAAATGGGAATGAGCTGGGCATTTAATGCGAATAAAAGACACCAGGTGGAGCAAGGCAGTTACCGAATGGACACCTCTCGGAAAGAAACGCAACCAAGGAGGGCAACTCAAGAGATGGTCAGACGAAATTAAAGAAACATGAAGGAATGTCTTGGCACAGAAAAGCAGAAGATCAAAAATATTGGGAATTAAAATGCCAAGAAATTGAAAAGCAAGGAGAGCGAACTGATAACCCAGAAGGTACGGCTGGTCACCGATCAAGACTAAGGGTGGGCACAATCGAATGATCGTCATAATCGGATGATCGGATGATTGAATGATTAATATGCATTCTGAGAGACGATATGCCACAATTCCCGTCTATAATGGCTGAGCTGGCTGAGCCTAGGTGCAAATATGCATATAATTATGTGATGAGCAAAAAAAAAAAAAAAAGGTCGTTTGATCATCCGAGCTCCTTATAATCCCTCGATTATCGTTAGACAATTCAGTTCGAATGATCATCCGTTTCAATAAAACGATTAATCCGATAATCTATTAATTCGAATGATTGAATTAATCGAATGATCCGATAATCGTCATTCGATTATGCCCATCCCTAATCAAGACTAATCCTACAGGAGAGGCCTACACATCAGTAGAAAATCATTTTATTTGTATTTATTTAAACATAATATTTTTATTATTAGGTTCCTTTAATTAAAATGATCCTTTTCATTCAACTTATTTTATTTTCTTATTTTTTGTCCCTACGTTTCGACTTTTTGCCATTCTCAAGGGATCTACAAAAAACATTTATTTTAAAATTAAAAGATACACAACATTATTTTTTAAAATTCTTATAAATCAATTTACATACCTCTTTATACTCCTTTATACACTCTATACAATATATAGATATATATTTTGTCATAATTAGTAAAATAAAAATTAAAACTATTACAGGCTGACCAGCCCTGTCCTGGTTGTTATCATCTACTG
This sequence comes from Piezodorus guildinii, assembly GCA_023052935.1. Classification (NCBI taxonomy): domain Eukaryota; kingdom Metazoa; phylum Arthropoda; class Insecta; order Hemiptera; family Pentatomidae; genus Piezodorus; species Piezodorus guildinii. The sequence continues at coordinate 20,355,338 of CM041295.1, read as the reverse complement.
GATTAAAGAAATCTATTCCCTCACTCTTAACTATTGATATCAAAACTAATATACACACATATATTGTTTTATTATCTCCTCCTCAGTCAAGTCTACAATTATTTTCACAGCCAAAAACTTTTTCTTTTAAAATTCTTTAATAAATTATTATCGTACATAAACATATACATATACATACACACACACACACACACACACACACACACACACACACACACACACACACACACACACACCACACACACACACACACACACACACACACACATACATATATATATATATACATAAACACATAAACAAATATATTAATATCCAATTAAAAACAAGATAATTTACTTAACCATAAAATTCCAAATATTATTCTATTATATTGTTATTTAAACTTTATTCCAGAAATTCCATTTATTTAAATTATACTACTTATTAATTTTGCTCAAAATCTCAGCATAATGGTCATTCAAATTCTTTGTGTCTGTTTTGTAATTTATACTGTAGTTAATGTTTTCTGATATATATATTGCCTCTAAAATTTTTCTTCTAAAATCCTTCAAGTTATATGATATGGAAGAATATACTTTTCCTTCAAACCAAGAAACAAAATAAAAAATTATTATAGTGAGCTAAAAGATAAAATAGAAAAAAACTCCCAATCTGGAATGGTATATAAAATACCATGTGTGAATTGTCCTGCAGTATATATTGGTGAAACAAAACAGTTCTTGAAGGATAGGATGTATCAACACCAAAATGATGTTAAAAATAAAGAAAAAGATAGTAATAAGACTGCTTTAGTACAACATGTAATAAATAAAAAACACCAATTTGACTTTGAAAATACTATGGTAGTACATAAAGAAAGCAATGATTTTAGAAGAAAAATTTTAGAGGCAATATATATATCAGAAAACATTAACTACAGTATAAATTACAAAACAGACACAAAGAATTTGAATGACCATTATGCTGAGATTTTGAGCAAAATTAATAAGTAGTATAATTTAAATAAATGGAATTTCTGGAATAAAGTTTAAATAACAATATAATAGAATAATATTTGGAATTTTATGGTTAAGTAAATTATCTTGTTTTTAATTGGATATTAATATATTTGTTTATGTGTTTATGTATATATATATATATATATATATGTATGTGTGTGTGTGTGTGTGTGTGTGTGTGTGTGTGTGTGTATGTGTGTGTGTGTGTGTGTGTGTGTGTGTGTGTGTGTGTGTGTGTGTGTGTGTATGTATATGTATATGTTTATGTATGGTAATAATTTATTAAAGAATTTTAAAAGAAAAAGTTTTTGGCTGTGAAAATAAATGTAGACTTGACTGAGGAGGAGATAATAAAACAATATATGTGTGTATATTAGTTTTGATATCAATAGTTAAGAGTGAGGGAATAGATTTCTTTAATCCAGTAGATGATAACAACCAGGACAGGGCTGGTCAGCCTGTAATAGTTTTAATTTTTATTTTACTAATTATGACAAAATATATATCTATATATTGTATAGAGTGTATAAAGGAGTATAAAGAGGTATGTAAATTGATTTATAAGAATTTTAAAAAATAATGTTGTGTATCTTTTAATTTTAAAATAAATGTTTTTTGTAGATCCCTTGAGAATGGCAAAAAGCCGAAACGTAGGGACAAAAAATAAGAAAATAAAATAAGTTGAATGATAAGGATCATTTTAATTAAAGGAACCTAATAATACAATTATTCATTCAAACTATTCTTAATTGTAATAAAAATTAAATAATATTTTTATTTAAACAATGTTTTTTTTTTGCAATTTTATAAAAAAAATTTTAAGTAAATTTTATTTAAAAAGTTGTATTCAATATTTGGTCAAACATTGTTTCTTTTCTATTTATATCAAATGTTAAAAGTGTTTAAAATAAAAATAAACATATATAAACTTTATGTATCAACCAAATTGTAAATATGTATAAATAAAGGTTTAGGTACGGCTGGTCACCGATCAAGACTAATCCTTCAGGAGAGGCCTACACATCAGTAGAAAATCATTTTATTTTTATTTATTTAAACATAACAGTTTTATTTAAACAATGTTTTTTTGAGGTTTTGTTTTGCAATTTTATAAAAGAAATTCTAAGTAAATTTTATTAAAAAGTTGTATTCAATATTTAGTCAAACATTGTTTCTTTTCTATTTATATCAACTATTAAAAGTGTTCAAAATAAAAATAAAAATATATAAACTTTATGTATTAACCAAATTGTAAATAAAGGCTTATCTTATCATATCTTTATGTATTTATTGGTGTTTGCGTTATATATCGTACTGCTGCAACCTGGGTTCTTTGAAGTTTATTCAATAATGTAATAATAATGTATTCCCGGTCCTCTGCCTTATGGAATACTCTCTCCTTAAACATCAGCCATGCTCCTTCTCTATCATCGTTTTAATCCCACCCTCTTTCAATACTTTCTCTTTTTCCAATCAGATTTAACATAATTTTTATTATTCCAACCTATGTGAGGTGAATAGTGTATTTACTTTAATGATATTTAAAAGTTATATTTTAGAATAGAATAGAAAAGAAAAAAAATTATTCTGGGACTAGGTCCCCTAAGAATAACAGCTATTTACAATTAAAATATTTAATATGTCTGGCCAATAGATAGAATAAACATGATAAATTATTATTTACAATGGTAAAATAAGGAGCAATACTATACATAAAAAAAAATTGTATTCAATATTTGGTTAAACATTGTTTCTTTTCTATTTATATCAACTATTAAAAGTGTTTAAAATAAAAATATATAAACTTTATGTATTAACCAAATTGTAAATATGTGTAAATAAAGGCTTATCTTATCATATCTTTATATATCACAAGGGGGTTTTAAACTTTAATAATCTACAAGTAGTGGGGAGCCCATGGCTGAGTGGCTAGCGCGCTAGTATCTCATGCTAGAGGTTCCGAGTTCGAATCCCAGTCCCGGCGGGGCTTTTATAAGGATATAAATAAGTAGGGATTCACTCACAGCCTCTCCCCCGGGTATGTGAGACCCGTCAGCCAAATGGTGGCAACTCATAAAAAATAGGCGTAAGGAGTGATGAACCTACCCTGTTAAATCACTAAATCTCCCAGGAGATTGTACCACGAGACCAAGGTCCTACACGGCCTGTCGCGCCAGAGAAAGAAGAAGAATCTACAAGTATTATCAATCTTCTTAACTCAATGTTCATCCAGTTGAACTGTATGTAGTCTGGTGATAGGTTTATCTATTGGTGTTTGCGTTATGTATCGAACTGCTGCAACCTGAGTTCTTTGAAGTTTATTCAATAATGTCTCCGTGACATCTGTATAGGTCATACTTGCATTATTTAGGTAAGGCATAGCGATAGTGGAGAGGGGAACTACGAGTGAGCCTATGTAGCTGAGATTGAAAGCGAGACTAACATATTGCATAATATGACGGAAATGTCAAAATCTAATCAATAGCTAGGCTAGGCCGGAGAGGAAGGTGCTAATACTGGAGTAGTGGGGTAAGCCAAGAGGTAGCGGGGAGTCAACGACCCCGAACCTGTCCGCAGGAACCCGCTCCTTACTCACCTCCCTAGGGATGCTAAGTAGTTATAGGATAGTATATATATGTATATATATAGGATAGTATATATATGTATATATATAGGATAGTATATATATGTATATATACACTTAAAGCTTAATCTTACGAAAACTCAAGAGGTTTTAACTTCCTCCTCCGATCTATCATCACCCTTCACCCGCTTGTGCTTAGATGATCATCCTATTTGTTTTAGCTCATCTGTTAAAAAAGTTGGCATCATCATTGACCAAAACCTTTACTGGAAACTCCATCTCTATCTCTATTCTCCAAACACTCCTAGGCTTTACAACGTGCCCAGATCTGTTATGCATCGCCCGTCTGGAGCTCGACTTGCAATACCAATTATAAAAAAATAGAAACAATACAAAATACATGTATGGGCATCATCAATAACTACCCAACATACGAGTATACTAAAATTTCAAAAATGCTCTTTGAACTAAATCTTTCAACATTAAAACAGTATACCTACAAAGTAACCAAAAACTGTTTTGATAAAATCACAGCTTCTGAAAACCCATTAAAACACGAAATTGGTAATTACAACAAAACATCACTAAAGCGCTACACGCACAAAAGAACAAACCATGTGCTTTTAAATTAATATTTTAATTTATATTGTGTAGGTTTTTTTTTTTTTTCGTATTACTTTTCCTACCATCTTAAACAAAATATTGTATAATCATTAATAAATTCATAGGAGGATTGAAACTCTGTTATCATGAAAAAAGGTCCACTGAAATCATGAAACAAAACATATTTTTATTGAGTGTCCATTGTAAATATTATATGAATAAATAATTTTTCCTTCTTTGGTGAGAACGATACGAGGCTAAAACGATTAACGAACAGCTTTACAAGATTTATTTACGGCCTTCCAATTTTATTCTGGTGGAGAGTGGCTTTATCCTCGTTTTCAAAGAAAATACCTACTCAGTATCTTCTTCGTCTCTTCTATTCTTAAGAGCCAAAAACCTTTCTACATCCTTGACCTGCTCACACCGCGTTCTTTCATACACAACCCAAAACACGAGATCTCAACCCACGGATTTCGATTTCCCTTTGTAAAGAATCATCCCTAACCAAATTCATACACCATTTATTTCTCTACATCCTCAAAGATCAATCTTCCGCACACATGTTGACATAATTAAGTGTAATTAAATTCATTTGAATTTTTTATATGTTTTTATTTGTATATTTTATTTATTTTTTCATACTAAAACAGCACATTTTTTCTTCCTTATCTTTTTTATTTTCATTGTTACACAAATAGTCACAGGTAGTAGTCAACGTTTCGGGGCTTTTTCCCCATTATCAAGACATTTTTTATCTGTACATTATAATTCTTTATAGCTCACTCTTGCATCAGCATATAAGGTTGACTATTGGCTCACTTGACTATATGCTGATGCAGCAGTGAGCTATAGAAAATTAGAAAGTACTGATAACAAAAAGTCTTGATAATGGGGAAAAGCACTAAACGTTGACTACTACATGTGACAATTTGTGTAACTATGAAAATAAAAAAGATAAGGAAGAAAAAATGTGCTTTTTTAATATTAATAAATAAGTAAATCTTCCTCAAGTAATACTGATCTAAAAAACGACAACATTTATTTATTTTAATTTTATATATTTCATAATTATTAGCTAGCTAGGGGATTGTGTATCCAAATGAAGCCGGACTAACTGGAAGATAAATGAATAGAAGATTGTTTTTTATTCTTAGGAGACAGAATGAAAATTATTTTCATTCATTCATTCATCGAATGGTATTGGAAATAAAAATATTTACGTAAAATGAAAATCATTTTTAAACATTAACATGTAATGTTTATTATTCAGAAGGCTTCACCAACACTTGACTTAATCATGTGCGAAATTAAATTCATTCAAGATCTCAACCTTCCTGTTCATCCCTTTTTACTCAGTCTGCTGGTGTCCCTCAATGTAGTATCCTAGGACCCATCCTCTACACAGTCTATACAGCTGATATCCCGACCCATCCCAACACCTTCCTTTCTACCTATGCTGATGATACTTGTGTGTTATCAGTCAATAACGATCCTACTATTGCCTCTCAAACTCTTCAATCCCACATAAGCGAGCTTGAGATATGGTGTCAGAATTGGAGAATCAAAATCAATTCCAACAAAACCCACCAAATTACCTTTTCCCTTCGTCGTAAACCTATGACATCCTGCCCTACAGTGTCCTTTAATAATATTCCGCTTGTTCCAGTTGAACAGATCCGCTACCTAGGACTTCTACTTGACAAACGTCTAACATGGAATCCCCACACAAGACTGAAACGACAAGAAACTGCCCGTCGCTTTCGCTTAATACAACACTTACTGGACAGACGATCCAACCTTCCACTTATCTACAAAATGCTCATCTATATCACCATCATAAGGCCTATTTGGACTTACGGAGTTGAGCTTTGGGGCTCTACGAAACCATAAAATTCTTCCCGTATTCAATCCTTACAATCCAAGATCCTTCGAAAAATCCTCAATGCTCCTTACTTTGTCACAAATAAACTCATTCATAAAGACCTTAACATCCCATATGTTGCTGATTTGGCCCGAACCAGGTATCAATCCTTCCATGACAAACTCCACTCCCACCCTAATCTTTGCTTCCTCTTAAATTCCTGACAATCCTCCGAGATGTTTTTTTAATGTATTTTATCATTACTAGCATATTTACTTGTTGTATTAGGAAAATAAAGTTGTAAATTTCAATAAAAATATTAAAAAAAAAAAGATCTCAACCTACGGATTTATATAGACCCTCTGATAGAACTGCTTCTTTTAAAAGTCCTTTATCATCCGTACTATCATACTTTAGAGCTCATCAACCATTTCCTGAGGTAAAGAATCATTCTTAACCAGATGAATACACCATTTATTTCTTCACTTCTTCAAAGATCAATATTATGCACGGATATAGTCTATCTTGACTCAATTTTGCGTAATTAAATTCATTCAAGATCTCAACCTACAGATTTATATTTACCCACTTATAATAGAACTGGTTCCTATGACAAATCCGTGCTACTATACTTTTGAACTTCTTGCCTATCTCCCTTCGCAAAGTAGCGTCCCAACCGCGTTCAAACAACAATTATTTCTCCATCTCCTCAAACATCAATCTTCCATACATGTGTGATCAACCATGACTAAATTAATTTGAGGGATTATGCAGTATACTAAACTCAATTAAAGTTTTCATACAAAAATGTTATAATTATTAATATTTCTGGATATCTAATACTGGATTTGCGAGAAACCAGAAAATTGTAATTATTCTGTTTATTGCTTATTATTTTTAGGGACAAAATAAAATTATTTTCATTCCATCATTAAATATAACGACGGTAACACACCACATGTAAGATTAATAAATATATTCACTTCAAAGATTAATTTTCAAATACATATATATTCATATATGCACACATATTATATACATAAAAATATTCTTTTTCAATCCTTACTCGCAAATGACATCTTCTATTTGAAGTAACTTAAAAAAAAAATTGTTACTTACGTCAGATGTTTTTTATTACCTAAATTTCAAACATTTATTCAAATCATAGCATATGTTTTCGAAGATTATTAAAAAGAAAAAAATTAATCACTTTACTTTGCCTTATAAATTATGATTCTATAAGAACCGCATTGAATTCAACATGACCCCATTTCTTTGTTAAGCACATCCCACGTTAAAACTTCGTGTGAAATTCACCGAGCGTTCTAAATTATAAATTAACAATTTTTAGTCTGACTTCTTTTTCAATTAACATGGAAAACCGATCTTAATGATTGCAACATAGCTATAAGTGTAACTTGATTAAAATTAAAATTAATTTTAACAGCTCACAAGCACAAGATAAAAAATAATTTATTTTCATTCTTTGCGGAACAATAAGCCTCTGGTTTGTGAATAAAAATTTTCTCTAGTTCATGGATTTTAAAATGTATATTTTTACCATTTTTAAAAACAAATATAAAAAAAAAATATTTTATTATGTTTTTAACTAAAATTAATTCCACAAATATTCAATGAAAGATGTTTCCTTACTTTATTGCACAGATTCGTATACAAGCGCACAGCCAATATTTTATATTTATGGCCCAGAGGTACAAACATTTAATCAAACAAATAAAAGTCATAAATAATACGAAAAAAAATATACTCTTGTTGCCACGAATTACTACTTAAAAGAAAAGAGAGCGAAGAAACAAATACATTTTTCCCTTAAAATAAGAAAAAATACTGTAAATATTGTTATCTTGTTAAAAAAAAAAAAAAATTAAAAATCCTTGATAAAAATAGCATATTTAACAGAGACATGTAGAGTATATTAAAATTTCTTATGATTTGATAGTTTTTTCTGGAAAATCAACTGCTAGGTTATTATGCCCTAAAATGTCTTACAAATTAAAAGCAAAAAAAAAAAAAATAATCTAAACAAAATATATATATATACATATATATATATATATATATATATTTTAATGTAGTATGTATGTATGTATGTATGTATATTTTATATATATATATATATATATATATATATATATATATATATATATATATATATATATATATATATATATATATATATCCTGTACCTCGACAACCCATGAAGGGTCTTGGGCTCAGTACATATAGAAATTCGTACTGTTTCTAGGCCAACGGCCGTGCAATGAGGTGATTATTAGTCCTTGACGCTCGTCCGCCAGGTTTTTTTGCTCTGCCCTACTGTCGGCCCCCTCCCCTGCTCAATTAAGAGAATAAATAATATTCGGTCATAGCCAGGATTCGAACCCAGGACACGAAGGACAGTAGACTAGTGCTCTATCCACTAGACCACGTCGCTCCCTATATATATCTACTGTAGTGGTAGAAAGGAAGGATGAAGAAGAAGAAGAAAAAGATAAATGGATAACAATTTTGTTTTTTTCGCTTATTACAGTTACAAAAATATTTCAATTTTACAATTTATAAAAAACAATTAATAGAACTATGATCTTTTAGACCGTGTAGTCCGGAGCCGACCTGAACAATTTTACATATTATTTTATGTCATTGTTATACATTGATTCTACTATTTCTTCATAAGGCTCAAAACAACAAATCAATAACAATAAACAATTTATATATATATATATATATATATATATATATATATATATATATATATATTCGTAATCAAATAAAACTTACATAATGAAATAGAAGCCTTACACCGTCATGAGCCAACGTCTAAACGGATTAAACTAGAGTTAGAGAGAAAATAGGAAAAAAAACAATTATACATTATAAGTATGTATGTAAATATTACATCCCATATAAGCGAAAATAAATAAATAACATCAGTTGGTATGTGTGAGTGGTGTTTGCCTAGGATTTTGCTGCTGGAAGTCCTTGAATATAAAAAATATTGACAAGGAATCCATTTAATACTAATACCAAGTTTATGACGTAGATGCGCTATAATTATATGATAATGAATAAATTCTACAGAATATCAATTCCCATTTCATTTCAGGGATAAAGAAAACATTCCTGTAAAAATATAGCAATATACCATGACCCGAATAACGATATAAACAATTCGTATCACGGCCTTCATTATGGAGGCTAATTGTACCAAATTAACTGTTTATTAATAATTTTATTATTAAAAATTAAAAAAAAAAACATAGAATCTAAATAGCTGACCCACAGAACTAAAACTTTTGTTGTTGATTGTTCCATCATTGTCCCTTGTACTACCCTCTGGAATTCTCTACCAACCCATATCAGCCATGCTGCTTCTTTATCCTCATTCAAATCCCAACTCTTACAATATCTTCTGTCATCCCAAATATACGATCAGCAAATGTGATATTTCAGTTCTAGATGTTAAACATTGAATGAGTGGAAATAACTGTTTACTATCCAAATTTTAGTTTATTTCAAATTAATTCATTTTTCATTTAGTTGAACATAAGATTTTGTTTTCAGGAGACGAAATTTAGAATTTTTTTAAATTTATTTAATAATTTTTATTGTATAATATTTCTCCTTATTTTACCATTGTAAATAATAATTAGTTATGTTTCTTTTGTTCATTGGTGGGACATATTTTATATTTCCATAATACATACCTTAAGGGACCCAGTCCCAGAATTATTTCTGTTTTCTATTCAATTTTATCTGATCATGAAATTAATTTCGTGTTTAAACCGATTTTTAGTACCTTTTGAAAATCGACGATTTTTCCGTCCTGAAGAAGTCCTGTAAGGACGTGTTTCAGAAATACAATTATTATATTTTCATAACAAAAAAGTCGTTCCTAATTTTACTAAAACAGTTCCTTTCATAACGTAAAGTAATGTTATAAATATATATATATATATATATATATATATATATATATATATATATATATATATATATATATATATAACAACAATTCTATATTTTAACGCAAAAGGAATCCAATTGCTTTAATAATTAAGTGATGAGAGATTTTAGCGCAATTATTCAAATTTGCTAAAATGGTATGGTCAAATAGTACCTTCTGGACTGCATCCATCGACGTCTCAATTGTGTGTGATGAATTAAGTTTTACTCGTAAGGAGAAAAGACACATCAAGCATTTTTTACTAATTAAAATTGGCTCTGGAAATTGTCAATTTGTGTATTTTTTCAAGTTAACGGTTACCTTCTTATAATCTATTCAACTTTTTCTGTTTGGTATAAATATTTTGATGAAGGTTGAACGCTGAAGGTCAAACTTAAAACATGGAAATCCTCTAAGGCAAATGTTCGGATAAATACATGGTCAATATGTAAATATATCCATAGTTATATATTTGTATTTTAATCCAGTTATAATTTATATTTCCAAGGTACATTTTTTATATATAAAACAGTATAAATGCATAGCACTACAGCCTCGAGATAATACTTAACCAAAATATGACTCTTTAATAAACTGATATTTTTTATATAAATTATCATTATAGAAAAGTAAATGTAATTATGAATGTAGTAGTTGGAACAATCCCTTCTCTTTCTTTATAATAATAATAATAATAATAATAATAAATTCTTTATTTATTCTGGGACATGTCCCTTTAGAATAATATTACAAATTTTGCATAAAGAAACTTTAGTGTCTTAGAGTATAATAAAACAAGCAAAATAATAAAAATAAAGACAAATATAAACTATTATAATAAATTAAAAGATACCTTCTGATAATTAATAACAAAACTATAAAAAAATAAAATAAAGAGAAAATGTCCACACACACACTATATATATATATTACATACACACACATACACATATCTGTATACATATATAAATCCGAAATACAAATTTTAATTAAAAGAACTTTACAATATTGGTGGAATATTAATGAAATAATACAGTAAATGTTCAAATACAACACAAATAAAATATTATATTCAAATTATCGTTTCTATGTTTTTTACTGCTTTTTATTGAGATTTTCGAATCTATTTAGGTCTCTTTGGGAATTGGATAGAAAGGAAGTGATTGAATAGTCGGGATTTAAAGGTAGGAAGAGTGTCAGAGTGACGAATATATGAAGGAATAGAATTCCATACGGACGAGGAACGGATGAGGAACGATCTGTCGAAAGCTGCGGTTCGATGGGGCGTCACATACAGGTCTGAAGGCCGCGAACGAGTGTTTCGGGAGTGGACGGAGGATATGAATGAAAACATTTCTGAAATGTAGGACGGGCGGTGGAATTGGAAAACTTGAAAGAGGAAGGTTGCCAGAAAGTATTTACATCGGTAGGACGGGAAAAGCCACTTCAACTCTTCATAGAAGTGGGTGACAGAAGTGTCCCTGGATGTCCCGAAGATAAAGCGTAATAAGCAGTTAAATAATCGTTTTAGTTTAGCTCCGAGATCCCCAGAGACACCCCCATACACCGCACAGCAGTAGTCGAAGTGGGGGAATATTAAGGAGCAAACCAGGAGTCTACGGGTTTCAAATGGAAGAAGGTGACGGTGATGATTTAGGAGTTTTAAGGTGGATATGGTGCGTCGAGAGATTTCAGAGACATGGTTCTTCCAAGAAAGAGTTTGATCGAGGGTGATCCCAAGGTTTTTAACGGTTTGGTGGAAGGTTATTGGATTATTATTGAGGAACAGTGTTGGGATTGGAGGAAGGGTTTTAAGGAGGGGATTGGAACCTATTACAATCGCCTTTGTCTTCTCTGCATTTAACTTAAGCTTGTTGGCTGATGCCCAGTAACTAATTCTGTTCAAATCTTCTTGAAGTTTTTCAGTCGCTTGTAATAGGTCCGAAGGAGGGAAGGATAGGTAAATTTGGATGTCATCTGCATACATATGGTATTGGGAGTGATATATATGATGGGGAAGATCATTGATATAAATAGCAAACAGGGTGGGGGATAGTGATGAGCCTTGAGGAACGCCACAGAATAGAGGCAAAGTCTTGGAAGGAGGTTGGCCTGGAACTACCACGTACTGTGATCGGTCGGAAAGGAAGGATTTGAACCAGCTCAAGGAACTGTTGGATAATGGGAGTTTTTTTAGCTTAGTTAGAAGGATTGTATGGTCAACGGTATCGAAGGCTTTGGAAAAATCTAGGAGAATTAGAATGGTTATTTTTTGGTGTTCAATGGCGGATTGGAGGTCTTGGATTATTTTTAGGAGAGCAGATTGTGTTGAATAACCTGGTCGGAAGCCGGATTGGAGTGGGTTGATAAGGGAACGTTCTTCTAGAAAATTTAATAACTGATTTTGAACAATGCGTTCCAGTGGTTTAGAAAGATTTGAAAGCAGAGATATAGGACGGAAGTCGGATGGTAAGGAAGGATTAGGAATTTTATTTAGTGGTCGAACTAAGGCGGTTTTCCAAGATACAGGGAAAATGGAATTTTGCAAGGAAAAGTTGTAAATATGATATAGGATCGGTATAAGAGCTGGGAGACAGGATTTAATTAATTTTACTGGAATGTTGTCCGGTCCGTAATCGTTTGTGTGGGATTTATGAATAGTAGTTATTAGTTCGTCATATGACACATGGGAAAAGAAAAAACTTTCTGCATTGAAACTATGATGTTGAATATCGGTTGGGGAGGATGAACCAGGAGATAGGGATACGAAATAATTATTGAGATCGTCTGGTGTAACAGGAATGGTATTGCGTTTATTGGATTCTGGAAAGGATAATTTTCGGAGTATTTTCCATTTCGATCTAGAATCTGGTGCATTGGAAAGGGAGCTATGAATGTAGTGGGATTTAGCACGTCGCACTGCTTCTTGGGTTTCATTACGGAGAAGTTTAAAACAAGTATAATCACCTGGAAAGCGAGTTCGGCGAAATTTCCGTCTTGCTGCCTCTCTTCTTTTCATCACATCTCTTATTTCAGGAGTCAACCAAGAAGCAGTGGGACGGCGTAAGGTTTGGGTTTTTAAGGGAGCATGCCTATCTAGTAAGGTTTTCAGGTTTGAGGTGAGAGAGGAAATCATAGGATCGATCGAATTAGAAGAGTATATGGTGTTCCAATGGAAAGATTCGAGGTCGGTTTGGAGGGATTCGAAAGAAAGGAGGTCCAAATTACGGTAGGAGACTACTTTAGGAGTGAAGGATTTTACCGGTAGATTGTATGAAATCTCTATGAGGTCGTGCGATGAAAGAAACGGGACCGGGTGCTGAGAGGATGAAAGGACTTTTAGAGAGGAGTCGGTTATGTGAAGGTCTAACCAGGTGTCAGAGAATTGAGTATGATGGGTAGGAAAATAAGGAACAAGGTAAAGATTTAGGGAAAAAAGTAGGTTTAAAAAGAAGGATTTATCGGATGATTCAACTAACATATTAATATTGAAATCTCCGGAGATGATAATACTGGAGTAACTGGAGACCAATTGGACTAGGGATGTTTCAAAAAGGCTGTCGAAAGGAACATGAGGAGCTCGGTATACAACACCGTACAGGACAGGAGATGAGGCAGTTGAGATTTCCACAAAGAGGTATTCAATATGAGGATCATCATGAGAAGGGGATTGGAGTAGGGTTTTGGCCTTGAGAGAGTCATGTATATACAGCCCCACCCCACCACCCCTGCGATCAGATCTATCATGGCGAAGGAAGGAATAATTGGTAAGGGATACTTGTGAGGAAGGAATGAAAGGTTTTAACCAAGTTTCGGAGATAGCTATGATGTGGTAAAAATTATCTGTAAAATACTGCTGGAATTCATCGTAGTGAGCAATGAGGGATTGAGCATTGACGTGACAGGAGATGAGGATATTAGTCATAACTATGGAAGTGGAAATTGGGATAACTGTAAATGGATAGGGAATTAAGGAAAGTGGAGAGCGAAATATTGAGTACAGTATTGGCATCTAATAAGAAATAAAAAAAAAAACCAACCACATTGTAATGATGAATTGATTATTCGTAAAAGAAAATATGAATTCAGACTAAAATAAGAAAAAATTGCAGCCAGATAAAATATATAGAAAACGATTTTAAAATAAAATGATGTAAATAAAACACAGCTGTTACAAGATTGTAAATGAAATATAAAAATATTCCAAAATAATAAAATGGCATTTATGCCTGTTAGATTGCAAGAAAAAATTAACAGAAATGAACGATCTTTTTTAAACGGATAAAATAAAAATATTAAAATATTGTAGTAACCTAAAATGAAAACTCAAGAAAAAATATCTAAATCAGACGGTTTGTTTACAATTACCGCCGGGTAACCATCAGACTTCCTACACCTGACACGCCCACCACTAAACCATACATACTTGATCTTGGATGACACCTTTTTCTAATATATTTATTATTATATTTATTATATATTTATTTATTATAGTAATAGTAATAGTAATAATCATAGTAATAATAGGCTTAGCGAACCCGAAGGTTCGATGCCGATACAACCAAATTCCGCCTACACAGACTCGTCCAATGTTCACCGTTCAAGCCCAAGCCCCCGAGATCAGCCTTAACGCAATCCTCCCATCGACGCTTCGGCCTGCCTTTCGGACACCTATCAGTCGGTTCAGCGAATACCAACTTTCTCGGAATCCGCTCTTCATCGAGCCCAACAACTTTACTCGCCCATTTGAGTCTCCGAGATGCTATCAAATCAATTATATTCACAGGATAAAAGTCCCGCAATTCCGCGTTGTGTAACCTTCTAAACTCCCTAGTGGCCTCATCTCTCTTCGGACCAAATATTTTACGCAGTACCTTATTTTCGAAAACCTTAAGCCGTTGTTCATCCTTTAAAGTAAGCGGCCACGTGTCACATTTATTTATTATAACATATATAAAACTTGATTATAACAACGTTTCGAGGTACTTTCTATGCGTCATCTTCAGATTATTAAAAATCATCTAAAATACAATAAAATATTATAAACAAAACCACATAAATAATAACAAATATTATCAGCAATTTATAATTCAATTATCACTTACATGTTTACAATCTGTTTATAAAATAACTTTATTAAAAATTGTACTTACATATATTTCCATATTATATCATAATATTGGTCATATAATAATGCACTATTATTATTTATACATAGCCCCTATATACGAAACATTTTATCAATTGCAAATTGTTGATAATATTTGTTATTATTTATGTGGTTTTGTATATAATATTTTATTGTATTTTAGATGATTTTTAATAATCTGAAGATGAGGCATAGAAAGTACCTCGAAAAGTTGTTATAATCAAGTTTTATATATGTTATAATAAATAAATATATGAAGAAAGAGATGATATTTTTTAATGTTCCAAGAAATTTCCAAGTCGGAATTCATTATTTATTCTGGATAATGAAAAATAAATATTTGGGCAAACTAAAGGACAAGTTAATCATAAACTCTAAACAGCTGAAACCAAAACAATGATTAGCCAAAATGATGACACTGGTTGAGTCTATATCAGCAAAAAAGGAATGTTTCTTCATTTGCAAGGTTTCCATAATCTTCTGACAGTTGTTATGCAAATTAATATCGTTTCTGATCAATAACTTTTAAATAAAAATAAGCAAATGCCTATTTATACAATGTTCCCATGTTTTATTTTCACCAAGTCCATATTTTATCTGGAAGACTTCTTTGTTACAATCGTTACAGTTTTTTTTTTTTTTTTTCTTTTCTTTTTAAATTGTTTATATTGTGATTATTATGTCTGTTACGTGATTAGAAGACTTCGTTACGTATCATTGTAGTATGTTTAATTGGTTTATTTTTTATTATTTCTTGTCCAGTTTAAGTTCCTTTATTATTTCAAAGCTCATGTTATTCTTAAAAGACCAAGTAACAAAACAATGTTAACATTTATTGTTCTTCTTTTTATTATATATTTAAACTCATTTATTTTTCATTTTGTCCACACAACTATTTTCTGAGGATTGTTTTATTTTAATTTTTATTTATTTTATTTTTATATTTTATGTATATATTCACCTATAATTGTAAACATTAGTTAATTATGTTCATTTTGTCTGTTGGCCAGACATGTTGTATATTATAAACTGTGCAAATATGTTATTCTCAAGGGACACAGTCCCAGAATAAAAATCAATTTCTATTCTATTCTATAAAACATGTGGTTTTCAGCGAAAAATTTTGGTTCTGCTGAGTCAAAATGAACAAGTCAATGACAAGGTAAGTCTTGGTCGAAATAAAAAAATCGTAGGAAACTGAAATTTCATATTTAGAGAAACTAAATCTCTAGGATGTTACAGCAAGTTTCATACTTTTCATATAAATCGATGCCACGGAAAGAAATCAGAAGGAGGGTAAAATATATTGATTTAATCGAGTCACCCAGCTCGTCATTTATCATACACATCTAGAAAATCTGGTGCTCGCGGCACACGACTTTCACTTATCTCCGTTGTTAAAATCAGTTTAAGAACTTTAAAATAAAGATAGAGTTCGAAAAAGTTTAAAAAATTACATTGAGTTTCCATGGACACGCTAATCTTAGATTAAATATACTAACAATAGATATTATTTATTCAATAATAACTTTCACCCGCTTTATATGACTATCCATTTCCTCATGCTACTTTTTATATAAAATAATAACTTTTCTCAAATCTTTAGCTTTACGACGATATATTATACATCTACGTATATTACTATTCTTATTTTTCGGGAAAAAAAAAATTACCAATAAAATATTTTTGCTTCACTAACAGATGGTTATCTGTATCAACAGGGCTTAACCTCCCAATTCAAGACCGCGAACGGATTAAGACAGGGGTGTGTATTAAGTCCCTTTTTATTTTCATGCTTTATAAATGATTTAGAAGACAACATCTGCGGTGGCATAAACGTTAATGGAAGAAAAATAAAATTACTGGCATATGCGGATGATATCACACTGGTAGCTACTGATCCTAAAACTCTGCAGTTAATGATAAATGATCTAGAGAAATATTGTCAAATGTGGAATTTAGCGGTCAATTTGAATAAATCCAAAATAGTAATTTTCAGAAATGGTGGGGGTAAACGAGGCCGAAACGAAAAATGGTTTTTCAAGAGACAAGCAATAGAGGTAGTAAACGAATATAAATATTTGAGTGTTGTTCTTACACCTACATTATCATTGAAAAAACATTTGCAGCAGAAGCTATCAAAAGCTAAAATAGCAATAAACTCCATATGGAAAAATTTACTACTAAACAATAGTATACCCTATAAATCTAAAACTCAAGTATTCAATGCTGTTTTTAAATCATTCATAGGATATGGTGCCGGAGCATGGGGAAGTAAAGAATATATTGAATGTGAAAAACTTCTGTATTACTTCATTAAGAAATTATTTAGCTTGCCGCAAGCCACCCCTTCCTACTTAATACATTTAGAAACCAAAATAGTACCAATGTTTATAGAAACCTTGAAAATACAGCATAAATATGTTATAAAAGTTAAAAACCTGACAAAAAATAGGCTACCATATTTAATAAATAATGAAGTTGTTAAACAAAAGGTATACTGGATAAGGGATTTAAGAGAAATAGCTGAAAAACATAATATTGACATTGACATTAAACTTGACAATCAAAATAAATGGGATTTAATCCTGCAGGAATTTAGAGTATCGTTAACAGAAATTTACAAATTAAAATATATACAAAAGGCTTCAGTTTCGGAAAAAATGTATCTGTATAAAAAATTAAATTATGACTATGGAACACATTATCTTGATGATAATAAAATAAACTTTAATGGGGTTAAATGGATATTCAAAGTTAGATGTGAACTTCTTTATCTCAACTATAACAGATTTTATTCGAATAGTAGTGTGATATGTTCCTTGTGCAATAAAAAAGATACAGAAAATACATTTCATTTCCTAGCTTCATGTTCGATTCTGTCTGAAATTAGAAAAAAATGTTTTGGAAAGAATTCTCTAAAAGTTGATGATGTAATAAAATGTCTCAATGGTGATAACTGGTTGTCTGTATACAATTTTTGTAAAATAGCATGGCCTTATAGATACAGGCTTATTAAAGAATTTAATTATAATTTAAAAAAAAAACTTTCTAATATGTGATATTAATTGATTATTGTTATTTTATTTGTTTTTTACTGTTGTTTTATTTATAATTTAATACAGTTAGAAGTTGAATAGAACCAATGAGTGACCTGTTTTTGAATATTATATAATTTGTAAAACTTTACAGATCATCTCCGGACTGACGGTCTAAAAGACCATAGTTCTACAAATGTTTTTTTATACTTGTAATATTTGTTTTTGTGGTTGTAATATGCTTAAAGAAATAAAAAACAGTTATCTATCTATCTATCTATCTAACAGATGGTTATCAAATTCATTTATTTGTAAATTTATCTTTTTTTTTATCAATACTACTTTTTTATCAATTTTATCAATAAGATAAAGTGGTCTATATTTTTTAATCTACAAACTTAAAGGTACTTTAGTGGAAGATAATTTAAAATATCGGGCATTAAAGCCTATTTAATTTTACAAGTATATAGAGAGTTTAACAAAATCGTCTGCGGCGTTTTTGAGAAAATCGTAAGAAGTTTCAAAATTCATGGTATAAAGTTCTTCTGGGTCGCCGATTTTGTTGAAAACGTTGCTGTGATATGTTAGGCATATTCTCTTCTAAAATATGAAATTTCAGTTTTATAAAGCTTTTTCGTGCTAGACTTACTCACACACCATTTTTACTTGGCCATTTAGACTCCATATAGACTATATATAAGTAAGGAGAAGTATTGCGATCGCGAAAATTTTCGAATTCCAGTTTTCAACGGAAATACACGTTTTAGGGTCCCCTTAGTCCAAATAACCAAGTCCCGAAAAAATGGTGTGTGTGTGTGTGGTAACTCCCGGGCGGAAACGAAAAGTCCTATGAAACTGAAATTTCATATTTGAGACAAATATACGCCTGAGATGTTACAAAAACTTCTTCATCAAAATCGGGTGACCAGAAAGACCACTTTATACCATGCATATTGCACCTTTTTATGATTTTCTCAAAAACGGTTCCGACGATTTTGATTCAACTCGCTATGTCGCTGTAAAGTTAAATGGTCTTTAATATCATGTAGGATTTATTCTGATTAAAATAGTTTGACAGGGCTTGAATGCCGATATTTTAAAATTTCTTCCCCTAAAATACCTTTAATTTTGTTGATTCTATAAAAATAACAATATTATCTTGTTACCACTAATGGAAAACAGGTAATTATGCAAGCTGTGCGAATTTGAAAAACAACTAAAGGAGAAAACTTAAAACATATTTTTTTAATGCAATTTTTTGTTTCGAACATAAAAACAGTAATATACATGTATGATATACCTTTGGAAAGCTAAAGATTTTAGAAAAAATATTATCGCATACACAATCTTTTAAAAGTTAATAGAATGTGACAAAAAGCCGATAAAACTAAGCGATTATTTTAGATAATAACACAATCGATTTTTTATAAAACACATGTTTCTATAGAAATTCCATTTAATTAATTCTTTAATGTTTCCACTTATTTTTATCTTTTACTTTATTTGAAAATTCTTTAATCGGTTTTAAAAACGGAGGTAAGTGAAAGTCGTGTGTCGCCCGCAACAGATTTTTTAAAAAATAGTAATGTTTACTGGTGGGAAAAAATAACGTAAAACAAAGATGAGTGTCTCAGACGTTGATATTACGAGAGCCTAGAAGATGATGTTACATATGTGATTTGACCATATCTGTGATAATTACCGGAATCAAGCCATGCGTTGTGCAGTCATTTCCTCACCCATGTAATTATATAATTTTTCGAAGCAAGTATTTTACATAACATTACATTAACAAAACCTCAAGCTGCCGTTTCCCTTCTGTAAGTTATGCATCCCACAAGCACGGTACTAAGGTCAAAGATAACACTATTTAACGATAAAATTGTTTCGACCATGAAATAGCAAATTCGTATGTACTTTCACCTGCGAGTTCGAAAATCACCACAAAAATGACCGAGTAGCTCTTGCTTTTGAGATTGAGTCACATGTCATTTTTACAGTCTAAACTTTTACTTTTTGGGAAATTTTGATTTTTCAACTTGGTAGCGAGCGTAGGGCGTGGCCTATTTATGAGCAATAGGCAACTGTTTTTCGGGTCCCAGGTTCGAACCCCGGCTGAGGCAGAATTATTTATACTGTTGTTTCAGGGGCGATCCTGGGGTATGGAGACCCCTTCTTGGGCACACCCAGCTTCTATAAAGGTAGTACCCAAAAGTGGGGGGAAAACGTGGGTTGTAGAGGTACAAAGAAGGTGAAAAAACAAAAAGTAATTTGGTAGTACAACAAAATGTTCCACAGCTATTTATTCCCAATTATGGTTATTCCCAATTTGGGTTTCACGTGGTTTCTTTTTTTTTTTTTTTTTAACTACTATTTTGAATAATAAACTACTATCGATAACCTTTTTAATCGACCAAGAGGAACACCAAGAAGAAGAAATACATGGAAACGAACAAACCATAAATGAAAATATGAATAGGGAATAATGTCTTTCTTCTTCCAGTGGCGCGACAGGCCGTGTAGGCCCTGGGCCTCGCGGTGTAAGTTTCTGCGAGTTTACACTCACGTTTCACGATGCCATTTTTAGTGTAGGGTCATCACTCCCTACGACTAAATTTGTGACGAGCCTCACCTACCCAGGGGAGAGGTTGTGAGTGAATCCACATTTTTTTATATCCTTATAAAAGCCCCCCGGGACTGGGATTCGAACTCAGAACCTGTATAATGAGAGACTAGCGCGCTAGCCACTCAGGCACGGGCTCCCCTATAGGGTATAATGAGTGAATTAAAAACTTATGTCGTGTAAGAAAAATAATAATAGAAATGGGTAAATAAATATATTACATTTTTTTTTAATAACAAATTTACGTGGAAAACTTAATCTTGGTCCTTTTGAGCATGACTAGGAAATTGCTACACGTAAAAATATCTGATAAAAAAATATCGAATTACATTGGAATTCATAACCGATGTCAGGCTTTGATGATTCCACACTTTATACTAAAGTGGCAAATCGGACGATGCCACATTGGGTATCCTAAATTTTGCTTCACCAGGTTTAGGAAGTGTTTAGGTTTTTGGGATGGAGACCTTAAAAGAGTAACTGACATCTCACAGGCTCGTGACCACAATTTTACGTCCACTTAGAAGGGATGCTTCACCGAGGACCACCATTACTCGCATTCTAGGGCTATATATCGTTTTGGAACGCGAGACCTTGGGCATAGAAGACTGTTATGCTTGCTACTACACCACAGATGAACCCCTCTTTATCAGGATTTTTTTATTTAATAAAAGCATAATTAATTAAGAAATATATAAATAGAATTAAAAATATAAATAGAGTTAATCAAGTAAATACTCTAAAAGAAATAGCAGAAAAAGCAGGTCTACAAATTTCCTACGAAAAGACGGAGTTTATGACAACAGAGAAAATCTACGGCAAAAAAATAATAGAGTCGAAATATGGGCAAATAAAAGTTACAAATAAATTTAAGTATCTGGGAGAAACAATAAGCAATGACGATCTGGAGAAGGAAAGCATGAAAGAGAGAATCACAAAGTTGGAAAGGTTAAGCTTTGCAACAGGCAGCATTTACAATAAGAAGAGCCAATCCTCTAACGCAAAAATCAGGAACTACAATACGGAGATAAAACCAGTAATTTTATACGGGATGGAAACATCATGTCTCCCCAGCCTAGAAAAATTAATGAAAATAGAGAGAAGGATCCTGAGGAGAATCTATGGGCCAAAAAAAGCACAAGAAGGCTATAGGTTGAGACCTAACCAGGAAATCTACAAGGAGATAAAAGACCTGGAAACCGAGATAAGAATCAGAAGACTAAGATTCTTTGGGCACATGGTAAGAATGGACCAGGGGAAAACTGAACAAGAGGATATTTGACCGAATCCGGGAATACAAGAGCGTAGGAGGATACATAAGGCAAATGAGAGAGGAGAAGGAAAAATTAAAAATAACGGACAAGCAGCTGGACAGAGAGCATTATGCAAAGAAATTGAAAGAGATCTGGGTTCTTGTGGGAAATAAAGAAAAACGGAAAGGTGCTGCATGGTCGGAGGAAAGGAAGCTAAAACACGCAGAAATGATGAGAAGTTACTGGGAGAAGAGAAAGGCGAAAATGAAGAAGCGAAAAAAATGATATTCGCGTGGTCTTAAAAGCCGTTTCGTGACTAAAAAAAAAAATTAAAAAGCACTGTACCTCCTTAGGTATTAAATAACTATTTTGAAAAATAAATATTTATTGCAATATACAACTGTATTAGTCAATACATCAAGCAAATGTGAATATATATAACTATAAAAATGCATAATACTCATGTAAAGAAACTGCCCATTGGCAGACTTCCAAACAATTATTGAAATGGAGGACATATCATAATAAATAAAATAAAATTAATGAAAAGAAGTATTAATATGAAAAGCGATGGTTGCATACGAGTCCAAGGTTTGTAATAGGAGGTGGTAAGTGGAAGAGGAATGTGTTTATTCAGGAATTTGTTCAGAAAACTCGTCAGACACGATCTAACGGGTACGAGAATACCAGTTTAAGATAGTTTTTTGCGTTAAGCTCAAAGGCAAGCATAGCGCGTCAATACACGACCTAGAAGTTGGCACGGGACCAGGCAGCCGATGGATCTGCGGAATAATCAAACCTACATGCAACTATTCGAGTATAACAGCAAGGGAAAGGAATAGCTTACAACTGTAAAAAATCTAATAGGTATGTGAAGCTAACCGTAGTTCTGTAAATGGCAAAGGGTTATATATAGTTTGATTATAAATATTTTATTTAGTTTCTTTTATATTATAAATTTTTAGGAAGCTTTAATTAATATTCCACACTCAAATAAGAACTCCTTAATTAACCTACTTTTATTATATTTCTTTTCCTTCACAATTTATTACATAGCTTTTCTACGTTTCGGGGCTCTTTCCCCATTATCAAGACTTTTTTAAAAAAAAACTTTCAACACACAACACATTATTTTACATTTAGCTTACTGCTATCCATCCACTTAGATGTTTATTGACTAACCTTATATTAAGCCAATAAACATCTAAGTGGAAGAATAGCACTAAGCTAAATGTAAAATATTAGAGGTACTCACTACGTTTGCTATAGCATGCTATTTGTGTTATTTTGCTAAACCCGTCGAGTTTTTACAGTTATTTCCTGTATAAAATTGATGGGTTTAGCACAATAGCACAAACAGCATGCTATAGCAAACGTAGTGAGTACCCCTAATGTGTTGTGTGTTAAAAAGCGTTTTTAAAAAAAGTCTTGATAATGGGGAAAGAGCCCCGAAACGTAGAAAAACTATGTAATAAATTGTGAAGGAAAATAAATGTGAAATAAAAGGAAGGTAAGGAGTGCTTATTTGAGTGTGAAATATTTTATTTATAGATCTCATAAATATAATCTTATAAATATTGCATGCTATGATCCCTCCAAGGTTCAAAAAACATCATTAAATTAGGATGTAATTAATAACAAAAATGACTGGGTTTTAATCCTGTAATACTTAAAAAAATCTCAAACAGACATTTATAGATCAAATTTTATATAAAAAGCTGCAGTCTCGGGAAAAAGTTTTGTTATTAATTTAATTTAAGGTTATGTCATCGTGTGGTGGATGTTGTCTCATCAGCATTGGAGCGCGGATTTTACTGCACGGGAGCCTTCCTCGACGTAGAACAGGCCTTTGACCGAGTTTGGCACCCAGGACTGCTTTACAAACTCCGTAAATTCCTCCCTCCTACATACTACCTCATCATTCAGTCCTACCTTTCTAAAAGATCCTTCAAAATAAACCACAATAATTCCTATTCATCCCTTTTTACTCAGTCTGCTGGTGTCCCTCAAGGTAGTATCCTAGGACCCATCCTTTACACAGTCTATACAGCTGATAACCCAACCCATCCTAAAACCTTCCTATCTACCTATGCTGATGACACTTGTGTGTTATCAGTCAATAACGATCAACTATTGCCTTTCAAACTCTCCTATCCCACAGAAAAAGGTGATTCGGATAGAATTGCCTTAACGTTGACGAAATAATAAGCAGCCTGAATGGCCAAAACTGGATGGATTTGTATAATTATTGTAAACTAACATGACCATATAGATACAAACTTATAAAAGAATTTAAATATATTTAAAACTTGTCAAATATAATATATTAATATATATATAAATTGTTTATTGTTATTGCTTTGTTGTTTTGAGCCTTGTGAAGAAATAGTTGAATCAATGTATAATAATGACATAAAATAATATGTAAAATTGTTCAGGTCGGCTCCGGACTAGACGGTCTAAAAGATCATAGTTCTATTAATTGTTTTTTTATAAATTGTAAAATTGAAATATTTTTGTAACTGTAATTATTATCCATTTATCTTTTTCTTCTTCTTCTTCATCCTTCCTTTCTACCACTACAGTAGTGTGAGGGGCTCACAATGTAGAGGGTGACCCAACCTCTTCCTATTCTGCGCCGTTCCCCTCGCTGATCTCCAATCTATATCCCTTTTTCTGCAAGCTTTCCTGATCCCACCCTCGCAAGTCTTCCTCTTGGTCTCCTTTCCTCTACTCTCACCTCATACGTTGCTTTTTCCACGCGATCCTCCGTCATTCTTGAGACATGGCCGTACCATCTTAGCTGGTTTTCTTTAATAATATCCTCGGCCGATCTCACATCAAGGTTGGATCTTATTGTGGTATTTCATATTTTTCCTCTCTTCGTCTTACCCTCAACTTTCCTCAAGCAGCGCATCTCCAGAGCCTGGAGTTGGCTTTTATGTTTTACTATCCATTTATCTAAAAAGATAATTGGCTGTGACGCCTGCGGTTATTAAAATCATACCCAAGATAGCAAAAACTATAATTTAAAAAAAAATTAACAATTACGGTCCGAATGGTTTTAATTACTACTGCGGCGACATCAGAAAAGAAATAGAATATATTTCAAGACAAATGCATCAGGGTGGGGGAATAATGATACTTACTGTTTCTAATGGACATAAAAAGTTTAAAATTGCATTTGTCGGTGGCGGTATGATGGTCTCGAATGTTTTAAATGAAAAGATGAAGTCTGTAATTGCATTTGTTTCCAGCAAATTAACTTTGCCAGTTATAAATATGTTTTACACTCTGTTCTTCTGACCTTTGACTTACGCCTTAAAGCCCTAACAACAACTACTGTTCTCCAGGCCGTGGGAACGATTGCCGACGCACAGTGGAAAATATGACCGATCCAGGTGGGCGAAATTCTGAAACTTCGCTCCATATTTAACCTTTGGGGTCCCAGATTCCGGGAAAAAATATGAAAACAATTATACAATGTTTGAAGACCCAGAATACCGGAAAAATAATACAAATCTAATTATGTCTCGGAGTTGCTAAAAGCTGCTAATAGATGTATTTTATATCCTTTTGAAGAGTTTCCAAATTATAGATTGTAAAACTTTTGATTCGGTGTGTTGTCGCCAAATCTTATTAAGGGGCAAAATGCATGGTATAAAGTGGCTCTTCTGGTTAGCTGATTTTAATGACAAAGTTGCTGGAACATCTCGGGCGTATAGTTGTCTTAAATATGAAGTTTCAATAGAATTGTATGTGTTTTATTAAATAATCTATTATATTATTATCTAGGACAATCAGTTGGTTTTACCGGCGTTTCATCACTCTGCATTAACTTCTACAATTTCGATTATATGATAATATTTTTGTCTAAAATCATTAGCTTTCCAACAGTATATTACACATCTATATTAGTGTTATTATGTTCAAAAACACAAAATTTGCATAAACAAATATTTTTTCTCTTTTATCTTTTAGTTAGTTATCAAATCCATTCAAACTTCTATATTTAGCTGTTTGGTAGCAATACTAAACATATGATATGGTTAATTTTAAGAAATCTGCAAAATTAAAGTTACTTTAGAGGAAGACCATTTAAAATATCGGCATTTAAGCCCTGTCAGACTATTTAAATCAGAATGAAACCTATATAATATTAAAGCCTGTTCAATTTTACATCGATATGGCGAGTTTCATCAATATCGTTAAAGCCGATTTAAGAAAAACGTAAAAAGGTGAAAATGCATATTACAATATAAAGTGGCTCTTCTGATTAGCTGATTTTGTTGAAAAAGTTTTTGTAACATCTCGGGCGTATAGTTGTCTTAAATATTTTTTTTTTAAACATAATTTATTGAAATTTACAACTGTACTGAATAATACAACAAGTAAATATGATAAAAGAAAAAAGACTTGTAGAAGAACTACCCAATGGTAGCACTCCTGTAACTATTCTAAACTAGAAGGTCTCGAGGCCATCTTCTTTTCAGACGCCTCGGAGGGTTGTCAGGAATCGAAGAGGAAGCTAGGATTGAAACCAGTGGGTTAGAGTGGGAGTGGAGTGTATTAAATTTGAAATTTCAGTTTCATAGGACTTTTCGTTTACGCGCGGGAGTTACCACACACACAGACCTTTTTGCTGGACTTGGTCATTTGGACTCAGGAGACCGTAAAACGTGTATTTTCGTTGAAAACTGGAATTCGAAAATTTTCACGATCGCAATACTTTCCCTTACTATATATTTCATAAATAGGTAAGTGAAAGTAAAAACTGGGTTTTGGTTCCCTGAGTGATGCGTGTAGATGGGGCGATAGGAGGGTGCAGGTGTTCAGGAAGTCTTTGGAAAGCCCCCTATTGAGGCGATGAGGCCTCACCTCCAGCGCAAGGTGCGCCTTACAATTCACTTGCGTCAGGTTTTAGTCACCAAATAAACCTGACCTCACCTTTATAAACCACCTCTTCAAAAAAATCCTCATCAAATTTGGGTTCAGAAGTTTGTAGCTAATGATTTAGAAACGTCATTCGAGTTCGACACCAAAAAAAAAAATATGGGTACATCACATTACAGAATCTGTTCATTTATAGTCCTGTGAAAAAAATATAAACTTAAGAAAACAAAAACTATTTCTATTAGTTTTAGTCATTTATTTTAATATCTGACTAACCAAATATAATATTTAATGTATTATGTAAATGATTAGTTACAATTTAATAAAAAATCTAAATTCACATTTAGACGAACAATTAATAGCCGATAAAATAGGACGGTATAAAGATGTAATTAGGACCTAATCAATATATATATAATACGGAACTAGACTTAAGTTGACCAAATAAATGGAAAATGGTCTTTTTGCAAATAAGGGAATAAGTAGCAATAGAAACGAGCAATCATTTTTTACTTAAATATTTATTGATATTTACTAAGGTATTAAAAAATACATCAAGTAAATTTGATAGTTATATAATACAATGACATAAATACATGTAGAGACACAGCCCATGGGCAGTACCTCAATAGGAGTTCTAAATCAGAAAGCACGAGGGCATCTTCTCAGACGCCTTGGAGGATTATCAGGAATCGAAGAGCATGATATGATAGAAACTAGTGGGATAGAGTGTGAATGGAGTTTTTCATGGAAGGATTGAAACCTGGTCCGGGCCAAATCAGTAATTTATGGAACATTAAGTTCTTTATGGATGAATTTATTCGTGACAAGTTAGGAGTATTGAGGATTTTACGAAGGATTTTGGACTGTTAGTAACACAGAGCCAAAATTAGGCACTATAAAACAGTATTAAAACCGGCGACATCCTATGGGGCGGAGACTAGGGAATTTAGTAACACGAAATTGTCACTGAAAACAGAAAAAAAAATTATGAGTTTGATATTCGGGCCGGAAAAGTGAGGGCAGAATTATAATTTGACAATTTTAGTTCCCCTCCGAAGGACGGCATAAAAAAGGCTTTTTTACTACCTTTAAAAAGTTCTAGGTTTAAACTTACGACCTTGAGCACTGAAGGCTGTTACGCTAGCCACTACACCATATGTGAACAATGTATGAAGATATAAAAAATATTTTGAGCCTGCACAATGACAATGATGTCGTACATTTAATAAAAGATGGATGGCAGGAATCGGCTGTTCACCTCGCCCTAACTGAATGTAACGAATTTATCAAAATGTCCATAGAAGAAAAGATTTTCAGTAGAAGAATCATTGGAAGATTTTAAAACAGTAAAAACTTAAATAATTGAGGAGATTATAAATAAGAAAGCAGGAACAACTGACTACGGGAGGCCTTGACTCTACACGAGTTGTAGCGCAGCGCCTTGTACCGTTTGTTACGGTCCATGAATTTCTTCTTTAGCAACTAAAGTAGTATGCGTTCAAGTAAGGCTTCGTTACCATAAGAGTCTCATTACCTTTTCAAATTAATTATTAGGTCCTAAGAAGCTTTTTTGCGGAATAATGCCATTTTCATTTGAAACAATATATATCTGTTTATAAACAATAAAAAAATATGAAAATCAATCAATAATTCAAAGGAAAATGGTCTATCCCCACTGTTAATTTCAAAACGCAATATCTCTGATATTTCTTAACCGATTTCAATGATTGTTTTTTCGTTTTGTAGAAAATGTAATTCTCTATCTACAACTGAGCGTTATGAGAGTTAGGAGCGTGTGTGTGTGTATATATATATATATATATATATATATAATAACATTCTTTTTTTTATTCTGCCTTAAAAAATAGCTGAGTTAAGGGCGTATTAATGAGTAAAATTTAATTTTTTTAGGATCATCGTTGGATGCCTTAGTATATTTGCGCCGAATTAAAAAAAAATTGGCCCAGCAGTTCCGGAGAAAAGCCGCGGACGGCGTTCGGCGGAAAAACCTATTTGTTTTAATATTCGTTATTCGGGTTCTACGTGTCTTGAAACGCAATCTCTCGAATTATGAGATTGGATAATTTTTTTGGGCGATTAAAAAGGTTCATTATTGAAAATAATAAACCAAAACAAAGATTTTCAACTGTTTTATTTAATCAAAATAGTCTCCACATTTCTGCCAGCGTGTTGGAAACTTTTTCATTCCCCCGGCATAGAATTTCCCATCTTTAGAATTGATTAAGTTGATACCTTATTAAAATAAATAGTTTCTCAGCATGCTCTCGAACAGTTGTTCGGTTTTCTCCCACCAAAGCCCGCAGAACATCAAAAGAGCAAGTCCTTCCACGATATTCTTTGTCTTCAAGCCTGAAGCCTCCATTCCGAATTTTTTACAAAAAAAAAATCCCGATACCACCGTCGAATAGTGCACTCATCAATTATGTCCATGCCCCATGTTTTTACCTGTATGGGCCGCGTATAGTCCGGGAGGCCGTGACAGTTTTGTGGACTGATCTCCGCTACGATCCTAATAATTTTTTTTCAATTTTGCTACTTGTTTGAATGAGCAAAATAACAGTCTGCCAACCAGAAACTACAACAGTGACTTTCAGGAAACCCGGAAAATTTTGGAAGCTAGGACTAATTTCGCTATGAGTAAAACTGTGTAAAGATTATTTATGATTTGTAAGGACTAAAAATAACAGTCTGCCGATCTTAGGCTTCAGCGTTATCAGTCTTGGCATTTTATTAAGTATGAAACTGATTGAAAAATTATTAAATTGGATTAAATGAGAATTAAAGGGATGAATAATGGTTTTTCATATAATTTGAATATACTTCATTTGAACACATTAATGTTGAATAACAGAGCTTAGATTATTGAAAGTTTATTAGAAATAACATAAAAAATACAAACAAAGCTTAACAAAATTAGCTGGCACAGTCTCCCTAGCTGGCACTTGTACCTCTATTTATGTATACCATAGGCCCTATACCAGAGGTTGTATTTCGTCAGTTTTATACTTAATTAAATGCCAAGACTGATAACGCTATGCCTGAAATTTGTAAAATGAGTAGCTGAATAATTGAATTTAATACAGCTGCCAGTCTGCCAACAATCTGATACAACTGAAATAGTCTGTCAGGTGGGTAAGGATGAGGCGTATTGTACCAGGCGCGTACGCGATCACCGGTGTCCCGTAGCGTCTTTAGCTTGACAGACGGCTTTAGTTGTACGGAAATCTTGGAAGACTGTTATTACATTTTTTTTTATGTACAAAATAACAATATTTAGAATTTTCAAGTATAGCGTTATGAGTCCATTTTCTAAGGGTGGCAGACGACGGGGTTGTACGATCCGATCGGCAGACTGTTATTTTTAGTCCTAACAAATTATAAATAATCTTTACACGTTTAATCTTTAAGTTTTATTTACAGCGAAATTAGCCCTAGCTTCAAATTTTTCTAATTTCCTTCTTGCTCTTTTCATGGTTATATTTTTAGTGTAAACATCAAGTACAATAAATATTAATATAGCGAAATCAGTCACAAAATACTGTCGCGGCCTCCCGGACTAGTACCGGCGGGGTTTGAAATGGTAAAACAACAGCAATACTAATATCATGCAGTTATAGAATGGGACTTAACTAATAAATAATATAGAGTAATTATTAATAACTTCCTTTTCTATACCTATGGCTTTCACCCATAAACCAGCTAATTAGAAAGGACTGACCAAGTACCGACAAAGAACATATACATGTACTTAGGACACAGTACCCAACACCTGGAAGAACTTGCTTTCTGGTACCCATGCCGCCTCCTCATCCCCTCTACAACCCCTTGCTATATATACCCTTTGATCCTCAAAACACATCACTCTAGTTGTAACATTACTTGTGTCACACTCATGAGACTTGTAGTCACTCAAACTC
The DNA here is from genome assembly GCA_023052935.1 of Piezodorus guildinii. Lineage (NCBI taxonomy): Eukaryota > Metazoa > Arthropoda > Insecta > Hemiptera > Pentatomidae > Piezodorus > Piezodorus guildinii. Next base: position 20,324,422 of record CM041295.1, on the reverse strand, counting down.
CTCAGCACAGTGTATTGTAGTCAGAATATGTATTATGTGTTCATAATAAAAGCAATATTTTAATATTTTCACTGTGTGTGATTCATTAACTATGCGTTGATACGTGTATCTTAGTAAAGAATGAATTATTTTAAGCAGCGAAATGCTACAGAGGTAAACAAAAATATGTATAAGATAGAGATTATTTAAAATGCGATTTTTAAACTAATATACACATCTTAATGCTAGCTAGAGTTTAAAAACCAAGTCTCGCAAAATGTACGATAAAATAACTCTGGGAGAAATTTGTATTCACTATATATATTTGATTTATCGAGCTGGGTATAAATAACTTTTAATTCAGTCTCCAATGAATCATTAAATATCCATAATATAATATAAAAGAACAGTGGCGCAACCGGATTTTATGCACCTGGATGCGATCCGCGATAAGCGCGACCCCTTGACATTTAAAGACCTTGGCCAGAGAACAAAGGGTGCACGGGGAGTGAAATATATATGTATGTATGTATATGTATATATATATATATATATATATATATATATATATATATATAAAATATATATATATTTATTTATTTTTTTTATAATTACCAGTGATTATAAAATGGACTTTCTTACAAAGAATTGAATTGGGTTGTGTCACATGAAATGTCCGTTTTCAAGGTAAAGGATTTTTATTAAAAATACCATATGAAAAAAAGATAATTTTATTCGAAGTATTTACCTTCTTTTTCTACACATTTTTCCCAACGTGACATCAACTTTTTTGTCCCCGAACTGAAAAACTCTGAGCTTTGAAGTGAAACAAAATCAGAAAACGCACTTTTCACTTGATCATCATTTTCAAAATATGTTAAAGTAAAAGTATGTTAATTCCATACAGGTTTTATTCTGATTGAAATAATAGAACAGAGCTTAAACGCCAAATTTTCTTCCTCTAAAGTACCTTTATTCGAAATAATTAACCATTTAACTTTGTTAGAATTGATAAAAAATGAATATAGAATAGATGAATATAGAATATGCAAGAATTTTATAACTAGTATAATAATAATAATAGGCTTCGCGAACCCGAAGGTTCGATGCCGATACCACCAAACTACGCCTGCACAGACTCGTCCAATGTTCACCGAACAAACCCAAGCCCCCGAGATCAGCTTTAACGCTATCCTCCCATCGCCGCTTCGGCCTACCTTTCAGACGCCTACCAGTCGGATCAGCAAATACCAACTTTCTCGGAATCCGTTCCTCACCGTGCCCAACAACTTTACTCGCCCATTTGACTCTCCGCGAGGCTATCAACTCAATTATAATCACAGGGTACAAGCTCCGCAATTCCGCGTTGAGCAACCTTCTAAACTCCCCAGTGGCGTCATCTCTCTTCGGACCAAATATTTTACGCAGTGCCTTATTTTCGAAAATCTTAAGCCGTTGTCCATCACTCAAAGTAAGCGGCCACGTTTCACATCCGTAAAGAACCGTTGGAAGAATAATAGTTTTATAAATTCTAACCTTTAAGTTATTAGATAGAAGCCGTGAGCTAAGTAATTTAGCAACTGAATAATAACACGCATTTCCCACCTTTAACCGGGACTTTATTTCTTCCTGGATTCCATTTGTTCTTGTTATCATTGAACCTAAATACTTGAGTTCACTACGAGTTCAAACGTATGCCCTGATATATCAATATCACCAAGATCGCCACCCATATCCCATATATAGGTACCTTAATAACTAGTATATAATATATAAACAAATTTTCCAGGTGAATTTTTATTTCTCTGCAAATAAGAGTAGAAATATAAACGTTAATAATATACCGTTAGAAAGCTAGAGATTCTAGAAAATTCCAAATTAAGAATTTTTGTAAGGTACCTATATATGGGATATAGAGTAAGCTTAACCTAACTGCGAACGAAAAAATGTTCAAATTCGAGTTTTTATATATTCAAGGAAATTTTTCTATCAACTAGTGATACTCATTATGAGTGATACTTATTTATACATGATATCCTATTTATTTCGGGGATTGACTTATAGGTGATGCAGATAATAAAAAAAATAAATAAATAAAAAAAAAAAAAAAATATATATATATATATATATATATAAAGGTCTTTTTTTATACATGAAAACCCAAAGTTTGTCCCGACAATTCGCTTAGTAGGCGGACGGTTGGTCATTACTTCCTTTACCTTGATGAAAACTCATATGTTTGAATCTGAACCCTGGTTCATGATGTAAAAAATTATGAGGACTTATTCCTAGCTATAAATCACAAACTATTATTTATTATCATTTTATTTTTTCTCGTAAATTAGATAAGCATTTTATTCTCCTTTTACGTCTATAAGTTATATTCACGAACATAATAATATACATACATACATACATATATATATATATATATATATATATATATATATATATATATATATATATTTTTTTTTTTTTAATAATTATTTAAGTTTACATACTTTTTTTTTCTTTTTCTTTTTTTTGTATACCTAGCATTAAAAGTTTCGTATTAATTTTGCTCGTCGTTTTAGGCTACTTCAACACTTACTAGACAAAAGGTCAAAACTTCCTCTGAACTACAAAAGACTCATCTACATGACTATTTTAAGACCAATCTGGACTTACGGAGTAGAGCTATGGGGCTCTACTAAACCATCAAATTCTTCCCGCATCCAATCTTTACAATCCAAAATCCTTCGTAAAATCTTCAACGCTCCTTACTTTGTCACGAATAAACTTATCCATAAAGACCTTAATGTTCCCAATGTTACTTACTTGGCCCGGACCAGGTATCAATCCTTTCATGACAAACTCCATTCTCACTCTAAACCACTAATTTCAACTTATATTTTTTTTAGTGTTCTTTCAAAGTTTGTTGACTACACATGTCTAATTAAGACACTATTTTGTCCAAAATTGTAAGTAATTTTATAATAATATCTTTAATGTAAATCCTAATTTAAAATATCTATGTACCTACTGTAGGAGTATTCATTGTTCAATGTATTCTTTTCTATATCTCTAACAATAACATCATATTTCAATTATTGTATAATAATATTAATGTTCTGTTTTTTTGTTGTTCCATTGTTAAGGCATGATTATGAGAACAATAAATTCTCGAACCGTCGCATAGATAAAATTGTTTATTCATTGACTGAAACCTGTGAACAACAAAAACTTATACATATATAATAATAATATTATTATTATTTATTTTTTTTATATCTTCAACAAACTGTATTAAGTAAATCCCTCTCTTATCTCCGATGTCTTAACATATCATCAGCAGAATATCTTAGAATGTCGTATAAAGGATAAATCGGTTAGTAGGTAAGGTAAAATGTTCTATAAATGAAGTATCGGCTAAAAGAGGTTGAGTGATTGTTGCTGAGTAAGATGTCCTTGGGACAACCTTCGGGCGAGTCCATCTTCGGGGGTGTAGCCAGCACAATGGAAAGGTCACTATCGACCAATCATCTCATCACACATTTAATATTTTTGTATTAATACTTAATAATTACTTTAACACGTTCATACTTCGATATCATCATTGATAGTTTATTTTACCCATAAGTCCGTTAGTGATTTTGGAGAAAATCGTAAAAAAAAGCCACAAAGCCGGTTTCCTTTTTACTTTCACTTACTATATATAGTAAGGGGAAGTATTGCGATCGTAAAAATTTTCGAATTCTAGTTTTCAACGGAAATGCACGTTTTAGGGTCTCCTGAGTCCAAATGACCAAGTCTCGCAAAAAGGTCTGGGTGTGTGTCCGTGTTTAAAAGAAAAGTCCTATGAAACTGAAATTTCATGTTAAAGACAACTATACGCCGAGATGTTACAAAAACTTTTTCATCAAAATCGGCTCACCAAAACAGCCACTTTATGCTAAGCATTTTGCACCTTTTTACGATTTTCTTAAAAACGACTCTAACGATTTTGATTAAGCTCGCTATATCGCTGAAAAATTTAATGGGCTTTAATATCTTGTAGATTTCATTCTGAATGAAATAGTTTGAAAGGACTTAAATGCCGATATATTTTTTTTTCCTCTTATGTACCTTTAATTTTGTACATTCTATAAAAATAGCCACCAGTTCTTTATTAACGCTCAGTGCAAACTATAGAAAAAAAAAATCAATTCACAGAATTTATTTTAATGATAATAGTGTTATTATTTTATTTTTTCTATCTCTTTTGAGTTAGCTTCCTCTCTCATTTACATTATTTTATATTATTCTCTTTCAACTTAATTTATTGATACTTTTTTTTTATTTTTTTTTTTGGTTCCATAACCTAAGTTTTTATTAAACTGTAGCAAACACATATTGACCATATAGGATTTGGTGTCAAGTCTTGACGGTCACTTGTATATAATAAAAAAAAAAAAAAAAAATAGCCATATCATCTAGTTACCATTGATAAAAAAATATATAAGTTGAACGAATTCGATATTCAATTAAAGGAGAAAACTGAAAACATATTGTTTTAATGCATTTTTTTGTTTTTCGACATAATAACAGTAATACACAGTTATATAATACCGTTGGAATGCTAGAAATTTCAGAAAAATATAATCTTATACATAATATTGTGAAAGTTAGCGGAGTGTGATGAAAAACTGATAAAACAAACTGATTCTCGTATACAATAATACACGTATAATAGATTATTTAATAAAACACATATTTCTTTTAAAATCCAACGTAAATAATTCTTTAACAATTTATTTTCGTTTATAATTTGTTTACAAATTCTCAAATTGATATAAATAACGAAGGTTAGTGAAAGTCCTGTGTTGCGCGCACCAGATTTTTTTTTATTTTGGGATTTCTTGTTTTTGATAAGATGTTTTCATTATGTATTGCGATCGTGAAAATTTTCGAATTCCAGTTTTCAACCATAAAATGCTTTAACAATTTAATTTATTAAATGTGGTATGGACATTCCTGGAAGATATGGGCTATAGTCAGAATACTGTTACAAGTTTGGAGTTATGTATCTTGTGATTAGTTGAAGGTGGTGGTGATTTAATGAAATTATGAAATATTTAAAGCAAATATTGTTCAAAATGTAGCCCTCTTGCAGCATTGGCTTGATTAATAGCGGCTGGACATTGTTGTGATGATATTTGCTTAATCAATGATTAGGTTTCTTAATTGCTCTCTTGAATTTATTGTCACCGATTACATATTAAGTCACTTTATTCTGCTGTGGATAATCGGACGATACTACTGTAAGGGTGATAGAGGAATAAGCAAGATGAAATCCTTACTGAAAACGGAAAGAAATATATATAATTTAGTCCAATATACAATAATATACAATATATATAATATACATAATACTATACAATATATAATAACGTACAATATACGGATCGAGAAAAGTAGGGGAAGGATATAAATTAAAAAAGAATTCGTGCGTTATATATTTGCCCGTTTTATATAAGAAGATTTTGATATATTTTTTTATTTATTTACTTTTATACATCACAACGTTTCAGCCTCTAGGGCCATTTTCAAGCATCTGTAAACAATTAAACAATTTTTTATGGCATTCATACACTTTTTACGTCTTCTGTCAACATTTAAATAAATCATGTTCAATAAATGCGCTACCTACCATGCATATATATATATATATATATATATATATATATATATATATATATATATATATATATATATATATATATTCTTTTACCGCTTCATCAGCAGTGTCGTCATAATTATTAGCAGAGTCAAAATATAATTTTAAAAGCACCTGTTTTTAAAAGAATCATAATCTTTAACTCACAAATATTTAACCAAGAGAAAACTTAGGACAATGATGAGATAATTAAAAAAGAACGATGAACTATGAACATATTGAAAATCTGGAATCGTCGATGAGAAATGGAGTAAGTATTTTGGACATAAAAAAGAATAGATTAAACAAAAAAATATTCGATAAAGTAATTGGAATAAAGAATATAAGAGGCTTCGAAGAATAAATTAAAGAGGTTAAAAAGTACGGCTATGGTTCTTATTCCCTTTAAAAAATCCTAGGAACCTCTGCTAGTCCCTACACCACAGGTGAACCCGCAATAAATAGCTAATCTCGAAAATTATTTATCGACCGAACTATCTCATTAAGTATTTTATATATAAATATTTTCAATACTTAGAATATCGACCACAAACCAGTTTATGAGACTTATATAACCCAAGATAAACGAACTCAAAAATTAAAAATTAAACTAAAAATGAATTCTTTGTGAGAGTTGAATAGGCCGGGGAAGAGACTTGAACGGTAGGCTAGAAGAGGGAGAGGCACGGGGACCATTAAACGGCCTTTCTATCGAAGAATGTAGAAGCTGATCCTACTTGTTGAAAATGAAAGCGAGGACTAAGGAAATGCACTTAGGACTCACTGATCAACAGTCTTAGAAAATATCTCGAGCAGAATGCAGGGCACTAAATACCAAAATGGCGAGGCAGTTCATCTGGTACAAGTTGCTGAAGAACCTCGTTGTGATAAAAAAGGAAGATTCTAAACACATTTTCCTAAGAAAAAGTGAACAGTATAATGGTCCTATTAGCCTAGGAGAGAAGAACATTTATTCAACGATAGTCATTATCAAGTAAAACAAGGTACGATAAGTTTTGCTGTCCTGACAGGATGAATTTCCGGTTATATTTGATATCTTTCAACTTGTGCAAGTTTTCCTTATTGAACTCCTAATCCATCGGTCAGGCGGAAAAAACAAAGAGGGACAAAAATATTCATAATTTAATTATACATAAAAAGTAATCTTCATTATATTTTATTCAAAAGAATCCATGAACAGATAAGAGACCTATTGCGGTAAATTATAAATAATCACAATACTAATTAAAATAACGTAATTTCAATTAATACTAGTAATGGATCACGTACCAACTTAATTTATAAATAAAAATCTTGTGCGGGCAACACACGACTTTCACTTACCGCCGTTGCTAAAATCGATTGAAGAATTTTCAAATACAGTAAAGATAAAAATGAGTGAAAAAGTTTTTGTAAGATCTCTAAAATCTCTAAAAGAAGATGTAAGATTTGATATAAATATGAAATTTCAGTTTCATAGGACTTTTCCTTTTCGCCCGGGAGCTACCACACACAGACCTTTTTGCGGGGCTTAGTCAGTTGGACTCAGGGGACCCTAAAACGTGTATTTCCGGTGAAAGCTGAAATTTGAAAATTTTTACGATCGCAATAATTTCCCTTACTATATATTTCATACATAGGTAAGTGAAAGTAAAAAATAGTAACAAAAATATTACGAAAACAATTTAAAATGTAACATTGAACAATTAGTCATAAAAAAAAAAAAATAAAATATATATATATATATATATATATATATATATATATATATATATATATATATTATATATATATATAAAGTTCACTAATATGTTAATAAATTGTCTGGTACTTGCATGCTTTAAGTAATCTGCATCCAACGTTGAGAATTGTTTTAAGCAACAAAAAACAAACTTATGCCATATTTCGAGACAAATATCTTAAAATTTTTAGCATAAACTGGCGAGCAGAGTTTATGCTTGGTATCAGAAGCTTGAGCCGAAACGTTGGCAAAATTAAAAAAAAAATTAAAAAAATGTCTGATTCCTGATTATTCCACCTATAATTAAAATGTTTAGCTTTTAGGGTAGAAGTATAATTAAACTACATTAAAGGTCATTTGATTTGCATTAATTTGAGAGATGATCTAGTTCTAGGTGTAGGAGACATCTAGTTTTATGAGTTACCGTGATAATGTATATTTTATTTACAAAAACAAGAAATTACCAACTTTTAGCTTCATTTAAATCAAAAATATTAGTATTATAAACAACTTTATGGTTCATTTAACTAGCTTCAATTTTTAGAGAAATTAAACATTCGGAGGTTACCATTATAACTTGTTGATTACTCTTGTGTTAGAAACGATAAATCCGCTAATTTTAGCTTAATTTACCCCAATATCATAGAAGATAAGTAATAAAAACAACTTTATAGTGCACTAAACTAACATTAATAAGAGTGGTATTAGACATCTGTAGTTCTGATAGTAAACAAGATAAAGTTGAACCAAAAGCACGTTTTATATAAAAAAAAACGAGCTATCAATTACTTTTAGCATAATTTAGGTCATAATATAAGCTATTTATCCTGCAGAAATGAGTGTAATAAACTATTTTTCGTGCATTAAACTAGCTTTAATTTAAGTGGTATAAGATATCTGTCCAATAGTTCATATTAATATTCATTCCAAAAAGTTGTTAATTACTGGAAACAAAACCTGTTTTTCGTATCACATTATCTTGGCAAATATAGGCCCAACAGATATCTACAACTAAACTTAATATTTTTTTAGGATGAATAGTTTCTGTGATATTGGCCTAAAAATAGTGATATAAACGTATGTGATATTTCGTTTATCGAAACAATATCTGGCTTTGGTTTAACCTGTAGGGGTCTAATAACTCAAGGTAGGTGGCTCCTAGACTAAATCTTCACCAGCGTTCAGTTACGATTTTGGAAATTAGTCAAATGCAATGGAAAAGCTGTGTGAGGTAATTCAGGAAGAGTGGGAAAGGTATCTGTGAATAAGATAGCAATCTACTCCTAATCGTTCGCTGCAGTCAATCAAAAATAAGGACTTTGTTGTAATCTCCAGTCATTCAGTGTCGGCACGCTACATAGATTACAAGTCAACTAATCGGAAACCTTATATAAACCTTACGAAAATAATTTCTCCTCTGCAACTTGCCTCTGTGACAAGAAAGAAATTTACAACCGGTACATAGACACCCTCAATAAACTTGATTCAATACCGCAATATATATATATACAGAACTTAAAAAGAATTTTTAAAGAACTTTAAAAATAAAGAAAATAAGAAGAGTGCTTCGATACTGCATGTAACTATAAAAGAGCGCGAGTTTGACTTTTAAAATACATTAATTAATTCATAAAGAAAGCAATAGTTTTAAAAGAAAAAAAAATAGGGGCAATCTACATTTCAGAACATATTAATCATAGCATAAACTTTATAATAGACATAATAAAACTTGAACAATCATTATGCCAAAATCTTGAGCAAAATTAATCAATGGTACAAATAAAGTTGAATTGAATTTATTTGGTAAAATAAATACTTATGAAGAACTAAATATAATGAAACATCAGTGATTTAGAAATTGGTGTGATGTTATTTTAAATTATATATAAATATACATGGTAATTTTAATTTTTTTAAAAATATTTTGGCCATGAAAACATTAGCATAATAAAAAACCAAATATAGAGGTTGAAGAAATTTTAAATTTAATAAATTATGGAACAATGTATAAAATATTATTTTAATTGTCATTAAATATATATAAGACATTCAAAGGAAAGATAATGAAAAATAATGTTTTTAATTTGAATTGTTAAACGAGCTTCTTGTTTAAGATTGTTTCTTTTTTAATATTATTAAAATATTTTCTTTCTTTTTTAATATTAATATTGTTTCTTTTTTACTAAAGAAAGATTTAAAATAAATTATGTCATTTCAATGATATATTGATAATAAAAGTCCGTGATTTATATCCAATAAATAGTCAGTAAGTCGTCATTATTTGTTTTAGGAAGAAGCAAGGTTATGATTCAAACCTATGGGTTCTCATCAAGGCAAGAGTGGTAATCTCCGTTCGCCTTCTCACGGAATATATAAATATATGTACACGGAAATATATATACACGGAAAAATATATACGCGGAATATATAAATATATAAACTACAGGAAATAGCCAAGAAAGCGGGGTAGAACATGTCATTCGCGAAGACAGAAATAATGACGAATGATAAAACGATAGAAAGGATGTTTGAAACAAAATACGGGGATGTGTGAGGATAGTGAACCAGTTTAAGTACTTGGGGGAACGACTGATTAGGGAACAGAAATTGGATAGGTTAAAATTTGAGACAAAAAATGTCTTCAACAAAACTGACTTGTATTGTGTTTGTTGTGGTGTGCAAAACTCAGGCACTAGGAATCTGTCCTTTGACTGGTAATATTGTACTGTGCAGAAACAATCGGATTCACAAGTATGGAATAGTTGAAAAAGCGTACGGAATGTAATGGCCCTGAGAAAGTGGAGGGGGAGTACATGAGTAATAATCAGGAACTGTACGGGAAGGTGGAAGACAACGAGAAAACGAATAATGAGGCTTTATAGTCACGTGGTCAGGATGGGCGGAAATTGATTAAATAAGAAAATATCTGATAAGGTTATAGGACTCAAGAGTATAAAAGACTATTCGGAACAGATAAAAAGCGAAACAGCCAAACTGAAAATAAGAAGCGAGGTTTGCCTGGGTAGAGTCAAATCCCGGAAACTTGTCGATCAAATGAGAGTCCTTGGAGAAGAAGAGATGGGTGCAGGGAAGAAGATGTCGGAAAGCCTAACTTACTATTTCATCTACTGAGTACGTAAAATTGTTTGCTTATTCATTTAACATCCCTTTATGCTACTGTGGCTGATCGGACGATGCTACAGGGGGAGTACTAAATTTTTCCTATCCTGGTTTAATGAGGATAGGGATCTTTTTGAGTAACTGAAAGCACAGGCTCAGAACCACCATTTTACGTCCCTTCGGAAGTACGGATAATAACAAAGGATTTTTTATTACCTTTAAAAAATCCTAAGACCATTTGGGTTTGAACCCGTTACATTGAACATAAAAGGCTGCCATGATATCCACTACACCACAGGTGACCCCCAGAAAGTTCCTTTCTAATCCGATCTACTATCTAGAATCATCTTTCTACTCATATACGCCATGCCTCTTCCCTATCTTCATTCAAAACTCACTATTCCAATACCTTCCGTCATCCGAAACAGAGACTAACTATTGTGATATTTTTATTCAAATATAAAGCTTTGAGCTAATTGAAATAATTATTTATAAATTGAATTCAAGCTTTTTTAATTAATTCATTTATTTTGATCATTACAATTATGATTAAAAAGATTTTTGGTTTTGTTGTGTAACTTTTTTTCCTACAGTATTGATGTTCCTTTTGTATTTTTGCCAGCCATATGGAATCGTATATTTCAATCGTACATATTTGTTATTCTAAGCGGACCCACTCCCAGAACTAAGTTATTTTCTAGTAACCTTCTTGAGGGCTAAGAAAACCAAGTTAACAAAAATAAAAAGGAATAAGTTAAGTACAATAATACTCATTCCTATATGAAATAATATTACTGTAAGTGTTTTTTAATGAAATTCTGGCGGAAACCCTTGCAATAGATCTAAAATCGTTGTATATTTATGTCATGTGGAGTCTAAAAAATAAGATAGCAATCAATAAAATATAAGTAAATTAAACACATTTAGAAAAGCAGCATAAAATGATTATATTGTATCAAAATATTTGAAGGTTATAATGAGTAATAGCTAACAAATTAAAGTTATGCAGATTAGGAAAATAATCGCGTATAGGCGGAGATATATATGTGGGACTAATATAGTACATGTATTAATTTGTTCCCATCTTTTATTACTGCTATCTTATTATTGTATTGGGTTGTTTCACATGAAATGTCCGTTTTTATAGTTTCTGAAACACATAAAGGTTTTTTCAGGTCTCTGCTGTTTTCTTCCGAATGTTTACATATTTAAAGTAAACAGTTACTAATCCTCTACCTTTGTATTATAAACATTAGCTTCCCGATCAATTACCCACTTTTTAGTATACCTCTTAATATGAACATGGAAACACGCGATTTTAGAGTAATATTTTTGTACGAGTTTAAACTCGGCCATTCAGCAGCTGAGGCCGCTAGAAATATTTGCAAGGCGTTTGAGAAAGGGAGTGTTGAATGAACGGACCAATCCCCGTTGGTTTGCTAAGTTTTCAGCTGGTGATACCGACTTGGAAAACTTGCCCCGAGGAAGACCTCCGTCCGTAATAGACAACGATGTCCTCAAACATACAGTAGAAGGAAACCCCTACCAAGCAGTTAAAGGACTCTCAGCACAACTAAATGCAAGTGCATCTACCGTTTCCAGACTTTTAAAGTGTATTGGGAAAATAAAAAAGCTCGATACACGGGTACCTCATGATCTCACTGAGCGTCAGCAAGACCCCATGTTTCAAAATATACTGTGCAAAAATTGATTGAACTGGGCTACGAAGTTCTTCCGCTCCCACCATTTTCTCCCGACTTGTCTCCAACAGATTACCACCTGTTCAGAAATTTAGACAACATCGTCAAAGGAAAACTTTTTGAAAATGATGATCAAGTGAAAAGTGCGTTTTCAGATTTTGTTTGACTTCAAAGCTCAGAGTTTTTCAGTTCGGGGATAAAAAAGTTGGTGTCACGTTGGGAAAACTGTGTAGAAAAAGAAAGTAAATACTTCGAATAAAATTATCTTTTTTTCATATCGTATTTTTAATAAATATCCTTCACCTTGAAAACGGACATTTCATGTGACACAACCCAATATAAGTTAGGATAGGAGCTACATTAAAAAACAGATCTCGTATGTTTAATCAAAATGCTGATTTAAATATAAATAAAAATGGAGTTATTGTTGACCTTCAAGAATATATGATGGGTAAGTTAGTTGGGGTTGCGGTCATTAAGAAATTACTCTAATAAGACAAACTTATTTTTAATAAAAATCCTTCACCTTGAAAGCGGACATTTCATGTGACACAAGCCAATACTTCATAATAATAATTTATTTATCTGTCTTTAGGGCGATCTCCATACAAACGAAGCTGGCTGGGGCGATACAAATAATTATATATCTCCAGCATACATCAATAAATCTACAACAGAAATCAACGGTAAGTATAACAGGAATAACTATTTATATTTTCACAGTTATCCAAGATATACCTAAATAACCACCTTAAATATAATAACAGTGGTAAACTGCAAATACCTGACTAACTACCATCAATTAGCCTCAACCGCTTTAAAAACTAACAACATTCTAAGGCGGAAAAGGTTCAGATCTGATTTGATTTTAGACTCCACGTGACATAAATATTTAACAATTTTAGGTCTGTTTCGAGTGGTTTCGCCAGAATTTCATAAAAAACACTTACAGTAATATTATTTAATATGGGCATGAATATTATAGTACTTCAATAATTACTATTTTTTACTTTCACTTACTATATATAGTAAGGGGAAGTATTGCGATCGTGAAAATTTTCGAATTCCAGTTTTCAACGGAAATACACGTTTTAGGGTCCCCTGAGTACAAATAACCAAGTCCCGAAAAAAGGTCTGTGTGTGTGTGTGTGTGTTGTGTGGTGGTGTGTGTGTAACTCCCGGGCGGAAACGGTAAGTCCTATGAAACTGAAATTTCATATTTAAGACATCTATACGCCCGAGACGCGACAAAACTTTTTTCATCAAAATGAGCCTACCAGAAGAGGCACTTTATACAATGCATTTTGCACCTTTTTTCGATTTTCTCAAAAACGGTTCTGACGATTTTGATTAAACTCGCTATATCGATGTAAAATTTAATGGGTTTTATTTAGATAAAAATGGTCTGACAGGGCTTAAATGCCGATATTTTAAATTTGCTTCCCCTAAAGTACCTTTAATTTTGTAGATTCAATAATAATAACTAGATTATCTTGTTAACGCTGATGAAAAACTGGTAAATATATAAATTGAATAAATTCCATACCCAACTAAAGGAGAAAACAGAAAAAATATTTTTTTAATGCAATTTTTCGTTTTTGAACATAAGAGCAGTAATATACATGTATGATATACCGTTGGAAAGCTAAAGATTTTAGAAATATTATCATCTCATACACAAGCTTTTAAAAGTTAATAGAGAGTGATGAAATGAACATAACACTAACTGATTATTTTAGATAATAATATAATAGATTTTTGAATCAAACACATATTTCTACAGAAATTTAATTTAATTAATTCCTTAATAATTTCACGAATTTTTATCTCTAACTGTATATGAAAATTCTTTCATTGATTTTAAAAATGGAGGTAAGTGAAAGTCGTGTGTTGCCCGCACCAGATTTTTGTTAATTGTATTACTTGTTATCTTGTTTTTAAACCTTGATAAAGGCTCACAATGTAGGCCGAATCGTAGGCACACAAATAAAAAAAGTTTGTTTCATTAGAGTAATTTCTTGATGACCGCAACCCCAAACAACTTCCCCATCATATATTCTTGAAGGTCAACAATAACTCCATATATATTTATATTTAAATCAGCATTTTGATTAACCATACGAGATCTGTTTTTTTAATGTAGCTCCTATCCTAACTTATATTGGGTTGTGTCACATGAAATGTCCGTTTTCAAGGTGAAGGATATTTATTAAAAAAACGATATGAAAACAAGATAATTTTATTCGAAGTATTTACTTTCTTTTTCTACACAGTTTTCCCAACGTGACACCAACTTTTTTATCCCCGAACTGAAAAACTCTGAGCTTTGAAGTGAAACAAAATCTGAAAACGCAATTTTTACTTGATCATCATTATCAAAAAGTTTTCCTTTGACGAAGTTGTCTAAATTCCTGAACAGGTGGTAATCTGTTGGAGACAAGTCGGGAGAATATGGTGGGAGCGGAAGAACTTCGTAGCCCAGTTCAATCAATTTTTGCACAGTATATTTTGAAACATGGGGTCTTGCTGACGCTCAGTGAGATCATGAGGTACCCGTGTATCGAGCTTTTTTACTTTCCCAATACACTTTAAATGTCTGGAAACGGTAGATGCGCTTGCATTTAGTTGTGCTGAGAGTCCTTTAAATGTTTGGTAGGGGTTTCCTTCTACTTTATGTTTGAGGACATCGTTGTCTATTACGGACGGAGGTCTTCCTCGGGGCAAGTTTTCCAAGTCGGTATCCCCAGCTGAAAACTTACCAAACAAGCGGGGAATGGTCCGTTCATTCAACACTCCCTTTCTCAAACGCCTTGCAAATATTTCTAGCGGCCTCAGCTGCTGAATGGCCGAGTTTAAACTCGTACAAAAATATTACTCGAAAATCGCCTGTTTCCATGCTCATATTTAGAGGTATACTAAAAAGTGGGTAATTGATTGGGAAGCTAATGTTTATAATACAAAGGTAGAGGATTAGTAACTGTTTGCTTTATATATGTAAACATTCGGAAGAAAACAACAGAGACCTGCAAAATCCTTTATGTATTTCAGAAACTATAAAAACGGACATTTCATGTGAAACAATCCAATACGTAAATGAAAACGATTAAATAGTTTGTACAATATCTTTTTTTTTAGAAGAGTCCGTGGCTGAGTGGCTAGCGCACTAGTCTCCCACGCTAATGGTTGTGAGTTCGAATCCCAGGACTTTTTCTATCATTTAAATTAAAGGGGGTTTACTCACAGCCTCTCCCTATACTCGTCATCCAACTGGTGGCCACTCACAAATAAAAGGTGTCGGGAGTGATGACCCTAGCCTATAAAATTCATCGCAAAACGCGAGTGTATTCTCACAGCATAGTACACCGCGCGGTCAAGAGCCTACACGGTCTGTCGCGCCACTGGAAGAAGAAGAAGAATATCCTTTACCGTTTAATTTAATCGAATTTCAATTCTAGATATGGCACGTTACTCATAAGGCCCCTGGATGCCCCTTCATGGCACAAACTAAATGTTTTCAGAAAGTTGACCTGCTCCATTTTCGACGCATTTGCATATGATATGCATTCCTTTAAGTATGAGGCGGTGAAGAATTAGTAATGATGTGGGAAGGAAACATTAAGTATTCCCTGGCTACTTTCTGCCAGGAAGGAACAAGTGCACCATTAAAAATGTTTCATTAGCTTCAATAAATTTTCTTCTTACGAATGAGTCAGGAATTTTTTTGCGATAGCACCAGTTTTAATATTTATCCTTTTTTACTTTAACTTGCCTACATATGATATTATATATATATATATATATATATATATATATATTTACATATACATCTTTACAGTCTGTTCAAATTAATGATTTTGATTAAACTCGTGGCCTTCAATTGCATGTAATTTTTATTTCCATAGCAATAGACTGATAGAATTTAAAGGCCGATTTTTTAAAATTTCTTACCCTAACTTATTTTGATTGTTAAAGATTTATGGGAAGTTAATATTAATATAGTTAAATCATACCTAAGGACTAAACTTGTGTTAGCGACACATACTCCGAATTAAAATCATGTGAATCTTGTAGTAACTTGAGAAAAGATATAATTTATATGCAATAATAAATTACAGTGACTTAAATAAAATATTAACTTAACCTATACAAAAATTAAACTAACAAGGGAAAATCATTAAAATAGTGTATTTACTCAAATATATATAAAGTGTAAATACATATATATTAATTACGTTCTAAAATTATTTGTTATGTTCGTATTAAAATCAAAATCTTCTTAATATTTTCCTCTCAAAACAATCCTTATATATAAGCTCTATTTTTTTTCTTTTTTTAATTTTATGATTATATAATTATAATTCGAATTTAGGAATTGAATTTGGCACTAGTATCTTTTTTGGCTAAATGTTTAGTAATATATATATATATTTTTTTAACCTTTAGATTTCCTAGAGCATATTGTTTATTGTACATATATACAAATACTTTTGTCAATTTAACGAATAACAGATGAAAAAATTTAAACTAGAAAAATATTTCTGATTAATCAAACTGATTATTATGTCTATTAATAATTAAATATGGTTAATTATTCCATCAAGGAAAAAATTTCCATAATTCAACTTTCAAACCTTGACATACTATTTCAATGAGTATAATACTTGTACAATTTATAGACACGCACACATACACGAACACACACCATTTTGCAAGATTCTGATCCAGGAGATCTTAAAACTCTTCCGTTGAAAATGTTCAGGACTTTCTTTTACTTTATATATTATATATATATATATATATATATATATATATATATATATATATATATATATATATAGCTATATAAAAGTAATGAATAGAGACGGTACTTTTTTTCTTAGAAATTTAGGCTAGATGTGATATGATAGCAGTTTAATATTCAAATTATTTGAAAATACAATATTATTACACCATTTTTTCCAGCTTACGTTGCCACTAAGTCTAACTCTTTCCCTACTGTACTTATCATATAGAGGTATAATCTCTACAAGTTTAGTCATATTTTACTCAATTTCTTTTGAGGTAACCCGTTATATATTGCTGAGCTGGGCAATAACCCATGTTTGGACATTTGTATTAAAAAAATCTGGTGCGGGCAACACACGACTTTCACTTACCTCCATTTTTAAAATCAATGTAAGAATTTTCAAATACAGTTAGAGATAAATATACGTGAAACTATTAAAGAATTAATTAAATTGAATTAAATAGAAACATGTGTTTTATTAAAAAACCTATTATATTATTATCTAAAATAATCAGTTAGTTTTATCTTCTATTCATCACTCTCTATTAACATTTAAAAGCTTGAGTATAAGATAATACTGTTCTTATGTTCAAAAACAAAAAATTGCATTAAAAAAATATTTTTTTCAGTTTTCTCCTTTAGTTGATTTTCAAATTCACTCAACATGCATATTAAGCTGTTTTTCATCAGTGGTAATAGATAATTTAGTTATTTTTATAGAATCAACAAAATTAAAGGTACTTTAGAGAAAGAAAATTTAAAATATCGGCATTTAAGCCCCGTCAGACCATTTTAATCAGAATGAAACCTACAGGATATTGAAGCCTATTAAATTTTACATCGATATAGCGAGTTTAATCAAAATCGTCGGAACCGTTTTTGAGAAAACCATAAAAAGGTGCAAAATGCATGGTATAAAGTGGCTCTTCTGGTAAGCTCATTTTGATGAAAAATGTTTTATAACGTCTCGGGCGTATAGTTGTCTTAAATATGAAATTTCAGTTTCATAGGACTTACCGTTTTCGTCCGGGAGTTACCACACACACACACACACACACACACACACACACACAGACCTTTTTGCGGGACTTGGTTATTTGGACTCAGGGGACCCTAAAACGTATATTTCCGTTGAAAATTGGAATTCGAAAATTTTCTCGATCCCAATACTTCCCCTTACTATATATAGTAAGTGAAAGTAAAAAGGACAATGCTCACACCATCGAAATTTCTACAATAGGTGCAATTATAAAACTACCATAAATAAGAAAAAAAAATCTGGTACGGACTACACACGACTTTCACATACCTTCCTTTTTAAAATCAATTAGAGAATTTCCAAATACAGTTAGAGATAAAAATTATAGAAACTATTAACAATTAATTAATTAAATTTAATTTCTGAATAAACATTTTTTTATTAAAAAATCTACTATATTATTATCTAAAATAATCACTTAGTTTTATCGGCTTTGGAATATGGAATATTGTATAAATTATTTATAAACTAACAATAACTAACATCAAATGGGCCAGACTCCATGGCTACGTTGTTTATAAGCCAATAAATAAATATGAGAAGAATTCGATGGTTTAGTATAGAAAAGAAATTAGTATAAAAAATTCTTGAAAATTAATAAAAAACGGTAATTTTAGCGAGTTAAGGTTTATAAAGATAAAAAGACTCACCTTTGATTGTTTTAATTTTTTTAGTCTCTTTCTCTTTATAAATTTATAATCTTCGAGGGGGAAAAAAAAATAAACCAATTTCTTTTCTTTTTAGGTAATTAGTCGTGGGGACAAAAAATATAGAGCATATCTTTATCTTATTGTTAATTTTTGTTTTGATTTGATATCTACAAAACTAAGAGATGTATGGAGAGAGAACCTCCTGAGGCACACCCAGCCTATATAAAGTGGGTACCCAAAATTACGGAAAAGCCTGACGAACGAGCGTTATTTAGGCCTAATCACCGCCTTGAAAGTCCGTTGGCCGTGAAACAGTACCGATCTCTAAAAGAACGGAACCCGAGATCCTCCATGGGTTGTAGAGGTACAGTTGGTTTTTTTATTTTTTTTTTATATGTTTTGTCTAGCCCTCGATATGGCACAGAAAAAACTTTAGCAGCGCATTTTATTGAAACAAATAAGCACGGACAATCACGATGAAAAAAATATAAAAATGTGAGAAAGAAAGTTAGAAGTAAATGTGGTTATAAGGAAAGATGGGTGAAGTGGTTAACCATAGAACGTTCAAGGTACTCAGCATTCCTTCCCCCACCTAACTCGGAGCCGTCGGGTTGGATTTCACATGAACGAAACCACCTTCGGTAAACTCAAATCAATAAGTTTTAAAAACAGTAATAAATGTTTTGGGTAAATCTGATTCTGAAACGCCTAATAAATCAATACAAAAAAAAAATTACTAGAGAACTTTTAAAATAAGTGATAGTTACGTTTTGATCGTATATTTTTCGAAGGAGTTGACCGTTGAGAGAGACTGGGTCATCAAAAAATCTCACTAATAAGACAAACTTATTTTATTTGTGTGCCGACGTTTCGATATACCACGTCGACCTTCATCATGGCTGAGAAAAACAAAATAACAACCATTATAGTATTCCACCTATAATGGCTGTTATTTTAACTGCGTTTATGCTTGGACATGGCTCAATAATGCCCTGATGATGGCTCACAAGCTTGAACCGAAACGTCAGCAAAATTAAAAATATTTAGAAAAAGACTGACTCCTGATTATTCCACCTATAATAGTTTCTACAGTCGACTAATACATCCTCAACAACAAAATAACGACCAATATAATTAAAATTCTAATACGTTTAGTACAATTATGTAAGTAATAATAATTAGCAATTAATTTATTATTAAACAAATTCGTTAGATTCTTTCCGCATTAAAATCAATTTTTTTTTACTATGTCAATAACATAATTTTTAGGGCATGGAAAGAAATGTTTTAGAATCTGAAACAGAATTTTTTAATAAGTACCTTCTGAAAATAATTGTTTTTTTAAAGATGAAATCTAAAAATAAGCTGCAGTATAACGCAAATGTGCTAAAATATCTATTTTGTAAAAAATATCCTTTAGTACCTTTCGAAAATGAATGGCTAAACTGGTGGACCAACCTTTGTTTTGTTTTTTGTTTAAGATCCGCTGCATCCAATCCTTGCAATCCCAAATCCTCCGAAAGATCCTAAACGCCCCTTACTTTGTCACCAATAAAATAATTCATAAAGACATGAATATCCCATTAGTCGCAGATCTAGCCCGAACTAGATATTCCTCCTTTTATTCCAAATTACCCGTCCACTCCAACCTACTCGTCCGCGAACTCTCATTACCAACTATTCCTGATAATCCCCCGAGGCTGCTGAAAAGGCTATGGCCTCGCGACCTACTACACACAAGGGTAGTTTCTTCACATGCCTGAATCACGCCAACTTGATTAATTAACACATTTACTTGATTATTTTATTGTATAATACAGTTGTAAATTTCTTTTAAATAAAAAAAAGATCTGTTGATTTAAATGATAATATTTGGTATTTACAACACCTTTACTTCATACAGATATTTTTACTTACACTTAAATATATATAAAATATAAAAGTAAGGGAAAGTATTGTCATCGGGAAAATTTTCGAATTCAAGGTCTAACCGGAAAAACAAGTTTTATGGTCCCCTGAGTCCAAATAACGATGTCCCGCAAAAATGTCTGTGTGTGTGTGTGGTAGGTCTAGCTCAAAAATGATTCGTTGTATAAAACTGAAATTTCATATTTTAGGAGTGGATATGCCTGAGATGTTACAGCAACATTTTGATCAGAATCGGCCAACGAAGAGAGCCACTTTATAACATGTATTTTTCATCTTCTTACCGTTTTTTCTTGAAAACGGCTCTAACGTTTTTGATTAAATTCGCTATATCCATGTAAAATGTAGTGGGATTGAATATCATGTAGGGTTCATATTGATTGTCAGACAGGTCTTAAATGTCGAATTTTGCATTTAATTTTGTAGATTCCACAAAAAAAAAAATTACCATATCTTCTTATTATCATACATAAAAAACGAATAAATATACAAGCTTAATGAACTTGATAAGCAACTAAAGGAGAAAAGAGCAAACATATTTTAAGGTAATTTATTTTCTTTTTTTTTCAAAAATAAGTAATGCAGTCGTAAATATATCGCTGGAAAGTTAAAGATTTTACAACAAAAATGTCTTATACACAAATCTGAAAAAAAAAATTCAAAAAGACCAAAAACGCATAAGCTTAAGTAACTATTGTAGATAATCATTTCAATTGTTAGATTATTTAATCTGTAACACATATTTCCATCGAAATTCTATTTAATTCTTTAACGTTTTTTTCGAAATTAACTATATTCAATAAATTCTTAAATTAATTTTAACAACGGTGGTAAGTGAAAATCGTTTGTTGCGAGCACTTTTTTTTTTGTAGAAACATATAAACTGCTACCTCTAAAACCCATGGAGGTCTTGGGCTCAGTAATTATAAAGATTTGTACAGTTTCTAAGCCGACGGCCGGGCAATGAGGTTATGAGGTTCTGATCACGCTCAGTCGCCAGGTTTTTTACCTAATTTGGGTACACACTTTAAACAGGCTGGGTCTGCCCCAAGGAAGGTCTCCATGCCCTATGGTAGCCCCCTCCGGCTGAATTAACAGAATAAATTATTCTGTCTCAGAAGGGGTTCGAACCTGGGACTTAGAGAACAGTAGACTAGTGCTCTATCCACTAGGCCACGCCGCTTCCTAATTAAACAAATGAATAAATTTTTTTAAACATTTTCATTCTTTTAAATTTATTTCCTAAGATTAAATTGAACACTAGTAATGCATAAAAGATTTTTTTTTTTATTCTAGGCCAAACAGTTAATGAGCTGTAAACTTGTATATGATCCAAAAAATGTAACAAAAAAAATTGCATTTTTAACTAGACATGTAAAACCCAATATGTAGAACGAAATATGTAAAAAGGAGATAAACCATTAATTTTTGAGATATCAAGGACAATTAGTTGATTTGATATCGAATGCCCATTTATAGGTATAGGTGGAGCTGGATGCTAGACAGTAAATCTTGAAGGTCTCTTGAGTTGATAGGAAAAACAACAAAACAAAATTATATATATATATATATATATATATATATATATATATATATATATATATATATATATATATATATATATGTATGTTTGGAATTACTGATTATTATTAATAAGTTAGAAACTAGTAATATAAATAACCAGTGAGTCTAAATGAAAAGAAATCTAAAAGCGCGTAACACACGACTTTCACTTACTTCTGTTTTTAAAATGAATTTAAGAACTTTTAAACTAAGCTAAGTTGGAGAAAAAAAAAAAAGAATACGTAGATTTTCGATGATTGATTTACTTTAAATTAAATCATCTAGCAATAGAAATTATTATTTTTAGCAATACCTTTGTTTTATCCGCTATTCGTCACTCTACATCACCTTATATATAGCATTTCCAAGTCAATTGTAACCTTTTCCAAGTCAAATGTAACTTTTTCCAAGTCAAATGTAACCTTTTCCAAGTCAAATGTAACCCTTTCCATTTCAAATGTCACCTTTTCCAAGTCAAATGTAACTTTTTCCATTTCAAATGTCACCTTTTCCATTTCAAATGTTACCTTTTCCAAGTCAAATGTCACCTTTTTCTTCACTTCTAGCCTTAAATAGCCCGTTTTATTTATTTATTTATTGAAAAATAATTAGTTTAATTAAAATTATGACTTTTTTAATAATTTTGGCATATCATATCACTGTTTTTTTTTTGTGTTTTTTTAGATATTTGATATCAAGTTCTGTTTTTACGAACTAATATTTAAAAAAATATTTAGTTTTAAAATAGTTGTTGATTTTGAATTTTTAGAGGGGAGGGATAGTTTTTGGGAATAATTAATGTGTTTTCGGGTATTATAATGACGTTTTTAAAGATGTATTTTTTTATCGCTCGCGTGCATATTAACTCGCATTTACTTTTAATGTTTTTTATTGATATAGGGATTAATTATTGTGCTTTCGGGTGGTTATGATTACGTTTTTCGAGCTGTATTTTTTATCGCTCATGTATATTTCCACTCGCATTTACTTTTTATGTTTTTTATTGATATAGGGATGAATTATTGTGCTTTCGGGTGGTTATGGTTACGTTTTTTGAGCTCTATCTTTTATGGCTCATGCGTATTTCAACTCGCATTTACTTTCAATGTTTTTTATTGATATAGGGATGAATTATTGTGTTTTCGGGTGGTTATGATTACGTTTTTCGAGCTGTATCCTTTATCGCTCATGCGTATTTCAACTTGCACTTACTTATAATGTTTTTTATTGATATAGGCATTAATTGTTGTGTTTTCCGGTGGTTATGATTACGTTTTTTGAGCTCTATCTTTTATCGCTCTTGGATATTTCAACTAGCATTTACTGTTACCGTCTTTTATTGATGTAGGGATTAATTATTGTTCTTTCGGGTGGTTATGATTACGTTTTTTGAGCTCTATCTTTTATGGCTCATGCGTATTTCAACTCGCATTTACTTTTTATGTTTTTTATTGATATAGGGATAAATTATCGTGCATACGGGTGGTTATGATTACATTTTTTGAGCTCTATCCTTTATCGCTCATGCGTATTTCAACTTGCACTTACTTTTAATGTTTTTTATTGATCTAGGGATTAATTAATGTGCTTTCGGGTGGTTATGGTTACGTTTTTTGAGCTCTATCTTTTATCGCTCATGCGTATTTCAACTCGCATTTACTTTCAATGTTTTTTATTGATATAGGGATGAATTATTGTGTTTTCGGGTGGTTATGATTACGTTTTTCGAGCTGTATCCTTTATCGCTCATGCGTATTTCAACTTGCACTTACTTATAATGTTTTTTATTGATATAGGCATTAATTGTTGTGTTTTCCGGTGGTTATGATTACGTTTTTTGAGCTCTATCTTTTATCGCTCTTGGATATTTCAACTAGCATTTACTGTTACCGTCTTTTATTGATGTAGGGATTAATTATTGTTCTTTCGGGTGGTTATGATTACGTTTTTTGAGCTCTATCTTTTATGGCTCATGCGTATTTCAACTCGCATTTACTTTTTATGTTTTTTATTGATATAGGGATAAATTATCGTGCATACGGGTGGTTATGATTACATTTTTTGAGCTCTATCCTTTATCGCTCATGCGTATTTCAACTTGCACTTACTTTTAATGTTTTTTATTGATCTAGGGATTAATTAATGTGCTTTCGGGTGGTTATGGTTACGTTTTTTGAGCTCTATCTTTTATCGCTCATGCGTATTTCAACTCGCATTTACTTTCAACGTTTTTTTATTGATATATAGGTTATTAATTGTATTTGCGTTTCTTGTAATTACGTTTTTTGAGCTGTATTTATTGTCGCTTGTTCGCATTTCAACTTGCATTTGCTTCTTATCTTTTTATTGTTATAGGCTGTTGCACAATGCTTTTTATTGTTGTTTTTGCACGTTCAGATTACTTTTTTGAACTAGATTTTACATCGCGCTTGCGCATTGTTTTAGATCACTTTTTATTTAAGTTAAAATGTGCACTAGCTATAAAAAAATGTCATAAACTCTATTAGTATTCCCGAAAACACTATAAACGACCACTCTATCAAATATTCATGAAACAGGAACATAACTTGAAATGAGTAAAAGCGATAACAAATAAGGATCAAATAATGTTACAAGATCACCCGAAAATAGAATAAACGATTCCTCAATTAAATTATCAAATAATTGTAAGAACAAGTTAGGAAGTGGGTCCATTATAAAATATTTAGTTAAAAAAACTTACTCAGGACGCTAAAAAAGGAACTATAACTAATCCTTTAAAAAAAAAAAAAATTTAAAAAATAATAAGATAGAAATAAATAAATAAATAAAAAAAAGCTAAATGATGTAGGTATATTCCAGCAACGTTATTATGAGAACTAAAAACAAAATAATCAATCCCAATATCAATCAAAAACTTAATCATAACCACCCGAAAGAACAATAATTAATCCCTATATCAATAAAAGACGTTAACAGTAAGTGCAAGTTGAAATACGCATGAGCGATAAAGGATAGAGCTCAAAAAATGTAATCATAACCACCAGTATGCACGATAATTCATCCCTATATCAATAAAAAACATAAAAAGTAAATGCGAGTTGAAATACGCATGAGCCATAAAAGATACAGCTCGAAAAACGTAATCATAACCACCCAAATGAACAATAATTAATCCCTACATCAATAAAAGACGTTAACAGTAAATGCAAGTTGAAATATCCAAGAGCGATAAAACATAGAGCTCAAAAAACGTAATCATAACCACCCGAAAACACAACAATTAATGCCTATATCAATAAAAAACATTATAAGTAAGTGCAAGTTGAAATACGCATGAGCGATAAAGGATACAGCTCGAAAAATGTAATCATAACCACCCGAAAACACAACAATTAATGCCTATATCAATAAAAAACATTATAAGTAAGTGCAAGTTGAAATACGCATGAGCGATAAAGGATACAGCTCGTAAAACGTAATCATAACCACCCGAAAACACAACCATTAATGCCTATATCAATAAAAAACATAAAAAGTAAATGCGAGTTGAAATACGCATGAGCCATAAAAGATACAGCTCGAAAAACGTAATCATAACCACCCGAAAGAACAATAATTAATCCCTACATCAATAAAAGACGGTAACAGTAAATGCTAGTTGAAATATCCAAGAGCGATAAAAGATAGAGCTCAAAAAAACGTAATCATAACCACCCGAAAACACAACAATTAATGCCTATATCAATAAAAAACATTATAAGTAAGTGCAAGTTGAAATACGCATGAGCGATAAAGGATACAGCTCGAAAAAACGTAATCATAACCACCCGAAAACACAACCATTAATGCCTATATCAATAAAAAACATTATAAGTAAGTGCAAGTTGAAATACGCATGAGCGATAAAGGATACAGCTCGAAAAACGTAATCATAACCACCCGAAAGAACAATAATTAATCCCTACATCAATAAAAGACGGTAACAGTAAATGCTAGTTGAAATATCCAAGAGCGATAAAAGATAGAGCTCAAAAAACGTAATCATAACCACCCGAAAACACAACAATTAATGCCTATATCAATAAAAAACATTATAAGTAAGTGCAAGTTGAAATACGCATGAGCGATAAAGGATACAGCTCGAAAAACGTAATCATAACCATCCGAAAACACAACAATTAATGCCTATATCAATAAAAAACATTATAAGTAAGTGCAAGTTGAAATACGCATGAGCGATAAAAGATACAGCTCGAAAAACGTAATCATAACCACCCCTATGCACGATAATTTATCCCTATATCAATAAAAAACATAAAAAGTAAATGCGAGTTGAAATACGCATGAGCCATAATAGATACAGCTCGAAAAACGTAATCATAACCACCCGAAAGAACAATAATTAATCCCTACATCAATAAAAGACGGTAACAGTAAATGCTAGTTGAAATATCCAAGAGCGATAAAGGATAGAGCTCAAAAAATGTAATCATAACCACCCGTATGCACGATAATTTATCCCTATATCAATAAAAAACATAAAAAGTAAATGCGAGTTGAAATACGCATGAGCCATAAAAGATAGAGCTCAAAAAACGTAATCATAACCACCCGAAAGAACAATAATTAATCCCTACATCAATAAAAGACGGTAACAGTAAATGCTAGTTGAAATATCCAAGAGCGATAAAAGATAGAGCTCAAAAAACGTAATCATAACCACCGGAAAACACAACAATTAATGCCTATATCAATAAAAAATATTATAAGTAAGTGCAAGTTGAAATACGCATGAGCGATAAAGGATACAGCTCGAAAAACGTAATCATAACCACCCGAAAACACAATAATTCATCCCTATATCAATAAAAAACATTGAAAGTAAATGCGAGTTGAAATACGCATGAGCCATAAAAGATAGAGCTCAAAAAACGTAACCATAACCACCCGAAAGCACAATAATTCATCCCTATATCAATAAAAAACATAAAAAGTAAATGCGAGTGGAAATATACATGAGCGATAAAAAATACAGCTCGAAAAACGTAATCATAACCACCCGAAAGCACAATAATTAATCCCTATATCAATAAAAAACATTAAAAGTAAATGCGAGTTAATATGCACGCGAGCGATAAAAAATACATCTTTAAAAACGTCATTATAATACCCGAAAACACATTAATTATTCCCAAAAACTATCCCTCCCCTCTAAAAATTCAAAATCAACAACTATTTTAAAACTAAATATTTTTTTTAAATATTAGTTCGTAAAAACAGAACTTGATATCAAATATCTAAAAAAACACAAAAAAAAAACAGTGATATGATATGCCAAAATTATTAAAAAAGTCATAATTTTAATTAAACTAATTATTTTTCAATAAATAAATAAATAAAACGGGCTATTTAAGGCTAGAAGTGAAGAAAAAGGTGACATTTGACTTGGAAAAGGTAACATTTGAAATGGAAAAGGTGACATTTGAAATGGAAAAAGTTACATTTGACTTGGAAAAGGTGACATTTGAAATGGAAAGGGTTACATTTGACTTGGAAAAGGTTACATTTGACTTGGAAAAAGTTACATTTGACTTGGAAATGCTATAATTTTGTTTACAAAATAACATTTCTTCTGAACGTTTTAGATTTTCAACAATATATTAAAAATCCGGTTCACGCAACACACGACTTTCACTTACCACCCTTGTTAAAATCAATTTAAGAATTTTTAAATACCGTTAGAGATAAAATTAGTTTAAAGAATTAATTAAATTGATTTTCGATAGAAACATGTGTTTTATTAAATAATCTATTATGTTATTATCTAAAACAATCAGTTAATTTTATCCGCTTTTCATCACCCTCCATTACATTTTACTACTTTGTGCATAAAATAATATGTTTTCTAATTAAAATGATCCATTTCATTCAACTAATTAATTTAATTAAAGGAACCTAATAATACAATTATTCATTCGAACAATTTTTAATTGTAATAAAAATTAATGTTTTCTAACATTTTTAGCTTTCCAACGGTATATTATACATATATAATTCGGTACTTATCTTTAAAAAAACAAAAATTATATTAAAAAATACTTTTGCACTTTTCTCTTTCAGTTTATTATCAAATTCATTTTCTTATATATTTAGCGGTTTTTAATCAATGCTAACAACATGAAATGGTTAATTTTTTCAAATGTACAAAATTGAAGACTTTAAAGGAAGAAAATTTAAACTATCGGTATCTAAGCCCTGTCCGACTATTTCAATGAGAATGAAAAGTAGACCATAATAAAGCTCGTTAAAATTTACATCGATATAGCAAGTTTAATCAAAATCGTTGAAGCCTTTTTTGAGAAAATTGTAAAAACGTGAAAAATATATGGTATAAAGTGGCTCTTCTGGTTAGCCGATTTTGATGAAAAAGTTGATGTAACATTTTGGGCGTATAGTTGTCTTAAAATAAGAAATTTCAGTTTTATAGAACTTTTAGTTTTCACTACACACACACATAGACCTTTTTGCGGGACTTGGTTATTTGGACTCAGGGGACCCTATTAACATGTATTTCGGTTGAAAACTGGAATTCGAAAATTTTCACGATCGCAATACTTTCCCTTACTATATATCCCACATATAGGTAAGTGAAAGTAAAAATCGATATTAGCATCCTTAAGTTCTAGGAAAAAAAAAAAAAAAAAAATATATATATATATATATATATATATATATATATATATATAATATATTTTATATATATATATATATATATATATATATATATATATATATAATATAATATAATATATATATAAAATATGTATTAAAAAAACATTTCTATAAAATATGTTTGCTCTTTAGTTGATTATCAAATTCGTTCAACTTGTATATAAAGCAGTTTTTTTACGAAGCTCCGAGATAATATGGTTGTGATCAGATTATTTCAATCAGAATGAAAACTATATGATATTAAATTAAAGCACATTGATTTTTACATCGATTTAGAGAGTTTGATCAAAATCATTTAAAACATTTTTAAGAAAATCGTAAAAAGATGCAAAATACATGGAATCAATTGGCTCTTCTGGTTCGTCGATTTTAGCGAAAATGTTAAATCTCAGTTTTATAAAACTCACCGTTTTTGAGCAAGACTTACCACACACACACACACACACACGGACCTTTTTGCGATACTTGGTCATGTGTACCCAGAGGACACTAAATTGTGTATTAGCGATGAAAACTCGTATTCGAATTTGTTCATAATCGCTTATATTTTATATATAGGTAAGTGAAAGTAATACTTTATATTTCATTTATAGATAAGTTAGCGTACAAAATTAATTTAATCAGAAGAATAATACGATAAATTCTTCAACTCCCGGAAACAAAAGAGAACAGGCCGATCAAGAAAAAGCTAGCGATACCGTAAGTGAACTACTTTTCTCAAGGACAAACTGATAGCATTAGTTAAGAGTTAATATTATTTAAAAACACCAAGTTATAATAATAATAATAATTCGTTAATTAATTAATTAGCGTATTTTTTGTTGATGACTCTCAATTTAGTTATTAAAAAAATAAATAATAATTCTGTTAACATAAAAATAACTAAGAGGAAACAAACGAGGATCGTCAGAATCAAAAATGGCTCTATAAAAACAATTTCTTAAAGATTCTGGCACTTCATCTTTACACTAGGCGTGTGCTAATGAAAATCAATGCTCTTTAAGACAACTTTATAAAGAGTTTAAAATAATATCATCATTTATCTAAAGTTAGAGGTCTAGAACTGAAAGTTAGAACTAACAATGTACATAAAAAAAAAAATAATAATAATAATGAAAAAACTCGATGATAAATTCAATAGTTGTGACTTATCAGTATTGTTTTTTTTTTAATTTTCATACATGATATTATAAAAAATCTATGAACTTTGATATTGATAAAAATAATGAATTTATACTCCACAATACGGAAGTACTGAGATTATAAAATAATGATTGTATGGATATACTATTTTAAAAACAATTTTTATATTAAAGTCAATATTATGAAGAGCATATTATTTTTATATAAATAATTGTAGAACTATTCACATCCCATTTTTTTACTAATACGAATCATAACATATTCATAAAAGTTTGAACTTTTCGAAGAACAATACTTCATTTTCAACAATTCATTACAACTTACATATTTAATATTAATACAGGTCACTTAATCATTAAAACATTTTCTTATTTTATTCTTAAAATCGTCATCAGTTAATGTAGGCCTTTGGAATAAAAAAAAAAAAAACTTATTACACACTTATATAATGATTCATTCTTTTCAATATCAAAGATTAAGTAAAAATGATTTAAAATGTGATATTGAAAATAATGAATCATTATATAAGGATGTAATAAGTTTATTTTGAAAAATTCAATGACTACATCAACTAATGCCGATTTGTAAAATAAAAGAAGAAAATTTTTTAATGACTATGTGACCTGTATTAATATTAAATATGGAAGTTGTCATCAATTAATGAAAATGAAGTATTGTTATTTGAAACGTTGAAAATTGTTATGAATATGTTATAATTCGTGTAAATTAAAAAAAAAAGAACAGAATAGCTCTTCAATTATTTATATAAAAATTCAAAAACAATATGTGTGAAAAATTATAATTTGTTGTCCTATATGAAATTTATATTCTGATAAAAGTAACTAAGACTACCGAAAGGCTCGCAATAAATACCTACTGGGATCAAATAGCCATAGATAATACCTCGCAACCTTTAAGTACCAGTCCCCAATTTACTCATTAAGTTACTTCAATCCACGAGGCCAAGAAGACCCTGTCTATCCCAATGTCCTAGGCTTGCCTTCAGGAAACATGAGTCACACCAAGAGAACTATGGGAAACTTCTTACCAGGCTAAGTCAATAGTTCATAAGATGACATGCATGAAATAAATTAACGGCAAACTAGGATGGATATTATAATATCGGAATATCAAGTGAAAAACAAATGTCCATAGAATTTCAGAAATTGTAAAACATAAGGAAGCCATTATTTGTTTAAGGTTGGGACAGATTATAAATAAAAAAATAAATTTGACCAATGGAACACTTACAGCTTCAGTTATCTCCGGGCTTTGGAATTTCTCTGCTGCGTTTGTTGATACACATTGGCAGGGACCTGGGATCGCTCGATGTCATCACCAGTCAGTTCTAGATCTTCCATCAATTGGATGATTTCTCGTTCTTTCTTCATTTCCTCTTTGTTGGCTGGAGGCTCGTAGTCACTGGTTCCAGGAGCACCAGCAAATTTGAGGTTTGCTAAGGAACCATATTTTTCTTGAGCGATGTTCTTGCCTTATTGAGTAAGAAAAAGCCCTCTCATTCATGTGGCCTTTCCTTCGGTAAATACCTGTATTGTATGGCGAGCCATCTTCTTCTTTTTTACTCTCCTTGGATGTTCCATAATTCTTAGCGCTAAAACGTTCGTCTCGCCCGTTTTCTTCTCGCTTCCTATCACCCCAATTCCCACCGTTATCTTTATTGCTATGTGCATTTTTAGGCTTCCGATGATGATAATTCATAGTTGCATACTGATGCATCATATAGGCTTCTAATGGGAAATGACATGGCTGATAAGATGAGACGGGTGTCATAGGTCGGTGGGAAGGCATATATATGGGTTCTTCCAAGGGGTACATTTTGACTCCAGGCTGAAGCAAAATGGATGGAGGAAAATTGGGCTGATGATACCGAGGAGGGAGTTGTGGTCTCCGAAGAATGGGGACGGTGGTCGGCGGTCCTGGGGCCATCCGTCCCATCGGCGGGCCCTGCCTCAGGAGCGGCACTCTTAGGGTCCCTTGTGGCATTCCTCCACCTCTCATGAGTGAACCATTCATAAGTAACCCGCCATGTAGATCATCATGTCCTTGTCTTCCTTTCTTTGACTTCTGCTGTTCTTTCTTTTGTCGACTTTTCTCCTCCTTCAGTGGCGGTGGTGGAGGTGGAGTCACACTCACTATCTGTCGCGGTCTAGAAGAGCGACTACTCCTCAAGGTATTCGTGCTGTAATCGCCATATATGTTCTCTTCGTTGTCATAAACATCCCTGCTACTACCTGCCCACACTTTGTGATTCTCGTCTCCGTTGTATATCGAAATGTCATCATTAGATCTTGAATAATCGTTGTAATTGAATGGAAAGCTTCGAGGTGTAGTGTGAAGAGCACTATCGAGAGTCAATGTACTCCCTTCTGCCATTGGAGTGATTTTTCGCCAACCGTCCACTTTGTCGATACTGCTGTTGCTTCCATGTTCCTTTCTGAGGGTGCTGTAGGCATTAGAATTATCGATATTTTTGACATAAGAAGAATCTGCATATGCATGAAAACAACATCTCACTAATGCATTAGCAGCCATTTCACGCTTACAAATAAAAGTGTGACATTCGAGAACTTTAATCCCAGTCGTCCTTCGGAGAATGCATGCGAATAATGGCGGATGATTCGGGTTCGGGGATCTCGCAAAAGGAGAATCCAAAGGCAGAAATCTCGGTTGAGAATTCGAATTGGATTTTTCAGGGACTAAAACATATCTGACAGCGGCACAATAATGTAAAGTATCGATGGGGAAAAATCTCGTCACCTGTTTGTGATTTTCGTCAACATTTTCGAGTAAAACACCATTACTCCATACACTAAGCCAAGAATCGATACCGCGAGCTCCGAGGGCTCCTTGTTCAGGATACAATTCCCTCAACGGTTCCTGGATCCCCTGAAGGCCGTCCTTAGTGACGTGTGGCACGGCGGAACCGAGGTAAAGAACGCGGCAGCGGCAGATTGGTGTCGCTTCTGAGTTCCTGCTAGCAGCCATCATGCAAGCATTCTATGTACAATAGTTGAATGTGGAAGGCGGCAGTTGGGTAATATGCTACGTAGAGTGGGGAGGTCACACCGCTACACTCGAAGCAACCGACACAAGCTAAGGCGGACCGACACTGAGGCTTAGTCGGGGATGGCAGGGACTCGGCAATCTTCGTGAAGTTCCGCCACCGCTCGGCCCAGGATGACCCTGCTGCCCCACTCCACAGGTAAGATGGCACAGATTCCACTACCGTGATATGACACCATTCTTCCCATTGTTGGCATCCACTACGGCTGAGAAAGTCGGTGAGCAAACCGAATAGAACCATTCCCAACATCACTCTTTCTCAAGTATGATATTGGCATAGGTTTATCGCTCTTGGATTAAAAGAGGTTGGTTGTATTAGTAAAACTTATTCCGATTTCTCTTTTCTAACGGATGAGTTTTAACTTACAAAACTGTAAGAAGTTCTATATTTTACCACTGCCAACTGCCACTATTTTTCATTACCTATATTTACAAAAGAAAGTCACTAAATGTTTCTGGTTATCGCAGTTTCTCTAAAATTGCAATTGCTGTGAAACTTAAATTTTTCTAGGACGTTCCCCCTTATTGTTAAGATTTGAAATTAGGCTAGGTTTGGGAAAATTCCTCTTATAATTGTTGGAAAAAAATTCCAAAACCTTTCCACAAAATTGGATTTGGAATAATTAAAGAAACATACACCTCCTGAAAAGTACTCATTTAAAAGATAGTCTAATTTTTAACCATATGAAAGCGAAATCATCTTGATTTGGCCAATATTAGCAAGGATACTAAACTTATAACAAATATAGTCAAAGATATTGAGCTTCCTTTCCATGTTTCGTATGCAAGATCTCATGGAAACAGTTTTAATTGTAACTGGATTTTAAAAATTAAGCGTTTAAAAAAACATTCCGTAATTAAAAAATAGAATTTATTTACTTATTTTCTTTTTTTTAGGTGAAAAGCTACATCCACGAATGGAATTATTTTATATTTATGTTTCAAAAAAGTAGTTACGACATTCGGTTAGGTTAAAAAGCTCACTATGTTGAGTGATTTAGGGTATGCTTATTTCTACTGGTGTGCTATTGTGAATTTCACAAAATAAAATTAAGATCCAGCTCTAAATAATAACTTTTTCGTATAGCATATTTGAAAGGGGTAAATGATTGGTCTATAGCAAAGTTACATGTGTTGCAGTTACTCTTAAGACATTTGTAAATTAACATAAAATGAAATATTAGTTATGAATATATTATTCGGAACAGTCTCTTCTATTTTATTTATATATTTATTTATCATAACATATATAAACCATGATTATTAAAACATTACGTTTCGAGGTACCTTTTGCCTCATCTTCAGATCTTTAAATATCCTCTAAAATATAATTGAATAAATATTATAAGCAACTATACATACATTAACAAGACATTATCAATCATTTAGAATCCGGTTATCACTTAAAATATTTACAACCTGTTTTTAATTTTTTTTAATTAAAATTCTACTTACATTTATTTCCATATTATATCCTAATATAGGTCATTTAATATTGTAGTATTATTCATATTAAGTTCCTATATATGAATAATTCTGTCATTCTGTTAAAATAATTTATTATTTCATTGTCACATATTAATTCTTTTAACATTTTGCTGCTAAACACTTGCAACTATAATGTAGACTAATCTAATCATACTAATATATAGGAACTTAATATGAATAATACTACAATATTAAATGACCTATATTAGGATATAATATGGAAATAAATGTAAGTAGAATTTTAATACAAAAATTTTAAAAACAGATTGTAAATATTTTAAGTGAAAAATGGATTCTAAATTATTGATAATGTGTTGTTAATGTATGTATAGTTGCTAATAATATTTATTCAATTATATTTTAGATGATATTTAAAGATCTGAAGATGAGGCAAAAGGTACCTCTAAACGTAATGTTTTAATAATCATGGTTTATATATGTTATGATAAATAAAATAGAAGAGACTGTTCCGAATAATATATTCATAACTTAAATTACTCTTCTATAATAGAATTGATATGAAAAATATTAGTGATAAAAGCAGCGGTATACAAACATACACCGTCATAAATATAACGGTTTTGTACATCGATATTTCTAACTCTTTATTTGATACTTTTGTCAGGCAAACAAATACTGATGACACGCATTTATAAATTTTGATTAACAAAATATTCGGATAAATATTTGCTCTTACTCTCATTCGGTTTGAGAAGTTAAACACGAATTCAGATCTCGTTTCTTAGTCTATTAACAGAAAATAATTGGGTATTAGGACTTGTATCAGTAGTTTTTAGCTAAGGCATTCTATTTTGAGAATTTTTTTTTTTTTTTGTAAATAACTTCTTTCTTCATATCAACTTACTTGTGTGCGGGAAAGGAGTTCACCTGCGGAAAATACAACAGAAGAACAATAATACAGTGAGACAATGTAAAATAAAAGACTGAACCAATAAACTAAAAAGCTGTGAGGAAAACATATAAGTATATACAAGATATAGAATAAAGTAAAAAATAAAATAAATACAAATTTTAGCAATATGATACTTAAATAACATAAAAACACAATCATAAACAATGATACAACATTCAAAAGAAGCAAGTTAATTGCAATGGATAAGGTAGGGTGCCATTAATAAGTTTATAACGATAAGTAATTTGAATTTAATAATTCAGCAATTTTTTCCTCCATATTTTAACATTCCAGCAATACTTTGGGGGATTTTAGGGAAAACATCAAACATTTTCAGGAATATTATTGTATTGAACAACAGGTCTGGTGTATCGTCCAGCTACGTTTTGGTCTTGGCACCATTAAGCAAATGTAAGTTTCTAATATTGTGGAAAAAAGATGGTCAATCTTCCCGACTAGCTCATACCGTCTAAAATAGAGTTATTTTTATAATAGAGGTTATGCATATTTTTTTTACAGAGATTAAAGTCCGAGAATATTTTTGGGGATTTCGGATTCATGCCTAAAATTATTTATTTATTTTTTTCTGCACAATCTCAAGTCAAACTAAATTAATTAGTATTAAATAAATAAGTAAATTTAATTAATTGGTTAAATTTCTAGCAAAGGAATTTCCCCAAATCAATAAACAATATTCAATATGTGCCTGAATATATGAAAAATAATTAAATTTTAATTGATTGATCGTCAAAATACCTCTCAACTTCTGGAATACATAAAAATATTTTATGTCTCTGTTGCGTGGCGCCATAAGACACTTGTGCATTTAATTTTTTGACTCTTCAATTCCATTTGATAATCAGAAAATTAAATAATATGCCCACGCACCACAAAGCTTCCGTATACTTCCCCTCCATACTTGAAATCCATTTTAAAAGTTTCTTTAAATTCCTACAGAAAAATCTGAATGATTTAACAATTGAATAATAATCATGGACAACTATTATTGAAGTTAATGCGGTTTTCATTAGATGTTCCAATATATATATTTTTTTTATTATTATGAATATCAATAGTTGACAGTCGAATGAGTCCGGGTGTCGGTCTGTGAAAGAAAACAATAAAATAGTTTAATTATTTATTGTTTTGTCGGGTGTTTCGACCCACATCGGGGCTAAAAAAGATACAATAAGTGTATAAAAACGTATGTTTGAGAAGGGACAGTTAAAGAGATTATAGGAAAAAGGAGGTATTAAAAATTATAAAATTAGTAAATACAATATTTAATAGACTACTGTGCAAGAGGAAGTCGATAAGTAAAACAATGATCTTAACACACAAACAAAAAGGTTTTTCAGAACAAGTTAGGTTTTTCCTAATGATCCAGGAACTTTAAACTTCATGAATTATGTTTACAACATTTATTACAAAAAGTTTTCATGGGTTATTTTTTATTATTATTTTTTTTTTTTTTTTATGAATGGAAGCAGGCCTTAAACAAAAGGTAGCATTAATAAAACAAATAGTTGAAACATCCGATATATTCATATATTAAATAAAGTACTAGCATTAAAGAATTAAATAAAAAATTAAATTAAATAGTGCCAAATTTGTTCTATCCAGATTTCATTAGGCTAGGGATCTTAAACGAGTTCTGACATCGCATAGGCTCGAGACCTCCATTTTACGTACATTAGGACAATCCTAACCAAGGATTTTTCACTCACTTAAAAAATCCTATGGCCATCTCCCGTGTTTGAACCCACGACCTTGGCAAGGTTGTCATGCTTGCCACTACACCACAGCTGACCCCAACAGGCCTATCTTAAATATGTAATTCGGTTTGAAGTTCCTTTTCGTTTTTCAGCGCCAGATCTTGAATAAGTATTGAGTGATTTCGACATTTTAAAAATAACAGTTATTAACCCTTTTAGTGCCGGATAAAAAACAAGTGCCTATGCGAAGATAACTGACCGAATCAGTCAAATATGCAACGATTTTGAAAAAAGCTTATAAAAACCAAACTACAAATGATATTTACATGATTAAATATGCCACGTATTTGGGACAAAATGGAGAATAAGACAATGGTAATGATTTTTCTATATAAATTTAAAAAAATATGAATAACACAATTATAAATAATATAAAAATTCTAAGAGTTCTTTCTATGATAAACAGTTCGACTTTGGGCCTAGAAGAGTGTCCATCTTATCGCTCCAGCTTAAACAGAGTCTCAGCATACTCCGGTGTAGAATGTGTAAAATGTCAGATCCAAGCCGGTTTACAAACTATATGTCAACGAAATTTGATCATTCACAATCAAATTAGAACATTTATAAATTTATTCAGAGATTAAGTTTTCTCGCCATGCGAAGAATAAGGCGCTATTACACGACACTAAAAGGATTAAAAGAATATTTTTAAAAAGTATACAATCAGCATAAAACTTTTTATTGGAAATATTTATATATCGATTATATTTATATGTATATTGATCTAAAGAATTGAAGTCCTTTTGAACACTAATTTAGGGCAAAAACCTAAAGCTTCGAGATTTATTATTTTTTCCATTAGATATTTTTTTCGATTTTATTCACAGGGCATCGAAAAAAGATCAATTAGGGAAGTTTAATTCTCCAATTTCTCTAGTTCAATCGATAGCTTATATGTAGTAAATACCAGGTAAAGGTAATAATATACGCATAAACCTTTAAAGAGGCAGATGATTGGTCCTTTATTTATATTTGGATGCTCCTAAGCAGAATAAAGTGGTTTGATAAAAAAAATTTAAAAAATCTTTTCATCAAATATTTACCATAACATCCCATTTGTTGCTGGCATAGCCCGTGATAGATCTCCTCTTTTCATTCTAAACTCCCTGCCCATACAAATCCACATGACCGTAATTTATCTTCCTTAGATATCCCTGATAACCCTCCAAGGCGACTGAAAAGAAGGAGGCCTCGGGACCTACTGAGTTAAAATAGTTGGTGAAGTGCTACTGAGTAGTTCTTTCTCAAGACATTTTCATGACTTTTTTTTTCATTCCTCATATTTACTTATTGTGTTCTTAGTTGTTATTCGCTTGTTATTTATTAGTTGTTATTAGTTCTTACTTGTTATTTACTTATAGTTGTTGTTCGCGATTACGCGAATTAAAAATAATAATATTTATTTTGATTTATTTTAATTTAAATTTAAATAGGTCGCGCCATGGATACGGCACAGATGTTTAATTCGACTAGCTTTTGTTTTTTTTATATAGTGTCAGTGTGAATTGAGATTCTGTCCCGATTGCATGTTTTTGTAGTCCGTGACGATATTTGTGGTTATATTCGGTTCCCGGTCACGATAGAGGGACTCAATTTCAAGAATTTAGGTTCTCCTAAGTTTTACAAGATCAAATCTAGGAGTAGCTGGAAGAGACTGCCGAGCCTGAGCGGGCCCGTTCGAGAAGACACGAAGAAGGCGATTAGGTAAGCTGCTGTCCATCTTAAACTTTCTTGTAAAACGATTTGGAGATCCCTTATTCTGGGCATAAATCTAAATTTAAAGTTTTTTTTATTTTTTATCATACAGTCCACAACCAGAAAATTTTAATTGGTACAATTCGTACCATAATTTATTGGTCTTCCGGGCCGGATTTTTAGAAATTGGGATTGATCGTTAAATCCGTTTTATACAATTTCTATTCGTAATCTGGGAAAAAGGGTTGATTTTTTGAGCCCAAGAATCGATAGGAACCGTATCGATAAATCGATATCCGATCGATCTCTTTATCGATATTATATCGAATTAAAACATCTGTTTTTTTGTTATTATTTGGTAGGTTGCCTTAGTGATTAATTTTAGAAGTTAAATTAAAAATTATTTGCAAACATGTCCGAATCATCTTTAAGAGTACTTATTGCAAAGAAAGAAAAATATTTTAAAAGGATTCAACGTCTATACGACCTTGCTTTAAAAGTCACTAGCCAAGATAAAAAATTACTTGATCAATTTCAAATTTTATATCAATCCTTAGACGAAACGGTGGTTGAGTTTGAGAAGACAGAATTTAGGATTAATGAAATTCAATGTGAGTTAGATAAAAATTTTACACCGGAGTTCGACGATGTATTGATAGATATGGTAGGATTGGTAAGGTTAGTCGCTGCGAGGGAATTGACTAAATCGACGGTAGGTCCTACTGAATCGAGGGGCGGAAAAATGAATGCTGAGCCGGAAAGGAAAGTACAACTTCCAAGAATTGATATTCCTACCTTTAATGGGCGTGCAGATGAATGGCCAGTGTTTTATGAATTGTTTAAAACGTTAGTTCATGAAAACGAGGACTTATCTGAGTTGGAAAAATTACAATATTTGGTTTCGAAATTGAACGGTCCAGCCGCTAGCATTTGTAAAACACTAAAACCAATAGCCAGCAATTATAGGGTAATATGGAAGAGTCTTTTTGATCGTTATAATGATGATCGAAGCTTAGCCGATAGTTATATAGATCAAATTTTTGGATTTAAACCGCTCAAATCAGAAAGTCGAGAAGGTTTGACGATGGTTTTAGATAAATTTTGTGCTTCGATCGGAGCGCTGAAGCAATTAGATTCTATTAATTCTCTTGAGGATTATATTTTTTTGTATATGGGTCTAAGGATTCTTGATCCGGTTACACGAAGGGAATTTGAGGCCGCTCATAGAAATAAAAATATTCCCGAATACTCTGATTTGGTTAAATTTTTAGAAAAACAAATTAAGACAATACCTCTATCAGAAACTTTCCAGCATCCAAAGCGTAATATACGCACTACTCATTCATTTGTTACAAAATCTGTAACCCCAGACCCTATTCCAGGATCTTGCTGTGAATTTTGTTCCGAGGGTTCGCATACAATTCTAGATTGTGCAAAGTTCTCAAAATTGTCGCCTTGGAATCGCTATAGGCAGATTAAGAATAAGAGACTTTGTCAAAAATGTTTTTCTCAGAACCATAGGTCAAAAGAGTGTAGCATAATTAAAAGTTGTTCGAAATGCGATCTACCTCATCATACTCTCTGGCATTTCGAATTTCAACGCAACAATGCCGATTTAAACGAGGTGAATCCCCCTAAAGACCGAACATCGGATCCGAGTACGAGTCTTTGTTCATTGTATAAAGATAAACATCTTCCTCCCTTACAAAATACAATGCTTCTAGCAACGGTAGTAGGAAACGTCCGAGATAGTTCGGGGCAATTACAAACCGTACGAATGTTGATAGATTCAGGAAGTCAGTCTCACTTCATCACTTGGAGCGCATGTCGCCGATTGGGGCTCTCTATTGAAAAAATAAAATCTTCTATTTTGGGGTTTGGAGGCTTATCGAAACCGGTTGGGGGCAAAACAATGTTTGTATTGTCATCAAGAAGAAATCCTTATGTAATGTATGACATTGATTCGTTCGTTGTTGACAAAATTGTTGATAGAATGCCATCAATCCCGATAGATAGGTCCCAAATGGATCATTTTAAAAATTTAGAGCTAGCAGATCCAAATTTTGACATTCCTGGTGCCATTGATGGAATTATTGGTTCGGAGCTTTGTCCATATTTTCTGGGAGGGCGTCAAGTTCGGGGTTCCTCTGATCAACCGATAGCAATACAAAGCCCGTTTGGATTTGTATTGATGGGAAAAGCGCCAATCATTCAGAGCGTAGAACCTAAGGTATCACTCTGTTGTACTGTCGAAACGCCGATAGAAAATTTATTGAAATCCTTTTGGGAAATAGAGGAAGTTCCTACTCCTCCAACACCAATCTTAAGTTCTCAAGATGCTAAGTGTGAGGAGATATTTTCCTCTACTCTAAGGAGGCTTAAATGTGGAAGGTATATTGTGCGTTTACCTTTCCATGAAGATCCTTCTGGTTTAGGGTCATCCCTTGCAGTTGCCAAAAGGTGTCTCATAGCCTTAGAAAAACGCTTAAGTCATTCACAAGAATTTAGGAAAACATATAATGATGTTATCCAAGATTATTTAAACCAAGGTCATGCATCATTAGTTCCTAATGCAGATTTGAATTCTGAAGGATATTATATCCCCCACCACGGAATATTCAAACCTCAAAGTTTGACCACACCGTTGAGAATTGTTTTCAATGCGAGTTCGAAAACCACTTCCGGAAAATCATTGAATGACATTTTATTTGTCGGACCGAAGTTGCAAATCGATATTATGTCGTTATTAATAAATTTTAGAATTTTTGAAGTTGCACTTACTGCAGATATCAAGCAGATGTATAGACAGATTTGGGTAATTCCTGAACATAGGAAATTTCAGAGATTTCTATGGAGATTTTCTCCCGATGAGCCCTTTCAAGTTTATGAACTCAATTGTATAGTATTCGAGATGTCATCCTCTCCCTTCTTAGCTCTGCATACGGTACACCTGCTTGTCTTGTTTCTTCGAATCCACCTAGAGTTTGTAAATATTTCCCAAAGCAACATCTAACTTTAGTATTATTGGGTCTACAATAAATATGCTGCCGAGCTGCTAGAAAAAATCTGGAAGTTTCACTTACCTCCGCTGTTAAAACCAATTTAAAGTTTTTGAAACACAGAGATGAAAAAATATTTAAGAATTCATTACATTGAGTTTCAATAGGAATATGTTTTTTATTAGATAATCTATTATATTATTATCTACAACAATCAGTTACTTTTATCCGCTTTTCATCACTCTCCATTATCTTTTACAACTTTGTGTATAATATTTTTTTTTTCTAAAATCTTTAGCTATATATTTATATTACTATTCTTATCTTAGAAAAAAAAAAAATGGCAAGAAAAATATGTTTGCTCTTTTCTCTTTCAGTTGGTTATCAAATTATCATTTCATCTAGCATACGGCCGTATTCATACACCCATCAATTATAACAACATGAAATGGTTAATTTTTTCGAATCTACAACATTATACAGTGATGGAAAAAAGTATTTGCACAACACGTTTTTATGAATAAATTAGTTCAAGGAAACAAAAAACTTCGCTTTTCTTTGCAAAAATGAAAAGTACGTCTATTAAAAACTAAGAAAAACCTTTTGTAAAAAAATGAAAACACTTCATAATAGAATAAAAAAATTAAAACAATAAAAGTGCTTGGAAAAAAGTATTTGCACACTTCCACATTTACAAGTAAAAACGTAATTTTAATAGTTTTAATATTTTGTAAATAGGCTATTTGCGTCAATAATTGCTTGTAGACGTCTGGGCATTGAATTCACTAGGGTTTTAATTAAATCTAGGTTCATTTGTTCCAATTCTTGAACAAGAAGTTGTTTAAGGTGATGTACACTAGTGATGTGGTGTTTTCTTACATTTTGGTCAAGGGTGTGCCATAAATTTTCGTTTATATTTATATCTGGTGACTGAGGAGGAGTGTGGAGCTGTCTTGGAACATTAAATATTAACCTCTTCTTTGTTCTCCTCACAGTATGTTTTGGATCGTTGTCCTGCTGGAAATAATACTGATCCTGGATTCCTAATTTTTCGACACTAACACGCAAATTACGGCGCAAAATGTTCTCATACCCTTCCGCTTTTAAAATGCCTCCAATGCTCACAAAATTTCCAACGCCATGGTAGGAAACACACCCCTAAACCATAACATACCCTCCGTCGTGCTTTACAATCGTTAAAACATTTTACTTCTTTAGGACTTCATTACGATGTCGCCATATCGTCCTTCGACCTTTTGAATCAAACAAATTAAACTTTCTTTCGTCAGACTTATTAGATCAGACAAATTAAACTTGGTTCACAGCTTCAATGAAGAAACTTAAAGGTTAAAATTTACAATAATTTTTTTTCTCCCGACGAACACTGGGGC
This sequence comes from Piezodorus guildinii, assembly GCA_023052935.1. NCBI lineage: Eukaryota > Metazoa > Arthropoda > Insecta > Hemiptera > Pentatomidae > Piezodorus > Piezodorus guildinii. The sequence continues at coordinate 20,281,042 of CM041295.1, read as the reverse complement.
AAAATCGAAAAATCTTGGCCAAAAATCTGAAACCATCTTCTATGTTTTTTGAGATGCTAAACACGAATAAAGTACTTATTAAAGTTTACGAAGCTCCTGTAATGAATGGATGAATCGTTTATCGATGTAATTTGATAATTTTTTTTTTAGTTTTCTAAAGACATTGACATATTAAAAGGCTTGATATAATAAATTAGCGTTTTAAGAAACCATGAAATAAAAATATATTACGAATTTTTTAAAACATGTATATATGTGTATGATTTAAAAAATATGCAAAAACATACACAAAATGTAAAATTAAAAAACAATATAAAAATTGATTATTCCGAATCATCTTCAGAATCAGAAGAGCTATCTGTACGTGGGGGTAAGGGGCTCTCTCAAACAAACTTACCGTTTTTAGGAAAGTTTGACTGAAGTTCTACCTTAGCGAGAGATTCCATTACAGTACATCAGACTCAGGATGGCATGTCTTATTTTTCTATTGCAATATCATATAGCTTGGGGAATAGTTTAATCCGCCCGCTTTGAATGTATTTCCCAAGAGCTGATACGCGTTCCTCCTCATACCAGTCGACAAAATCAAAAGCAGAGCTCGTTCCGAAGACATGGTGATATGAGGAAAAAACATCGCTTATCGATAATGGTCAGCTTTAGACAGAGATCCCAAATCTACGTCCCTCGCCAAAAATGCAGCAACTATTTTGACCTTCGGCACAAAGGCTCATCTGTGCAGCATAAGTAAGTTGTTTACTGGATGCTTGAGATCTCAATCCCCAGTCTTTCGACGCCGACTTCGTTCACTAGCAACGTCGAAATCGATTTGCAGCCAGCCACCTACTTCATGCTACCTTTGGGATATGGAAACTGAAGGGTTCCACTAAGCCACGAATCGTTTCTTTTTATACAAAAAAAAGGCTTGTTTCCACGAGCTTTGGCGATTTTGGTTTGATACACGGAACGGAACAAGCTTAGTTAGGGTCTTAAATAGGCAACGTCATTGTCGTATTGGAGACCAGTAACATCGGTAATTTTATTTATTAAAAACTGAATTTTATCATCAATTGCCTTGATATTAGACTCCCGCATCCACTCACGTGTTGTCCACTTGGACCTGCAAAAAGTGGAAAGAAAAAAAAATTAGTAATTCATGCTTTCCATAAAAAATAATGTTGATTGTTGCCAAATTAGAAACATTTCTCAACTAATTACTATAGCTCCTTAATTGGCATATTGAAGCAAAGAAATAACTAAGCGATTTAATAGTTAACTTTTTCCTTTATTGAATGTTCTATTTATTGACTTTTTCGTTACTTTTTTTAAGTATCATTTAAAAATTCCAGTCAATTAAAAAGTCCATTAAAAAAAAAATATATATATGTATATATATATATATATATATATATATATATATATATTAAAATATATATAAACTCTTACCTTTTTGAGGTGTGCCCATAATCGATTTCTGTGGCCAAATTTTCAAAATAACTGTTAGAGGAGCACTGACTGAATGAATTGACTCGCTAGTCTCATTACTTAAAGAGGGGAACGTCATGTTTCACCTAGTGTCTATCTCTTATAAGAAAACAACTCCAAAGGTCATTCATTCATTCAAAGGTCGGATAGTTTGCTATTGAGAGTCCAGAATATGTTTAATACACAAAAGAAATGTTACATATAAATATATAACAAAATAAATTTCTTTGTTTGGCCAGGATTTTTTTATTTTGCCCCAGTGTGCAACGGTTATATAAGGGTGTGAAACGTTGTCATTTACTTTGAAGGATGAAAAATGAGGTAATACGTAAAAAAAATTGTCAGAAAAGGGATGAGGCAACAGGAGAATTTAGGCTACAAAACCTGAATTTCAGAGCTTGTACCCTTTCTACTATAAATGAAGTTGCAGCATCGCGGTTCGAATGGGCATGCTAAGTTACTGGGCTTAGTGAAGAACTAATTCCTAAAAATTTAATATCCGCTCAACTGACAGGTGGAAGGATTTTGCCAAGTTATTGGAATTACTCGTGCAGGCAAAGATTGATGGTTTTGGCATTGAACCTTCGGCTATAAATAAAAAGAGCATTCATAATTAATAATTATTTTGCAAAAATTGCCGGTACAGATACCGTTTATTACAATTTCAATTATAGAATTTTAGATTTAATATTAGTTATTCGACCATGAGCACTTCAATTTTCTGATTTCTGATTAGATTATTCAAATGTATACACAAAGAAAGGAAGAAGAGAGTGGTTTTATAATTTTCTGGAAAACGGCACAAACAATTTTCATTAAATACTCAGTATTAATGTAAAATAGGCTTTAATTTCATATATATTAAGTTTATTCTAATTCAAGTAGTGTGACTTAGTTTAAGTGCCACATTCTCAAAACTTATTTTTTAAAAGTACTTACAATATGGCTGATTATAAATAATTAACCATTTCTACTCGTTAGCATAAGTTAAACAAATTATCAGGATAATTTATTTTTTTTTTTTTTGGTCACAAATCAGAATATAATATGGAAGTATAATATACAGAGGACTAGGTAGGGGTTCACGCTCCTCCCTAAAAGTTGGTGTTAAGAAATAAAAGATAAAAACAAAAAATAAGGCATTAGAATAAATAAAATTTGTGTATGAATCGCGATCCCTCTTTTTCAAGGATATAATTAAGATCAATGAGTGAAGTGAAGTGGATACAAGAGCTTAAGCAGGATGTGTTTTTTAGATGATCTGATGTAATCAAGTTTTTAAAAGTGAAAAGGTGTCATGAAATAGATTTCAATCACTAGATTAAAGTCTATGGATGTTTCTTGTTGTTTGATTGCGAATGCTATTTGAATAGTACAAAGAGGCTTAGTACAAAGAGCCCCATAAATATGATATTCTGTTAGCAATGTACATGCCATTGAAAGGGCTACATTCTTCAAAATATATTATTTCAAATGGGTTTAAAACATATTTTTTCTTATGGGTTTAAAAAAAAAATAATGTAAGCCTTTCATCAGGCTTAGACTTAAAGGGAACAGACAGGGCGTTTACTTGGCATTAGTTCTATGATGCAGGGACATTAATTAGGTTTATGAGGTTACTGAATCACTGTTTTCAATTGCATTTTTTTCCAAGTTTGTGTATTCCAAATTATCATGACACTTTACAATTGTAGGAAATATACATATTATTTTCAAATGTTTTATTATAAAAACTTAATATATTCTTATAAAATAACATTTTTAACTTATATTACTCCAATCATACTATAACTCTGTCAACAAACTGGACATAAAATTAACATAGCTATTGATTCATACTATTAATTATTTAAAAAATAAATTATAAGCGTGATGTAATAAATCATTACAAAAGAGATAATTAATTTAACAAAATTAAAGTCATTTAACATATACAATACAAACATTTATATATATATAAATATTAAAAAAAAAAAATTATTAAGATACTGGTCATGGAATTTCAAACGGTACAATCAAATCTTCAGTATGATATACTTTGAGATCATTGAGAGCCCCTTTTATTTTGGAAGAAGCTTGTTTTATCTGAAACACAAAATTTCCTATCAGGCAAATATTTTCAATATGATAACCAAAATAAAATTTAAAAAGTTAGAATCTAATTAGATGGTGTCCTAAACTAACCATAAATTAATAGCGGAATTAACTAGTTTGATCTTATATTACAGCCTTCATATCATATATTTTCAACTAGTATCACATTCTAATAAAGTTAGTAAAACTTAGTCTTAAAATCATTAAAAAGCAAATAATATTGTAGAATACATGTTTTTTTCAAATAAAAACTATAATTAATTAAATGGACCTGTATGGAAATTTTCGACAAACCGCAGTTATGTATCAGATTATAAGAATTAATGGAATGGAAACAGAGAGAAAAGATAGATAGAGGAATTGAGATTGTTTAAATAAATAAAATCATATACCAATAAAACATTATCTGTTGAGATAGGAACAGGAGTCAACATTTTTTCAGGAACTGCTATGTCAACTAAATAACAAGGCCTCTTAATACTGATTTGCATAGGCAAAGATGACAATTTTAAGTTGTAATGACTCCTACGTTCTAAATATTCATTTTGCTCTATGTTGGTAGGAGCTAATGCAGCTACATCTATGACATTCCTGAAAGAAAAAATAAATTATAAATTTATCATTTAACAAGATAACAAACTAGTATATTTCAAAATTATTTGACTATATATGTGTGCTGTGAGGAAAGGAGTAAGGTTACAAGCACACAGCTGGCAGAAGCAAACAGCCTGTCTGAAATGGATTTATCACTGTTTGAAACATATTTATATTTTTGTTCTTTTTATTTATTTATTTCTTGTTTTATTTAATGGTTATGATTTTTGTACTATCTTTATTTCATCATCCAGTGGCAAATCATTTATCGTGTGTGTGTATTTTTACAGCGAGTTGAAGTGGCTCTTTTCCCCACTTGGCAGACATTTCCTAGGATCATACCTTTACCATACTATTAACTACCAGCATCCTTCTTCCTATATCCACAATCGCCTACAATTTAAATCTTCAGTCCACTCACTTGAAACAAGATTGCTCCATTCTGACCTTTTCATTCCTACCCGTAGGACTAAAACTTTTGATCGTTTCTTCCTTGTCTACTCCTCTACTTTCTGGAATTCTCTATCTACTCATATCCCCCATGCTGCATGTTGGCCAGACATGTTGTATATTTCAACTGTATAAACCTGTTATTTTTAAGGGACCCAGTCCCTGAATAAAAATTATTTTCTATTCTATTCAAACAACTTAAATATATAAATTTTAAATATTTTAATAGTTTATTTTTAAATCATTTTGCTTGCTAAGAGGAAGAATACCTACATAATAGATAATAAATCAGATTGTTTAAATATATTTGTAACTCTATTGAGTAAATAAAGTATTTTCTTAATATTAGGTATTTATAGAACAAATAGGTATTTAGTATATGTTATAGTATTTTAAATTGGCCATTATCCATTTATCATCTTCTTCCTTCCAACTCTTCTACTATGTATCTGTCATTGATATTTATCATAAAAGGTACACACCCAACATGAGGTTGCATAGCATAATAAAATTATTAAAAATAACAGTTAAACATGACATCTATCAAACCATTACATTGAATTGCCAAATATTTTTTAGATTACCAATAATTAATTAATAAGGTAATGATTCAGTAAATCATAAGCTAAAGTATAGTAACAACTAAAGATATATTAAATGTAAAATACATACTGCATAGGAAAGAAATAATATTCAAATTTTGTTTAAGTTATTAAAATAAATAAAGCTAAGTAAATTAAAAGTGAACATACGTAGCTGTTTCCTGAAGAATTTTGTTAAGTACAGACTGCTCATCAGTGCCCTTAGGAGATGAATTAGGATAATGAGAAGCTAAGTCATCACTATAACATAAAAGTGTAATTAAATAAAATATCAATATTATAAAGATTATTATACATTGGATGCAGTTTTATTTAGTTACTTGAAAGCATTACAATATTTTAAAAATAAAACAATAAAAAGAGATTTTATTCTCTAAGAAATGAAATAAACAGTTTTAAATTACCTTCAAAAAGAGCTTACAATTATACAATATCAATTACTTTAGTAAATATCAATAACTATATAGCAGCATTGATTCAAATACAATTTATTTATAACATGATTATTTTTGGTGAGAAATATTTGTCAGTTCTCAACCATCATGTTTCAATATTTTTAAAGATTAGGTCACTGCTAAACCTTTTTGCAATCTTATAGCCTGCTTAGAGGTTTCTTAGGACTAGCTGAGCAGTTTGAATTTAATGTATAAATAATCCACATTATAGTGGATTGAATTATTGTGCCCAATATTAGGACCATAAGATTGTAAATATTATTAATGCTGGATCTCAGAAACACATGACATAGTTTACACTGCTAAAAAATATTTTAATATCCCTCAATATATCATTTCTTCCTAATAGCATACAACTTCATCAATTTAGAGAAGCATTTTATTTTCAAAATATTTTTTTTTCATGAATAAGTGTAGTCTTATTGTGTTGGTTCCAGATAACAAGGGAGTGACCAAAGCTCAATAAAATATTAGAAGTTGAAGGTAACTAACAAATACGTCATTCCAAAAACCTTTTTTTTTTTAATTTATAAGAATTGACAAAATTCTAAAATTGATAGTGAATTCCTTTCACAAATCATCACAAAGGTGAAATTGATGAAAAGTGATGGATGCCCAGAAAATAGTAATTTTTGGGTTTAACTAAATACTTTGACTGATTACTGATTTAAAAAAAAAATTAAAACACTTTCTGGTATATATGGTAAGTGAAAAATATTTTACAAACACGTGACAAGGATTGCCCTGAAAAAAGAAATAAAAATACCTTTGAACCCTTTGAATAGCAGATGAATTGCAAACAGGATCATTGAGTAAATGGGTTCTTTCATCAGCAAGGTCAGACTAAAATAAAAAAAAGAGAAATAAATAACAAAAATAATATGTATAATTTTTCTATTTCCTCTCTCTCTCTCTCTCTCTCTCTCTATTATATATATTAATATTATATATATATATATATATATATATATATGTATATATCATTAGCTTATCATGTATATATTATTGTGTGTGTGTGTGTGTGTGTGTGTGTGGGTATAGGTATATATATATATATATACACACACACACACACAAAAAAAAAAAATAATAAAAATAATGTATACATGATAGGCTAATGATTTAAATAAAAGTTATCTTAGGTAATGGAGAGAGACAAAATGTACATAAACATAAGTGATTGTTTATACATTAATTTCTAATGTTTTATTATTTAATCTTAAATAACTAATCATAGATATACATACTAGTAAACAACTAAACTTTGCTACATGGAATGTACTGAGCTTGTTAAGAACTGGTTCCACAAAAACCGAAGTAAATGAGATCAACATGTACACCATCGATATGATAGCTATCCAAAAAATTAGGGGGCCCAGAAATAAGAAATTACCAATATAAGTTTATACTGTTTTCAATAGTGGAAGGAAATATTACCGGTGTCACAGCTCTGAATTAGTATATTAAGGGTCAAAGGTCAGTGGTTTCATATCTCAATCAAGGTATATATAATCTTTATCTTCCGTCTGATCTCCCGACAGTACCAAAAATTGTATGACAATATTGGCATTAAATGTGATCTTAAGCACTTTTTTTGTGATAAAATAAATTTTCAGAGAGGAAGTCATAGACTATGTAAAACTCCAACGATTGTTTACATTTCTGTTTAAAATTTCTTTGGCAGCATTTAGTTCAATCATACCTTGACCTTTTGAAATCACAGCAGACAATTAGGTCACCCATTAACTTCAGCTATGGCTTCTGCATCTATAAACAACTCGCTCAAGATCACTGTAAAACAGTTCTGGGCAGAGACATAATCATCTTCCAAGGGGGCACACTAACATCAAAATATTTTTTCTTATTTTAAAGCTATATTGACTACTATTGCACAGAGTTTGTCTGGATACAAGTCCTCTACTTAGCTGTAAACACTGCTTACTTATAAAAATAGCATATACAACAAACTAAAAAAGAAAATGAAAAAGATGTATTTACACAGAGTTATGATTATAATCCTCAATAAAATCATAAAACTATAGATGAAAAAGTGCTTACACATCAATAGTGATCAAAAGATTAGAACAGTATCAAAGTAGTAATTTTATAATAACTTCATGTTAACATAATTTCAGAAGATTGATGGCTGAGCAGACGGAGGAATTATTTGTTTTTAAATGAAACTACAACTATGGTTTTGCCATCTCCATAGAATGAATTTGGGTAGGAGTGCCTAGTAGAAGGAAGAAGGCCTCCAGGAAGACCTTGAAGGTGTTAAGGAGGCATTCAGGAAGTGAGGGCTAGATTGGAAGAGAAGAGAGCTGGTTTAGGAGAGATATATGTGGTCCAAGCTCTACAGAAGGCATCCATGCTGTGCAGGGGTAGAGAGGATAAGACTATGATGATGATGGATGAAACTATAGTAGATGCTTTATATACAGAGGCAAGTATGAAATTCCAGATTGAAGTGGCACGCAAAGAAAAGGAGTAAGGTTGTTTCCCTGCAATCGTTTCCATGAGAACCATCAATGATGCTATTTGCATTATGCTAAAAGTCTTTTACGGGTGACTGGCCCAGCAAAAGAGGCTCTGTTATCTCGGATAATTGGTAAACTGCAATATTTGGTCATTGAATAATTTTGAGTATATACTGTAATTGTCCTTCATGTCAATTAAATAAGAATTATATAATGTTCTGTTGGGTGTTAACACATTAAAGGCAGGAGCCGTAGTACTACAGCTCCCGCCTTTAAGCAACAGTTGAGATAAATCGTAGTACTACAACTCCTACCTTTAATGTGTTAAGTGGGCTGTGCATTGAACTTAGGAGAGAGGATCGTAGAGCACATTTACCTACTCTTGCAGTTCAATATCCAATCTGTTCTTTAAAATTGATAATGGCAAACTTTTACCTGAACTATACGTGAAGCGAATTACTAAAGAAAATCTGAGTGATTTTTAAAGATGATGGAAAAGGGACAAAGAGGACAAACGCTTTCATGACCTTGGCTATCCGAAATATCTCTAATATAGAATAGAACAAGAAACTTTATTCTGGGACAATGTCCCTTAAGAATAACATTAATGAACAAAATAATAAATTATCACTGGCCAAAAACAATATAAAACTACATTTAAGTAACAAAAGAAAGAAGAAAAAAAAGAAAAGGTCATAGTGACATCTCTATGTACATATTCTAGAAATAAATAAATAAGAATTAACAAAAAAATTGTTATGTCTGAGTCTGGTTTTTATGAGTCTGGCCAGAGATGGAAACCAGTCAACATCATTCCTCTGTGTACTTTTTACTTGCAACTTCAAGTTTCGTTATTTTTAAATTTTTTTTTCTCGCTATTGGTGTATCACATTTTAAACAATAGTTTCCGTGTATTCACTCTTCATTAAAGTAAACAGATTACACTAAAAATTGGCGATAAGGCTGGGATTTTGCTGAGATACAGCTGTTAGTTCATCAAATAATCCCTAACCTCAAAGGTATTAAGGACATCAACACCAGTTACTGTTTACCTTAATATCTCTCCTGTGAGTACAGTTTGTTTTTATAACTTTATTTTTTCAATTTCATTTCAAAAATGGTTCAGTGTTCATTATGCCAATGTGCCAATCACATGTGATGACAAAAACAATTCAAATTGCAGTAAATGCCGTGTTGTTTATCACGGCAAATGCTGCAATTTGAAAGAAAAGGAAATTGAAACTCGGAGACTTAACAAAAATCATGGCTGTGCCTTAAATGTGACCCAGAAAAAACAAAACAATTGAGAAACCCTCATCACCTTCCAAGATCAGTGAGCAACAATGAGGTAAGCCAACCTTGCCTATGTAATGGCAGCAGTGACCAGTCAAGGATCCCAGGTCAACAAGAAATTAAAAATATGTGTGGTTCCCTAGATAAATATTGAGAACTTAGTTTTGAATTAAATGAGAGGCTTTCCAAAATTGAAAGCCATCTAGAAGGCCAGGCAAAATATATCGAAGAGCTCTCTCAAGACTTTAAAAAATAGAGTAGGTGAGCTCGAGTTCCGTTTTTATAAGACCGAGCAGGGCCTACTTCTACTTCGTAGATCCATGGAAATTTGGGGTATCCTGAACCACCCGGGTGAGACTCCTGCGGCTCTGGTGAATAGTGTAGCAGCGGGCCTAGGCATGAAGATTTCTACCGAGGACCTGGACATGGTGGTACGATGCAGATCGAAGCCAGGTGACAAAAGAACACCTCCTTTCATTGCCCATTTCGTAAGGCAAATCATGAGGGACGAGCTGGTGAAGCAAAGAAAGGTCAAAATGGATTTCACCACGCTGGATATCAGGTGGGTACCCAATGATTGCCACCGTATATACCTGAGCGAAGAAATGTCTCCAGCAAATAGACACCTTCACAGTCTCTCCCAACAGAAGAGATCGCCTGGAAAACTAAAATACATCTGGTTTTCGGCTGGAAGAGTTCGCTAACGTAAGGACGATGGACATCGGGTGGTCTTCATCGACCAAGCGCAGGACCTAGGGGTCTTCAGCTGACGTCCTGGCTACTGTCTATTCTCTGGCTCTATATGTAATTTACTGAGTTTAATGTTTGATGTTGTGGTATATTTTTAATTTTATTTTCTTCAATAGTCATTATTTATTGCATTTCTCAAATATTCTTCACTCAACACTTTTGATTGTTTTATTTTATATTTAATTTCTAATTATTTTTAAATTTATCCAAAATTTAGCTACGTCGTCTTCCTACCATCAATGTTTTTCCCCATCTTGTTCCTATGACTAGTATCCTAAACATCTGCCATGTTAACTCCCAATCCTTACCACCTCATTATGATGAATTCCTTCAATACTTTACCTGGAACTTTTACCATATCATTGCAGTATCAGAAACTTGGCTAAAACCCTACATATCCTCCTCTTCTATTTCCTTACCCGACCACTCCTTCTTACGTCATGACCGATTAGGCCGCACTGGCAGAGGTGTCGGTCTCTATGTACATAACAGCCTAAATCCCGTATCCTAGATGTCTCAACTCCATCCGATCATCCTCATATTGAATTTATTATCCTTGAAATTATTTGTAACAATCATCCTCTCTTATTTGCATTAGTGTATCTATCGCCCTCCTTTAGTTCGGTTTGACGCTCCTTTTGAAACTACCCTCTATAGCTACGTTCCTCTCTATAACAATATTATAATCTCCGGCACCCTCAACACCAATTTCCTCCCCAACTCCAATCACAAACTTTACCTCAAAAATCTCTATTTTCCTTTAATCTTTTTATTGTACCTTTCTCTTCCACCCATCATACTCGTTCAGATACCTGGCTCAACTTTCATGTAATTAATTCGGCACATAGCTTTCTGTTTTAATCTAAATTACCAGTCCCATTCTTATCCTGTCATGACCTAATACACATATCATACAATATCCAAACTCCAACAATCCTTCATAAAACAACAACTTTCTGTAATATCAACTCCCTTACTCATGAAAATATCCAATCCAATCTTGAAGTCCTCAAATGGGGCTGTATATAAATTCATGTACCTTTATAGACTCAATGGTCGATATCCTCACCTCCAACCTCATCAGTATCCTTGACAAACATGCTCCCCTCAAAACCTGCATCTTCTGCTGCCACCCTGCTCCTTGGATGAGTTCAGAAATAAAAGATTTACAAAAGAGGGGTGAGGCAGCCCGTAGATGCTTCAGACGTACTAAACTAACGGATGACTATCAAAAGCGTTCAGGGCACTCCGCAATCTGACTCATACAACTATCAGACAAGCAAAAGCTAACTGCTTTCACGAAACTCTCTCTTCTGCTCCCGATTCAAAGTCAAAATGGCAACTCCTTCACCAACTGTCTTTTAGCAAATCCTCTTCCTCACTATCCTATCAAGCCTCACCATTTGAATTAAATATATAATTTTCATCTTCCTCCTCTAATAATCATTCTCCACATTCTTCCGACTTTTCTTCAGTTACATCATTTAATCCAGATAATTTTTATTTTTCCGATATCTCACCAACCGACCTTATCTCCTCTGTAATGAAATCCCGTACCAACTCCATAGGATTTGATGGAATACCCATCCAATTACTAAAACTATACCTTCCCGAAATCCTACCAGTCCTTCTATTCATATATAATTTTTCCCTCCAAAATTCCATATTCCCAAATACTTGTAAAAAAGCAATAGTCCATCCCATCAATAAAACCTCAAATCATTCATCCCCTAAAGACTATCGCCCAATTTCCATCCTATCTAACCTTTCCAAGCCTTTAGAAAGAATAGTCCAATCTCAATTATCTAATTTCTTGAAAAGTCTAAACTTCTTGATCCTCTCCAATCCGGTTTCCAACCTGGCTTTTCCACACAATCCACTCTCCTCAAAATCACCAGCAACATATATACTGCTATGGATGAAAAGAAACTGACTGTACTAATACTTCTAGACTTTTCAAAAGCTTTTGACTCCATGGACTATTCCATCCTTTTATCCAAACTACAATCCCTATCTTTTTCCAACAGCACTATTTGTTGGTTTCACTTGTTTCTCTCCAAGCATTTCTAATCATCCTCTATCTTCCTTTCTTGCCCTTTTGGCAGGTGTGGCCCAGGGTTCAAGTATATCTCTTCTCCTTTTTAATTCTTATATCAATGATCTTCCTTCCCAACTCTATCCACTATTGCTCCCACCATTTATACGCTGATGATTTACAGATCTACCTATCTTTCTCCCCCTCTGAGACATTAGTAGCATTTTCCAAGATTCAGGAGGACCTGGATAGAATCTGATCTGGGTAATCTGAATAAACTTAAGCTAAATGCTATGAAGACACAAGCAATAGTAATAGGTTCAAACTCCCTTATCAAATATAATACCAACTTTTCTAATCTAATCCTTAATAATTACCCAATTAACTTCAGTTCCACTGTCAAAAACCTAGGTATCACAATCAATCAATCCCTTTCCTAGAAACCCCATATTGCCCAAATATCCAGAAGAACAATAAGCACTCTTAAATTTGTCCATCGGCTCCGTCATCTTCTTAGCCTATCCACTCGTATGACTATTGTTGTGTGGTGTATGACGGCCTCCCGGCTGTGCTTAAAGACAGACTAAAGCACATTATGAACATTGTCTTAAGATTTGTCTTTGGCATTTCAAGGAGGTCTCATGTTGCCCATTTATACGGTGAATTAAAGAGGCTTCTCCCTCCACCTGCATACAATATTTCTGTGGATCATACCTTTATTAAACTATTAACTCCCAGCATCCTTCCAACATCCACAGTCTCCTTCAATTTAAATCCTCAGTCCACTCACTTGAAACTAGATCGCAACATTCTGACCTTTACGTTCCTACCCACAGAACCAACATTTTTTATCGTTCCTTTATTGTTCACTCTGCTACACTCTGGAATTCTCTAACAACCCATATCTGCCATGCTGCTTCTTTGTCCTCATTCAAATCCCAACTTTTCCTATACCTTCGGTCATCCAAATAGACGATCAGCAAATGTGATATGTCAATTCCATCTAGAAATCTACATTGAATGAATGAAGATTACTGTTTACCGCCCAAATTTCAATTTGCTTTTAATGTCATTTTGATAAAATAAGATTTTATTTTCTCAAAAGACAAAATTTAGAAGATGTATATTTTTTTATGTATAGTATTCCTCCTTATTTTGTCATTGTAAGTAATAATTAATTAAGTTTATTTTATCAATTGGCCAGACATATTACATATTTAAAATGTAAATAACCGCTATTCTTAAGGGACCTAGTCCCAGAATAATTTTTTTTTTTCTATTCTATTCTAAAATATAACTTTTACATCTCATTAAAGTAAATACACTAATCACTTCACATAAACTGGCATAGTAAAAATTAGCTTACATCGGACTGAAGAGAATGGAAGTATTGAAAGAGAAGGGATTAAACGATGATAGGGAAGGAGCATGACGGATGTTTAATAGGAGAGTATTCTATAAGGCAGTAGACCGGGCTAAAAAGGAGCAATCATATTTTTTGGTTCTATGGAAAGGAGTGTGGAGGTCGGACGGACAGGATCTTGTTTCCTGGAGATGGTTTGAGGATTTAAATACCAGGAGGCTGTAAACATAAAATGGGTGGTGGGAGTTAATGATTTGAAAGAGAAATGATCCAAGGAAATATTGTCTTCGAAAGGTGGGGAATAACCACTTTAACTCATCTTAGATGTGGGATACATGCGACCGTCTCGAGGAACCGAACACAAATCTTAAGAAACAATTCATTATCCTTTTCAATCTGTCATGGAGCACCTTTGAGAGGCCGCCATATGCCACACAACCATAGTCAAAGTGGGGGAAAATGAATGATGAAACTAGGAATTTACGGGTGGATTGTGGGAGGAGGGGGCGGGATCAGTGGAATAATTTCAAGGTAATTGTCGATCGATGGGAAATTTGGGGTTCCAGGACAGATTTTGGTCAATGACGAGGCCAAGATTTTTTACAGAGGAACTATTAACATTAGGATGATCATTGAGGAATAGAAGAGGAAGGATGATGATACATTAGAGGAGGGATTTGAAACCAATAAGGATGGCCTGAGTTGTTGTAGGATTAAGTCTTAAGTTATTCAGGTTTGCCAGGCACTGATGCCATCTAGTTCTTCCTGAATACTAGCAAATTTTACAGATAACTGAGAGGGAAGGAAGGATAAATAGATTTGGAGGTCGTCAGCATATAGGTAGAAGAGCAGTGGATTGAATCAAGGTCATTATAGGTAATGAACAGAAGGGGAGAAATACTCGAGCCTTGTGCAAAGGGGGTGTATCAAACTTAAATGGCAGAATTTTTCTGTATTTTGCATAAAATTACAGAAAAAAAAAAATTATATTTAACTTCCATTATCATTTATTGAATGCAGATATTGTTTAAGATGTAGCCCTCTTGCAACAATGAAAGTATTACATCAAGCATTTACTAGATTAATCATCGCTAAACATTATTCTGGGGGACTGCATCTATGATTTTGCATCTTAATTGCTCTCTTGAGTGATTGGCACTGAACACACTTCCTAATTCAATATTCCAACAAAGAAGTCCAAGGGCAATCCAACTAAAGAAATTTATTATTATGGACTCATGAAAATCCTAGAGCTATTAGATAAAACTGGTTTCAGCCTGAATTTGATATAAACCTAACTCTTAGAATTTGGAATGGATTGCTGGTGGGACTGACTGCATTAAATAGATAACAGAAATACAATGTAAATAAAAAATAAACTTTTTTTTTTTTTTTTTCTCCAAAATAAAGAAAAAAACAAATCTCTAATGGACTTTTTAACCCAGTTTTCCAGTCCCCTACACACTCCTGAAGTTCTGCCATTTAAGTTTGGGACACCCTATAATAGGATGGTCCGTCAGCCAATTGTGGTAATTCACAAATGGTCATGAGGATTAATATCATAACTCTCATGACATATCATCAAGAATTGCTGTGTGGTTCTCGGGAGTGATAAAATCGTACTTAGGATCAACAGGGTCAATTGAGCCACCAAAAGAATTGGAGTAAAACAAAGCCAGTGCTAAAAAACATCTTGTTTTCTATGTGCCAAAATGCCTTAAAGTTAAAACTGATCGAATTGAAACTCGTGCAAAGTAATGGATCTAAAATATTGGTAATTTTATACTCAGAGAATGGTATAAATTAGAATCCATTTCAAAAGTGTGGTAACCTATGTAGAATTAACAGACAAACATATATATTTAAATAGAATGTTAACAATAGGTTCAGTCATAAATTAACTTCTAAAGCTTAAATAATTATACAATAAAGACATAAAAATTTTACGAACCTCTGACTCATTATTATTACAGCAGTCACTTAGATTACAGCCCATTTTTGCAAAAATACTTCAAAACTTATTACTAAAAGGGAATCAACAATTTTGAACAGGACCTCATTGTTTGTTTGATAAGGTGATAAGCAAAGAGGTATATGTTTACTGAAGATCATAATGATGAAATACAGAAAAAACATTTTCGTCTGTGAAGATTAATTTTAAAATATATAAATGTAATTTTTGGTTAACAACTCCTTTAAAACATAAAAAATAAGTTAAAAGCAAGTAAATTACGGAATAGTAGTGAATTTCGAATACTTTTGACACTCACTGTAGCTCATATATTATTCTACCAAGGGTTCAGAAAATTCAACTCATTCATGTTAAAGGAAGCTTTTGGTAAAGCCAGAGCTCTATCAGCCGTGCACTCAGCTCCATAATTATGCACAAGTTAGGCATTAATTGCTTCCACGACATTGCCTAACGAGAATATTCTTTCTGCTACCACTTCTTACGCACGAAAAGGACTAATTTTACTATTTTAAAGGATATTCCCGATTTTCGTATTTTAAGGACTGTTTTAATTTTTTTTTTTTTTTTTTTTTTTTTTTTTGTATTCTAAGTCGCCATTCTCGTTGAAAGGATTCTTAACAATTGACATTTATTGTATTATAACAACCGTATCCTGATTACAATAAATGTCAATTGTTAAAAATCCTTTCAACGAGAATGGCGACTTTAAAACAAATTAAAACAGTCCTTAAAATATGTAAATCGGGCATATCCTTTGAAATAGTAAAATTAGTCCTTTTCGTGCGAATCGTCTCTGCCCTCACTGCAGCTCCAAACTCTCTCTTTCCCCTAAGCAGTGATGAATCTCAGAATCAAAGTTCTGTGGAAGCTCTCATTAATAAGGGTAGCAGTGAACGGTTAGATTGAGTGAACAGTTGTATCCATACATATATGACGAAGTATTTATGGATTGGATACGGGAAGAATATGAGGGTTTAGTAGAGCCCCAAAGCTCTACTCAGTAAGTTCATATAGGCCGTATGATATTCATGTAGATGAGTCTTTTGTTGTTAAGCGGAAGATTAGAACGTTTGTCTAGTAAGCGTTGGAGTAGCGAAACGTCGAGCAATTTCTAGTCGTTTCAGTCTTGTATGAGGGTCCCAAGTAAGGCTTTTATCAAGGTGAAGTCCTAGATATCGGATCTGTTCAACAGGATCTATCGGAATGTTATTGAAGGACACTGTAGGGCAGGATGCTATAGGTTTACGAAAAGGGTAAAGAGAATTTGGTGGGATTTGTTGGAATTTACTTTAGTTGTTCAATTCTGTCACCATACCTCAAGGTCTCTGATGTGGGATTGGAGAGTTTGAGAGGCAAAAGCTGGATCAGTATTGACTGATAAAACACGTGTCATCAACATTGGCCGAATGGAAAATATTAGTATGAGATAGGATATCAGCTGTATAAACTGTGTAAAGAATGGATCCTAGGATACGGCCTTGAGGAACACCAGCAAACTGACTAAAAATGGATGATAATAGGAATTATTATTATTTAATTTGAAGGATCTGCCAATGAGGTAGGCGTGGATGATAAGGAAGTATGTATGGGGAAGGAATTTCGGGGTTTGTAAAGCAATCCCGGGTGCCAGAATAGGTCAAAGGCCTGTTCTACGTCGAGGAAGGCTGGACATGGATATGTGAAATACAAGCCGCCCTCCAATGCAGACGAGACAACGTCCATCATACAATGACATTGCTGGATAGTGGAGTGGAACGTTCTGAAACAAAACTGATGGTCAGGAATTATGAGGTTAGTATCTATGATGGGATATAGGCGTTTCAGTATAAGTTTTTCCAAGCGTTTGCTTATGATTGGTAAACGTAAGATGGGACGGTAAGAAGATAAATTTTCTGACGATTTCTTAGGTTTGGGTATCATTTTGACGATGGATAATTTTAAAGAAGCAGGAAAATATATGGCACGGAATTATATATGTAAGTGAGATATAGGATAGCTTTTTGAGGAAGTAGTTTTAAAATATGGGAAGTTATAAGATCATGCCCAGCTTTTAGGGATGGTGAACTCGGAATGGTGTTAGATATTTCTGACGGATGGAACGCTTTAGGAGGAAGGACCATTTTGAGTGGGACATCTAGTTCAGCTTCTATAAACTTAATCCGACCGGGATAATGGATATCTGGATGAAGATTAAGGGTTCGAAAAAGGTGCTGACCGAATATCTGGGCCTTGTCTTCATCAGATCTTGTCCGGATATGGGATTCAGTTAGGAGTGGATGATTACAGTCTTTGAACTTCAGTAGCTTTTTTGTGGTCATCCATAATAATCTGTTAGTAATAGTAAGTTTTTCAGTAAAGTTGGGTAAGTTTTGAATTTTTACTTTCCTGATTTTAGTCTGTTAGTCAGTTTGGTATAATAAGTTTTGTCTGATGGATATCTAGTCATATGCCACTTCGATCTTGCCCTGCGTTTTTCCCTTAATAAGAATCGAATGTGCTGTGGCAGGATAGTCTCCTGTGAGTTAGTAGTATTAATGGTTGAAGTGTTGTCGATATGCTACTGCTAATTAAGTCAGTCAGTTGTTCAACAGCTTTATCAATATCATGTTAAGTCTTTTGTGGGACTTTAAAGTCTAGTTTGCTTTCCAAGTCACCTCTGAATCCGTCCCAGTCTACTTGCCCTGTAATCAGAGAGTGAATGGTGGGTTTAGGAACAAGGCTCGAATGCAAGGAAAGCAGAACTGGGTTATGATCAGATGACATGTCATTTAGGGATTTTATTGTGGATTGGGAGGAAGATATATGAGGGGAAACAAATATCAGGGATATCAGGATGTTTTTTGAGAGATGTAGGCCAATATGTCGGGTTCATAGGAGAGAGGATATTATAGCAATTGAAGGTAGAGACGCGAGAAAGGACATTACCACGGGAGGTGGATGTTCGGCAACCGCATCGTTGGTATTTAGCGTTATAGGCTCCTCTAGCAACAGTCCAAATGATCGGTAGAGGGTTTCAAGTTGGGTATAGGAAAGGGAGTTACCAGGAGAAAAATATATAGCTGAGAGTGTAAGATGGAAAGGGTAAGTTGAAATGATTACCGAGGTTGATTGTATGACATCAGTTGGAGTAGAAGGAATAAGGGAGTGGGGTAAGAATTTATGGATAAGGATGCATAGGAAGTGTTGTTGGAATGGTCAGATCTATAGGTGATGTAGTCACGTATGTAAAAATGTAATTGTTGTGTAAAGTGAGTTTCAGTGAGTAATGCTATGTCTATGTGGTTGTCATGTAGAAATAAGTCCAGTTCGTCACGATGGTTATGCAGGCCATTAGCATTCCATAAGACTATCTCTAGTGGTTTTACACTCATCGTGGGAGATTAAATGGGATTTGGGAAACGACTCTAGTGAGAAGGGTGATTAGCGGTTGGATGGTATCTGTAAAATCTGAGAGAAAGGACTCGTGAATGGATCTTCCTTGGATATGCTGAAAGGATCTTGGTTGGGAAACGGATGAGGATAAGAGACTGGGGTGGATAATTCGTATGGTCAGGATTGTTGGCTGGGGGCTGAACTCACCGTGGGTGTACAAAGCTGTTCAGTCCGCTGAGGTTGGGGTTTTGGCTGATTTGGTTGATCATAAAGATTTTTAGGAATTTTATTAGGATGCACAGGAGGGAGTTTCGACCGTAAGGGTAGATTATGGGGAGGGATCGCTTGACGGGAAGGTTGTGGTTTAGGCTGGGAGGTCGGAGGCTTAAATTGGGAGTTCGGTTGCGTCTGACTATTAGTATGTTGCTTCTTTACAGTGGTGACCTCAGAGAGAGATTTCCTGGTTTCCTCAGTAGGAACTCTGGCTGCAGGTGTGATAAGTTGATGTGGAGCGATGATATTGGCAGGTTTCTGTATTTCAGGAAAATCAGACAAATTATTCAACTCTGGTACCTGAATTCGATTCTTCTGATCC
Source organism: Piezodorus guildinii (assembly GCA_023052935.1). Lineage (NCBI taxonomy): Eukaryota > Metazoa > Arthropoda > Insecta > Hemiptera > Pentatomidae > Piezodorus > Piezodorus guildinii. The sequence continues at coordinate 20,261,508 of CM041295.1, read as the reverse complement.
ACTCTTTTTACTGGTATATTTTGAGATCCCTGGCGTAGAAGGCTTTTGTAAACTATATCATTTTAAATTGTAAAAATACTAGCGGCCATAATCATACAAACTAACGGTTAAAATGTCCCATTCCGACAAGAGAACGTAGAATATGTTTGCCACCGGCTTTGATAAAACATTTTGGGGTGATTCTTCATTCAAAAAATACGAAGAACATCCGTCTTTTGATCTGCACAATTTATGAACAAAATATTTCAACATTCAGAAAATGTGTGGGGCACATGACTGACAGAATAATTATTTTATAATACTATTAAGGAGGGGGGGACTTTTGTGGCTTACCATGATCTCGGCCTAATCACCTCCTTGGACGGCCGTTGGCCTAGAAACAGAACGAATTCCTCCTTAATTTACTTATCCAACACCCTTCATGAGTTGTTGAGAGACGGGTTGATGTATATAATGGCCAAGTTTATTAAATTAACCTTAACAAACTTGTGTAGTAAATAGTTTCTTAAAACACTTGAAACGTTGTAATTTCGGTCATGTGTACCCACAGGAATGATCTATTATGAATAATTAAGATAAATATATTTCCATATCTACAATGGCCGTTCCGATTTCATTAAAAAATAAATTATTTCGTTACTGCAACTTCAGCATGTCATATTATCTTGTTTTCTCAGCTTCTTGGAGCTGTCAGTTTTTTTTACCTAAATGGGGAGATGAAGAATCATATAACAAAAATCGGCAACGGACACATCTTGTGAGTAAAAATGTGCTATATTATATAACTTTCAAAGCAATTAGAGGAAAATTACGAAAAAACTAACTCGTCGAGAAATAAATCCGATAGAAAATCATCGGCGAATTCGAAGCGATTTTTTCCAAATATTTATTCACATAAAACTAATTTGACATAGGGGGAGGGTAATATACCACTGTTGTTATATATATGTTTATCTTTTATCATTTACTAATTTTATTGACTCCAGCAACATCTGATTTCAAAAGATTTGGCTTAAAATTTAGTCAAATTAGCGTTGAATAACAATTTATTTTTATTTTGACACTATTTAGTATAAAATTACAACACTGATCATGAACCTGTTTGTTTATATTGTAATATTTGTTAGAGGTAGCTTTTCTGAGGTTAGATTTTAATTCTACGTATCTACAGAATAGTGAACTGAATTTAACAGAATAAAGGTGAGTATTGTTATATTCATTTTTCAGATCTTGGAAATAGTGAATACTTTTTTGCTATCAGATTATGACAGATATATTTTGATACTTTTTAAGATGAATTTTTGTTTGACTTAATGGTTTGTTGTTGTTAAGGTACTGTAGAGGTAAATTATTTTATGATCTGATTTATTTTGACATTGGTTTTGTTATTAACTGTGTAATTTGTTTAAAGTTATGGATATAATATTTTTTAATTCAGAAGAAGGAGGATCCAGAGTAGTGATTGTGGTTTTGTTTATATGACTTAACTGCAGTAAATGTTTTTCTTGAAATATCGTTCTTCATGTTTGAATTTAAAGGCATATTGTTATTTATTTGTTATTCCCTTTAAATAAGAAAGAACCTGGGCAATAATGTATTGTCATATTTTAAAATAGTTGGTAGTTAATATGTTTGTTGATATTTTTTATATCTAATTCTTGTAAAGTAGTTCTGAGATAATTGACTCAGCAATAGTTCTTTAGTTAGTAGTAATTGAAAGAGTTCTGATCTCAGAAGTCGGTGTTCTACTAATTTGTTGATGTTTTGTTTGAAGGTATATCATTAAACCTTTTTTGGAAGAATATGTGAGGTGTTATTTCAGATCTGGAAAACTCTTGAATGAGATAAAGCGGAATAATTAATAGTTTGTAGTGATTACTCTGGAAATCATATTATAACTAGAACCTGGATATGTTGTAATTAAATCACTGATTGTTTTATCGGAACTGTTAATTGAGTAAAATTAATATACTATATTAGATCCTGTCACTTACCTCTTGTTAAACACACTGAATCAGATTATGAAAATGATTAATATTTCTTAAAATTAGGTTCTCTAAATAAATACTGTTCGTTTTCATTATAAATTGAGTAATTTCAGAATTTTGGGAACAAATTATCTTCAATCTTTATCAACTTTGTGCATAAAAATCCCTTCTTCCAGCCATTTTCACTATTGGGTTGGTAAAGATTCCTTACATAGCTGTCAATTCATGAATTTTTGGCTTTTATTTACTCGCTTAAAACATTTTCTCTCACGATTTATGAATTCATTGACATCTAGAAAAATATTATATGTTTCTCTCCCTTTCAGTTAAATCAACGTTCTGAACAGTTAGGATGGATCATTTATAGAAAGACAATGTTCAATAATTAATTAACTTTATAATGATGTAGGATTTAGTCTCTAATATTGACGTAAGAATTTGTCTTGAATTGGCGCGGAGCTACCTTAGAACAATGTTATGCTATCGACAAAATGGGTAACGATTTCGAAACTTGTCATTTACTATATCTTACTTAAGGTTATGAAAAGTGAGGAAGAAGTTATTGATCGTAATTATCCAATTACAAGTACGTAGTCCCCTTCATTTTGTGTATCATCTTAGATTGCGTAAAGATAGTACTTTTTAAAATTTTGGAAGGTTATTTTTGTCCTAATGCTTAATGATTTTTTTATTAATGTTTTTAAAGGTTGCAACTTTAATATATTTTAAGTGGATTTTGGAATAAACCATAATGATACATAAATCTTCTTTTAATTGTTTCTGAACTTTCTAAACTGAGCTGTAATCAGCAAGTGAAGTTTTAAATACCTTGATAACCATTGATATGAAGGTTTCATCTGTTTATTCCAACCAATTTTACACAAATTGTTATCTATAGATTTAAATATAATCTTCTCTGTGGATTTGAAATTATTTAAACTTATCTTTTTTTCCAGGTGCTCTAGCATTAACAATCTAAAAAAAGAAGTATGTCAGTCGGCAACTCTTATATTTTTAATTTTAAAACCCAGCCACAACTATCTCAGGGTAATTTTTGCTTATTTAACTTTTAAACTGTTATTAACTTATGGTATTGTTATTTTAAGTAATTAATGTTGCATTTATTTTTATTGCTTGGATTTAAGAAAGAAAGATATAGGTGTTCCAATATTTAGCTTTCCAGTAATTTAGTATATCATTTTTTAATTGTAATATTTTTAATTGGACTTGAATTATTTCATATTTGTTCTTAAATTTTTTTTATTATTAATTATACGTTAACATTAATATTTATACATTTATGAACATGAATGAATGCTTCTGAGCTTTGATGCATGGAGCACCATATATAATTTTTTTATTTTTTACTTATTGATGCGTATGTTTTCCTATTGATAAAAATATGTATACTTCTTTCTGTTTGACAAGTTTTGAATTAGTCTCTTAGGTACATCATTTATTCTCCTCAAAGGGTATTTGTGTAATATCAATTAAGTCTTTGCTCTGAAATTATCGTTGAGTTTTATTAATACGTTTATTATTAATCCTGCTGATTGTAACTGTTATTTGTTGTTTAATGTTATAATTTTCTTTTTTTTTTAGATGTTGATGATTGCGAAATGAATAATTTATATGCTAAAAGGTTGTTTTATCAACAAAATAAGGGAATTATATTGCAGAATTACAGTGTTAATAATTCATTATCAATAAATGACAAAACAAATGATGAAAACGAAGGTGAAAATTTGTATAATAATAATAAACTACAATTGAATAAAGGTAGTTGCTCAGATTCATCTCTCAAAGTAGTGGATGGAAATAGCAATAGTGGATTTGAAAACTATAACCTCAAAGAAGAAACTAGTCAGTTAGCAGATCATTCCTCTTTATATGTTTCTTCAGTGCCTACTGTGAGTTTTTAAAATTGTTTCTATCTGTGGGAATTAAGATGTAAATCCCAATCTTCCTAATATTTTTCTATACTCCTTCCCCCTTCTGTACCAATATCTTCTTTATCTATTTTTTATAAGCCCATGCTCTTTGATTTCACAACCATTTAGATTCTTAATGATCTCTTAACTTAAGGGCATTTACATGTGCTTTATTTTACTGCAGTTGTGTTTGATGTTTATTTGGCTACATTATTTACATACATGTTAACAAAATATTTACAATGGCCTGGCTATACCTGGTTGTATTTGAAGGATGCTGAAAGGGATTGCAGTATTTGGAGTTTGAGAAAATTCATGTAGCCAAAGCTTACTAATATTAGTCTCTTTTAATGCTTTCCTTTCTCATTCCACCTTTTCCTTCTTCCCCTCCCTTTTAAAGAAAGTGTTTTGTTATTTTTAAAAAACATACTTGAACTGCTTATTGGTCAGAAATTGCAGTTCTTAACAGCTATTATAAAAAAAAGAAGTACATAAATCAAATTTTGAATTAAAACATTTAATATCACCCAGTTACTTTTGTTATGCCCTGTTAAATATTTAATATTAGATAGAAATTACAGATCTGAAAAGATTGTAATATGAAATGGATGGGGCCATGCATCATTCAAAAGTAGAAGTAAATTATTTTTTACCTGATTTTTAATATTAAGAAAAAGTTTTAAGTAAAAGTTAAGAAATCTGGTGCGCGCAACACACAGTTTTCACTTACCTCCGTTATTTATATCAATTTAAAAAATTTTAAAAGAAACATGTATTATATTAAATAATCTATTATATTATTATCTACGACAATCAGTTTTTTTTATTGGTTTTTCATCACTCTTTGTTAACTTATACAATAGTATGAATAAGATAATATTTTTTCTAAAATCTTTAGCATTCCGTCGATATTTTTTCAAGTATATTACTGTTCTTAAGTTCAAAAACAAAAAATTGCATACAAAAGTTATTTTTGCCGTTATCTCCTTTAGTTGGATATTGAATTCGTTCAACTTATATATTTACTTGTTTCTTAGCAATGCTTATCAGATCATATGGTCAATTTCATAAAAACTACAAAATTAAAGGTAGTTTAGAGGAAGAAAATTTAAAATATCAGCATTTAAGCCCTGTCAGACTATTTAAATCTGAATGCTACCTACATGATATTAAAGCCTGTTAAATTTTACATCAATGTAATAGCGAGTTTAATCAAACTCGTTAGAGCCATTTTTGAGAAAATCGTAATTATGTGCAAAATGCATGGCATAAAGTGGTTAGCCTGGTTCTGGTTAGCCGATTTTGATGAAAAAGTTGCCATAACATCTCGGGCGTGCGTATAGTTGTCTTCAATATGAAATTTCAGTTTCATACGACTTATCATTTTTGCGCTAGACTTACCACACACACTCAGACCTTTTCTTCTGGACTTGGTTATTTCAGAGATGGGCAAAATCACATTCGGATGTACGAATACGAATGCATTCGGGAAGATTGAGTCTTGAAAATACGAATACGAATGCAATCGTATTTCAAAAAAGAATACGAATGCATTCGTATTTAAAACAAAAAATATGAATACGAATGTATTCACAGATGTAGACAGGTATACGCCCGAATTTCACAGGTATGCAAAGGGATACGGTCATATTCCACTGGTGTGGGCCGTATTCCACTGGTCTAAAAACGTTATACAGGCCTGTACAAGTCAATATGTGCGCATTTGCAGGGGTGAATTCGAATACGGTCGTATAATATCTTATATTAAAAGACATAAAATTTAATATTTATGAATTTATTTATAATATCTATTTATTTACATATATCAACTCTCATACAGTTCTCTTTTCTATAATGAGATAATTTAACAAATATTTCTTAAAATTTATTAATTTGTGGAAAATGAAAAGCAGTAATGCAGTTATAAATTATATTAAAAAAGAAAATAAATATTATCCATTTGATATATTTTTCTTGAGCTTATAATTTTATATACTGAAAGTAAAGTTCAGTAAATATTTTAACATTTCAAACCAACTATCTGAAAATAAACACCATGCATTCAAGAATAGGTAAAATGTTGAATTTTAAGCATTTACAGTGAAGTGTTTAGGTACTCCAGGTATGGAATGACTCATTGGTTTTTCATGATTATGTTTCTATTTTCTAAATAAAGAAGTTTGCTATTATTCCAAAACATTGAAAGTTGAAAAATAATAATAATAAAATTAATTCTTTATAATGAAGTGAAGTAAAGTGCTAATAAAAGTACTTATGTAACATTCAAAGCTGTGATTGAGAGTGATGATAACCGCAAACAACTTTAGTTATTATCGTATATACTATATTATTATTAATTTAATCTTATTAGTAATTTGATCTAAAATAAATGCTTTAATCAAAATTCAGTATAATTCTTTTTTCAATTTTAACTTTGTTTGAAGATAAGAAGTAATATAAAGCCGCCTTAGAACCTAGGCATCGGGAATTTTACCATGATTCCTGTGACTTTGAGCCTATTTAAAGAGGTGTGACAAAATTCTTAGGAAATATTGCTCAAAGCGAATAAAAATGGATATGAAACAATTATTAATATTTATATTATAAATTGTTACATATTCAATTTCAAACCTATAGATTTAAGTTTATTCTGATAAATTAAAAAAAGACCTTATGTATTGTTAATTTTTAATTATCTCACTACTTCTTGTTGCTAGTGTTAAGAATAAATGGATATTAAGTACTTTTATTAGCGCTTTACTTCACTTCATTATAAAGAATTAATTTTATTATTGTTATTTTTCAACTTTCAATCTTTTGGAATAATAGCAAACTTCTTTACTTAGAAAATAGAAACATAATCATGAAAAACCAATGAGTCATTCCATACCTGGAGTACCTAAACACTTCACTGTAAATGCTTAAAATTCAACATTTTACCTATTCTTGAATGCATGGTGTTTATTTTCAGATAGTTTGTTTGAAATGTTAAAATATTTAATGAACTTTACTTTCAGTATATAAGATTATAAGCTTAAGAAAAATATATCAAATGGATAATATTTATTTTCTTTTTTAATATAATTTATAACTAGTAAAAGTGAAAAATAAAAAGCTTATTTATGAGGTATGCATTTTAAAGAAGTATACTAAGCTCATGTATGAGTCACCAATTGAGTTGCCAGAAATCGAAGGGTAGTCACCTATCTATCTGGACATAATTGATTTACAACCTTTCATATTCAAAAAATTTTACTAATTGAGTACAGATATTCACAATTATGTTTCGACATTGTGAAATTCTAGAAGAGGAAATGATCGGTTCCTAACTTTAATCAATTTTCACAAGTTTAATTAACAAGTTTATCGAATCTCCATAGATTTATCTTTTTTACCTTGTCTTTAATCTTGAATCAACAGTGAGGAAGGTGTTCTAATTGATTCCAGTTTTTGTTTTCAGCAATGTGCTCCTACTGAATCTGGTAGTTCAAGAAAAAATTCTGAATCTGGAAAACCAGCCTTAGAGTCCACCTTTCTTTTGTTGCTGCATTCCATCTTCGCTGGCATATCTCTGTTGTCTCCTTTCTTTTCTCAGTTATAGGAAAAGAGGACACTCTATGGTATGAACTTCTCTTCCGCGATCAGTTCTATTAGTGGCGTTTTGGCCACCTCATAGGCTGCTTTGCACAAAACTGTGGAATCCTGTAATAACTTTTAAGGTGCTCTGATAATGTTAGGAACCCTTAAGGATAACAAAATTGCCCCCTTGGACCACCTTTTCCTAAAGCACCAACTGTTGAAAATCTTTAAAATTACTCAATTAATTTATCTTTGTAGAAAATCAACTGCTAAAATATTCAAATCTATCAAAAAATAAAATAAAATGTTAAAGGAAGTTCAAATATAATACCAAATTCTTTTTTTGAAATTGTATTTATTGGTAAACTCATTATTGAACAAAATACAATTAATTCAAAAAAGAAATACAACTTTTTTCATGATGTTAATTAAAAAATAAATAAAAAAATTGAAACAACCTTACTCCATTTAAAAATATTAACTTCAAATTAACAATATTTTCATTTTACAAAGTAAAACCTGGGGATAACTCTCGTTTTGAAAATAAAATATAATAATAAACTTAATTCCTTGTTTACGAAAAAACAACATTGTTTACAAAAAAATCACTTCCTGCAAAATCCTCAACAAAGTAAAACCATACCAGTTTGCTTTCCTACACTACTGAAATTAAATTTCAATTGCGAATGACGTAAGATTTATTACAAGATCAACAGAAAACAATTAGATATATTTAATGATTAAATTTAAGATTTTATATTTATTGGGTTGATGCAAAATTAATGCAGGTTTTTAGTAGGTATTGTAAATACGCCATATCTTTACTTTAACCATATATATTTAATCAAAATAATTTCCATCTGAATCAATGCACTTTTGCCAACGTTCAACAAGCTTTCTTATTCCACCAGAAAAAAAATCCGAATCCCTGGACTCAATGAAATCACGAAAAGAATTTTCAATGTCGTCCTGGTTTTGAAAATTTTTCTCCCTCAAAAAGTTGTCCAGATGCCTGAAAAAGTGGAAGTCTGTAGGAGAGAGGTCAGGTGAATAAGGCGGATGTTGGAGAACTTCGTAGCCCAACTCGTGCAGTCGTCGAAGTGTTGGTTGTGCAACGTGTGGTCTGGCGTTATCGTGGAGCAGGATCGGCCCCTTCCGATTCATCAATGCTGGGCAAAGACGTTGCAATTTTTGAGTTCCGAGTTCCGCCGCCATTTCTCGTGTGGTTTTGGTTGGGTCTTCTTCCACTTTTGACCTCAGCTGGTCGTTGTCCAGAGCAAGATGACGGCCCCGACCTTCCTTGTCTTCGAGGTCGAAATCTCCTCGGCGAAACTTCTGGAACCAACGCTGCACCGTGCACTCATTAATAGCCCCCTGACCCCACACTTCATTAATATTACGAGCCGTTTGCGCAGCGCTGCGCCCTAATTTAAATTCGTAAAAATAAATTTGACGAAAATCGCACTTTGACATTTTCGATTCAAGACCTTTGAACACACTGAACAAAACGATTTTACTAAACAAATTCATGGTGAAAGAGAGGGTATTAGATAAGGTTTGTTTTGGTATAATAATGATCAATGTTAGGATTAGCTTTGTTTACGCAATTGGAATTAAGATATTGCAATAGAGGAAACCTGCATTAATTTTGCATCAACCCAATAATATATATTGTAATTTTTAATGATCTCTTAAGTAATTAATTGCACATTTAAGAAAGAATATGCTAATACCCTGGGTAAATCAAGTGATACACCACAAATGTGTGGAAACCGATGATGGAGTTGTATTAGGCGATCCATTTGAAGATTCGATGGTGAGCAGGCGTCCATCTTAGTCTGGACATGTTTACTGGTGAATTGCAGCTGAAGTCCAATCCGGTAGATCGTGGAATGTAGTTTTGTGTCTTTGATGAAATGATAAGAAGAAAATGGCCTCCCACTAGCTGATAACCAACAGTATGATTGGAAATTTAATCAAACTTGATAGATTAATGATAATAATAAGAAAAAAAAAACAACTGATTTTCTTCTATTGAAACAGACTGGTAAGACTCACAAAAGATATGTGTAACAGACGATGATAAGTAGACTACTAACTGCTTAATCCTTTTATATTCGTTAAGTAAACAAAATATAAACACTGGCCTACTGGCTTTCGTAAACCATATCACATTTTTTTCTTCCTTGACCTGGCGATAACTTTGCCTTGCTCCTCCTATCTTATTAGGGATTAGATTTAAGACAGCAGTTATTTTGGCTGCTTTAAATCATACACACTGAATATGCTCCTTGAACCTAAGCTTTTCATTAATTACCTCTCCCAGATATATCAAGGTAGGCTTAGGCAGTATCTCTCGCCTGACAACTCTAGTTGTTATTTATTCCCTTCTTTTACTGAAATTGTTTTTCAGCAACCATGTTAGGTTCTATAAAGGCCTCCTACACCTTTGGTAGTCTCTTCTAATATCTTTCTTATCAGCTGCTCCAAAAATTTTCCAGCAGTATCCGGCAAACACATTAGTCCAAGGGGAGAAAGGGTCTGGTGGTGTTTCTTGGCTTTTCAGAACAAGTACCAGACACTGCATTTTCCATTGCCCCAGGGAAATGATCCTTCATGCACGCATGAATGAATACATTCAAGAATAAATGTAGTTTAGTACCTTTTTAATGCCATGTTTGAAATTCCATCTAAGTTTAGAGTTTTTCCCATCCGATGGCTATCGCAGACATCAGTAAACTTCTCAGCTGTTATAGGTAGTAAGTATCAATTAGTAATAAGGCTCAGTCCACAGTAATTCTTTTTGTCCTAGAAACAGAGTTGCAACGATTCTCTGTACAGCCATGAGGTATATAAAGGATCTTGGAGTGTTACTCTTAAATTCTAACAGTTCTGTTGGAACTTCCCTTTGAGTCCTTGTCCACTTCTTCGCCAAGTTCCTTTCAGCTTTGCTGCTTACTTGTCTTGATTGCCTGCTACAGTTAACGCCTTTTAGATTTGCATACAACTGTCTTTTTCTTCATGACTATTTGCTACTGTGGATAAAATAGAGGCTGTCATGAGTTCTTGTTAAATTACTAGTTGTAATCTGGTATAGATTACTTTAGTCATTTATTTAATGTATTTTTTTTTTTTTTTTTGGAATGAACAATGTTTTCTTCCTTTAAAAATCCTTAAGTATGAAACATGTTATTTTATTAAATCATTTATTAATTGAACAGCCTGTTGTTATATTTACTGTCGGTGATTTTAGGTTGTGTTCAGTTATATACATTGATCAGTTGAACATTTTTAAAAACTTTGAACTATTGAATGTAATTGAACTTATTCAGCTATTTTGGGAATAAATCTCCTGCTGTTTTACAGTTTTTGAATGATTTTATGATTATAATTTATGCTAAGATGGTTTTATATGACTGTTATTTTCAACTTATTTTTCAGGAATCTTCTAATTTCTTTAAGCAGTTAAATTCGCCTTCTTTATCTGACCGTTACATACCATCGAGGGGAGGAAATGCTTGGCAAACCAGATTCTCAATGCTGCCAGTAAGATTTTTTTTTTTTCTATTGGTTTAATTTACTTTTTTGAAACTTAAAGTTAATTGTTTGGACATAAATAGAAGATCCCAAACACAAAGCATAGGATTGTCATTAGTAGTTTTGATGTGGCAAAATTACTTTTAGTTTCAATGAATGAATAAATTAAAGTATAGGAAAATGATTATGCTCGGAGTTGGATCTTTTATTCCATTTGTTATTATTATAGCCAATATATTCATCAAATTGAACATTGTATTACAGTTAACATAGTACATACCTGAGCATTTACAAAGTAATTTTTATTATATTTAAATAGTTTATAATGAAAATAAATAAAGATATAACTATCAATATTAATTAGTTAGCTAAAATGAAACTATTTTGTTAATATTAGGATCAAGGATGGTTAATTCCTACTGTAAGAACTGTTGTTTTATCAATGCAAAATATTTATTGCTTTACTGGAATTTTAAGGATTCAAAATCAGGCTGCAGCAAAACTCGCCGATGCAGGGATAGTTGTATTAACTCAATTGCACATGAAGCGAATAGGGAGGTCTACATTGCTTATTCAAGTTTGTTACGTAATGAATTGCTGGATTCTAATATAGAAGGAGTAAGAAACCAGTGTGAAGAAAAAAGAATAAATCCTGTCTCAGATATGATTTCTCTTTTCCAGGTAAAATCTTTAGGTTCGGTGCTGGAATGTTTTAAATTTAACCTTTTTCACATAATTTTTGTAACAAATGAAGGAAATTTAAAGCATTTGATACATTTGATTTTTCAAATAATGGTCTCACTCTTAATAATGTATATTTTTAAGAGACATGAATTTCTGAATTATCGATTATTTTCTTAAATTTATATTATCATGCTGTATTATATTGCTTATGTTCCAAATGTATTTTATTTATTGTTTATTTTAGATAAAGTTATTAAAAGGCTATATTATCCCACTTTCAATCAGTGGATTAATATCAATTTTTACAAAAGATTTTATGTATATCAGCAGTATTCGTTTATTATTCAAACAATTATAAGTGTGGTGTTTCACTTGTAAATTTAAAAAAAAAAAAAAAAAAAAAAAATGTGTAATTTCAATTTAGTAATTAAAATTATTTGTTCCTTTTTACTTATTTTACTAATGATGTTACAGTACTCATCTCAAAAAGAAACTGAAATGAATATTGAATCCATAGCTCCTTATTCTCTGTCACCTGTTAGTTCCAACAGCCAAAAGTTACTACGGTCACCTCGAAAAGCTACTAGGAAGATATCTAGAATCCCTTTCAAGGTATAAATTTTCATTTGTTTTTCTTCATTTATATCCACCTGGACATTTCTTATTTTGTTTTTTATTTGTAGTTAGTTAATCAATATTTACATGTTTTGAAAATAGACATTTAATAAACTTTCAGTGGATAACCTGCAGGAGAAAATGCTCAAAGGTTCTGTGAAATACTCTTAAGTGTTCATGAATCATTAGGGATAAACAAATTAAAACATTTTTTATTCTTGGTAGTATTGTTACTTCTGAATAATATTTAATAAATTAATGTTTCAGTAGTTAAGTTGTATTGAAATTCAAAGGCTAGATAACTTAAGATCTAGCAAATGTATTTTGTATATTAATGTGGTTTATTATTAGAGAAGAAAAATATATGGGTTGTCTAAAGAAGGAAACTAGAAAGATGATGATCTAGGATTTTCCAAAAGAAGCAATTCAATGAGTGTAGATTTACCAGTCTGTTGGCTGTATAAATCAGTAAGCATTCAAAGAGTTAATTATGAAATACAGGATGAGAAGATCAAGTTCAGTGATTCCTCCTCACTGAGAATTTTTTGAAAATTTGTTTCTGTTGCTACTTCATCTTTTTTGTCTATAAAAGAAATTTATTTAAGAAGCAGTTGACACCTCTTGTTTTAGTGTAAACAGTGTGGGATATTCATTTAAGAAATCATTGAAGTTATAGTTAAAATTCTACAACTACAATGATTTCTTATCTGGAAATTTTAGGCCAATTCTTTACTAGTTTCTATTTTAGCATTTTTGATTGAATCCTTGGATTATAACCTTTTTATGTAACCATTTTTTATGAAAACTAAGATTTTATAAAGGAATCAAAGATCTTTAAAAAAAAAATAGATATGTCTATTTTTTAAATTCTAAAACCTGTTTATTTAAGTTCTAAATATTAAGACTATTGAATATTAACAAGAAAAAAAAAAAACTATGGAATATCTTCTTGTCCTAGTAGGGCTTAAAACATGAATTTAAAAATGATTTTCTAGGTGTTTTAATGTGTTCTCTGAAAAATGTATGGTAATTATAAAAGCGAGTGATGAAATAATTATTTATTTATTATGAAATTTCATTCCTGTTTTAATGATTATGTTACAATTGGGCCAATTAATTGGACTGTTTCAAGAGCAATGTATTTATGATATTAAATGTTGTAAATAGACTTAGATTGTAGATCTTCGTCTACTGGTATGATATGTGACCCCTTAATTGATAAATATGTTTATTAACAACATAGTTATATTTTTAATAAATTAAATACAACATTTTCAATCCTTGGATCCCTTAGATATTAATGTAAATTATTCATTTTTATAAAATTAATGATGTTAATACTACCCCAACTTCATGTTATAGTATCATTAGTAATACTTAATTAAAAGTTAATAAAGTTGTTGCTTATGTTTTCGATATAAATTATAATTAAATGTAAACCGTAGGTTTTAGATGCCCCAGAATTACAAGATGACTTCTATTTGAATCTGGTGGACTGGTCTTCTCAAAATGTTTTAAGTGTGGGCTTAGGAAGCTGTGTTTATTTATGGTCAGCATGTACTAGTCAAGTAACAAGATTGTGTGACCTTTCAACTGATGCTAATTCTGTTACATCTGTTTCTTGGAATGAAAGAGTATGTATTAAAAACTAATTACTGCTTTATCATAGAAAATTCATTCTTTAAATAACTAAATGATTTGAGTTTTTTACTTTAAGTAGCACTGAAGGGGCTGGTTTTCAATTTGTTTCTAGTGAGAACAAAATGAAAGTTTGAAATTAATTCCATAGGTCTGCTTAAAGAGTAATAAAAGTTATTAATTTCTTAGCCATCATGGCTTTATTATTTAAATTTTATAATGTATCTATTAATCAGGTACAATAACAAAAGTATAGCTTTTCATATCTTAGGATTTACTGTTTCCTTTGATATAATGATAGTAATTGGGATTTATGAGTGTCTGTTATACAAAATTCCTGGGCCAATATTTTTTGCTCCTCATTTATCCTCAGTAATTACTATCTATTTTGGGTCTAATATCCCAACTCCAGAAGGCAGACAGGAGAGGTGACCTGACTAATTTTTATTTTGCTCTCCATTCGTATTTAAGTAGTTCATGTTTTATTAACATCTTATTTAAATTATCATACACACATTGTGTAACCATGTTATATGTTGATGTTATTAGCTGTGAACTTTATTTAAATTTAAACTGAACTATAATATAAGTATTTAAATGATTTTAGAACTGTCATTAATTTAAGGTGTATAATATTAAAGTAAAAGCTTAAAAAGGATCAATAAAAATCTCCTATGAAAAAATAGTTGGAATTAACAAATATGTAAATAAACATATATATATTGCTTGTTTTTCTGTATTAGTTTTCAGATCAATGTATTGAACCTATTATTTTTGGTTCAAACTATATTATTTGAAGATGAAGTGTTGTTAGTGTTTTATGTTTTCATTGTTGTCTTAGGGAAATTTAGTAGCTGTGGGAACACACCATGGTTATGTACAAGTATGGGATGTCGCAGCAAACAAGCAAATTTCAAAACTTCATGGTCACTCTGCACGTGTAGGTGCTTTGGCGTGGAGTGGTGATGTTTTATCATCAGGAAGTCGGGATCGTATGATACTTCAGAGGGATGTGAGGTCTTCTTCAAATAGTGAGCGAAGACTTCCTGGTCATAGGCAAGAGGTAGTAACAAGTTTAAGAAATGTATTAATCAAGTTATTTCATTTTAACAATAACATTATTAATTATTATTTTTCAAATTTCTATCAGTGAATTTTATGTCAGCTAAGTTAAATCTTGTGATATTTTTTATTATGTTCTTACATAAGTGTATTGATTTAAATGATTATCCAATTTCCTACCCTCCTGCAATTTTTTCAATCATCAGCATTAAAATTGCGGATGCATACATCATCTGATGATTTTGTTCTTTTCATTTACTTGGTATGGTCAATCTTTTTTAGTAAATTTCATTTTAATAATTTTATCATACTGTAGTTGAATATGTAGTATAGTAATTTAAGACTGTCAAAATTATTCCATAAATTTTTATATGTGTATATCTGGAAATATTTTTTAACTTTATTATCCCGGAGGTGAATAAATTTCTACTTCTAAAGCCAACTGTATAGTGCAGTATTTTACACAGAAATATTTGCCGGATGCTATAAAGAGCACTACAAACAAAGAATTATCACCATATAGCAACGTGAGAGGAATGAGTAATACGTCTCATTTCTATTCCATGACTTGTCCTTATGAGATTTTTTTCTCCTTCATACAATAAATTTCCAGTTAATTTGTGGAGCAAGCACTGTATTTCCTTATTTCTAACTAGCTATTACCTGTTAATAGACTTCTTTTTCATTAATGCTTTCTGCCCCAGGTAGTCCTGTCTGCAGCTTATGCTGTGCTCATTACTGCTTTTCTCAGGTCTGAAAGGATGTTATCTTTCCATCCTGTTCTTGGCCTGCCCCTAGCTCTAGTCCCCACGAGAGGGCCCCTCCTACTTTTCATTCTGAGTACGTCCCTGATCCACTTCATTCTTTGCAACTTGGGAAAGTTTGAAATGCTCGAATCTCTGTATTCAGTGTACAGTTCCACGTTCCTGCGCAGATGCCACATTTCATTTTCCTTGACAGTTCTGAGAATGCGTCTGAGGATCTTTCTTTCAAAGCAAACAAGTTTCACACGCATACATTGCCATAGGCCTTATGAGTCATTTGTATATTCTTATTTTTGTACCACGCCTTAGAAATCTGCTTCTTTAAGGCTTGGATAAGGAGAAATATGCTCTATTGGCTCATGCCAGTCTACATCATATCTCTCTCTTATAGAGTATTCTCAATATTCTCCTCTTCCATCTTTTCACTAATTGCTGTTCCCAGGTATTAGAACAACCTCACAAGCATAGTTTCCCAATCTGACTTTTTGTGGAGCTGTCTCATTTCATATTATGCATATAATCTTAGTTTTATTTTAAGTTCCATAGTTTTTGCTTCAATTTCTATTTTGCCGAAGGCAACAGGATTTTAGGATAATCCAATTATAGCGACATCATCAGCATAATCAAATGTGCTGCTACTTTTTCCGCCCATTCGGACTTGGTAAATATTTCCCTCCATAGTACATCTAGTCAATCCAGTGAGCTTTCCAGGAATACACATTTCTTTCATTACGCTGTAGAGCTCCTCCCTGATTACTAAATCATATGCTGCCATGAAGTCCACAAAAATCGTATCCATATAAAGAGGTGAAATTCATACAACCAACCTTTAATAGACAGACATTTTTCTTAAATTAATTTTCTATTAAAAATAAAAAGGGTTAAAATAAAATGAAATAAAGACAATTGATTTAATTACCAAACAGTGCAGTTCACTGTCATGATAGAAACTGAGTGGCTTAAATAAATATAAGGAAGGGAAATGGAATCTTCTTAGTTTTGAGCAGCTAGGAACCTCCAAAACTCAGAGAAAAAGGCATGTTGTCACGTCCTACTTAAATTCAGTCATCTGCGCCAAGCTTAAGTGTCTTCCTATATTAATAATTAAAAAAATTAACAAAGTTGAAGAAAATTATCTTAATTTGTTTAGTTTTATTGCTAACTGTAGCCAACAATGTTGCTCCACTATAGGAGCACCCTAAAATTGCACTTTCTGCTTCTGAATCCAAAAAATGAATTCACTAGTTTACTTTAGATCATTTATTTTACAAATGATGTTCATATTTTTTAATCTTTAATGATACGATCATAGTTTTTAATCTTTAATGATGTGATTATCATAGTTTTAATCTTTAATGGTATGATGATCATAGTATTTAATCTTTAATGGTTTTATAAAGGTTTGTGGACTGAAATGGTCTCCTGATAACCAACATCTTGCTTCTGGTGGCAATGATAACAGGTTATATGTTTGGAATATGCATTCTCTTACTCCAATCCAAACATACACCGAACACTTAGCAGCCGTGAAAGGTAGTTAATTTTCTTCTAAATATCTGATTTCCATCTATGTTTAAGTTTATATGATAATGAGTTTTAAGTTGCCTAAGATTTAATTTTAGATTAATGCTTATAATTTAGCTTCAGTTTTAATAAATCATGTTATTTAAGCTGTATTTTTGTTTGTGTTTTTAGCTATTGCATGGTCACCACACCATCATGGTCTTCTTGCTAGTGGTGGTGGTACAGCTGACAGATGTATTAGATTTTGGAATACCTTAACTGGTCAACCAATGCAATGTGTTGATACAGGTTCACAAGTATGCAATCTCGCATGGTCAAAGCATTCCTCTGAATTAGTAAGTTCTTCAGCATAAGTTGTATTCTAGTTCTAGAAATAAAACAGCATAGCTTATTGTAGAAAAAATATCAAATTAAAGATTATAATAATATAAATAGATATTTATATATATATATATATATATATATATATATGTTGGGAAGAGGGGCGACTAACGGGTTTGCTCACAGCCTCAACCCGATTGTTAATATGAATCGCTGAATTATCTGCGATCCGTGCAATTTTGTTGAGGGTAAATAAATTAAATAATAAAAGAGAGAACATGAACAAGCTTATATTAATTAAAATAAAACAAAATACTGTTTATAGTGTGCAAGGGGTGATTCTTTCAATCCTTGATGACTTCCTTCTCCCTCTCGTCTGCGATGTTCCTTCTTTCTTTTTGGGACTCCTACTTCTTGCAACAATTTTCTACTATTTTTTGTGACCTTTTATTTTCTTCGATGAATTGCGATTTGAGAACAATAAGACACTTTTGCGACCACCAACTTAATTTAATTAAACACCTTCTACACTAGTGAGTGATTCCATTAACTCTCTCACAATCCCAGAATGCACTCTGCCCAGCGGTCACTTAACAGCTGATTCAAATTGAATAAAACAATTGACTGTCACACTTGCACATAATAAATCACAAAATAAAACAAATTACAAATTGAGAAATATAAACACATGTCTATTTCAATTCTTAACAATATACATATATATATATATATATATATATATATATATATATATATATATATATATATATATATATATATATATATTTTTTTTTTTCTTTCCTTAAGACTGTTTAATTTCAGTCTTTATTCAAATATGACTGATCTATTCAATAAGTCAGCATATGTTAAAAACCTGTATTTTATTATGATGTTTGGACTAATACAGCAGCCCAGAGGTAGGGAAAAACCATATATTTAAAAATTAAAATTAAATCTGGAATTTCAAGAGCTGTAGTGCTTCTATTATTTAAATAGGTGTGAATATGATAAATTTTAGTATAGATGCAAACTAAAAACTTCATAATATGGTGAAACTTATTATATGAATCACCTATATCCTGATATAGAAATGTAAATGTTCCCTTTATAGGATTTGTTTTCATTTGTAATAAAGTTAATGTGTGTAATTTCTAAATGTATAAGTTTTAAATGATTACTTGATAAAATGTAGTAATTTACCTTTTTACTATTTCAGGTGAGCACTCATGGATATTCTCAGAATCAGATATTAGTTTGGAAGTACCCAACTCTCACACAAGTTGCAAAACTTACTGGCCACTCTTATAGAGTTTTATATTTGGCCATGTCTCCAGATGGTGAAGCAATAGTCACTGGAGCTGGAGATGAAACCTTGCGATTTTGGAATGTATTTTCCAAAGCAAGATCTCAAAGGGTATGTATCCATAATTTATAGCTAGTCTTCATGTTATTTTTCTTGCATCCACTTACCTTTCAGTGTTAAGATATTACAGGAATTGTGTTTCTGGCAGGCTCTCTCCTCTCTCCTCTTCGTTAAATGAGGTTGATAAAGGGGATTTTTGGTTACCTCAGTTTCTATGCTGGCCTATGCCGCAGACATAACTTCTCAGTTACCTCTTTTCAGGATTTCTGTGATCTGTTTTACATTTTGCTCTTCTCTATTCCTGTCATTCTAGACGGTTTCTTCGTATTTTCACCGCAATTTTTTTACTTTAGGTTATAACACTGGCTTTGGTACTTCAATTGCAGGGTAGCCTATTTCCTGCATTGCTGAATACATGTTACATTTATTATTTTAATTTCCTTTCAATTCTAGGTTTTCCATCTTCCTTTTTGATCTGTACTTTATAGGTTGTTTTATAATATTTTTTTTATTTTGAATTATATTTCCATCCAGACAATACTTCACATACTTGCATTCTTATTCACAAATCCTTACCCCATTCCCTTATTCCTTCTACTCCAACTGACGCCATACAATCCACCTCAGTAATCATTACAACCTGTCCTGGCAATGTCCTTTCATACAACCATCTTGAATCCTTATTCCGTTCTCTCGGACCGTGCTTTATTGCTGGAAGTGACTACAATACTAAACACCAATGATGGGATTGTCGATCATCCAACTCCTGTGGTAATATCCTCTCTCATGTCTCAAACTCCAACTCCTACTCTATTCTTTCACCCATAAACCCCACCTATTGGCCTACATCTCTGAAAAAACATCCTGATATCCTAGATATATTTGTTACCTCTCAGATTTCCTCTTCCTAAGCAATCATCAAGTCCTCAGAGGACCTTTCATCAGATCATAGTCCAGTTTTGCTTTTATTACATTCAAACTTCGCTCCAAGACCCTCTCCCCCTACATTGATTACAGGACAAATCAACTGGGACAGATTTCGATATGATGTGGAAAATAAATTAGACTTGAAAATTCCTCTGAAGACAATAAATAACATTTACAGAGCCATAGAAAAACTTACAACATCAATACAGACCAGTATAAAAGATAACACATCAAACAGGACAACTATCAATTCACAGCAGACTAACTTGCCACCTCACCTTTGCATCTTATCTATAACGGGAAAAATGTTGAGCAAGGGTAAGGTGGCATAGGACTAGATACCCATCCGACCAAACCTATTATACTAAACTTATTAACAAATTAAAATCAGAAATTAAAAATTTAATTAATTTTACATAAAATTTCACCACTTCGACAAATCACTACAGACGACCAATAAGAAGCTGCTCAAGTTCAAAGACTGCAACTATCCACTCCTTACGGAATCCCAAAGATGGGCAAGTATCGACGAGGAAAAAACACAGCTTTTTGGTCAACACCTTCTTTAAACTTTTATTCCACACCCTTATATCCTAAATCCTGTTCACCTTGAATGTGTTGAAGCAGAACTGACTATTCCTCTCCAAATGTCCCTTCCACCTAAAGCTTTTCATTCCTTGGAAATTTCCAGCATTATTCATAGTCTGCCTTCCCTCAAAGCTCCTGGGCCCGATCTAATCACATCCCACATTTTAAAACTCCTTCCTCGAAAAGCCATCCTATTTCTTACCTATATTTATAATGCTGTACTCCGCACAACATATTTTCCTAACCCTTGGAAATCATCAATAGTCAAAATGATCCATAAACCCAAAAAGCCCCCTGAATATCCATCCTCTTAGAGCCCCAGCTCTCTTTTATGTATCATGGGAAAAATTCTTGAAAAACTCCCTCTGAAACGTAAATATCCTTTCCTTGATTCCAATAATTTTATCCCTTATCATCAGTTTAGCTTCCGAACATCCCATTCCACTATCCAGCAGTGTCATCATGTGGTGAATGTAGTCTCCTCTGCTTTGGAGCGTGGATTGTACTGCACGGGAGCCTTTCTCGACGTAGAGCAAGTATTTGGCAGAGTCTGGCATCCAGGAATGCTGTACAAACTCCGAAAATTCCTCCCTCCAACATACTTCCTCATCATCCAGTCCTATCTCACTGACAGATCCTTCAAAATAAATCACAATAGTTCCTATTCACCCCTTTTTACACAGAACTTACTGAGTTAAGCTTTGGGGCTCTACTAAACCATCAAATTCTTCCCGTATTCAATCTGTACAATCTAAAATCCTTCAAAAAATCCTCAATGCTCCTTACTTTGTCACCAACAAACTCATCCATAAAGACCTTAATGTCCCATATGTTACTGATTTGGCCCGTACGAGGTATCAATCCTTTCATGACAAACTCCATTCCCACTTCAACCCACTAGTTTCAACCCTTGCTTTCTCTTCAATTCATGATAATCCTCCGAGGCGTCTGAAGATGGCCTCGAGACCTTCTAGTTTAAAATAGTTATTGGAGTGCTACCGTTGGGTTGTTCCTCTACAAGTCTGTCTCATGTGATTTTTCTTTGAGCATATTTACTTGTTATATTATAAAGTACAGTTGTAAATTTCAATAAATAAATATTTTTAAAAAATGAATTATATTTCAAACTATGGTACAGAGCAAAGTGCTGTATCACACTTTTGGCAATATTTTTTTATCCATTGCTTTTTATTTTTTCTGGCATTTATTCTGCATTTTTTGTCTGACATTTTCAGAATATGCCTTCATATAAGCTCAAGTAGAGCATCTTTTCTATTCTTTCTCCATTTCTCCTTTTTTTTCGCCAATTTTTTCACCATCTCTCTTATTGATTTTAATTGGAAATTAGAAAAAGAAACAAATCAGTTCAACAAAATAGTATTTCATTCAATTTGCCAATTGTATTAAAGTGAAGAGTATCATGTCACTCTTGTCTATAGCCCCAATATATTTTATGTAATCTATGGTTATTTTAGGCTTTATTTAGTTCCTCTTCTCCAGTTTATTTCTACTTCTTCCATTTCAGGTTGATGCTTGATGGAAGCAACCTGACTTCTTCCCTATCACACTATTTGATTGCTAATAATATGCCATATGCCCTAAAAGACATTTGTGTGCTGTTTTTCAACTAAAGGCAACAGGAAGGAAATATAGAACTAAATTTAATATTATCTGTTAATGAGCTCACTTAATTATAAATTAACTTGATTGCTAACTATTGTTGGCGCGTACAACCCCTTGTCAAATCGCAAGTAATTACTCGAAATTGAAAGTGATATGCTGTATCACTGCTGCTCACTGTTTATGATCTTCTTCTTCTTCCAGTGGCGCGACATGCCATGTAGGCCCTGGCCTTGCGGTACAATTTCCTGAGAGATTACACTCACGTTTCATGATACAATTTTTAGTGTAGGGTCATCACTCCCTACGACTAATTTTGTGAGTGGCCACCCTTTGGCTGACGGGTCTCACATACCCGGGGGAGAGGTTGTGAGTGAATCCCCATTTTTTTACATCCTTATAAAAGCCCCACCGGGACTGGGATTCAAACTCAGGACCTGTAACATGAGAGACTAGCACGCTAGCCACTCAGCCACGGGCTCCCCAAAATATTATTAATATCATTGTTGTTTATGATGGTCAATTAAATTTATCTAAACATTTGGGAAAAATTCTGTATAGACTTCAATAAATTATCAGTTAATATTGTCATTATAATATTATTAATTTATTTTTTTATGTTTTGAACTAAATATAATTAAACTGCTATAAACTATCTGCTAACAATTTTTATATTATGATCTTAATATACAAATAAACCACTTAAAATGAAAGTTTCATTTTTTACATGTCATTAATGATTTTTACTCTTGTTCTTTTTCAGGAAAGTAAATCGGTGCTTAATTTATTTGGAAACATTCGTTGAGTTATGTAATTTCCTGTGATGTGGTATTATTTTTATTTCCAGTTCCTTTTGAATAACTTTTGTTCAAGTTAATTTTATTTTAAATATGAACAGTAGAATGCATATAAATTATTGAGTATTGAAACTATTAGTAACTATTGACTCTTACAATTAAATTTTCTATAAATTTTAAATTAGGATTATTTTATTGTCCCATAAATCTAGTATATCTTTAAAACATTCTTTCAAATTATAAATTTTTTCTGAATGGGATCTTACTTACTTCATAATATCCTACCTAAATCATATTCAGTATTGTGATATTAGTTTCAGCTGTTTTCCAGTATTTGCAATAGCTATGTGTTTAATAAGTTTATTAAAAATTTATATTGATATACAAGTTTGTATATTTATGTATAAATCTATGCTGGAAAGGAGTGAAATTATAATTGTACAATGACAGTAGTTTATTAAATATTATTTATTTTTTTAAAATAAAAGATATATTTGTTATTATTGTTTTTAAGTAGAAAGCCTATATGATATAGAATTTCAATAGATTCGATAAATTTTAATTTATCTACTCTAATACATTTAATGTAATATATGAAGAAAAACTTCAGTTTTTGTAACTGTGTATATATTGTCTATGTATAGATTTAAGTGCTGATAAACTAGCACATACAGACCACTGCAATATATGAATCTATAATTTTGTTATTTGTTATTTTAAAAATTTTATAATTTCCATCTTATGATTTTTTATTTTATTCAAATATTTACATTTTTTGTTCTATATTATAAATTTTTATTATGTAAATCACATTTTTTTTTTTGTGTTTATAATATGAAGAAGTACTTATATTAAGATAAAATTATCATAATCTTTATCATTTTGATTTTGTCATTTAATACTTTATAATTTATGTAAATTTCAAACTCATATTTGTATTTATTAATTTAAAAGCTCATATTTGTTGTTCTTGTACATATATTTGTGTGTGTACTTATCTATATCAATGTCTGTACAGCTGTTATAATTTTAAAAAGATAAGCTATATGATATAATTTGATAGTTAATTTGTAATACATTGGTATTTATATAGAAACTGGGATTTGTCAAAGTTTAAATTATTGACACATTGTACAGTTTTAATTGAAATATTAAATATTACTCAAAAATTTTGTTAATGTTACAGATTTATATTATTTCTGAGGAACATATTTAATGATTGCAGCAAACTTAAAGTTTCTTTTCTAAGTTCTATTATGTTTATGGAACCAGCTTTCATTTCTTCTGTATTTTCTTTCATCAAAAATACGTTTTGTGCTATATTGGAGAGTTTTTTTTCCATTGAAATAATTTGTATGTGATTTTCATTTTCATAGAGTTGTAGCTGTAAACATTAATATATTAGTTGTATTAGTATGGTACTTAAATGATACAAAACTATATATATACATTTTATTTCTTTTTCTAATTTTAAACACACACAATATATATATTTGAGTTTTTATGATCCGAAATATTTGAAACTTAACTGCATCAAATGTGTCATAGTTCAATTTCTATATAATAAAGGTCTTATTAAAATACCAAACATTTTTGATGTTTTTAACCAGGTGACCTTAAATGTTATCCTTTCCTCATCACCAATAGATTTTTATTCTTATAATTAAAAATATGTTACTTATGAATATGCACTTCAGCACTTTTCTTCTATGTCTGCGAATATTTTTAAGTTATATTGCAAAACTTGCAATTTTTCACTATATTAACTTCACTTGAACTATCGTTGACTGACAGAAACTTTGTTCAGCATCTTCAAAATGCTGAGAGAACAATTGTGCTGACTCAGTACTACCTCCCTCCAGCTGGTCTGCCCTCTTAGTTTCAACAAGAACACAGTGTCCTTGGATCCATTAGAGCAGTGGTTCCCAACTAGTGTCCGCGGACCCCTGGGGGTCTGTCTGCAGTTAATGTCCAGGGTGTCTGGGGGTGTCATTAGAACATTATTTTAAATTGCCACAATAAAAAATATTTGGTAATGAGACGTTGATTTCCAGAAGGTACTATATTCACTTTAAACAATTTTACAGGAAACTCAAAAATCGGTCATTTATTTATTATTGGACCAATTTACGTGATTCTTTTTTTATTAAAATCAAAAGTTGATTTTTAAGTGTATTGCCAACTCATTTTTCCAAATTATTGCACTTTTCCGATGATTTTAAACAATATAATATGGATATAGTACTTTTTGGAACGAAACATGGATATAATACTTTTTGGAAAGAATTAAAAGGGATATATTCCTTTTTGAAGAATATAATGCGAGGTAAGTTAGTAACAGTCACTATAACCTTCCTGATACATTAGTGATAACTAACATCTTTATATCATTAACTACTAAGTTATATATATTTCCTTATTCTGGCTCTGAGAAATATCTTTCTTTGTTGGTTAATTACATTATCTATTGTTCATAAAGAAAGTGAATATTCAAAGGACAATTTATCTATCTATGGCATTATAATAAGAAAGTATGTAATTATGAAGTTTGTTTTGAACTTGTATTTACTATTTGTGTGAATTTAGCAAATTTAACTATATTAATAACGACTTGTAAACAATATTTAACCATAGATACTGATAAGTAATAACTTTTGATCTTTTATATATATATATAAAAAAATCGACTAAGTTAGATCATGCACGGATTTTCTTCACATATTATAGCAAGTTCGTGGAATGCTAATTCCAACTATTTGCTGCATCAAATACCATTATTCAATTAAAATATGAGTTTCTGGAATATTTTAAACCAAATTTATGTTGCAAGAAGAAATACTAGGAAAAAACTTAATTTAATTGACAACCTAAAAGAACCAAAGCGACGCAACTAAGTTGTTTCAAATAGCCTAAAAACTGATTATTAGATTAAAATCAGTGATCAAAATAATAGCGGTGATTCAAGACGTACTAAATGAACCAATAAAAATGCATAAAATGATAAAAACAATAAATTAATGGTGATATATTACGGGATTAGGTGCTTCTGCCGTATAGTAGGAAATATAGTACCTTTTGGAAGGAAATGAAAGGAAAGGTTATATCTGTTTAAATAGGATATAGTACGTTTTGGAATGAAACATGGATATTGTACCTTTTGGAATGAAATAAAATGTGGATTTAGTACCTTTTGGAGTTAAATGCAATTTTTAAATACTTTTTTAAAGGATTTTTATGTTTTTTAGATATAATTTGATGACGGATTTAGATAAAACTTAACCATTTGAATACAAATATGTGAAAATATCAGCTTTGAAAAAAATGTCCTTTAGTATGTATCTTTTGGAAATCAACGTCTCAATTCTTGGCTTTTAATATGAATCAGACATGTTCTACACAGACAAACTCAACATTTTAAAGTGATATAGTGCCAAGTGATCACTGACATGTCACTAAAACTGCAGAACCACAACCTTAAAATTGCTCTTTTTCCAAAATTTAAAAAATATTGGGCTTTAAGGACAGATAATGAACAATAGTTGATTTCTTTATGAATATTTAAATAATTACATTTATTTTATTAGTTTGAAATTTTAGTCATTCAATGTTTCACGGATTGAAGTAAATTCCTACAGGCTGGTTCATTTTTCTTCAAATCCATTTCTCCATTTTTGTTATACTGAGATGCAGTATTTGGCATAAATTGTACGTGAAATGGTGCAGCAGCCTACTAACAATCTAAATATATATCTAATAGTTATAATTGGATTTTCAGGATTTTGGAGGTCCTTGCTATTGAAATGATTGGACAGGGGTCTGCGGAATATTTTTGTTGGGAACCACTGCATTAGAGTATGACAGACCCATGTATGACCATCAAGCTTTCAATCTACTTGGCGAGTTTTCTGAGGTCTCACTTGGACTGGACAGACTAGCACTGACACTGTAGCAGTAAGAAACACTACCTTTGAGTTCGTGAATCCCTTCAGTGTTCTAGTCAACCCTGATGCCTCACAGACAGATTCTTGCTCAGCCCGATAATTCTTTGACATAGTGTCAATTGAAACAGCCCTCTCAATAATATTCCCCTCTATAAATTGAATATGAATCCTGCCTCTACCATTTATCCTTGCATTAGTGGCCAATTCATCAGTATACAACCAAGTCCACTAATGTTTAGGTTAGTTAATAACCTGATCTAGATCTTGATATTCCCATGAGAAGGAATGAGTATTGAAGTCTCCTATTACAAGGCAGTCATCTCATCCTTTGGAATGTCTAAAGCATGTAGAGACAACATGTCATGGATACAATAGTAATTGTATAGTTTCAATTTTCTCTAGCTCAATCTAACCACTAATCATAGGATCTCAGTGTATTTCATAGAAATTCTGTCTGTACTAAGGTTCAACTGATTATAGAAAAGGATGAATGATCAGTTTCAAAACTGTGCTCAGATAGTAAAATGGTATGCATTACTTTTTCTAGAAATGTGAGTTTTTTACACTCTGGATTGTCATTCATTTATGTTTAGAAGGTTATGAAATGTCATAAATGTTTCTCTTTAAGTTGATGAGTAAACAACCCTACCTTGTACAAATAAATGACCAGACCCACCTTTTCAACATTTTAACATCTGAGCACAGAAATGATACACCCAAAAGAATAAAATGCTCAATAGAAATCTCTTCTATACTCAAATTTTCATATCTTAAACAGTAAATATAATGATAATATTAATTAGAAATGAAATACAATGGTAAAATTAAAAATATTTACAGATATTCTGTATCTGTAATATTGTCTTATGTGGTTGCTTGATTCAAAGTTTCAATTTTATGCTATTAAAATCAAAATTTTCAACTTCAGTTCAAAAAGTGTGAAATGTGTATTTTTCTACAACCAAAAAGAAAAAATTCAGTTTAGCCATAAAAGAAGTAAAGATGGAATGGAGTATTAAATTTTAATGTACTGTTTGATTGTGAAACATGAATGATTACAATTTGCAGTAAAAAAAAAAATCTATTCTCTAGTTTTGATAAGGTATGAAACCTGTTTTAGCGGTTCTTGTTTCCTTTTTACAGTTTAGCCTTGAATAAGAACATCATTTATTTGAATTGAAAAAAATAATTCCTATATCATGTTAGATATTTTTGCTATCTAATCTACTAATATATGGTTCTTGAATCTCAGTTTAGATAAGAATGAAGAAGATGGCCATCAGTCAAAGTTAAACTTCAAATAATATAATTAGAAAAATTAAGATTAATATATTTTTTTCAGTCTGTATTTTTCAAATAGCTTTTATTTCATTATTTAATGTTTATTCTACAAACTTTGTTTATAAATAAGCAATTTCTCTTCTTTCTTTTTTTATTGAATTCAGTTTCACTATCATAATATTTTTGTTCATTTATGTGATTTTTATTAAGTTTTACTTTGAACTATATAGTAGTATTTAATATAAATTTTATTGTTAACATTTGAAAAAATAAGTATAAATGTTAGGGTATAGTATTTGCTGACCTGTAGTTTAGTATGGCGGTTTTTAGCATTTTCTAAATGTTGTTTTACATTCTCTCTGTCTTCATGCAGTTTGACCTTAAGAGTAGTTAATTCATCTTCCCTATTTTTTATACTATCATTAAATTTGGTACAGGTTTTATATTCTTCTAAGTTTTCTTTAATCTTTTCACATTTATAATCAAAATCTTTACTTTCTTCTAAGACTTTAACTTCCATTATTTCCACCTGTAACAGTGGCATTGTTTAATATTAAATAAAAAATAGGCAGCACTTCCTGGTATAACTGGAAATATAAAAGCATATCTGCAATTTAACTGCTGAGCTTAATTGCAATATAACTCAAACTTAACCACAACTGGAATATTTGCTTCAGTAGTATTATCTTTGTACCGAAATTGTATTTATATTTTAAAAATCTTAAATTATCAACCATAAAATATCAAACAGCTATTATTAGAGAATGTAAAATATAATAAGGCTTAAATTTACCTTTTTAAGAAAAGTTTGCACTTTTTTATGCTCGGCTCTTGTAGATTCAAATGTATTTAAGAGATCAGCTGCACCATATTTATTGGTCTGCAATGATAAATAATCTGCTGCTGTTGGCATATTTGATAACTTAGTGCTTAATAAATTGAGTAGGCCAAATAGTTCTTCTTCTAAAACTTTTAAATTGTGTATCTCTTCTTGTTTAGCTATCTCAAAACCAGTTAAATATGTTTCAATTGCCTTTCCTTCTTTAAGTAAGTCAATGTATTTTGCTTGCCGATTGTCGTACCCTTCTTCTGGTTCCTAGAAAAAAATCAAAATAATATAACAATTCCAAAATATTTGACCTAGGTATTGATTATTCTCTCGATAGTTTTACAGTCACCTACACAAAATGTATCATACACATATGACAGACAATATCCAAGTGGTGGAATGCCTTTCTCATTTGCACAAATAAAATGTTACAATCCGATACCAAAATATTTTTTATTTGGGAGAAAATGGAAACTTTGTCTTCTTTAATCTCAAAAATAAACTGTTCATTAAAAATATTCTGGAACTTGATTTTTGGATGCTATTAGGAAACAATGTCTAACATAAAATATCTAAATGGTGGGAAAATGAAATAAATTTAAAGTAAAATAACCATTATCTTCAATTTTTGCTTCCTGTGAAATTTAACTAACCTAAAATACAAATTCGAAGTCAGATATTAATTTATACCTACAAAAAAAATTGAATGTCATTGTTTTCATTTTTAAAACTTATGTTATTGAGGAAAAGAAAACATCACATTTTCTTCCAAATTAATAAAAAGGATAAATATTAGCTAAAGGATTAAAAAAAAAAAAATATTTTTCTAGGTTGAAAACCAATGTCTAGATGAAAAAAACAGTAGTAATAGATCATTGAAAAGCTAAAGGTCTAGAAAAACTAATATCTAACTTATAAAGTCATAGAAGGTAATGGTGAGCGATGAAAAACACAGATACTTAAATGGGTAATGTTGAAATAAGAAGTGGTAATCAATGTTTGAAATTATGATGCAGCATCTCTAATTTTTAATGTTAAAAATATATAAATGGAGGGATATTAAGAGAAAATGTTGCTATTGTGAATAATAAAGAAATTGCAATGTCAGCATTATGGCAGGGATAAGGTATTAATTAATGGGGACAAAGGAGGGAATTAGTTTAGCCTCAAAGTAGAGTGGTAAGTGAAAGTTGTGTGATGCATCCATCATATTAGATTTTTAATAGACTTTTGAAACTGAATTTTCTAGATATTAGAGTTTAGTATGATATAAATTTCATATCTGCAAACAAATAGTTTTTATAAATGTATAGATGTAGACAAAGATACATGAATTGCACAATTCATTTCTCAAAAGAAAGTTTACTTACACTCGTGAATGCAATTATTTCTTCTAAATTCTTTATTTTCTTAAGTGTATCATGAATAGCAGTCTCCATCATCAATATCTTTGAATTGTCATGAACTACTTGATCCATAATGTTTTGCCTTTCTTCATCAATCGGCCTAGAAGACCTCTTTGCTATACTCTTCCATTTCCTTTTAAGATCAAGCAATTTAGATTCAAGTTTCATAATTTCATAAGCCATCTGTAATGAAATATAGTTATTAATTTTCATTAAAGTGTAATGCATCCACTTAGAATCTTAACTTTGTATTGAAATATAATGATATATATGACAAGGAACTTGCACTAATTAATCTAAATGATGAAGGTCAGTAATAGCCTCTACTCTGCCTCGATTCTATCAGTTGTTTTCAATTGGATTCTGGGTCTTCAGTCAATGTCAGAATAAAAGTAAAAAAAAATATTGATTCAGTCAAGAAAAGTAGAAAATATAAGAATTATATAATCAGGCATATTAGATATCATCCATCTCACATGAATTTTACAATCTACTGGATTTAAAATAACTTCCCACAATTGGGTTTGAAAACTGTTTAGGCAGATTTCAACAGCGAGTCGAGCAAGCAAAAACTTAGGTTAAGGGGAAATTTAGCCTATGCAATATCCAATGATAAAATAACAGAAGGTCATATAATAGAATGCACCTTAATGTAATTTAGGAATAATCTAAAGGAGAAGTAAAATAGCTGGGCCAGTTTCAGATAGTGAAATCCAATAATAGGGGTACTCACTACGTTTGCTATAGCATGCTATTTGTGTTATTTTGCTAAACCCTTCTAGTTTCTACAGTTATTTCCTGTATAAAATTGATGGGTTTAGCACAATAGCACAAATAGCATGCTATAGTAAACGTAGTGAGTACCCCTAATGTAATGAATAGTATGCTGAACCGATACTCCAGAGAAGAAAAAAGAAATAGAGTGCCCAAAAGATGATATATCAACAGACCTCATAACTCTCGGTGTATCCATAAAACCTATGTGACTATTTTAGATGAAAATTAATTTTGTTGTTTTGATAAAATAAGCAATTGGCTAAACTATACAATGATAAAAACAAAATTTTAAATTAACATGAAAATCATTTATTTTTATTTAAAATTATTGAAAAATTGAGAATCGTCATTCACATGAAAATGAAAATAAATTCATAACAAAATAAAGAAAATTGTTTTAAATGGTGCCATATTTTTTTTCTACTTACTGGAAAAGAATAATAAATATGTTCGGTAAGTGTATTTTTTGTTTTGTTGTAAACTTCTATTTCTGATTGCCAATATGAGATAACTTTTGAACTCTTGCCAAGCCTCTCATTCAAGCTACTGTATTTTTCTCTCATTTCAACCCCCATTTCCGAAATTATTTTTTCATATCTATTTTTCTCCTAAAATCAAAGCAAAATCAGTAAGTTTTAGATTCTATTTGCTTACTTCTTCAACACTAGCATACCTTGTTGAATTTTTTTTCCATTTGCCGTACTGCCTGTTCTTTTCGAAGTCGATCAGAAAAAATAACTTCTATTCTTTCCGCTTCAGAATCATTATTTTCCTTCAATTCCTTTGCTTCTATATTAAGCTTTTTATATCACCAAAAGTATTAATATTATCAACCGCCAAATTCAGATCAATTAGATTGCCCTGCATGCCTTTGTAAAATAAGAGAAAATTAAATAATTTACATTTTCGTTATAATGAGTCGGAGAATTTATCTTCAGACATTTTTTAATCATATTAAAAGTAATGAGAAAAACTAAAATATAACAAGTTATTAAAGTATGATACTTATCTATTGCATATGATTCAATTTATAATATATTAATAATCAAATATATTTAGTCTTTGTACATTGAATATATTTGCTTACTTGTTATTTCTGTAGCTAAATCCTTAACTTTCTTTTCATATACTAGAGAATTACTATACTCTGAAAGTGCATCATTACAAAGGTTGTTTAAACTATCTATTTCATCTGTCAATTCTCCTATTTTAAGATGTAAGGTACCCATATAGTAACGCTTATCTTGTACAAATCTGTTGACCTGTCCTCTACTAGTAGCTGTACGAACATTTCCTAGTTTTATACCACTTTTTTGGGATGCAATCTTGTCTTTCTAAAATAAAATATAAAACTATTATACCTACATAGTTAATGGAATTCACATGTTTTAAAAGCTATGATCAAAATAACAATTAGTTGATTAATTATCGCAATAAATATATAGTTCCAAACCAACTTGGTTTCAAAAATGGAGGATGTGTTACAACTAAGCTATCATTTGTATTAAATTCATTAGAAAATCAAATGCTTGTTGATTGGGTATACTCAGCCTTTCAAAAGACCTTTGATAGAGTTAACCATGGATAATTATTAAAAAGCTTCATGCTGTTGGAATATAAGATGAAATATTCATTTATTTATTTCTTAAGGTTAAGTGAAAAACATTACTGTATCATCGATGTCCTTTAGCGTTTCTATTTGGGTCCACATTTACTTGACCTCTTTAATAGTGAGATTGGTAAAATATTCACAGATGTAAATTTGTTAATGTTTGCTGATTATTTAATATTTTTTTAAAGCAATCGAGAACCAAAGCAATGTTTTAATTGTGCAAGAAAATCTTAATCAAATATTCACATGAAACGATAACAATAGATTACATATTAAAAAATGTCACTTCATTTCATTCAATAAATAAAATCAATCAAATTTCAATTTAGAATAAACAATATTAATACTAAGAGTCGGTTTTATGGATTCCTAAAGATCCCACTATCAATCACGATTATCAGTGAATTCAAGCCTCTGTTAACCATTTTATTAATAAACTTGATATAGATTTTTTTAAGATTCCTTAGTTAAGATTAGATCAGTTTAAAAAAAAAAAAAAAATTAGAGTGCTACCATCAGTAATTGACTGACAAAATTTTTCTTTAGTACTATCTTAACTACTAATTTTTTTATTCTGTTATATTACTATCATAACCAGTCAATAATAACTAATTTACACTATATATATATATATGTATGTATGTATGTATGTATGTATGTATATCGTCCAGGAAGCACTTAACCCCATAAACATGGAAATAAATGCCCGGAAAACGAAAATAATGAAGATAGGAAGAAGAGAGAACCGAATTGGACGAGTCATCGGGTTAGGGACAGAACAGATTGAGCACGTAAAGAACTTCAAATATCTAGGCACACATTTAAATGAGCAGGGTTGGGTGGACGAAGACATAAAGGAAAGAATGAAGTCTGGCGGAAGATGTTTCCTATCTCTTAAGAAGGGCTTCATAGGCAAAAGAGAGGTCTCCAAACATACAGAAATACTAATATACAAAACAACCGTCTGACCTATATTGACGTATGACAGCAAATTCTGGGCCCTCACCACTAAACATAAAAGACAACACCAAGCTATGGAGATAAGCTACTTGAGGAAAGTTGAGGGTGAGAGGAAGAGAGACAAAATAAGAAATACCATAATAAGATACAACCTTGATGTGAGATCGGCCAAGGATATTGTTGAAGAAATTCAGCTAAGATGGTACGGCCATGTCTCAAGAAGGAGCAACGTATGAGGTGAAAGTAGAGGGAAGGAGACCAAGAGGAAGACCTAAGAAGACTTGGGAGGATGGGATCAGAAAAAGAGATATAGATTGGAGAAAAGCGAGAGAAATGGCGCAGAAAAGATTGCCTGGATCAGCCTCTACCAGTGAACCCCTCACACACTGCTGTGCGGTAGAGAGGAAAGATGAAGAAGAAGAAGATATAAATAAATTCGAGTGTATGTACATGATATGATGTGTGTGTGTGTGTGTGTGTGTCTTATATATATATATATATATATATATATATATATATATATATATATATATATATATATATATATAATATATATATATATATATAAAGAGAGAGAGAGAGATATAGGTGATTGCCAGAATAAATATGATTTTTACATGTATATACCTGCAGTGAAGTAAGATCTGGAGAGGAATTATGTATATTGGGTTGGAAGTGACTTTATTCTAAAATAAAATAATCTAGCTTGAGATCCTCTATTGAGAACTATTTAATGAGTTGGTATATACCATTATTAAACAAACCAAAAAAAATATATATAAATATATATATATATATATATATTATTGATAGGGTGGGTGTGTGAGTACTTATATATATAGAGAGAGATCAGTACTAAAATTATTATATCTCCTAAATTAAATTACCATTGCTTTAATCACTAAAGAGTTCTTTGCTTCTTGTTCTGGAAGTTTCAGCCCAGTAGTTAGATTAGTTCTGGCAGTTGTAGGATTTATAGGTCTGCCTATAGAAGAATACAGGCGTCCTGCTGTTGGCTGCCGTTCCTAATTAACAAAAACAAAACATTAACGATTAGTCATACTTAAGTACAATCATAGAAATATTTTTTTTGAGATGATACTTATTTTGAGATGAGTATTGGTTAGACCCAACTGTTTGAAATTTAATAAATTTGTTTAATTTTTTAAAATTAAATAGCAACATAACAAGAAATCTGAAATATATAGAGGAAATTATAAATGATATTTTAAATTAAACTGTATTATAGACTTTCAAAACTAGTTAAACATTCTTTGTGTTATATTTATTTTTTAACATTCCTTATCTGCACAAGCTGTCATTTGCATTGATAACGTGATAAGTAAATAATAATGCTTAATTCCTGAAATTTGACTCAAATTGACATATACTAATCATGCTAATATGCACATTTTAAAAAAATGATTAAAATTTTCTGAAACAGACCCTTTAGATTTATGTATATGTATAAACACACCTTCTATGTAACTATGAATCATATAACAAATTAACGCAACAATAACAGCATATTTAAATTTTGTTTTTATAGAATTTGCCAATTTATTCAAAGAATTTCCATGACATGCCAATATTACACAAAATAGAACATATAGAAATATTATAGTAGTTACACTTGAATTAAATAATATATAGATATATATTTTATAGACAGCGATATGAAAAAAAAAAAACACACAAAAAAAAACACGAAGTGATGTCGGTATTTAAAATCTTACTGTAAATGCTGTAGAACTGAAACCACTATGTGATTCTTCACTCCCCGTAGAAGAAGTTCTCTCTTTCATCCTACCACTTCTTTTCCTGACAGTATAATCTGATTCCATTATATACAACAATTACAATGTCTAAATCATTAATATCAACTTTGACAACAAATTAATCATTTGAAAAGAATGTTCTTTGGCTTCGATTTACGATAATGTGGAGGACAACATCGTTTGTACTATGGTAGCCAAGGAAACGGACCTGCCTACATATATTTTATGAGTTATGAATAAAACAAGTTTTTTTTTTTCTTATAGCTCCTTTGTAGCAATATCCAAGATGTTTATGGTGAAATATATATTTAAATAATTAATATATAATGTGAAATGTATAAACGCATTTATGTATTATAGATGGTAATAATATACACAATAGGTCTGTTCCCTCAGATAATTTTTTCAGGGATCTGCCAGATCATGCGCTGTACATTTTATTTCGTTCTAGTCGGGACCTGTTAGAATGGAAAAAAGTTTATGGAACATATCCTGCCTTATCTCAAGTAGGGAATAGACCTTACATCTTTCATCGATTTACCAATGATTTATCAGAAATAAAGAATTTATTAGTTTTCACCTATTAAATTATTCACTCGAGTGGAGTTTGGAGATTCAAGATATACGTTGTTAACAATTCGTTATTTTCCAGAATAAAATAATTTTTATTTGTATTTCATGAATAAATTAAGTTTTCTCTTTGTTCCTTGTAGTGCTTAAATAACCTTCAAGATTGGTTGTAACCTCCCGTTATGTACCAAACTTTTTTTACTACTAATGGTAGAATAATGTTTTAGTTTAATGTTGTATCTGTTATAAATTTAGTATGGCTAACATGAAATTACTTTGTGATTATAAACAAATTTTATCCAAATTTTCTGATTGTAAGTAATATTCTTTCATATGAGCATTGGGATTGTTAAATGTTTATGGATGTACTATTTATTTATTTAAAAAAAAATATATCTGTTACTAATGTTATTTTAATTTTTCCTTTACCTCTTCCTTTCTTTTCATTGTCATTCCTTCCCTATGCTGGTTATAGTAGCTGAATAGTGATGCTACTCATTTATATCTAAGCTTGTCCTCTTGATGTAATTTGTTACTTATGCACTCTCATACACTCACACTCACATATATTCATAGGTTTTTATATTCTGATTTTAATGGAATTAGCTAACTAAAGATTAGATTGCTTTAATGTCCTGTACATTTATCAATGTATTCTATTACAATTTATCAAATTATTTTATTTTTATTTTTGTTATATAAGCACGCATATTATAGTAGGAAAGTAGTTTTTTAAAGTGTTTTTGCATTTTTTTGTATTATTGAGCTTTTGTAAAAAAAAAAAAAAAAAAAAAAATTGTGTTCATTTTATTGCATTTAATTAGTTGGGATCTTAGTTACGTAGTACATTGGTTTTTATATGATTTATATTTATTATTGGAGTCAAGAATAGATAAATAATACATTATTCTATTACCATTCTTATATTACAGCTTGACGTTTCCTTTATTATTGGTGCATATGCCCAGTAGGAATGACTTGATGACTAATTTGAAGTTTTGCTGCAATGAACTTTTATTTGAAGAGGTGTTAAAGTTAAGTTTAACCCTTATTTTGGTTCGTCGATTTGGTCACTATTACAAATGCCCCCATTTATCATAGCGATTAATGGTTCATAATGAAATTTTTAAAATATCACAAGCATTAAATTTCCTGTTTTTACTTATACTAATAGGTTAATTTTCAGATTGTTTAGCATACCAATCTGTGATTGCTAAAAAGGGAGTATTAAATCGGAGCCGACTTAAGGGTTAATAATATTATAAAAATATTCTGGTTCTTATAAATATTTTTTATGTCTTAAAATTTCCCCTAATTGCTGTTATTTCAACTATAAAGACCATTCCTTGTTTATTTCAATTCTATAATTGTATGATTTTATATATATATATATATATACATATATTGATCATAACAGTTATAACAAAAAAGAGAAAAAAAATGAAGTGGACCTGATGGACCAGATTTTGATAAATAAAACTTCTAGTTTCTTTGGACGAGTCCTAATAAATTTAGATTATTTCAATTCTTGGACTGCTGTTCTGATATAGATGTTCAATATATTTATCTATTAATATCATTTTGCTACAGTAATTCATTATGACTACTTTATTTAACTTAAATGTCACTAAATATACAATAGTCAGTTCAAAAGAATTACCGAACTTTGTTGGGGGAATGCTGTCTTAAACATATTCACAATCAAATAAGTAATCTATATTTTATCTTGTGCCAAGGTTCCGGATTAAGCTTTAGGATTTGAAGTAAGGTAATCTTCACGATGTTGCCTACATTTGGTATGGTATCCTTATTTGAATGTGGTTTTTTCTTTGACCACATCTCCCTACCAACTTATAATTCATTCAACGGTAAAATATGTATATATAACATGGTAATAGTACTGATCCGTGCGATTTTGTTCTGTATTATAAAATTAAGTCAATTTTAATATTTTAAAATTTCAATAACAATAAAATTAAATAATTTAATGAACTATTCGATCATATTATTATTATTCTATACATTCTGTCAATGGGCAGGTTGGAAAACACTTAAAATGTTTTGTTTTATTAAGTATTAACAAATGACAACCATATGGTGTTTGGCTGTGAAATCAAAGTATACCCATAATAATATAAAATATAATAATATTAAGTACATTGAATGGTAGGCTGGATGAGAAAGGTGTTAACTCACAGATATCTTCCATTACTCGTCATGATTTAGAGAAGAACTTGCCTAATCACTTAGTGTGAGAGGGTTTGGAAGATAATAAGAATATATATACACTTAAAAGAGTACAAATTGACTTCCATTTCTAACTGAATTACTTTATTTCATAAGCTTTTCATATTTGTCGACGTTTCGGGCCTGTTTCCCCATTTTCAAGACTTATTTTTTTCATTTTATAATTGCTATTTCATATATCACCCATCATTTTATTTCATAGCACACTGCTATTTTACCTTATTGGTGTTCATTGTGTAGTAGTAGTAGCAGTGTGCTATGAAATAAAATGATGGGTGATATATGAAATAGCAATTATATAATGAAAAAAATAAGTCTTGAAAATGGGGAAACAACCCCGAAACGTCGGCAAATATGAAATAAAGTGATTAAGTGAGAAATGGAAGTCAATGTGTACTCTTTTAAGTGTTTATATTAAGAAAAACTTCCTAAAAATTTAAAAAAGAAAAGAAAAGAATATATATATTTTTCAGGAGGACCTTTTTTCAGCTCAACAACTTATTCTCTATGAGGTTCTATAACACAATCATTACTTAATGTTTGGATATAAAGAGTTCAAACAAAACATGAATGGCCCTGATAGTAGAGCTGTATTATTACCAGATTGCAATGCAGCTGTATTTTATTTGAGCCGCTAATATTCTGCATAAGTATCAATTATAATATGAAGTCTGAGCTTAGCCTTTTTTTTTTTGTTTGGGGAAATAGACAGTTTTATCTCTGGTCCATGGTCAACTAGTCTTCTATTAGTTCACAAATTTTTTATGCTAAATATTCTTCCATTGGAACTGGGACCTGAGGGGATATCTAATTAACTACTGAAATAATGAAAAAACTGTTCATTACTGAAAATTAAAATTATGGTCCCAAATAATAGGATATAACTTCACATTCACTGTGTTTCTCTTACAAGTGAAATCTTATCAGCTATTGAATCTGTGAAACCTGTATTTTTTAAGAGATCTTGATTCATTGGCTTCATTTTTTTCAAGATGAGATGCTCTCCACATTCAATTATTATCCCTTATATAATATTTTACAATTATTGGTGTGATCTCCTATTTTAGGCTGTTCAAAAACATTTCTGTCTATTAATAGTATAGCTAATGATTTTTTTTTCCCCAGTAAGTGAATGCTAAATGGTGACTAATTTGTATTTTAACAAAATACTTTTAAATGATAAAAAAAAAAGAACTAAAAAATTTAAAAAATATATATTATTTATGTTATCATTTTAAGTATTCATATATAAATATATTTTGACCGCAAATCTAATAATTAATAATTATAATAATTAATCCAAAATTAATGTATATTTTCACTTAAATTATATATTTATATTCATTATTGGTGTCCCTGATTACTTGTTTTGTGACTTGATAGTTACCTCATGGAAAATAAACTGAGAGATGACAATGAAAATTGGATTAATTAAACACCATAGTAATAATTTCTTTCTAAAGGAGAAAGAATGGGGCTAGGCGACCATGTATGTATGTGTGTGTGTTATATATATATATATATATATATATATATATATATATATATCGTGTCTTTCCACTTAGTCACTATCACCAACAATGGCTCTTGACTTTAGTACGTAATGAAGGATATATTTTTTCTTGATCTATGGTTATAGAAGAGATAATTTAGCCAGGATCATGCTGACATTTTCTCTCTGAATTGAATGTTCAGGTAATAATTTTACAGAGACTGGGCTTAACCAGGAGAATGCTTCTTTTACTGCATATTAGATCTAAGATTGATAGATTAAAATAAATTCCGTCTCAACAGGACTTGAACTGGTGACTCAGGAGTTGAGCTATCCAGACCGGACAACTGCAAATCTTGATTTACAATCATTTACTACTTAACACAAGTAATATTTAATAAGGTTTTTTTACAGTAAATCTATATCCTATTTATTTAGTATTTTGACATTATCTTACCTTATGACGACATACTCTTTGAAGATATTGTCATATTATTATTATTATGTATTTTTTTATGCATTCATTAGTGTTTTTTTTTATGCTGATATACGTACTGCTGGAACTAGTTCTCAACCAATAGTGATTCTAAGCTGATGGTGGCTTAACCATTGAATAAATAAAACTTGTAGATAATCTTTTAATAATAATATTCTAGAAATGCTAAATTTAAGCACATGAATATTAGTGAAAATTTAATCAAGAATAATCATTTAACAGTTTTTTAAGTCATTATAATGGTAGAGGGACACATTTTATTAGCAGACCCTGAAGGCTTCTTGTATAAGAAATATTTCTAGGAATTATTGTATGTTCCTATCTGTTTGTCTGCCCAAAATGTATGAAGTAGTTTTTGCATTATGGAATAGGTAATTTTATTTTTTGAATAAATATTTATTTCCTAAGTATAAATTTTCTGTTGCCAAAATCGTAGCCTACAACTTTAAAATGTGAATGAAAAACGTGTAGTCAAGGGAGCAGCGTGGCCTAGTGGATAGAGCATTACTGTTCTCCGGTTCCCAGGTTCGAATCCCGGCTGAGGCAGAATTATTTATTCGGTTATTTCAGCCGTGAAGCGAACCTGGGGTATGGAGACCCTCCAGGAGCACACCCGAGAACGGAACATTATTACTTTACTATCAGAAATTAAAATGCGCTTGTACAATCAATAATCTGATTGTAAATAAGAATATAACGTTATGCAAAATTATTCCAAAAGTCATCGTTTCATTTAAATTAATTATTTTTCTATAAATTCAAAGTAAAACATTAATAAGTGAACGTTACATTTGAATATGATAAAATTAAAATCGGGCAAGAAAAAAGTGAAAATTAAACTTGGAAATATATTTAACAGTTAAAACCAGACAATAAAAAAATATGTGACAGTAAAATGAGTGAATTATTAGATGAGAAGCAATTTGACAAACTTGGTACGAGCAAGCTTGTCTATTTCGTCAAGGTCGTGAAGCGACCAAGGAAAGTATATTGATCGCTATACTTTTATTATTGTTAATTACTATTATGTATATATAATGAAGTAACATCAACATAAATGTGGCAGATCAATGGTTACTCAGAATCAAAGAGGCTATGAAACCATACAATAATGTTGCATGTGATATACTGATTGAAAACAATACAAGCTTTATTTGGACTGTAGCATGGGTTGAACCAATAGGGGATTTAATAGCTTAGCAAATACAATGTTTTTTTTTTTAATGAAAATTGAGTCATAATAAGTGGAATGTGAAGTCTTATTTAGAAAATGTCAATTTACGTTGCGTTGGATTGATTATAATTGTGTGGATTCGGTATTGTTCTATGCTAAAACCTCTTACGAATTTTTCTTATGTTGCATAGATGGTTCTTCAGGATGGAAATTCATTGGCCAAGAGCAAAATAGCCTCATTCTTGTTAGTTGGGAAGAAACTTCGTCTTTATCGCCAGATGCTACTGGATTCATAACTTCGATTGGACTTTTTAATGTTTCTTCAAATGAACTTGAGGTGAGTTCAAATGCTGTTTTTAGTAATTAAGTAATAAAGATTGGTATGTTATACACTTTCATACTTACGACTGGCAACAAATGAATCAGATTGAACATAAAACTTTTATATAGAAAGATGTTTTAGCTTCCTTGTTTAGAAATGGAATCAAAGAATGCTCAGTTATTAAAAACGAAAAAAGAATATTAAATTTTCCATAATAATTACTCTCAGTATTATTAACCTGCAAAAGACCAAGCAATCAGAATGATCAGTGCATTGTTATGTTTTCAAAAATATACACACATTGTATAGTTCTAGTGATACATTTTTTACTTCATTTAGGACTTTAAAGCAATGATTAATAAACTCCCCGTCAAAAGTATTGCAACACTTGGAAATATTTGAATTTTACAAAAGCGTTCTAATTTGTTATATTAAAGAAATTACGTATATAATAAAGAAAGGTTCTGAAGTCAATAATAAACATTTTTAAACTGGAAATAAACAAGTTTTATTAAAATAAATTACAATATTTCTTCCAAAAAACAAAAAATTTAGAAAACTTACTTTTAAAATTTTCCTTTTTTACAATTTTAACTTTTAAATTACAATTTCAATTTTTAATATACATTTAATAAGACGTATTGCCCCCCCCCCCCCTGGCTTGAATGACTGCTTCTACCCGTCTTGGCATACTTGAAAAAGATTTAGAAGAAAATCTTGGGGTATATTGTCCCACTCCTGAAAAATGTAACGCAATGATTTGCCTTCTTCATAGAGAGTGATGATTCTTACCGAATCATCGTGACTTAAACGATTCATCGTGAATATAATTAATTGTTGTTAGGTTCTTTTAATTAAAATGATCCATTTTCATTCAACTCATTTGACTTCTTATTTTCTACTCCCTACGTTTCGGCTTTTTGCCATTTTCAAGGGATCTTTTAATATTCCATCATTATGCACTCATATAAATATATATTTTGTCACAATTTAAAAAAATAAAAATAAAACTATTATAGGCTGACCAGCCCTGTCATGGTTGTTATTATCCACTCTTGAGTAAATATATATAAAATATATATTTATATGAGTGCATAATGATGGAATATTAAAAGATTTCTTGAAAATGGCAAAAAGCCGAAACGTAGGGAGAAGAAAATAAGAAATTAAATGAGTTGAATGAAAATGGATCATTTTAATTAAAAGAACCTAACAATACATTTATTCATTCGAACAACTTTTAATTGTAATAAAAATTAATAATTAATTGTTTTTACTAGACTAAAGAGAAAAGAGAGAACAGACTTGAGGAAAATAAAAGATAAACAAGGACTGAAAGGAAATTTGAAATGAATGAAGCAAAATCCCATCTTCTGTTGGTAAACAGTGAATAAAAATGATATGTCTAATCCCTAATATCTCTAATTTAATAAATAAAATTACTATAAATGCAAACAAAGTCTGGATTAAGGCAAAAACCAAGAAAATCTTGAGAATTATGGGCGTTGCAATACTTTTGGCGAGGAGTGTCTTTAACTAAATTATTAAACTTTAAAACAATGATTAATCTCTTAGTATATTGGTAATTCTTAAATAAATGCTTTCATCCTCTCAATGGCGAAAAGTTTCCTTACCTAAATGACATGGTAAATGACTTATTTAAAATAATATATATATATTAAATACCTACTGGGTTCAATACGAGGAAAGAAGAAAATATAAAACAAAACAAACTAGTATGATAAATAAATAAATTTTAATAAGGTGTGGATTCTTTAAGGTGAAGGTCAACTTCTGTGAATAAAATTGGAGGCTGGTT
This sequence comes from Piezodorus guildinii, assembly GCA_023052935.1. NCBI lineage: Eukaryota > Metazoa > Arthropoda > Insecta > Hemiptera > Pentatomidae > Piezodorus > Piezodorus guildinii. The sequence goes on along the minus strand of CM041295.1, from coordinate 20,217,866 downwards.
TATAACTTTACTACTCTTTTATTGAAAAAAAATAATGCACGACGTTTCAGCTAAAATGCCATATTTAGGTGCAAAGGAACAAATATATCTAAATAGCTAAAACAGAAATGTAATGAACGTGTTTGGCATAAAGACTCTTGCTTAATACATTATTCCTTCCAAAACAATATTTCTAGCCATCGGATTCTGCTATAATTTAAATCCTCAGTCCACTTGCTTGAAACAAGATCGCGCCATTCCGACCTTTATATGCCATCCCACAGAACTAAAGCCTTCGATCGATCCTTTCTTGCCCGTTCCATTACATTCTGGAATTCCATTCCTTCCAATATACGTCATGCTTCTTCCTTATCCACATTCAAATATCGCCTTTTCCAACTCCTATTATTCCAAACTGACGCTTGTTAATCTTTAATTTTAAATTAGATTTTTCATTATAAAGAATGAATATCCTATGTTTACCTTCTTATTTATTTTTTATTTTATTTCATATATACATGTATATATTATTATTTTTGGTTAGAGTGTTCAAAATTAGTTGTTTCTTACTTTCAATTTACTATTTGTTTACTTTACTTTTTTTATGCTTTTTCTTATCTTTGGTAGATAGAGATGTGTATGTACATACATTTATATAAATTTCTTTTTCTACCTCTTTTACCTATGTACATAATTATGTCTATTTAATGTTATCTGGCCAGATGTGCTACCTTTAATTGTAAATTTCATGTTATTCTTAAGGGACAAAGTACCAGAATACATTTTTTTTTTCTATTTCTATAATTTCTTTTATGAACTAAGGATAAAGATGAAAATTGTTGGACTTTTGTTTGCTCTGATTGATTCTAATAATTTCTTATGTGTTTGACAGGTCTTATATAAATTTGATAGAAGCATAAACATAATACAAGCATCCATCAATGAAACGAAATCGGTTTTAGGTAAATATTGAACTATGTGGTGGTTAAAATGTATATTATAAAATCTTAGAATGTACCTATATACAAATGAGACGTTGATTTCTAAAAGGTACTAAAGGACATATTTTTACGAAATCGATATTTCGACACATTTGTATTGCATTAAGTTTAGGTTTATCGAAATATAGTTAAATATTGTTTACCTGTAATTTAAAATATAAATGCATCAGTTAAATTCACAAAACAAAATAAGTACCTAAAAATTAAAAAAAACACTTTATTATACATACTTATCTTTATTATTATTTTTATTACTTATTTTTAAGTTTATATTAAATATATTATTTACTGTTAATTTAAATGTTTTGGTACTTGTCGGTTGAACGGGCCACATCGAATCAGCTTATAGTTAATCGATCATATGATTAAGGAATGACCTACTTGATTTAATAAGGTTATACCATGATTATTTACAAAACAAATAATAAATATATATATTACTAAATTTATTAAATTTAATTATAAAAATCTGTTATATTGGGTTGTTTCACATGAAATGTCCGTTTTAATAGTTTCTGAAGTACTTAAAGGATTTTGCAGGTCTCTGTGGTTTTCTTCCGAACGTTTACATATTTAAAGTAAACAGTTACTAATCTTCTAACTTTATATTATAAACATTAGCTTCCCAATTAATTACCCACTTTTTAGTATACCTTCAAATATGAACATGGAAAACACTCGATTTTCGACCTTCATTGGTTACGATATTGCCTCTGCGCAAGGTTAAGGTTTAGGTTTAGGTTAAGGTTTAGGTTAAGGTTTCGAGGGATCACTTGTAGCTGGGCGGCTAGCGTAACAGCCTCCCATGCCAAAGGTCACGGGTTCAAAACCGCAGGTGGTCCTAGGATTTTTTAATGGGAGTAAAAAATCCTTAGTTACGCCGTCCTTCGGAGGGGACGTTAAAAGGTGGTCCCGAGCCTGTGCGATGTCAGGTACTCGTTAAAGATCCCTATCCTAATAAAACCTGGATAGGCAAAATTTAGGACTCCCACTGTAGCATCGTCCGATTAGCCATAGTTGCATAAAAGTGACGTTAAACGAATAAACAAACAAACAAACTCGATTTTCGAGTAATATTTTTGTACGAGTTTAAACTTGGCCATTCAGCAGCTGAGGCCACTAGAAATATTTGCAAGGCGTTTGGGGAAGGGAGTGTTAATGAACGGACCATATTGGGAAAGTAAAAAAGCTCGATACATGGGTACCTCATGATCTCACTGAGCGGCAGCAAGATCCCATGTTTCAAAACATACCGTTCAAAAATTGAAAGAACTGGGCTACAATGTTCTTCCGTACCCAACATATTCTCCCGACTTGTCTCCAACAGATTACTAATTTAGACAACTTCGTCAAAGGAAAACTTTTTGAAAATGATGATCAAGGGAAAAGTGCGTTTTCAGATTTTGTTTCACTTCAAAGCTCAGAGTTTTTCAGTTCGGGGATAAAAAAGTTGGTGTCACGTTGGGAAAAATGTGTAGAAAAAGAAGGTAAATACTTCGAATAAAATTATCTTGTTTTCATATCGTATTTCTAATAAAAATCCTTTACCTTGAAAATGGACATTCCTACGGACCATAAAACGCACTTTTCACTTGATCATCATTTTCAAAAAGTTTTCCTTTGACGAAGATGTCTAAATTCCTGAACAGGTGGTAATCTGTTGGGGACAAGTCAGGAGAATATGGAAAAGTATAGCAATCGTGAAAATTTTTGATTTTCAGTTTTCAACGAAATACACCCTGAGTCCAAATGACTAAGTCACGCAAGAAGGTCTGTGTGTGTGGTAAGTCCACACACAAGTGTGGTAAGTAAATTCCTGAACAGGTGATAATCTGTTGGAGACAAGTCGGGAGAATATGGTGGGTGCGCAAGAACTTCGTAGCCCAGTTCTTTCAATTTTTGTACGGTATGTTTTGAACTAGCGTTGTCGTGTAAGAGTATAGGACCCTTCCGATCGACCTTTACCAATCCAGGTTGTTTTTATAATAACTTTGTGTGCATTTGGTCAATTTCATTGCAGTACGTTGCAGAGGTAATGGTTTCACCTCTAGGTAAAAAGGAATAATGAATTATCCCACCCATAGACCACCATACTGTAACCATCAATTTTTCAGTTTAACCACTGCCCTGACCGACGCTGATTGTCATATGCGATCCATTTTTCATCGCAGGTAATTATTCTTTCAAGGAAAGGCTAGGTTTTTGGCCTCGCAAGCAAAGAAACGGTCTCAAGGCGTTTTGAAGGACAAGTTTTTCAAGTCCGTATTCCCAGCTGAAAACTTAGTAAACCAACGGCGAATGTTTCGTTCATTAACACTCCCTTCCCCAAACGCCTTGCAAATATTTCTAGCGGCCTCAGCTGCTGAATGGCCGAGTTTAAACTCGTACAAAAATATTACTCAAAAATCGTGTGTATCCATTTTCATATTTGGAGGTATACTAAAAAGTGGGTAATTGATTGGGAAGCTAATGTTTATAATACAAAGGTAGAGGATTAGTAACTGTTTACTTTAAATATGTAAACATTCGGAAGAAAACAACAGAGACCTGCAAAATCCTTTATGTATTTCATAAACTATAAAAACGGACATTTCATGTGAAAGAACCCAATATAATAATTTGCAGCGGTTTTTTTTTTTTTTTTTTTTGCAGCGTTGGAATAATTTCATGCAACTGAAGAAAATCTCCTGCACTTTCTTTGCTATTAATTTTTCTGAAAATATATTTTAATGTATACAAATTGATACATGTGATTTAAGCACCATGCTGATGAGGGAACATGTAGAAGGTGATCAAACATATGATCGATTTTACATATTCAAATTCTATGTAGCTCGTATAACCGACTAGCATCAATTAAAAAAAAAAAAAAAAAAAAAAAAAAAAAAAAAATATATATATATATATATATATATATATATATATATATATATATATATATATATATATATATATATATATATATATAGTTAAGAAATATTGTAGGATACAATAGAAAAAGGAGAAAAACAAAATAAAAATGTGCAGTGATCAAAGTACTTAATCAAATATAAACATAATTTAATTTGCCTTAAAGCACAGGCACGTTAAATTAAGTTTCTCCTCAACTAAGTGTTTTAATGACTGCACCCAGAATTATCGTCTCCTAAAAAAATATGAAAAATATGACATTTTTTCTATGTGTTAATAAAAATTGTTCCTTTTTTTTACTTACATAAAAAATGTATCTTTCTACATCATATATATTGTTTATTGATTATTATGTGTGTTTGTAGTAACCCAATAGATATTTGGGCAGCATGGCTTATATATAAATCATTTCCATCTTTCGATTGATGAAGTACTAAATCCATTTGTGTTTTTTCAGTATTTGTCGAAAAGTTAATGGAACAAAGAGGGGAAACGACTGAAATATCGCATTTTTATGAATTTCATATTATTAATGTTAAATCCTTCGACTGCATAAATTCTGATATAGATGTCAAAAGTGCTCATCAAATTATGGCACAATTTTTATACAGGAAAAAAGTGGGGATTGACAGATTTTTGATATTTGTTCACCTGGAAGGTAATTTTTTTTCTCTTGCTCAGTGACCCTGTGCAAGAGGAGTTTATTACAAGGTTTAAATACCTCATGCTTCTCAGCGTGATATATGTTTGAGTTGTACGGTTTTATATATTTTTAATTAAAATTTTGCGTTTTGTGAATGTAAATAATCTCTACAGTATATGTTTTGTTTTGCTATTGTTTTTTGTACCTGTATTTGTTTTTGTTTTTTGATGTATTTTCATAAATGTCATTTTATATATTTAGTTTTGGGCAAATGAGTCGACTGTTATAATCATAAAAGCTGCAATTTTAAATATAAAACATTGTTTTAACCAAAATTAAATATTAGGGAGTTGAATTCGGAAATAATTCAAGTAAAGGTGAAAACAGTTAATCTCTTTATTCTAGATTAAATATGAAACCCGAGTTTTCTTCCCTCAACGGAGGTGATCCCTGGAAGTATTTAGAGGTATTTTCTTTGTTTTTTTCCTCGTAATAAATTAAAGCTATTCATTCAATAAAATGAATCATTCGGGAACAAGGCAACAAAATCCGGGAAGAAAAAGTAACCATTTATGCTAAATGTGTTCTCTGCTTGTAAGAGAAGTTGACTAAAGATCATTTACAACCAAAGGGCTTTGGTTTTGAAGTAATGGTAGCACCCCATTAGCTATGGGAGCATTTTTGTAAAAGCTTGGCTTTGAAAGGAATTAGTTCCAGATAATGGTGGAGATTGTAATTCTGGTCTTGCTAGGATCAATATTAAGCCGAGGCTGCAGTTGTGAACTTCCCAGAGCAATTTCGATGTAAGTAATATGGCTGTATAGATTTATTTGGCAGTATCTTGCTTTATTTTGTCATCATCATCATCATCATTTTCATTTCTCCTTCTACCGCTGTTCGGTGCGAGGGTCCTGTTTATAGAGTCTGGCCCAGATGTCTCTTTCCTGTACCAACTCAACTCTCCTATTTTGATTCGTAGTGTTGTGTCTGAAAAAAATGATTTATCGCCCAAAACGCAAAAAATCGCAAAAATTCATTGTAATATCTAAAGACTAGAAGGATTGGTAAAACAAATCTTACAAACAAATCCTTGGGGTAACTTGGGGGTTATATAGTTTTTCGTAATTGTATAAGGGCGTACAAATTGCTAAATCAACTCTACAGGTGAGATTGCAATTTATATTCAATAACGAGTTTGGAAATATAATGTCTTACCTGTCTCAGCAATGCCCATTGTTAAATAAAAGCAAAAATACTTTGATCTAAATACACCTTAAACAGAATAAATGCCCATCGAATAAAAATAATCCCACTGTTGGTTATTAGGCACTTGTGTGAACAGGAATGATTCATTCATTTACTATTTATTTGTAAACACGGTATCGTGGGAAATATTAGTATTAATTGTCTAGCCAATTAATAATAAAAAGGTAAAGCACTGTAAAATTCCAAACTTTTGACTTGACTTTTGTCCACCTAAATTGGTGATTTGGCCCACTGTGCGCCGTCCTCCCAGGAGATGCTAGGCCATCCTCTGGGTCTTTTTCCTTCCGTGCGGGTCTCGTAGGTCTTCCTGGCACTTCTGTCCGGATCCATCCTAAGAAGATGCCCAAACCACCTCATTTTGTGCTCTTCGAGAATGATCTCCGTCGATTTGACATCGAGATTAGCCCGTATGGTGGCGTTCCAAATCCTATTTCTTATAGCATTCCTCTCTATTTTTCTTAGATACCTCATTTCAATCGTCTGTATCACCTGGGTTTTGTGGTGAGGTTCCACGATTCATAGGAGTACGATAGAGTAGGGAGGAATATCGATTTATAGGCAGCTAGTTTGGTCCGCTTTTTCTTCACCTCTCTTCTCACCAGGAAACCACGTATGACCATACAGATCTTTTTTGCCTCTTTCAAAATTCTCTTCAGGATCCAGTATGCTGTGTATTCGTAGGAATATATATATATATATATATATATATATATATATATATATATATATTATATATATATATACACACACAATACATAATCTTTTTTTTTTAAATAAAATTTATGTATGTGCCATTGTTTTTATTAGACTATTGGTCGCTTTGACGCAGGGCAAACCTTCTCGCCTTATAGTTAAAAAGTGACAGGGGTTATTGAAACCATATCAGTATACCTACCACTTTTTCTTCTGGCGTTTTCATTTTTTTTATTTCATTATCCGTTTGGTCCTGAGATTCCTTTGAGCTGATTTAGATATTATTACATATTAACTTTTGCTGGTATCCGTAATCAGATTAGATTTTTTTTCTCTATATAAATCGATCAAACTATTTAAGATTTTTAAAACTATTTAAAAACATAGTAAGGAACGGGTATCTCGGGATTTTTGAGGAATTATAGAAGGTGATTCAGATAAGAACAACTTTAAATACTATCTTGCTGGAGTTTTTTTCAACCATTGTTTTTACTGTTAAAGAAAGATCTATGCTTAAAAAAAATTAAATGTTTAAATTATTTTTCTTGATAAAATAATCAATAATAATAATAATAATCAATAATAAATTATTTATCAAGCTTGAATTGAATCATTTGGCGTAAATACCATAAATGATTTTCGATTCTTTTGTTTACTCATCTTTCTTTAAAATTTCAGGTATTACTCTTTATCAACTAAAAGCAGATTGCTTTAGTGATGGTATGACCAAGGTGAGGTACTTCAATTTTTATAATTTTTTTTTTATTTTATACTAGGCTCTGTTAAAAACAATTTATCTTTATTGTAAATATTTATCTGTGACGTAAATAATGTACATAACATAAACATATTATACCTCAATCGCAACAGAAAAATTCTTTTGGGTTCTGAACCAGTTCCGAATAGGAAAATAATAATTTAAAATTTTGTGTTGTTATCTTAACTCAACTAATTTATTGTATTTTTTATCTTCGACTATTGAATTGGTTCATGTAAGTTCGATCAAGTCTTTATGAAACAAAAAACAAAAAACAAAAAAAAAAAACAACTCTAGGTAGCGCCTCTAACAAAAATACGAACTTTGAGAAGGAATTTATATGAATACCCAAATGAATATCAAGACCATCATCCAGCTTTCCCAACACCAGTCAACTCCTCTTCTGCTTTGTTCTTCGAACCGCAGCCTAGGACTGATCCACTGCCAATGGAAGGTTTCCCCACAACATCAAGTCCATTGCCCAGCGACTGTCATATGTTCTGGATGTCCTTTTCCAGTCAATATTTACCCAGCATAAATAGCTGAAAGGGTTGATGTTGAAAAGGGTCCCCAAAATATGGACGAGCCAATTGTAGGACGCAGGGCGTAATTTATAATAAAAACGTATTATTTAAAGATACTAAAGTCAGCAGGTACATATGCGAGAAGCAAGTGCTTTTCTGAAGTATGAAAGATCCAACCTCCTAAAACTCCAAATTAATGATGCACCTCTGCATGGATTCTCCAGAGGTAGCGGACAGGTGAGATTCTGAAACATCGGCACATGTGCTGGGAAAATGATTCAACAACTTTCTACAAACACGCCATCACCATAGGATCCAGAATGAGTTGATGAGGCTCATGAGGGAAAATTACTTCATCTACTTTGACCAGCTATACAGTAAACCCTCGTTTTAACGACCAAAAAATTCTCTGTTCGTTATAAAAGAATTCGTTATATCCGAAAAATATATTGCATGAATATCATATGTCTTGATATAAATTCATAGGGGTTAAAAAGAAATATTTTCAATACAGCATTCGCTTTCGGGCAAATGTTTATTTAGAAACTACAAAAGCAGTTATACTTATGCACTACGTACATATATCTATCTTATTTCACATTTTACATAATACTTTATGATTAACATAAACCATCATTCAAAATACAAAAATTAACATGGAACTGACACAGTCAAAATCACAGCAATTCAAATAAAGTTGTAATAATAAAAAAAAAATTTTTTTTTTTTTTGCACATCTCGATGAAGATGCAACGGAGACATCGATTATATCTTTATTAGCGATAATCGTTGATGGAGGAGATTTTGATATCCCGTATTTTTCCGCAATTTTCGATTTCGACTCAATTTTGTTATTCATTTCTTGGAGAATCGCCAACCTTGTATTTAAAACAATGGATTTTCTCTTGACCTCTTATGAAACTCGAATTAAAGCAAGTAATAGAAGCAATAAAAATAGAAAAACTAGCTGAAACTCTAGAAACCAGAAGCTGTCACAGACTGTGAATCACAGAATTGAGCTGAATAGGAGGAAGAGGTAAGGATTCGGACAGAAAGGCGCCGTTCTTTACTAGGAATTATGACGTATCGTAATTTTTTTCTTCCTTATTTTTCGTAATAACCGAACTAATTTAATCCTGAGGTCCACAAAAGTAGTTCGTTAATTCGTTATAAGAGAATATTTCGTTATAAACGAGGAGAAAGCATATTTTTCTATTCATTTTTCAGGGGACCGTAACGATAGTTCGTTATAAACGGGTGTTCGTTAAAAAGAGGGTTTACTGTAATGCATTGGCGCGGACGACATGTTGACATCTTTGCGTTCCCCAATAACGGAAGTATAGCATTGGTCCTGGACCCTACCGTCCCATTTTATATTAACGATCACCTTGAACGCCGCTAGTCGGATTCTATATAATTGAAATATACGTCACCGTCAAAACTGTTATAGCTATGCATTTCGTTATGAAATGAGTCGTTTGAAAATATATATATATATATATATATATATATATTTTTTTTTTTTTTAGTTAATAACTTTTTGTAGTAAATGTGCCAATGATTTTAATATCTTCGTCCAACATTTTATTTGGGGAAAATAAGGCTTGGTGGGCATCCCTGAGTGACATATATATCTTAAAAAAAAATCCTGATTCTTATACTAAGTTCCTTGTTTGATTTTTTCACTACTACAACTAATTGACTTATTTTTATTCAATTTATGTTGTTTTTTTTTCAGTTGACGACGGTCGCATTAGAGACAGTTGTAAAGGTGTTTTCTTGGGCCCAATGGGATGTTGAGCATCAGTGCTTGTATTATATATATTTACAGGAAAACGACTAAGTCGGATGAATTGGGTGAACTAAAGAAAGAGGACACCTCTCCCACTTTATCTTCTTTGCAATTCAATGATGACTTTCCTCATGAAACCGTGGTATGTGTTAAACCGTATTTATTTGTTTTTTATTTTCATTAGTAATATTAAGTTATCCTTTCATTTCAGTTGAATATCCCAGTAAACTTGCCTTTGGATTTGGATTCCCCTTTCAACACATACGAAGATGAACCTATTCCCCTCCGAGTCCATAGTTCTTCCATGGATGTAATTGTTTTGTCAGATAGCCGGGGGTTCGTTTGTATATGTTACCATTACTTGTACCAGGTAAATTATTAGTTTTAGATTTGTCAGTCGATAGCTTATTCGAGCATTATACATCTCATTACATTTAACACATAATAGATTATTCGCAAATTATTTTTTGTAAAATACGTTGGTGAATCAAATATATACGAGACTTATTGTCCTGGAATCCCAGTGAAGGTGCGGGAACGTTCCCGCGTTTAGAGGTGTTGGGTAGGGATGCCAGGAGTGGGGGAAGCAGGCGGGCGCATGCCCTCGAACACACCAGTTCCCGTCGTGACGATGTCTGAGCAGGATGTATCCTCCTCGATTGCACAACGTATTATCATCAAATTTCTTGCTGCTGAAGGTATAAAACCGGCTGAAATCTTGAGAAGGTTGACTGTACAGTTCGGGGAAGGATACTTTCTCGTCTCGTGCCAGAGTGTTTGCATGGCATAAACAGTTTGTGGAGGGTCGTGATCGTGTTCAGAATGAAAGCCATGACCGCAGATCCCGCTCCAACATCACAGCAGACAATATCAGCCGTGTTCGACAGCTTATTGAAGGTGACAGACGTCTAACCACCAGTGCCATTGCAAGTGAGGTTGAGATAAGCTATGGAAGCACTTTTTCCATACCCATAGAGGAGCTAGGGTTTCGTAAGGTGTGTCAGCTGACAGCCGTGTTTTTTGACCAGCGTGGCTTGGTGCATCTTGATTTTTTGCATGAACGCAGGACTATCAATGCAGCATACTACTGCGACATTTTGAATGAATTCAGACTTGCATATCGCCACAAAAGAAGGGATTCACCGATGAGAGAAGTGATTCTTCTTCAGGACAATGCTCGCCCGCATACTGCGGCCCTGACGAGAGAAAAATTGGAGCAACTGGGCTGAAAGATGCTGGAACACCCTCTCTACAGTCCAGACTTATCACCATGTGACTTTCACCTGTTTGGCTCACTCAAGAAAGCTTTGGGAGGTCAGAGATTCATCAGTGACGATGAGGTTGAAGCCTACGTGCTCAATTGGCTGAAGACACAACCTACTTCATGCTATGAGCACGGGATTGGAAAATTACCTATGCGCTGGGAAAAATGTATTTCCAAATCAGGAGACTATGTAGAAAAATGAGGTGCACTTTTCTTTGTGTTCAAAGTAAAAATAAAAAATAAGTCTCGTTTATACTTGATTCACCCACGTATTTTTGATAACTTATTCGAAACTTACGTATTTTGCCGTGCAAATGAAAGTCGATATGGCCTGAGGTAGTCAAATCATGCCAAATTATCTCGGATATCTTGTATTTAGATTTTCTTTTTATATTAGTTCGTTTTTACAAATAAAATTCATTAGCTTTAACATAATTATCTTATTAGCTCTTTTATTCTAGAAGCCAACTTGTATTCATAAAGTTAAAAATATCCTTAATCAATAATTTTCACCAAGTATAACCAACATTATCAAGGCTTGCTGTCCAGATCGACTGTATTTCCTTGGAACTTTGGCCTCAACGTAGCCAAAGGTACTTTTTGCTAGTATTTATCATTTAACTCAGAATTCATTGGTAAGAGTTGTTTGTTTATTCATTTATCGTCACGTTGTGCTGCTATGGATAATTAGCCGATGCTACAGTGGGAGTCCTAATTTTTTTTATGTCTTATGTCCAATAGTCACCAAGATTAAATAAAACCAGAACTTTAAAAACAGAAGTGTAATCTGTATCAGTATCTAACTTCAGATACAGATTACTTGAAACTGGCAGGTACCTGCTAATTTATCAATAGAATGAGTTTTATGTAGAATTAAATAAACAATAATTTTTCCCACTTCCATATTTCCTTCCGACTCTTGGATTATGATTTGAATGAGAAAAGTACCTTTGGGGACAATGTTTGACTACTTTGAGGCCCAATTTCACCGGAATGCAGACGCTCCGGACATGAAGGACCATTGGTTAAGGATATTTGTAGATATTCGTCTGTCTATTGAATTAATGTACCCTTTATTCCTAGACTATTAGATTTATTATTTCATGTGTTCCTTTTCAATCAGATTCGATTCTGTCTTATGTAATTCTTATATTCCTTTCATCTATAAGCCCGTGCAAACACCTCTCAAACAAGGAGACTCGGAGGCTGAAGACCACACCACCGTGCACATGGGGTATTCTGTTACGCTATTGCACCATGGTATTGTGGTACACTGCAAGATTCCTGGCATTCCTTGGGCTGAGGCAAATAGACTCAGGCCGACCTTCGCTATTGGAAAGGGTATGAAACTGATTTATTCTAAATTTTGTACCTACGTTAATTTCGGATTTTTTTTTCGATACATTATCCAACATATTGTATCGACATTCATACCGTTACGCGTAATAAAACGGATTAGGTATCTGTTCAATCGAGTGGTCAAGGTTTCGTTGATTTTGGTTTACGTAGACCTCTGGATCCATTTTTTTCCCGGCTTGTATCCTGCACTGAATACAGCCTCAAGTAGGCTTATTGTGCGTCGTCCATTATCTTGTTAATACAGGTCAATTGGCTTTGTAAATCTGACCAAACTGTAATTATTAATCAGATGAGAAAGATGGTTGGGGGTGCGGTCATAAATTAGAAACACACATTTAAAACAAGTGCTAATTTGATTATGTGCCGACGTTTCGGCCTGCAATGTGGGCCTTCATCAGGGCTAAAAGAAACAAGATAACAACCAATGTAATTATATACTTAATAATGCGTTAGGTATATAATAATAATATGACAGTAATATAATATGGGATCATAAATAAAATTAAATGTAAAATTTAAATTAAATTCTAAAGAAGTGATGTTTTTCGGTTTAAAAAACGCTCATTGCATGGGACGGAAAATATGGGAACTAGAATGTTCGTTAGAGCTTTTCCAAGAAGCTATGTTATGTTTACTGATTCGATATTTATTTACTTATTATCATTTTTTTATTTATATATTTATTTATTTTTTGTACCCCAATTTTATTTATTTATTTGTTTACCTACTAGATTACTGTTTTATTTATCATTTCCTTCGACAGCTCCTTATCGTCATTCGTTATTACCTAATCGTCATTCGTTATTACCTAATATCTTTTAATCTTTACCTCGTCACTATTACTTACACTTTCCCCTTTATAGTCATACTTATATATTTTTCGCTTCCTATTTTTCTCTTTTTTTCACAAATTCTACATTTTTTTAATCTCAGTCCGCTATTTTATATTATTAATATGTATTTAAAAAAATCATTAGCCAATTCTTTAGTTTTTTTTTTTCTTCAACAAACAATCGAATCAGTAAACATAACATAGCTTCTTGGAAAAGCTTTAACGAACATTCTAGTTCCCATATTTTCCGGCCCATGCAATGAGCGTTTTTTAAACCGAAAAACATCACGTCTTTAGACACCGTCTCAGAGTCAAGTATGTATCTTTTTTCTTATTGATTAGGATGTTTTTTTCATCGCCTATTTCTTTCTCCCTCTTTCCATACTCATATCTTTCTCCGTTACAGATCCTGACACATAATTGTTAGTTTAATATTACATTATTTTAAAATTTAAAATTATTTTTTATTCATACTGTTTCTCTTTTTTAATGACTATGTCCTTTTTATATATTACCTATACTCTTAACTATGTTTTTAATATATTACCGTCATATATCACTTCAAAATTGTTCATATTTAAAATTTTAATTGTTCACATATTTTTCCTTTGTCATTTTTTCCTTTGCTTAGTCTCTCTTTATATATTCTTATTACAATATTATCATCTCAATTCTGTTTACTTCCATACTTTATAACTATCATTTAATTTTGTTTATTTCCATACTTTATAACTGTCATTTTACTATCATTTTACATTTAATTTTATTTATGTTCCCATATTATATTACTGTCATATTATTATTATATACCTAACGCATTATTAAGTCTATAATTACATTGGTTGCTATCTTGTTTCTTTTAGCCCTGATGAAGGCCCACATTGTAGGCCGAAACGTCGGCACATAATTAAAATAGCACTGGTTTTAAATGTGTGTTTCTAATTTATGACTGCACCCGCAACCATTTCTCATCTAATTTCTCAACGGTCAACAAAAACTCCATCATTATGTAATTATTGATCAGTTCACAAAGATTAGGATCTGAAATACGGTCATTTCCAAAGTGATAAAATATCCGTATCCTGGCTATTTTTTCAGAACTGTGTATCACTTGATAGGCCGTTTCATTTTCCTTCTCGCAGAATCTGCAGATCGGTGTCTATTAAACCCATATTGTGGAGATGCTTGTCCAGCTGACAGTGTCCTGTATATAATTCTGTCACTTTTCTCAAGCTCGGCCTGTTTGTTGAGAGACTAGTGTGACTTTTCTCTTTGCAGGGTCTAAAGTTGACACTATTTGTTGTCATTTTAATTGGGTTTTTTTTTACTATCACGCTCCTAAACGAGTTTCTTACATTGAAGACAATAGAATATAAAAAGCTAAATTAATAAATACCCCTCCCTCTGAATAAGGTAAAATAATGAGAACGTTCAAGTGAATGTTTTGCCTCCCATTTTAAGGATTACGGAAGTAAATGCTAAATGAAAAACCTTTAAACACACTGAAAAAAAAACATCAACAACATTTTACTGATTAAATTCACGGTGCAAGAGAGGGCATTATATAAGGCTTATAATGATGTATAAGGGATGAATGTAAGAATTTTCCTGAAGAAATTAGTCCGGGTAGCGGTCATTAAATGAAACAGCTAAATAGTTTCAACTATTTATTGTTTCCCTCCCAAGGAAGCTTAGTTTCTTTTCTCCCACCATGCGCCCTGATGATGACCCACAATGGGGGTCGAAACGTTGGCAAACAATAAATAGTTGAAACTATTTAGCTGTTTCATTTAATGACCGCTACCCGGACTAATTCCTTCCAGTAATTCTCAACGGTCAACTAATTACATCCACAATGGTAAGAATTTTCTTGTTTACGTAATTAGTATTAAGATGTTCCAATGGAGGGAACTTTAGGAAGCATTAATTTCGCATCGAACCTTTTGGAAAGCAACTCAATCTGGAAAACTGGAAAAGCCAGTAGCTCAATCGATTTATGTCTAAATTTTAAATCGATTGAGCTACTGGCTTTTGTAAAGGAACTGTATTAAGGCATGCGTGGTATGTCTTCTAGATGATTACTTGTTCGTGTACCTTCCTGGCCACTTCATACACATGCTGGATTTGGGAATCGGCCACCAGCCCTGCTGCCATATCATGCTTCCTCATAGAGCCGAGAGCACAGAACACTGGTTCGCCATCAAAACATCCTCATCTTCTCCGACGCTATTGAACATGAAGACTTTACAGACTTATACGTTAGAGATTTCTTATGAGCTCCTCCTCAGCTTCTTTTATGACCCCAACATTGGCTTATACAATAAACTCTCAATAATTCACTACATACTTGTCCATATGCAGGAATTCGATATAATTTGCCAGGTAAATAAGTTGCTCCTTATGATTTATCTTAGCGATATTTCATGTATTAAAAAAAATCTATATATTTTAGCTGCTGACGACTATTGCAGAGTATGGTTTGAATCCAGCATTGCAGAATATATTTCACGAAATACTCGTGAGTGGGACATATGCATCCGTTCTAAAATCGTTACCATCGGAAGCTACGAAATTGTTACGTTTTCTACCTTTCACGACGATAAATAATTTGGACACAATAGAAATAAAGGTATTTCTTCATAATTTTTTATATATTGGATATTATTTTATTTGATTTTATTTCGTCCATAAACAGGCCAAAGCCCAACAACATGTGGTAAATTATTAAAAATCTCATTATATTATACGTATGTATTAATTTATAAATTCTATTTCCTTTTATATTTCAGAATTTCTCGAAAACGATGACCCTAAAGCAGGAAGCGCTCTGGAATTCACCCGTGATGCTGCTCACACCCCAGCAGAGGCTCAGTCAATTCCGTGTCGATCTCTGGACGCAGCTTTGGAATTTGATCACGGAAACTTCTTGTATATCAAGATTCAAGCTATCAACAGTCGCTGAAAAATTGATGGTTTCTTTAGTTTGTTATCAGGTATGATGGCTTAATGATTAATCCTTATACAATTCGATTTATATTGATATATTACAAGATATAAATGGGCAATACATCCAGCCCGAAGCTTTGTCCCGCTGTAGTACCCCACTCAGCCCCGGCAGTGGATTTTCAATCAATGCTTCTCTTCTGGAATGTTCCAACATTGGCAATTACAAAGCGAAACATCTACTCCCGTTCCACGAAGTAGAAAGGTGTACCGCATCGAAGCAGGAGCATGTAATATCTGTAGTGAGTAATTATTGCAATTTCTGACTTTAAAAAATGATTCGATATACTTCATAATTTATTGTTTTCAAGAATTTGAGGGAGCTAAGCATACATTTAGTAAAACATGGTCTGGAGAACCCAATGCAAGTCCATGTGGTTGCAACTCGTTATGCTGCTGCACAGCTAGAGATGTCTCGATTTTTATGTAGTCTGATTACCAAGTCCTGTGCTATTCCTGTGCATCAATTAAAAGGATTCCAGTTAATGTTAGTAATGTTTCGAAAATGTATCGTTTCGTACATCAAAACGTATAGCTTACCTGTTGCCTATTTTTTTCTTTTTTTTTTTTTTTAGTGACGAATTACCATCGATTAAGAAGAAGGTATATTTCATCATCCTTGAGAGGTATGCTTCAGCAGTGGATACCCTGGCTTATCCCACTCCACAGGGCTTCTCGTCCTTTTTTACGTATTTGACTTACAAGACGTTACCATTTGATGATTTTGTACAACATATACAGGCTAGAGCACTCACTCTGCAGATTGACGTAATGAAAATAATTTTACCTGGTTAGTGAATAGTTGATGATCCAAGAAAAGCTTTTGAAAACATTTGAGTTATAACACATGGAATGCGATTTAGAATCAGGGAGAGAAGTATTTACCTTAATTTTCGAAACGATTGTGCCACGGCTTACCAATTTCTCCATTTAAAAACTTTGAGTCACGTTTTGAAAGGATTTCGAAAAGGCATTTTTCTCGGGAAACATTTTTTTCGCAAAAAGTTATCCTAAATCCGAAAAAAAAGTGGTGGTCTGTAAGGAATAGATCAGAGAAATATGGCGTGTGTGGTAATATGACTTCATAGCCCAACTCCTTTAATTTATTCCGTGTTTGAAGAAAACGTCATTTTATTTAGTCTGTATTGAAACATGAGGTCGTGCGTTATCATGAAGGGGAATAGGTCCATTCCTGTTTACCAGGCCGGCAGTGCCTTGATCAAATTTAGTGAATTTAGTCAATTTCTTGGCAGTATGAACAATGAATCAATTGTTTTTTCCTTTGGTAGAGAAGAAAAGTTAATGATCCTGTCGATAGTCGATAGTCATACGTGATGGACTTTTCATCACAAGTTATTACGTGCCCGAAAAAATGTTTCGTTTCCTCGAAGAGACACACGTCTCTTGACGTTTCAACTTCTGACTTTCGTTGAGCTCGTATGGAACAAAGGAATCGAAATTTTTTTAACTTTCCGAACAAATTTAAATGCCTGGAAACTGTCATATAAATTGTGCTTAACTCTGATGAATGTTTCCTGTTTGTTTAACGAGTCTTCTTCCACAGCTTCCTTAAGGTCTTGATCCTCAATAGATGTTTGAGGCCGTCCAGGGGGCAGATTTTCTAATGTCGTATCTCCTAAAGGGAATTTCGTTCGCCAACCATGGGTGGTAGAACATCCTTCACCAAATGTACAATTAATATTCCTTGAGTTATGACCGAAGTTTTACTCACAAAAAGAAAAAAAAATCGCTCGGAAATTAGCGTGTTTTTATAAACGCGATTAAAGTTATACTGAAATATGTATCCCTACTTGGGAAAAATTCGAACATAGTTTGCAAATGTAGGGTTAACAAGTGTTTATTACTGACAGTAAATACATATCTTACTAGGAATGAACAGACAACGCTTTAATCCTCTCTAAAGATTTTTTTATTTATTTAAACATGTTTATTGATATTTACAACTGTATAATTATATACTACAAGTAAATGTGATGGATATAGTAATCTGACATGAAATACATGAAGAGATGCCACCCATCGGAAGCACTCTAAAAATATTTTAAACTAGAAGGTCTAAGGGCCATCTTCTTTTCAGACGCCTCGGAGGATTAGCAGGAATCGAATAGGATGATAGGATAGAAACTAGTAGGTTAGAGTGAAAATGGAGTTTTTCATGGAATGATTGATATCTGGTTCGGGCTAATTCAGTAACATATGGGATATTAAGGTCTTTATGGATGAGATTATTCGTAAGTAGCGTTAAGGATTTTACGAAGGATTTTGGATTGTAAGGATTGGATACGAGAAGAATTTGGTGGTTTAGTAGAGCCCCATAGCTCTACTCCGTAAGTCAATATCGGTCTTATGATGGCCATATAAATAAGTCTTTTGTGATTAAGTGGAAATTTGGAGTGTTTGTCCAGTAAGTGTTGAAGTAGTCGAAAACGTCGGGCAGCTTCTTGCCTTTCAGTCTTGTATGGGGATTCCAAGTCAGACGTTTGTCAAGGTGGATTCCGAGGTATCGAATCTGTTCAACAGGGGCTAGTGGAGTGTCATTAAAGGATACTGTGGGAAAGCCTCTAAAGATTAAAATTTTAAAAATGGAACATTTCGTGTGTTATAACCCGATATATTTATTTTTCTGTTTTTAGAAAACTATCTTCATATATTTCTGTACATATATATATACGTAATTTTTCTAGATCTGGGCGATGACATCGTCGGTGTAAAGAAGAAATTGAGATTATTACAGTTGCTCCCTCGATCCAGAGCTAAAAGGCTCTTAAATCAATGGTTTCATCCAGCCAGCCTTATGATTAGAGCCAGGGAACATTCCTTAGGGATTTTATCTGGATTGGAGTCGAAGATATGTGCTCCTAGAAATGTTTATATTAAAGGTATGTTTATCTATTTTATTGTCCAACATGTCATGCATATCTATAAAATAAAAATAATACACACGTGTCCGTAATTGTGACGTTGATTTCCAAAACCTACTAAAGGACATTTTTATTCAAAGTTGATATTTTCACATATTCGTATTCTAATGGTTTAGTTTTATCTAAATCCGTCATCAAATTTTATCTAAAAAACATAAAAATCCTTTAAAAAAGTATTTAAAAATTGCATTTCATTTCAAAAGGTATTATATCCATGTTTCGTTCCAAAACGTACTATATCTATGTAACGTACTATGTAAACAGATATAAACTTTCCTTTCATTTCCTTCCAAAAGGTACTATATTTCCTACTGTACGGCAGAAGCAGATAATCCCGTAATATATCACCATTAATTTATTATTTTCATCATTTTATGCATTTTTATTGGTCCATTTACCACGTCTTGAATCACCGCTATTATTTTGATCACTGGTTTAACCTAATAATCAGTTTTTAGGCTATTTGAAACAACTTAGTTTCGTCGCTTTGGTTCTTTTAGGTGGCCTATTAAATTAAGTTTTTTCATAGTATTTCTTCTTGCAGCAACATAAATTTGTTTTAAAAATTTTCAGGAACTCACATTTTAATAGAATAATGGTATTTGATGCATCAAATAGTTGGAATTAGCATTCCACGAACTTACTAAATATGTGAAGAAAATTCGTGCCTGATCTAACTTAGTAGTCGGTTTTTTTATGTTAAATAAAAACTCAAAAGTTATTATTTATCAGTATCTATGGTTAAATATTGTTTACAAGTATAGATAAATTTGCTAAATTCTCACAAATAGTAAATACAAGTTCAAAACAAACTTCATAATTACATACTTTCTTATTATAGTGCCATAAATAGATAAATTGTCCTTTGAATATTTACTATGCTTTATGAAGAATAGATAATCAATGTAATTAAACAACAAAGAAAGATATTTCTCAGGGAGAATAAGGAAATTTACAAAACTTAGTAACTAACGATATAAAGACGTTAGTTATCGGTAATGTATCAGGAAGGTTATAGTGACTGTTGCCAACTTATCTCGCGTTATATTCTTCCAAAAAGTACTATATCCCTTTTAATTCTTCCCAAAAAGTACTATATCCATGTTTCGTTCCAAAAAGTACTATATCCATATTATATTGTTTAAAATCATCGGAAAAGTGCAATAATTTGGAAAAATGAGTTGGCAACACACTTAAAAATCAACTTTTGATTTTAATAAAAAAAAATCAGGTAAATTGGTCCAATAATAAATAAATGAGAGATTTTTGCGTTTCCTGTAAAATTTTCTAAAGTGAATATAGTACCTTTTGGAAATCAACGTCTCAATTATACCACTACGCAGTAATTTTTATAAGAGGGATTGATAAAAAAAATCGTAATAACTTTGTACCTAATAATTTGGAATTTTATCCTTTTATTTATTGTTTTTTTAGAACATTACGATACTTTTGTCCTTTATAATTAATTTTTTTGCCCATTGAAGACTAGAGAACTTGAAATTTCGGTTGATCCGTAACATATTATCCATAATGCGGATTCTAGTAAATTCGTTATAAAATGATGTTTAGTTTTTACTTTTCGGAATGGGTGAAAATTTCGAAACTTAATGAATCAGAAGAATTTAAAAAAAAAAGTCTGTCTTTGTCCTCTTTCATAACCCCTTATTTGACTATGGATGCCTAGTATATGGAGGACTCTCTGGCTAAAAAATTGATGAATAGCTTCGTAACATTTATTTATGGCCTCCCCAGAGGAACACATCTTTATCACTAGTATTCTGGTATAGGTTGGGATCTATCCTGAATCCCTAAGAAAGTACCTACTTGGTGTTTTCTTATTCCAATCCTTAGGAGCCAGAAAACCTTTGTTTATCCTTCATCTCCTTACTCCGCACTCTTCCGTGCATACCCTAAACATAAGATCTTAATCTACCGATTTATATTCCTCTCATAAAACTAGTTCCTTTAAAAATTCCTTTATCATCCGTTCTACCATACTTTGAACCTCCTTATCCATCTTCCTTTCTGAAATATCATCCCTAACCACATTCAAACAGCATTTTTCTCTCCACCTTCTCAAAGATCAATCTTCCCCTCACATGTAATCTATCTTGACTAGCTATAACTAGACTAACTAAATTCATTAGAAGTTGGCATCTGCTTTTGTTTGTAACTTCATATATTACTAGCTGTTGCTCGGGACTTCGTCTGCGTCAATTTCTGTTATTATGATCGCTATTAAGAAGTTTTTAAAAGAATATATTTTAAAGTACTTCTGCGTAAATGATATTTTTAGTTTTATTTTCTTCTGGCAGAAGATTTCCTCCGCAACCCGATCTTGACAGTGCGACAAATAGTGGGCCGTGTAAAAAGAGTCTTGACGTAAATCGATTTCTACGTGCTTAAATGTTACCCCTGTGATTTATTAATTGGTATGGCAAAAGATAAATTTACGGAAAATTGAATTATTTTAATGATGGAGTTTTGTTGACCGTTGACAAATTAGATGAGGAAGATGGTTGGGGGTGCGGTCATAAATTAGAAACACACATTTAAAATAATGTTATTTTAATTATGTGCCGACGTTTCGGCCTACAATGTGGGCCTTCATCAGGGCTAAAAGCAACAAGATAATCTTGTTATATTAAAATTATAATATTAAAATTATCTTGTTTCTTTTAGCCCTGATGAAGGCCCACATTGTAGGCCGAAACGTCGGCACATAATTAAAATAACACTTATTTTAAATGTGTGTTTCTAATTTATGACCGCACCCCCAACCATCTTCATCATTTGAATTATTTTAAAATTAAAAGATAAACCATATGGAATCATTGGGATGCCAGATTTAATATCCCCATTTCCACATTTTCCACTAATGCTTCAGATTTGCAGCGTGATGGTATATAACTTAAAGCCTTCCTTAATAAATGGACTATCCAACACAAAAAGAATTTTTCAATTCGAGCCGGTAGTTTTTGAGATTAGTTATTTCTAACAAACAAACCCTTCAGCTTCATAATATTAGTATAGACTATCTGTTGCCTGCGACTTCGTCTGTGTCCATTTCTGTTATTATGATTGCTAGTAAGAAGTTTTTAAAAGAATATATTTTAAAGTACTTCTGCGTAAATGATATTTTTGGTTTTATTTTCTTGTCTCAGAAGAACATACTGATTTTCTCCGCAATCCGATTTTGACGTAAATCGTTTCCTACGTGTTTAAATGTTGGCCCCTGTGATTTATTAATTGTTACGAAAAAAAATAACTTAACGGGAAATTGAATGATTTTAAAATTAAAATGTAAATCATTTGGAATTATTGGGATGCGAGTTTAATTTCATCCGTTTTTTCCACATTTTCAACTGATTCTTCGCTCCTATGTTATATAGCCAATAACCTTCCTGGATAAATGGACTATCCAACGCAAAAAGAATTTTTCAATTCCAACCAGTAGCTTCTGAGATTAGTGCGTTCAAACAAACAAACTTTTTAGCTTTATAATATTAGTATAGATAATCATTAGCTAGCTAGATAATTATATATCTAAATGAATCCAGAAAAACTCTTTCTGTAAATTGTTCTTTATTCTAAAGAGACAAAATGTCCCAGAATAAAAATTATTTTTTATTTCATTTCAAACGTAAAACCCATTTCTTATCAGAAATGACATTACTTCAATGTAGAGTATTTAAAAAAATATATAAGGGGTTTTAACGTAGAAAACAGGAAATTTATCAGTTCATTTACACAGATTGTTGTTAATAATTAAACATTTCAAAGTGATTTAGGGATAGGAATCCTAAAAATTAGGGAGCGTCGTGGCCTAGTCGATGAGGACTGTCTGATAAGTCTGCTCCACTACGGCTCCCGGCTGTTGCAGAGTAATTATTTATTCTGTCATTTAGGCTGTGGGGTGATCCTGGGGTATGGAGACTCTCTGGCTAACATCTACCCTCTATAAACTGGGTACCCTTAATTTGGAGAAAAAAGAGAATGTGATCTCGGCCTAATCTCCCCATTGAACGGTCGGTTGCTTAGAACCTCTACGAATCTCTATGTACTGAACCTCTTCTTCGTGGGTTGTAGAGGTACAGGTTTTTAATTTTTATTTTTTTAAATTTTATTATATTTTTATTTTGTATTTTATTTTATCACGTTATTAAGAAGGGGATACTAATGGCGGAAGAATCAAGAGGGCGCACAGTGCGAAAAAAATCACTATTTAGTGGCCAAAATTCTATAACTCTTTTTATATTGAAATAAAAATATTGAATAAAAATTGTTAGTAAGAAAAATAAATAATAATAATAAAATTTCATAATAAAATTCATTGGAAACTTTCGGTTTTAGTTTTCTTTAATGTTGTTGAGGGTTAATGGTACTTAAATACCATAATACAATTTGATCGGCCAAATGCGATCGATCAGTTTTATAAATTTGACGCCATATTTTTTACCTTTGAGCAATAATTCTTTATAAATACTGTATACGTCTTAAATTCCTGGGTAAGGAAATTATAAACGCAGAAACCTCTATGGAAGCAGATAATTCGTCATTTCTATTTATTTGAATGTTCTGTAAAATGCCCCGTGTGGTAGAAGCACAACAGCAGTTGATAGGATTCCTCATAGGTGCACATGGGTAGAAGCCATGCACCCCATCCTATGAGGAGGATAGAAAGAGAGAAGGTAGATGAAGGATGAGAAATAATGATAGACCACATATTGATATTGATACTCTGATGAGCTCAGCTCTTGGGGATGTTAGTCCACTAAGTCAATAATTGATGGTGGCAGTTTGTCACCAGTCTAGTGTTTTGGCCCTAGATCAAATTACCTTGAATAGTTTATTTATTCTTATAAATCAGTTACATGGATAAAAATATTTACAATGGTATAAATGAGTTACAATATGGAATATTATTGAATACAGCGTCTTCTTATGTTCGGCTGGTGACCCAAGCAGCCGCCACTAGCGCTATCTGTGAGCGAGAGCGTGAGGCATCCGCTACAGTTCGTATATAGAATATATTGACCTATAAAAAAAAAATAAATAAATAAATAAAAAAATTAGATCAGTAACTTCGAAAAATATTAAAAAATGTAATGAGAGTAATTCGTTCACACTCACTAATAAAATACATCCCATACTCATAAATATAATCAAATAGTTTTCAATTTATCTTAATTAGATCAAGAGTTATAGAATTTTGGCCACTAAATCGTGATTTTTTTCTCACTTTAAAACGAAATTCTATTTTTAGGTTAAGTTATGAATCTTTGTCCATTGCCTTTAGTCTATTCAATAAAAACGGGAGTAGCTACGTATATCCTCATCGGTATTTATATTAATTTGTTTAGTGACCTTAAAATTTCTGATCCATTAGGGTTATTACTGGATGATAATTTTTTTTTTTTTTTTCCGCTACGATCAATAGAGATATCAACGAATAGCAATGCCTAATTGAATTAAAAGCTTCCAGAAATTTTATATTGCTTTCGTGAAGTGGAACTTTGACGTATAGAAATACAAATTTGAAAAACCTTTACTTATAGGCAAGTGTTCAAATAATGTTTCTTCAATATCACTTGCTTGTTTATATAAATGTTCGTATTCTCACTGTTATCTACTGCGTATTAAAGTCATGCCATTTTCCTTATCGGGTCACCTGTTATGTAGTTGCAAGCATGAAAGCATTTCATGACCAAGTTTAGGAGGTCCAACCCAGCAGATGGCTCTAGATTTTTTTAAAGAGAGTTGAAACGGTGGTTCTTAGCCCGTGCGATATCAGGTACTCGTTAAAGATCCCTATCGTAATTAAACCTGGATATACATATCAGTAATTCTTTTCATCGAAAATAAGTCCTGAATTTTCACTCAATAATGGATGTTGAACCTTCGTCATACTCATTTGGTTAATAAAGAAGTCCGAATAGAAAAAAACCTCTTAAATATGTTCAAATCTAAAATATTTAATATTTGTTTTTTCCAAAACATAGATCTCTTTCTCGCAACATATATAAAAATCTCGCAACGGTCACTCATCTGTCGAGTTTAGAGGCATATAGAAATTTCGCTATTTTTTTTTTTATTTTTAATATTTAGTGATTTTTTTTATTTTTAATATTTACTGATTTTTTTTATTTTTAATATTTATTTCAGCAAAACTGTGTCCTCCCATTGCTTGACATGCTAATGTATATGTTATAATAATATGGATTTTATTACATAATATTGAGCTTAAGTCAGTGATGCTTCAAAAATGCATGCATGAATTGTTATTGAATGTTTGTATTTTCAAAGAAGGTTCTCATTATTGACTTTTATAGAAACTCAAAGGGGAACCCGTGGATGAGTGGCTAGCGCGCTAGTCTCTCAGCTAAAGGTTATGAGTTCGAATCCCAGTCCCGGTAGGGCTTTTATAAGGATATAATTAAATGGTGATTCACTCACAGCCTCTTCCCCGGGTATGTGAGACCCTTCAGCCAAATGGTGGCCTCTCGCAAAAATAGGCGTAGGGAGTGATGACCATACCTAGTAAAATCTCATCGAGAATTGTAATTATGTTCTCCTAGGAGATTACACCACGCGGCCTAGGGCTTACACGGCCTGTCACGCCAGAGATATATATATATATATATATATATATATATATATATATATATATATATATATATATATATATATATATATATAACTGAAAAAATTAAAGGTGGCGTGAAGCAACTCCATCTTATCCCTAATTTCCTCCCATAAACCTGGCCAAAACTTCTCTCATATACTTTTATAGTTTTAGATGGAGGGTTGTGATAGTTTTTAAAACCCTATTGTATAAATTTCGTTTAACATTAACAAATTATTTGATTATACATTAATTATTATATAATTGAAAACTTTATTGATTTGTTTTGTTAGGATCTGATGAAATGTGCAACAGATACTCTCCATTGGATACATTCTTGGACCTTTTAACAGCCAAAGGTATTGTATTTAAATAAACCTTTTTTTTCTTTTCTGATATGGGCCAATCCATTGCCAACATTTTTGGTTTTCATGATTTTTTTACTGGCAATTCTCTATACCTTTCCGAATATAAAATCGTGGATAAAACATTTTTCTTGATAATTCATCGTTTTGCAACCATTTTAAATCGGCTTTGAAAACATTTGTTGGGAAAACCTCTTTAACTCTGATAATTTTGCAGATATAAAATTAAAAAAAAAAACAACTAATAATATGACACTCTTCACATTTTCGTCCTCGAAACTCATTATAAATAGTGAAGTAAGTGGTTTAAAAAATCTCGAAAATTAATAAAAAACATAACTCAAAAAGGTTAAAGAAATATATATTTTGATTTTCATTCATCTAATAAAAACCGTTTTTTCGTTTCAGAATTACAATTATATAATTTTTTTTAAGTCGTTGACTCCTAAAAAATGATTATTTAGCTCTTCATCTATATATAGAAAAAAAAAAACACCGTTTTTTACAATTTTTTTTTTTAGTATTTCAAAATTAATTATAATGCTTTTTTGAAAGGTGTCACTCACCGTATTTTTTCAGAAAGTTTATGTTATTCTGTACTGTAGAATTTTTGAAGTGGTGGAACAATATGAAAAAAAATAAAAACTGTTTTTTTTTGTCCGAAATCTTGCGTTTTAAGAAACTTATAGTTTTTAGATTATCGAAAAATGTGAAGGCAACTATTTTTTTGACCGAAAATACATCCTTCGTGACGAAATCCATAGAGAATACTTGAATAAGCGAGACCTTATAAGAAATGATTGATAGAGGCTAAACAGACGACGTTACAGAGCGCGTTTTGAAAAACATAGCTTTAATCCAATCATTTTGTAGAAAAATGATTGAAAATGTTTTAGGAGTAATTTAATTCTGAATTTTTGGTACACATTGTTCAATAATAATAAGAAATATAAGTTGAATGCGAGATTTCAGAAAAAATAAGTTTTTTATTTTTTTTCATATTGTTCCACCACTTCAATAAATTCGAATCATCATCATCATAATCATCACCCGCCTGAGGATAGGGCACTGCCGCCTCACACATGAGTATCTTATTACAAGGAAGGATCCGCCTCAATGTAATCACTGTAAAGTGACTTTCACGGTGAATCATATTTTTGAGGACTGTCCACGGTAAAGGAGAGAAATTGAAATATTTGGGGTGCCACGCCATGTCTCTGAGGCTTTGAGTGATAATGAAGCAACTATCAGCAGTGCCATCAAGTTTATAAAGAATATTCGTCTATTTCAGCAAATATAACATAATTTTGTTTTTTTTATATTATATATATATATATATATATATATATATATATATATATATATATATATATATTATATATAATTTTATTTTTTCTTCTTCTTCATCATACAGTTTAAACTAAAATTTTATTTTATCTCTTTATACTTAAATTATTATTATTCTTTATTTTACATATATATTTATAATTTTTTTTTCTTTTTTTTTTCAATTTAATTTTTTTTTTTGTATTATTGATTATTTTTATTATATTTGTGTTTTATTTGTTATTATTAGTTATTTGAATTGTTTTTTTATCATTATTGTGAATTTCGTTTATTTTATTTTTGTTTACCTTTATTTTTATTATTTTTTAATGTTACTGTATTGTTTATTTGTTTTAGTATTTTGTTCGTTGTTTTCTTTTCTTATTTATTTTTTTTTTTTCTGATTTCATTTTGGTAAATCGTTTTTCTTTTTCTTTTCTTTTTTGTAAAGATGTGAGGGCGATAATAACCATCAGCAGTTTTTTTGCCCTTAAAATTAAAACAAAAAAAAAAAAAAAAATAAAATCGAAAAAAGAGTTTTTTTGAAAAATCTCGAAAACCATTTGAATTAAAAAGCTAAAAAATGGGGTGAATTATTTTTATTTGACATCAAATTGATCCTCCAAGTTTGAGTCAAAAAAGCCTCGGGGGCAGATTTACCATCCTAACCCTTTATGTCACTCGTTAACAACGAATTTATGAATAATGTGCATCAGTTTCATTACTTTTTAGTCAGTCCCATTTGAGATAATACCGGATAAACATCGCGAAAAACGAGGTTTTGCCATTTTTGAAAATTCTTATACAAAAACTACTATATTGAGGATGTATAGTCGACTGTAGAAACTATTATTGGTGGAATAATCAGGAATCAGTCATTTTTTGAAAATTTTTAATTTTGCCAACTTTTCGGCTCAATCTTGTGAGCCATCATCAGGGCATTACTGAGCCATGTCCAAGCATAAACTGATTATGAGCATAAACTGATAAACAGTATATGCTTGGACATGGCTCAGTAATGCCCTGATGATGGCTCACAAGCTTGAGCCGAAACGTTGGCAAAATCAAAAATTTTCAAAAAATGACTGATTCCTGATTACTCCATCTATAAAAACTACTATGTTCTCTTAATAGAAATTTTTACAGCAAGTAGGATTATGACTAAGCTATGTATGGAAAAATAATCAAGGGTGAGTCTCTTTTTTTTTTTTATAATGTTTTAACTTTCTAAAAGTCTCGATTATTGTTAATTTTTTTAACCACTTTTTTTACCATTTAGGTAATGTGTTGTGATGACAAAAAGCATAAAGCAGAACCTATTTATATTGTTAGTTTTTGTTTTCATTTGATATCTGCAAAATTGACTTTAAGTATAGAGATTTTCCCAACACGCGTTTTCAGCCGCGAAGCTGACTTAAAACGGCTAGTGTTATTTACGAGAAAAAAAAAAAAAATGTATCCAGGGTTATTTTATTCATAACTGAATAGAGAATAAGTTCATGAAAATGATAAATGATGAGAGGTAAGGTCTTGACAATTTCGAATGGATTGACCCATATGGGATTTATTTCATTTTTTCATAAGACTAATTAAATAGATTATCACTTAGCAATTTTAATGATATTAATTGAAATTTGAATTTTCAGCTAGCTTAGCTGAGTTGGACTTCAACCTTCTCGTGGAAGCCGTAATGTCATCAGTTGACAGATATGATGGCTTTTAACAGTAAGACTGATATAATGTATTTTTCAAATTTTATTTTTGACAAAATACTAAATGATACTTATGCATTTAATACCCATTCCAACTTATAATTTATTGTATATCCTTTAAACCATTGAAGTGCCAATTATTTTGTTACTGTTGTTAATGGTTTGTTGTATATGTGTTTTTTAGTAATGTGATCTTTAAATAATGTTATTTTACGTTTCGTTCCTATTTGTTACCATTTTAGTTCATTAAATCATTTTTCAATCAAATATTAATTTTTTATACCTTGTTAACATGTGTATAATTGAATTTTAGTCACTAAGCTATGTAAACGACACTTTGTTGTTGTTTTGTTTTTACTTTCATTTTCCTATATATGAAATATACAATAAGGGAAAGTATTGCGGTCGTAACTATTTTCACAACAAGTTTTCACTACTCGATACTCTCGTTTTAGGGTTCCCTGACTCCAAATGACCAGTGCAACAAAAAAATCTGTGTGTGGTAAGTCTAGCTCGAAAACAATAATCTGTATTAAACTGAAATATCATATTTTCGAAGAGTATGTGCCTGATCTGTTGCTGCAACTATTTCAACCAAATGAGCGCCACCAGAAGAACTATTTTATCCATGCATTTTGCACATTTTTCTTCAAAACCGGCTCTAACGATTTTTATTAAACTTGCTATATCGGTGTAATATTGAATGTGCTTTAACATCATGTAGGTTTCATTCTGATTAAAATAATCTGACAGGGCTTAAATACTGATATTTTAAATCCTCTTCTTCTAAAGTACCTTCAATTTTATAGATTCTATAAAAATAACCAAATTATCTTGTTAGCATTGATAAATGACAGCTAAATTTGTAAGTTGTCCGAATTTAAAAAAACAACTAAAGGAGAAAAGAGAAAACATATTTTTAGGTAATTTTTTGAAAATAATAGTAATATATACTGTTGGAAAGCTAAAAATTTTAGAAAAAATGTTATCTTATATGCAAAGTTGTTTAAGGTGGTGGAGAGTGATGAAAATAGTCAAACCTAATATCAATGTAAAATAACTAATGAAAAGTAAAGTAACTTAATGTAATGCTTAACACATTTATTCACTTCAAGCTTTATAAATAATTTTTTTTCTCTTATAAATCAATATGTATGATTCCTTTTTAGTCAAACTGATTTGAAATTTTCTTCCTTTAAAGTATATTTACTTTTACAGCTTTGAAAAAAGTAACCACTTCATCTTGTTATCATTGATAAAAAATGGGCAAATATAGAAGTCAAAGGATTTGGATAACCAACTTAACGATAAAAGTATGACTGAAAAGAAGAAATGAGTGAAAATGTAGTTTTTCATGAAATGATTGGTACCTGGTTGGGGCTGAATCAGCAACGTAGGAAACATTAAGGCCATTATGAATGAGTTTATTCGTGAAAAAAACAAAGAGCATTTTATGAAGGATTTAGGATAGGATTGATGATTTAGTGGAGCCCCAGAACTTTTAGATGAAAAGAAGAAACTAAGACATTGCTTTCCTTCAAATCAATGTATTTTAAACAGCTAATCCAACAGAATTTATAGAATATTTATGTCGAGGTTGTTGATGGCTTCCTTTGCTTCTGTGCAAATTGTTTGGATCGCTGTGACTGCCTTCGTGGAAGAATCGTCTCTCGCGCAGATATTGGCCAGTTTGTAGAAGTGTTTCAAAATGTAGTTATTCTGAAATATTTAAATAATAATATTTAAAAGTTTAAAATTAATATATCTTGGAATTTGAATGAGGATACAGAAGCAGCATGGTGGATATGGGTCGATAGAGAATTCCAGAGACTAGTAGAGGGTACAATAAAGGAACGATAATTTTCTTTTTTAATTTATATATATGCTCACTTTCATACATCCATTATATATATCCTTGCCAAAACAAAAAATACATAAATTTATTTTCCTGCACAAGCTGTCATCAATGATTAATGTATTTTACAAGAACAAGCAGCCTCCATATTAATTAGAAATAGAAAAGTCTTCTAGGTGGAGCAACTTTGGGAATATCAAAATTTAGGAATTCAAAATACTGGTCCAATGAGACACCACCTTGACTTTGGTGGACCAGCTTCCTCATACTGAGAGTGTCTCTATCAAAGTTCATATAATCACTTTTAGGGAACGTGATATATTTTTTACTGTTAACCTGTTGTATACATTGGTTGTAGAACGAAAGCAATGCAATTTTTTTTTTTTTTTTTTTTTCTGGACTACTCCTGAGAAGCATACTTAAAAATGTAAATGTTATAGGGGATAATCCAGCTTTCTGTGTAGAATTTTGTAAGTATCTATATCAACTTACATAATTAAAAAACATAACACAAGTTGCTGAAAATCACAAAGCTATAGAAAAATTAATTACCTTAGGAATACTGAAACAATTAGCTTCAAAACCATCAAGTAGATCTTTGTAACAAGAGAACATTTCTGGAGTTAACTTGGATCTACTACTTTCCAAATCTAGTTGTGCATTAATGTCTCCTTCAGTGTATACTTCCAGAATTTTCGATATTAAGTTGTCAGCAAGTGAGCGGGCCTGAATAAAATAAAGAGATTATCATTTTTTATACAGTGTATACGTATTTATATCATAGTACATACTATAATTTAAAAAAAAAAATGTTAACAATTACTATATGTAGAACAAAACATCGGTTATAAATAATAAAAATTGTCAACCCTGTTAAAACATCCAATAAGATACACACTTCAAATATATATATTTATATAGATCAGTGAATATATAAGGAATGAATCCAATATACACATATATATATATACATACACACACACACACACACACACACACTCACACACACACACATCTAATCTCAAAATCAGAAGAAGTTGATCAAAAGCTAAAATAGTTATTAATAGAAATATGGAACTCTATAAATATTAATTTGTAGTTTACAAAGTTACCTAAACATTAATTGGTTAATATCCTTATTTACATGATTAATGTTTACAATACAAAAATATTGTGATAAATTTATTTCAGGTTTTTAATATATTTCTTTTTCCTTCATTTCTTATGAATTTAAGTATTTATAAGGATTGTTATTCTTATTCTTTTTATTGAATGATATTACAATTAGGGCATTTATAATAGCGATCAAGTACAACATCCATACTAGATTCATACAAAACTAAAAAATAATGTACAATAAAGAATTAATAAAATTGACAAGGATTGAAAACAGTTTAAAGATTTTTCAATATCTTGCTTAATTTTGTATGCCGTAGAAATAGTTTGAGTTGTAAAAAGTGGCCATGAGAAAGGTAATTACCAAAGATTATTTGTCACAGTTAGTCATGAACGTTAGTAGTGTGACACGTACATTTTGATTTGTAGTAGTTTAATTTTCCAACTATTATTTAATTAGTCAATTCTTACTTTTATAGATGCTAATGACAATCTATGGGTGTAATGGCTACTGAAAATCGAGGGCTGCTTGAATCTAACTGATTAATTAACTTTACAAAGCAATTAATTGCTTTAAGATGAAAGCAATAGATACTTTATCTTTACAATAAATATTTTATTAAGAAGATTTAGGTATTCTTCTTGATCCTACAGAGAGGAAATGTTTAAGTAGAAAAATTTACACATTTTTAGAATTGAAAACTAAATAAAGTATATAAGCTGATTGTAAATAGTGTATGTAAATGTATATTTATTTTACTGTAATTTTGTATATTTAATTTTCCTGTTTATTATTTAATTTATTTATATTTTTATCTGTGTGCACTATATTAACACAAAAAATGTCAAGGAACTGTTCTCAGGAACCGTTTACAACACTTACTTGACAAATGTTCAAAACTTCCAGTCTATTACAAGAATCTCATTTACGCCTCTATTGTCAGATATATTGGGACATATAGAATTGAACTTAGGGACTCTACTAAGCCATCTAATGCCTCTTGCATTCAATCTTTACAATCCAAAGTCCTTTGCAAAATCCTGAATGTCCCATATTTTTTTATGAGTCAAATCATCCATAATGATCTTAATATGCTCTTTATGACCTAGCACATAATAGATGTACCTCTTTTCTTTCCAAACTCTCCAAACCCACTTATCTGTAACCTGCCTTTCATACATATTACTGATAACCTTTTGGGACGATTGAAAAGAAGGTGGCCTCATGACCTATTTACTTAAAAAAATTATTAATGGGTAGTTCTCTTGTTTGTTTGTTTATTTATTTAACATCACTTTATGCTACTGTGGCTAATCAGATGATGCTAGATGTGGGGTCCTAAATTTTGCCTATCCAGGTTTTATTAGGATAGGGATCTTTAACAAGTACCTGACACCTCACTGGCTCGGGACCACCTTTTAACGTCCCCTCCGAAGGACAGCATAACTAAGGATTTTTTACTCCAATTAAAAAATCCTAGGACCACCTGTGGGTTTGAACCCGTGACCTTTTGCATAGGAGGCTGTTATGCTAGTCACCCAGCTACAAGGGATCCCTATGGGTAATTCTCTTATAAGACATTTTCATGACATGTATTCTTACTACACGTTTACTTGCTGTATTTGTTTAATACAGTTATAAATTACTATAAATAAATAAAAACATATGCATATTTATGGCTTTTAATCAAACTTTGACTAAATTAAGGTTTTGTTACATGTTTATAACATAGTTTTTACTTTGTATAACTTACTTGGACCAGCTTTTCCAATGATTGTTTTTTCAACATGATCTGTCCAGTTTCCACGGCATTTTCCAGTGCCTTCCTTGCAAAGTACAATGGTACATCTCTGCTATCGACACCTATGCTTCTCTGAAATAATAACATCATAATGTACATGTTTTCGCAGGTTTATGTCCAGAAAATATATTAAAAAAAAAATAAATTACTCAATGACTATGTTACCTATGTTACTATGTTAAGATGAAATATAATAGGTATTTTAGAATTAAACATTTTTGTAATAGTTGGAAAAAATTAAGTTACCACATTTGATTCAGAGTTGTCTGTTTCGTATTCTTCTTGAACCTCACCAGTTTCGTACAGTTCCAAAAATCCCAGCTTGTAGTCTCCATACAATTGCACGTGGCTTTGATTCACTGCTGTGCGTATTGCGTTGTAATTGTCAAATAATGTTTCGCTTGCATCGAGCTATTAAATAGGGTAATTATTATAAAGATATTTTTGTTAATAGAATCAAAGATAATTATAGAAATATAAAAACTAGAAATAGACATAAATTTAATGTCGAGATTAATTGGAATAATCCAAACGCAAAGTGTTAAGCATCTATAAGAGTAATAATACTAGGTTAAGCCAACCCGAAGGTTCGATGCCGATAATACCAATCTTTGTCAAAACAATGCAATGAAATTACTACCGTCATAGCCCAAATCCTCGGCCTGCCTGTTAGTTCAGCGCATATTAACTTTTTAGATATCCGTTTTTTACCAAGCCAACAACTTTGCACATCCATTTGTGCCATCACGATACAACAACTTCACTTATACTAGAGAGTACAAGCTCAGTAATTCTGTGTTGTGTGTCCACTAAATTTCCCAGTGGCCTCATCCCAATATTTTAGGTAGAACCTTGTTCTCGAAAAGCTCGATCACCCTTTCTTAGGCCATTAGCAACATCAAATTCTCTTGATAAGTCTTCCTGGATCTCCACATTTAGTGTCGGATAAAGTCATCTTTACAAACTGCATTAGTTTCATTGGCACTCCTGACGCTTGCTAATTTGTAAGAAGTTCAGCTCTATCCATTGTGTCGTAGGTCTCCTTAAAATCCACAAAAAGATGGTGCAGATCGATGTTGAATTCATAGGCCTTCTCTTACATTATTCTGAAAGAAAAAATATGGTCAATAGTAGATCTGGCAGGCCTGAACCACCATTTGTACTCACCAACCAGTATTTCCACGCAGCATTCTTTTGTTGATCGCCACCGATTGTATTTTGTAGGCGAGAATAAGGAGAGCTGTACCTCTGTCTATCTATGATTGCTAAATGATAATCTGTCACTTTTTTTGTATGTGATATAGGACAGAGCAGTGCGGTACTCCGTTCCTGGGGTATTCGTTCAGAAGTCCAGATGTCATAAATCAGTCTGTTCTTCTCATCAGTCACATTTTCACCTCTAAAAAGCAACTCTGCTTATATCTCATCTATGCCTGCTGTCATATCATTGTGGAGGGATTGTATTATTTTAGCACTCTCTTCCTTATCTGGTGGGATTTCTTCAACTACATACTCTTGGGATTGGGTCTGATACACTCATTCATTCCGTTCTCGGCGAGCATTTTCAGATTCTTCATCGTACCGGTCTTTTATTTTTCTACATGGCCTAGGTCCTAAAACATGCTCTGCAACATTTTTAAGTGTTTTCTTGTTCTGTTTTCATTTCCCTTCAATCGTGTCATTTTGAGAAGAGTGGTCACAAACTTATTTGATACGATTTCTTCGCAAAGTCGCGCAACTCCAGGTTCCTTTAATTTTATTAAGTTTATACTTAATCCGAACCAGGAAATGGTCTTATCACAGTCTGCTCCTCTATAACTACGCACGTCAAATATATTACTGACATGACTCTTATCAATGAGTGCATGGTTTATTTGGTTCCTAATCTTTCCATCTGGCGATAACCATGTTTCCTCATGGATATTCTTATGGGCAAAATATGTCCTGCTTATCTTCATGTTTTGAGTTATCGCAAAATCAACTAATCTAAAACCATTGTCACTACTCTCATCATGCATGGTTTGCCCTCCTGTAATTGGAGTAAAGGCTTCTTTTTTCCCAATTTTAGCATTGAAATCACCTAGGATTATTTTGCGTCATATTTGGGTAGTTTATTATTTGTTCTTTCAAGATCACCATTAAAAGCATCTTTTTCCTCTTCTTTTTCTTCTGTCCGAGCATACACACTGGTTAGAGATATGTTGCAGAACCATTGTGTCTGATTGTGGATATTCTTTCATTAAACGCTGCATAACTGATAAGTATATGCTGCAGCGAATTTATAACTGCGAAACCTGTCCCCAGAGTATTTCTCTTGTTGTCACTGTTTACTATTGTGTACTCCTCCAGTTTTGTCAATTCTACGTGTTTTCATCTTATTTCTTGGAGAGCCACTCCTATGTTTCCTGTAGCGAAGTAATTCTTTTTCTAGTTCCTTAACAGCGCCAGGCTTTAGCTGAGTGCACACATTGCATGTAGCCAGACAGTTCAGTCCTTTACGATAAACTAAAACTCGTTACAATAAATTAGAACTCCCAAAGCGATAAAACTCTAAATCGGTCAGACAGAGATTTTTTAAACATAAATGTCACCTCATTCAAATTCAAAGCATTCAAGAAGGGCCCACTATTAAATGATAAAATATGTCAGTAAGTATTTGATTTATATTACCGCATCCAATCTTTCCATCCATGTTATGCTGTAAAGATCTCCATAACATGTGCCAAACTTTTTATCTTCACAGTACCATCCGTAAGAAGATTCATCTGCCGCTGCAGCAGTGCTCACAAAAACTAAAACAAAACATTTATCATTAGAGATGATAACTCGAAAAGTATATCGGATTTTGTATAAAATTAAATTAAATACATTGATTTTTTAAAATTATTTTCGTTGCGATGTAAATTCTGAATTAACTTATTGTATACTTTTACCATATTTTAGCTCGAAATGTCTCGGTATATAAACATCAGTTGTTTTTTTTTGTTGGTTTTATTCAGTTTTCTTTAAAACACTTCACTATGTTACAAACTGTTTTCGTTTACTGGATTATTCCTTTTTATGAATGTAAACACTTATTAATCCTCTTGCACACGAGGAAGTTTGTTTACCTCTGTAGTAGAGATGGGCAAATACTCACAAAAATGTAGTTGTACTGTACCCAAATAATGAACCAGTTAAAGTAGAAAGTACTGTCCATTTTCAGGTCTATTAATATTTTTTTTATATTATCGACTTTTAAAATCGATTACTTTAAACTGTTCAGATATATTTGATATTGGAGTCTATGCTTATGATTTATTATTTTCAATAATGAACCTTTGTAATCGACCAAAAAATAGTCTCCCCTCCTCTCGATAATTGATTTCTTTTAAAGATACGTTTCAAGATACCTAGAATCCGAATAACGCATTTTTTTCCCGCCGTCCGCGGCTTTTCTCCGAGACTACTGGACCGATTTTTTTGAAACTCTGCACAAAACTACTAACGCACTCAACGAAGACCTGACCCCTAGACGTTGATATCCTACGATAAGTTTTAAAATGTTGGCCGATTAAATATGACCTAATTCAATAACTCAGTTATTTTTTAAGATAGAGACAAAATTTATGAGTTATTTAATCAAGAAACCGTTAATAATTATTAAAAAAATGAAATTTTGCCCATAAATAAGCCTATAACTCAGTTATTTTTTAGATGAAAAAAAAATGTATTAAGTTTTAGAATCAGGACACCACGACGAAAAAAAAAAACAAACGAAAAAATCTCGAAATCTTGCCTATATATACGCTTGTTTATTTATTTTCCACAAAACGAAAAAAGAATCATTGAAATAAAAATAGCAGATATATGTATATCGTTTTGAAGTTAGCATTGGTGATAGACCATTTTCCTTTAATTATTTATTGCTTTTCATATTAGTTAATTGCCTTTAAACAGCTATATAAACAGTTATACTCTAATATAGTTATTTGGAAATAATGAACCATAGTTAATAATAGGAGGTTTTTTTACTGTTGTAATCACATGGTACTATCCATTTTTAGATGCCGCAGTCGCGTACCGACTTTTTTAAACTGTGCAGATATAATTAATATATTATTTTTAGAGTCATTTTACATATAATTCATCACTATATTCGGAAACTTTAAAGGAGTCTTTACATGATCGTGCGATCTTAAAATCGATAGTACCATGTGATTCCACGAGTAAAACGCATAGACTCCAATATCAAATATATCTGAAGAATTTAAAATAATCTATTTTAAAAGTCGATAATATATAAAAAAAAAAAAAAAAAAAAAAAAACGCTGCAAATTATTACACAATGGTTTATTATTTCCGAATAACGATATTAGGTTATAACTGTTTATATAGCTGTTAATATGCAATTAAGTAATATGAAAAGCAATAATTCAAAGGATCATATCATATCTCTAACGCTGATTTCAAAACGCAATATCTAAGCTAGTTTTTAACCAATTTCAATGATTCTATTTTTATTTGGCCGAAAATTTAATTCTCTATCAAATGGCACTAAACTTTTTAGTATTTATTTATTAATTAGGAGAAACGAATTTTTTTTATTCGTTATTCGGATTTTGCGCGTCCTAAAACGTATATGTAAGCAAAATTTCAATTTTTTTCATTTTTATTATTTTTGTTTTTTTTTGTTTATCGTGCTTTATTCATTCTAAAACTCTATACATACTTTTCTCTATCATCAAAAATAACTGAGTTATGAGCGTATTTATGAATTTTAAAAAAATGGTCCAGTAGTTTCGGAGAAATGCCGCGGACGGCGGACAAACGGATTTTTTTTTTAATTCGTTATTCGGATTCTACGCATCTTAAAACGTAAGCTCTCAAATTTTGAGGGGGGTTTATGTTGTTTTTTTTTGGTCGATTACAAAGGTTCGTTATTGAAAATAATATACGAAAAATATGGCCTATATAAATTTTTAATAGACTTCAAAATGGACTTCGGCAGTATACTTTGTACTTTTTTTTATAGTACAGTACTCGTATTTTTTTGTGAGTATTTCCCATCTTTACTCTGTTGCATCTCGCTGCTTAGAAATACACGTAGTTTAGTCTTTACTAAGAAGTCAACGCGTAATATTCGTATATTATATATGTATGGCTGATATATAAATCATACATGACATATCTTATGTATTCCATTAATTAGGTAACGATACGATTTAAGAAGCTTAAGTGTATGGAAGTAAATGAAGCCCACCAAACAGTAACCATCTTTTTTTTTTTTTTTTTTTTTTTTTGTTTTATCGATTTCATCTTTTTTCCTTAAAAACCGGTTAAACGTTTTTGATGAAAATCGCTTTAAAGATAAATAGGCTTTAATACCACGTAGGTTTCATTCCCAGTCAACAGTGTCACAGTGCTTAAATGCCAAATTTTAAAATTTCTCTCATAAAAGTACCTCTAATTTCGTCGATTGGAAATTATTAACTATTTCAAGCCCATTAATAAAAAATGGGTAAATATGGAATAATTTTAAAGGGGGCTTAAGAAGGAATTAGGGGAGCCCGTTGCTGAGTGGTAGCGCGCTAGCCTGCCACGCTGAAGTTGTGAGTTCGAATCCCAGTCCCAAGAGGAGTTTTTTCAAGCATACAAATAAATGGGGATTCACTCACAATCTCCTCCGGGTATGTGGGACCCGTCAGCTAATTGATAGCCACCCACAAAAATAGGCGTAGGTAGTGATTACCCTACCTACCCTATAAAATGTCATCGAGTGTCGCGGTGTGGAAACTATAAAACCATACCGCGCGGCCAAGGGCCCCCAAGGCCTGTCGCGCCAACCGGAAAAAAAAGAGGAGGAAATAACAAACAAATATTTTCAGGTTTAATTTTTCAGCCCAGAAATATGGACAATTATGTAGATTTATAACATACTTTTGAAAAGCTAAATATCTTAGAGAAAAAAAATTCTAACAAAAATGAAAATCTTAATTATGTTGTTGAACGATAGATTATTGTGCAATTGCTACAGAACCATAAAACGAATTACGAAAAACATTATCGAAACGAATAGTGATAGCATTATTATTATTTTTTTAATAAACAGAACAATACTAAATATTGTATATTTATTTAGGTTACCATTATCCAAATGATTGATAAGGCCATCAAACATGGATCCAGACTCGCAAGCTTCAATATACAGAACAAGCTGAAACAAACATAAAGAAATAAAATCCATTCAAATTAACAAGTTAATAGGCATAAACTAAGTTTATTCTAATAAGCATTAATAATTGTCAGTGATTTAATCTCACCTAGTTTTAAATCGTCAGGGCAGCTTAAATATACTTGAAATAAGAGAAAAATATGTGGCTTCTAAGGAATCCACATGCAATAAAATGATTTTTACTTTCACTTACATATAGTAAGGAAAGTGAAATTTTCGAATTCCTGTTTTGCAACGAAAATACACGTTTTGGGGGTCCCCTGAGTCCGAATAACAAAGTCCCTCTAAGAGGTGTGGTTGTGTGTGTGTGTGTGTGTGTGTGTGTGTGTGTGTGGTAAGTCTATATAAGTATATTCCTGAGATGTCACTGCAACTTTTTCAACAAAAACAGCTTGCGAGAAGACCCATTTTATATCATACATTTTGCACTTTTTCACGATTTAAAAAAAAAAACGGTTCTGAGGATTTTGATTAATTTTTTTTCAAAGAGGTTTCTTTCTGATTGAAACAATCTGACAGGGCTTAAATGCCGATATTTAAAATTTTCTTCCTTTAAACTACGTTTAATATTTTACATTTAAAAGAATTACCCATATCATCTTACATGCATTGATGAAAAACGGCTTAATGTACAAGTTGAACGAATTAATATCCAACTAAAGGAGAAAGGGACAAAATGTTTTTTAATGAATTTGTTTTTTAAATAGAACTAATTATATATAAATATAATTATTATTTATATTATATATTATATATATAAATAATAATATATATATATTAATATGCCGTTGGAAAGTTAAATATTTTAGAATGAAACATTATATTATACACAAAGTTGTAAAATGTAATGGAGAGTGAAAAAAAATCGGATAAAACTAACTAATTGTCATTGGTAACAATTTTATATAGTTATATTATTTAATCTCAACCATGTATTTCCGACGAAACTAAATATATTTCTTTAAACCTTCTCGAACTCTGTTTATTAATTCTTGAATTGATTTTAACAACTGAGGTAAGAGAAAGTCCTGTGTTGCCCGGATTTTTAATTTTATTTTTATATAATACATATTTCCACTCTCTAGTCATATTTTCTTTCATTGGGCTACATTTACGTATGACACATGTATGGCCCAAAATCATGAAAATGAGCCAAAATAAAATTTTCTCCAACACAAATTTTGAATTCACATAGAATAACTCTACCACATATCAGCTCTCAAATTATGTTATAATAGAATAAATGATGTGTGATAATTACTTTGGCAAACTGGTTGTTGTCACTCATTTTATTCAAGGTTGCAATGAGGTCCTTCACATGTAAATAAGAGTCTGGGAAACAGAGGATGCCGGTACCGCCATGGTCAGCAAAGTTGATGAAAACAGTGTCATTGGCGGTACTAAAAAAAAAAACAAAAAAAAAAACAACGTTATATTATGTAATTTATTAGAACTATCTCTTCTTGATAAATTAATTTATTATTACATAAACAAACAATTCAACACATAAATAATTCTGATTACCACAAAGTGACAGAGGTTTTTTTACTACGACGATTATTTGAAGATATATATATATATATATATATTTAATCACCTATATTATTTAAATATGGATAATTGTAAGTATATACAATATAAACGGTTTTAAAAACAATGTTAAGATATAGATTATTTATTTATGTATTATATAATTATTTGTAGGATTGTGATTTTTAAATGTTGTTAATATAGTGAAATTTTAAATCTGATATAAAGTTATTGTTTTTAGTTTTTACAATGAAGAAGGCGCAATGCACATTACGTATTCTAGGTGATCTGATTGTTAGCTTTCAAACCCACAAAGGTCTGAGACAGGCTGCCTTGCTTGCCTTCTCTTCAATTTGGCACTCGAAAGCGCGGTACGGAAATCGGGAATACAAGCTGGGGGTACTAGGGTTACTTCTTGAATCCAAATCCTATATGGTCAATACCTGTTTGCCATAATTTAATAGAAACTTAGGTTACGGAACCAAATATAATAGAAAAAGATCAATAAATTAATGTCATAGAGAATAAAACAAAATAATGTAAATGAGAGAGGAAGGTGACTCAAAAGAAATAGAAAAAATGAAATAATATTAAAATTAAATAAAACTCTGTGAAGTGCCTCATTTTTTTTTTTATTTATTTATTTATTTTATTTTAGATTTTCCATTGAGCGTTAATGAAAAATTGCTTGATGATCATAAACTTTTCTTTGTCTAACTTTTGTAAAAACATGGCTTCTGTTTCTGGGGGAACCACTACTTCCCTTTGCTTCCCAAATTTCCTGCATCGGAATAGAATGTGACTCGGGTCTTCAGGGACTTTGCATGTTACGCAATTGCCATATTTTTCTATTTTCATTAAATTGAGAAATTTTTTTGTCCAGCCATGGTTAGTCCGTAGTCTTACTAATTGTGAAATTTCTTTTCTTTCAAGTTGTTGGTTATTGGAGAACCATGGTATAAGGCTAATGGTTGGCTGGGTTTGATAGTAATCTTTGCCTTTAAATTGTGACTCCCAGTCATATTTCTCCTGCCATTCCTGGACTGCTTCTTTCTGCAGACATTTTAAAAGGTCTTGGAGAGGTACTTTGGCATTTTCTATTGCAGTTTTTTTTTCCCGGCAGC
This sequence comes from Piezodorus guildinii, assembly GCA_023052935.1. Taxonomy (NCBI): domain Eukaryota; kingdom Metazoa; phylum Arthropoda; class Insecta; order Hemiptera; family Pentatomidae; genus Piezodorus; species Piezodorus guildinii. The sequence goes on along the minus strand of CM041295.1, from coordinate 20,175,232 downwards.
TCTATCTGCCGCTTCATTTCCTGACACTCCTATATGACTTGGTATCCATTGGAAGCTTTAACTGTTGCTGCCGGTTTGTATATTCCGGATAATGTCTAGAGCTATATAGGTTGTTAATTAAGAGTAATTTTAATTATGAATGTATTATTCGGAACAATCTCTTCTTTTTATTTATATATTTATTTACCATAACATATATAAACATTATATTATTAAATGACCTATATTAGGATATAATATGGAAATATATATGATTTTTAAAGATCTGAAGATGAGGCATAAGAAGTACCTCGAAACGTAGAGTTTTATAATCATAGTTTATATATGTTACGGTAAATAAATATATAAATAAAAAGAAGAGATTGTTCCGAATAATACATTCATAAATAAATTTTTTTTATATAGCTGCTACCTGTCCATTGGATGTCTATTGGCTCACAGTTTCTTTTGTATATAATTTTTCAACTTTGTACTTTGGTGTCAGTGGTTTTATAACTTTGTACTTATTTAAGTTTGTTATGCAAAATACTGTGTTCAAACTTAATAAAAAAATATTAACAACACACCTCATTAGCAATACTGCCATAAAGCACTTACCAATCAAAGGGGGAAAACAAGTGAGAAAACCCCCCAGATTCTGGGACGACAGTAATTTGGAAAATCCCTCTCTCAACTATTCCTAGCTACTTTGTTTTAGGGTTCTTTCAAAGTTTGTACTATACAGTATTTGTTAGACACTATTTTGTATCAAATTGTAAGTAAATATGTAATAATTTCTTTTATGTATTTATTTCGTTAAAAGATTACATAAATAAATTCTAATTAAATATCTATTTAACTACTGTAGGAGTATATATATTAATTGTACAATGCATTCTTTAATTTATTCAGAAATGTTTTCTGTCTCTCTAACAATAACATCATCTATTAATAATTGTATGAAAATTTTAATATCCTTTACTTTGTTTTTCCACTGTTAGGGCATGAATTGAGATTCTCGAAACGTAGCCTTACTAAAATTGATTATTTATTGACAGAACCTTAAGACCAGTAGATAACCTATATTATCAACATACGAGAACTAATATATATTTCACAATATGTCTCACCTTTTTAGAACTTTTCCACTTCCGACGTTTGCCATAGCCGTTTCATTTCCCTCCAGTATCCTCAGAAAATTTTCTGCTGTTACTTCCTAGAGGAAAAATGAGAAAATAATTCATAATGTTATTACTATAAAATCTAAACTTCTTCTTCAAGACCAAATCATCATATATTTAAGTTAATTTATTAACGTTTTCTGCTAATTCACTCCTTTTACTTACATCACATATGAAATAAATAGTAAAGGGAAAATTAGGATTCGAAAGAATTAACCATTTTATGTTTTATCACTGATAAAAAAATCTGATAAATATGCAAAATGAAATAATTTGATAAGCAACTGAAACAGAAATATCTGGTCCCGGCAACACACGACTTTCACTTACCTCCGTTTTTAGAATCAATTAGAGAATTTTCAAATACAGTTAGTGATAAAAATGAGTGAAACCATTAAAGAATTAATTAAATGGAATTTCTATAGAAACATGTGTTTTATTAAAAAATCTATTATATTATTATCTAAAATAATCAGTTTTATCGACTTTTCTCTCGGCTTTTCACTCTCTATTAACTTTTAGAAGCTTGTGTATGAGATAATATTTTTTCTAAAATCTCAAGCTTTCCAAAGGGTATATCATACATTTATATTACTGTTCTTATGTTCAAAAACGAAAAATAGCATTATTGTAAATATAGTATGAATGAGATCCTGTAGCACTATTATTATTGTCTATTATGACAAATTGTAATATATACGAATAAGAAAAAAAAAAAAAAAAAAAAAAAATATATATATATATATATATATGTTTTCAGTTTTCTCCTTTAGTGGTTTTTTAAATTCGCACAACTTACATATTTAGCTGCTATTTATCAATGGTAACAAGATAATTTGGTTATTTTTATAGAATCTACAAAATTAAAGATACTTTAAGGGAAGTACTTAAAATATCGGCATTTAAGCCCTGTCAGACCATTTTAATCAGAATGAAACCTACTTGATATAATAGCCCATTAAATTTTACATCGATATAGCGAGTTTAATCTAAATCGTCGGAACCGTTTTTGAGAAAATCGAAAAAAGGTACAAAATGCAGGGTATAAACTGGCTCTTCTGGTAAGCTCATTTTGATGAAAAAGGTTTTGTAACTTCTAGGGCGTATATTTGTCTTAAATATGAACTTTCAGTTTCGTAGGACTTACCGTTTCCGCCCGGGAGTTACCACACACACACACACAACACACAGACCTTTTTGCGGGACTTGGTTATTTGGACTCAGGGGACCCTGAAATGTGTATTTCCGTTGAAAACTGGAATTCGAAAATTTTCACGATCGCAATACTTTCCCTTACTATATATAATAAGTGAAAGTAAAAATGCCCAACATTATTTTGTTTTTTAGCCTAAGGATGTAAACAACTGCAAGAATTTCAGCGTATTCAAACAGAAAATTAAATTTTAAATAAATTTAACAATTTTGATATATATTTGTTAATTTCTGCCGATAATTAAATATAAGAACGAATAGGCATTATAAAATACAAATATTTCCTTGCTAATTGAAATTTTCGTTACGATAAACTCTAAATCGGTCAGACGAGATTTTAGAAACATGAATGACACCTCTTTCAAATTGCACCTATGGGGAGCTGGGGCGGGTCCACCGGAAGTAATATAGATGTATAATATTGGAAATAAATAAAACTATTGGAAAGCCAATGATTCTAGAATAAATGTTATCTCATATAAAAAGTTGTGCAAAGTAATAGAGATTGCTGAAAATCGGACAACACTAAATAACTGTTGTAGATAGTAATGTTTACTTTCACTAGCCTATCTATGAAATATATAGTAAGAGAAAGTATTGCGATCGTGAGAATGTTCGACTTCGAGATTTCACCGGAAATGCACGTTTTAGGGTTTTCTGGGTCCAAATGACCAATTCCCGCAAAAAGGTCTGAGTGTGTTTGTGGTAATTCAAGCCCGAAAACGAAAAGTCCTTTGAAACTGAAATTTCATATTTAGGAAAATTATACACCCGAGATATCTAACACAGACTCATCAAAATCAGACAACACGAAGAGCCACTTTATAGCATGCATTTAGCACATTTTTACGATTTCCTCAAAAACAGCTCTAACGATTTTGATTGAACTTCTTATATCGATGTAAAACGTAATGGGCTTCAATATCATGTAGGTTTCATTCTTATTTAAATAGTTTGACAGGCCTTAAATCCCGATATTTTATTTTATTTTTTCCTCTAAAGTACCTTTAATTTTGAAGATAAAAAAAAAAAAAATAATAATACCATATCATCTTTTAGGGTCGATAAAAAGGGGCTGAATATAAAATTTAAAGGAATTTGATACAAAACTAAAGGAGGAAAGAGCAAACATATTTTTTAAATGTAATTTTTTTTTTTTTTATCATAAGAACAGTGATATAGATTTTGGAAAAAATGTTTTCTTTTATAAAAGGTTGTAGAAGGTAATGTAAAGTGACTAATAGAGTATAAACTTATCTCGGTTTATTATACGTAACAATTTAATATTGCTATATTATTTAATCTGAATCATATGTTTTCAATGAAACTCAATGAACTTTTTATATTAATTAACTTAAAATCTTTTTTCAACTTTTAAGTTTATTTAATGGGGTATGTCGATAATTTGGTACTGCTAGGTGAAGACACGGAAACCATACAACTAAATACAATTGTGTTAATAAAAACCGGTAAAGAAATAGGGCTCGAAATAAATACTGATAAGACGAAATATATGATTAGTAGCAGAAACGGTGGCGATCTTGGTGATATTGATATATCAGGGCGTACTTTTGAACAAGTAGAGAAATTCAAGTACTTAGGTTCAATGTTAACAAGAAAAAATGAAACCCAGGAAGAAATACTGTCCCAGTTAAAGGTGGGAAATGCGTGTTATTACTCAGTTGCTAAGTTACTGCTTCTGTCTAAAAACAAAGTTTTTTTTTATTTATTTATTCAAAGAAATTTACAACTGTATTGATTCAATACAACAAGTAAATGGGATTGATTTGAGATTAAGACACATGATTGTCCTGTGAAGAAACTACCCATTGCTAGAACTCCAATGACCAATTAATGGTAAGAGGTCTCTTAGTCATCTTCTTTTAAGGTGGCTCGGTGGATTGTCAGGAATAGATATGGAGGAGAGGTCACGGACATACGGGTTTGAGTGGGCAGGGAGTTTGGAATGAAAGGATGTATATCGGGATCGGGCTAAGTCTTCAACTAATAGAATATTTAGGTCTTTATGGATAATTGTATTTGTAACAAAGTATGGAGCACTAAGGATTTTTCGAAGGATCTTGGATTGCAGGGATTGGAGAGGAAATTGATGGTTTAGTGGACCCCATAACTCAATGCCGTCGGTCCAAATAGGCCTTATAATGGTTATATAAATGAGTTTTTTGTAGTAAGTAGGAAGTTTTGAGCGTTTGTCGAGTAAGTGTTGTAGTAATCGGTATCTACGAGCAGTTTCCTGTCGTTTCAGTCTAGTATGAAGGTTCCATGTGAGGCGTTTGTCTAGGTTTAGTCCTAAGTATCGGATCTGTTCAACAGGAGTAAGTAAGATGTTGTTAAAGGATACGGTGGGGCAGGAAGTCATAGGTTTACGTCGTAGAGTGAAGGTTATTGGATGTGATTTATTAGGATTTATTTTAACTCTCCAGTTCTGATACCATTCTTCGATGGCTGATATATGGTTCTGTAGGATTCGGGATGCAACAACAGGATGATTATTCACAGATAACACACATGTGTCATCGGCCTAGGTGGTAAGGATAGTGTTTGGTTGGATGGAAATATCAGCTGTATACACTGTATAAAGGATCGGACCCAGGATACTACCTTGAGGTACACCAGCTGATTGGGTGAATACGGAGAGAAATTGGCGAAGTTTGTAAAGCAGTCCTGGATGCCAACTTAAAGGTTAGAATTTATAAAACTATTATTCTTCCGACGGTTCTTTACGGATGTGAAACGTGGCCGCTTACTTCGAATGATGAACATCGGCTTATGGTTTTAAAAAATAAGGTGCTGCGTAAAATATTTGGTCGGAAGAGAGATGAGGCCACTGGATACTTTAGAAGGTTGCACAACGAGGAATTGCGGATCTTGTACCATGTGAATATAATTGAGTTGATAGCATCGCGGAGACTCAAATGGGCGCGTAAAGTTATTGGGCTCGGTGAGGATCGGATTCCGAGAAAGTTGGTATTCCCTGATCCGATTGGTAGGCGTCCGAAAGTTAGGCCGAAACGTCGATGGGAGGATTGTGTTAAGGCTGATCTCGGGGGCTTGAGCTTGAACGGTGAACATTGGACGACTCTGTGCTGGCGGAGTTTGGTAGGATCGGCATCGAATCTTCGGGTTCGGTTAGCCTATTATTATAAGTTTATTTAATAGTTCTTAAATTAATTACAGCCGATGTAAGTGAAGGTCATATGATGCTCGCACCATATTTTTATTGTTTTTTATTTTAACTGGATATAATACACATATCATACCACCCTTAAAAAAGGAATAGATGTGAATTACTTACATCTTCTGTATAGTCCAAAACTACACCATGGTAAACATCTGGGCCCTTTGGTCGGTTGCGGATGATTCCTTTTTCGGGATTCCTAAAATAAAACAAATACACATCAATTTTATTTTGGTGATATTTACTTATAATAATAATATAATTTTAAAGACTTGTGCGATGTGCTCATCGCAAAATTTTCTTCTACTACTCCATAACAATAATTATTATATATATTGTAATAATAATAATGAAAAGAAGCACGATAAACTCGAAATATCATCACTTTGGGATTGTATATTCCCTACATAATACAGTCGAGGCACAGGAATTGCATCATTCAATAAAAAAAAAGTGTTTCCAAAGTTAAGCATAACCGCATGGTTTAAAAAAATCTGATTACACAAAAAAATAATAGTCTATATTTAAAATTAAACGAAAGCAGCTAAATATCAACTAAAAATATAGACATTTAAGTTCTCTCGTAATATGAATCATAATATTAATTTTCTAAACAATGACCACTATTAATTTGTGTCACCGCTGCACAGTGGTTCCAAACGCACTTTTTCGGGACAAAAGTATGCTATTTTCGTTCTAATTAAAATATATCACCCATTTTTTTTCTTAGTAAATTCACTTTTAATGGTAAGATTGTCATATTTTTAGCTCATTTTTATATCATGAAACTTTATAAGTTTTGTTGATTATTTCAGAGAAATGTCTCTGTAACTAATTATTCTTATATAAATCTTTTTTATCTATCTTTCCTGCATTTAACTTTGTTCAGAATCGTTATTAGATAAGTTTGAGGAAACTTTGGGTTTCATATAACGACTTGGTGATTTTTTTAAGAATTTTCTAATTATCTAATCTGAAATGTTGGTTTATCATTTAAATTGTATACATTACAATAGGTAAATTTTATATATTAAATTTAAGGAAAATAAATAACAAAAATACCCTACAAAAACACATTTATAATTGTATCTCGCTTCGGGGAAGTACTTCATTATGGTTTATCATTTGGAAAAATTAATTTAGACCTCAAAATAACTATATAAGTCAATTTTTTTCTGACCTTTCCATTTAAGAAATTTCTATAGCCAGCAATGCGTTCTACTTTACCAAAAGCGTGGGAATCAATTTACGATTTTTAAATTTTGTCGGTAAAAACTAGAAACAAAACTAAAACTTTAAAAGTATTTTGTACTTTATTTTGTTGTGTATGTATTGATATATTTAAAATAATTTTAATTTTTTTTTGACATTTTTTGAAAATTCCTAAAAAATCACCAAGTCCTTATGTGAACCCCAAAGTTTCATAAACTTATCTAATAACGATTCTAAACAAATTTAAATGCAGGAAATATAGAAATATGAGGATTTATATAAGAATAATTAGTTACAGAGACATTTCTCTAAAATAATCGACAAAACTTAAAAATTTCCATGATATAAAAATTTGCCAATCATACCATTTAAAGTGAATTTACTAAGAAACAAATGATTTTAAAATGGGTGATGTATCTTAATTAGAACGAGAATCGCAGACTTTTGTCCCGAAAAAGTGCGTTTGGAACCACTGTGCCACATTTCAACTTGGGCCTAAATTTCAGACATTCTTCAAGGCGATTGAAGGAGAGAGATCACGGCAATGAACATTGGAGATCACAACATTGTTATGATCTTCCTCATTTAATGTTCCTGAATAAGTCCTATAAACGGACTGTTTGACAGCAAGTGAAAAGTGCGTTTTCAGATTTTGTTTCACTTCAAAGCTCAGAGTTTTTCAGTTCGGGGATAAAAAATTTGGTGTCACGTTTGGAAAAATGTGTAGAAAAAGAAGGTAAATACTTCGAATAAAATTATATTGTTTTCATATCGTATTCTTAATAAAAATCTTTTACCTTGAAAACGGACATTTTATGAGACACAACCCAATAAATGGAAGAATATATCCCGTACAATACTGTACGGTGGCAACACTTAATAACCATAACCTCCATCATTACGATATCACAAACAACATATGCTGACAAGTGTATACACTTATAACAATTTACTATTGTCTTGTATGGCTTATAAATATTGAATATTGACTTTTTTAGAATCTTGCCATTTCCAACGGTATATTATACATCTATATTACTATTCATATTTCAGGAAAGATTTGATGTAGCTTTGTTTATAGACTTCTTTATAAAATAAATTGCTGTTTAGCTTTTTTTATAAACGGGAAAAAGAAATTTTTCTATAAACAAGTCATCAAAATATTTTTCCTGAAATATAAGTAGTGATATAGACGTATAATATACCGTTGAAAAGGGCAAGATATTAGAAAAGTTAACATGCAATAAAAGAAATTGTACAAGTTAATATAAAGTTTATTTGAAATATTATGTAGTTGTAAACCTAATAGGGTAGGAACCTTTGTCAGTTCTATAGTTTTTGAATACATACCAATCAAGTTGTATATGCAAAAATCAAATTTTCCGTTATCTGTGCAAATAACCAATAAATAAACTTTTTCATTTTTACCGATGATTCAATTTAATATTGAAAATAAATCATAAATTAGGTACATTTTCTTGCTAATTGCATTTTTCTTTACAATAAACTAAAACTTCCAAAGCGATAAACTTTTAGGTCCGATAGAGGTTTTTTAAACATAAGTGACAACTCATTTAAATTGCACCCATACAAAGTTCCCCTTGTATTTTTATAATATATTGTTTTCCTCCAAATGCTATTAACCGACCGATTTGCTTAAACTATTTATTTCCCAGCCGTTTTCTTTGAAATTATATGAGGGTTAATGTTTATACCCAAGTATTTACAATCATCCATGCATTGCAGTTTTTGACCCTTGAAGTACCACTTCTCGTTATTTTTCAAACATTTTTCTTATCTTTTGAAAACCATGATTTGTGATTTATTCAGGTTTAATGATCATTTTCAAGTATCATTATAAGTGGTATATTATTAACACTTCAAATCTATAATTACTTAAATTAATTTTAAAATTTAAAAGTAAATGTCCATATAACTACGTCATAACGGAACGCTGTCAATCACAGACCATTAAAAAAAAAAAAAAAATAATCACTGTACTTCTATCGTCCATGAAACATTCTCAGTCCGGTAAGCGTAGAGATTTCTCTAGGGCAGTAGCAGTGCAAGGTAGTGTTCAGACCGAGATCAAACTTAACCGCTATCTTTTTCCTCCGATTGAGACGTTGATTTCGAAAAGGTACTGCATCCACTTTAGACAATTTTACAGGAAAGGCAAATACATATATGTCATTTATTTATTATTGGACCAATTTAATTTCTTATTTTTTTATTCAAATCCTAAGTAGGTTTTTTACTGAGTTGCCAACTTATTGGGTTGTGTCACATGAAATGTCCGTTTTCAAGGTGAAGGATTTTTTATTAATAATACGATATGAAAACAAGATAATTTTATTCGAAGTATTTACCTTCTTTTTCTACATATTTTTCCCAACGTGACACCAACTTTTTCATCCCCGAACTGAAAAACTCTGAGCTTTGAAGTGAAACAATATCTGAAAACGCACTTTTCACTTGATCATCATTTTCAAAAAGTTTTTCTTTGACGAAGTTGTCTAAATTCCTGAACAGGTGGTAACCTGTTGGAGACAAGTCGGGAGAATATGGTGGTTGCGGAAGAACTTCGTAGCCCAGTTCTTCCAATTTTTGCACGGTATGTTTTGAAACATGGGGTCTAGCTGCCGCTCAGCGAGATCATGAGGTATCCATGTATCGAGCTTTTTTACTTTCCCAATACACTTTAAATGTCTGGAAACGGTAGATGCACTTGCATTTAGTTGCGCTGAGAGTCCTTTAACTGTTTGGTAGGGGTTTCCTTTTAATGTATGTTTGAGGACATCGTTGTCTATTACGGACGGAGGTTAGGATAGGGATCTTTACCTGACATCGCACAGGCTCGGGACCACCTCTTAACGTCCCCTCTGAAGGACGGCATAACTAAGGATTTTTTACTCCCATTAAAAAATCCTAGGGCCACCCGCAGGTTTGAACCCGCGACTTTTGACATAGAAAGCTGATTATGCTAGCTACTACGCTATGGGTGACCCGTGGACCTTTTATTTATGGCCCTATAGTGAGAAAGTGTGTAATTATGAAGTTTGTTTTGAACTTTTATTTACTATTTCTGTGAATTTAGCAAATGCATTTATGTTATTAGCTACGTGTAAAGATTATTTAATCGTAGAGACTGATAAAGAAACAACTTTTAAGCTTTTAATTTAGGCTTTTATCTTAAAAAAAAATTATATTAGGTTAGATCAGACACAGTTTTTCTTCTCATATTTAGCAAGATCAAGGAATGCTACTTCTAACCATTTTCAGGATCAAATACTATTATTCTATTAAAATGTGAGTTTCTAAAAAATTTTAAACCAAATTTACATGACTGCAAGAAGAAATACAATGAAAAAAAATAATTTAATTGAGAACCTACGAGAACCAAAGCGACCCAACTAAGTTGTTTAAAAACTGATTATTAGGCTTAAAACCATTGAAAAAAAAAACAGCGGTGATTTAAGACGTGCTAAATGCACAAAATGAAGAAAACAATAAGGGTCATTCCATGCGAATTCATCCAGAAATTTTAGGATTTCAGATTTTCATGAAATTTGGCTCGAGGTATCCTTTCATGTAGTTAGGACGTTATACAAAATTTTAGTATTCTCTCTTAACTAGTTTTCAATTTAGAGCCACCTAAACGTTTTCGTTTTCATAACCTCAGCGCTCCCAGAGACGCTGGCTAACTTAAAGAAATAAAATTGTACTATCGTTATTTTTCAATCAAACAGCATGAAAAATTCAGATTATATAAAGGAAACTATTGTTATTTATGGAATAAATAAATAATTGATCCATGATGCTCAATAACTATGAAAAAAATATCATGTATAAAAGTATAAAGCAAAACGAATAGTTTAAAAAAAAATTATGAACCAAAGGCGATAGTTGATAAATAATAATTTTATAATACCTACCATCATATTACCTACCAGCAACAATAATATAAATGATGGGATTTCGATAGCTTAATATTTAAAAAATATTTGTTTTCAATTAACGTTCATGAAAAAACATATATGAACCCAAAGCAATATGTTAAACAAAAGAATAAATTTTCTTATGATGGTATATACTTATGATTGTAATAGCTATAATATATAAGAATAAAAATCATGGGATTTCACCTGGTTTATTTTGGTTTAAATGAACTAAACATCCAACTATGGATGTTCATGAAAAAACAGTATATTATCCAAAATCAATATCGTGAACATAAGAATGAATTTTTTCAGTACTTATTGAGGTAGTAGAATACAAGCTAATGAAAGCTGTAGCTGTTATACTAGATTATTTTAGTATTTACGTAGAGCTCAAAGACGAATAAAAAAAATAAAATCGTTTGGCTTAATTAATTAATGTATACCAAAATTTCAAGTAACCAGAATAAATAGCTTTATAAACAGTTATGCCCTAATATAGTTATTTGGAAATAATAAACCTTTGCGTAATAATTTGCAGTTCTTTTACCATTATATAGGAAATGACTGATTTTAATATTTTGAGGACCGTTTTAATTTTTTTAATGTATGTGTGTGTGTGTGTTTTCTGGCTTTGTTGTGCTGCTTCGGTTTAAAATAGTATTTAAACAAAATAAAAATAATTTGCATAATTGACTACTTACTCTTTGTTGTTAGCAATGTCATCGTACATGATGGTTATGATATTTTCCTGCGCAACTCCTTTTTTAATGAGGGCTTGGTACGCATGGCAGATATCAGCCTGTACATATAAAATTAATTTATTAAAAACCAAAAAAAAAAACAACTACGAGTAATGGAATTATATTTAAGAAGAATGGAGGGGAGACAAGAAAAAACGAGTGAAAAACGTGACAATACGATCAACCGTGGGACTTCGATCTGGATATTATTGAAGAACACCAGCTGAAATGGTTCGGCCATGCTTCCAGAGTGGCAGAAAACCGTATGGTGAAGGCCGTATATGAGACGAGGGTAAAAGTCCTGAGACCGAGAGTAAGACTTGGGAAGGTGCGATCCGGGAAGAAGTCTGGTTTGGAGAAGGAGAAGATTGGTACAGGAGAGAGAATCGTGGATTAAGCTCTATAAAAAGGATCCTCACACCGTTGGTGGTAGAAGAGTAGATGATTCAATAAATAAATAAACCTATCATTAAAGACAATTACTTAATAAATAAAAAATAAAAATTTATAGACATATCTGTATATGGTCTCATAAACGTCTCAAATACATCTACTTCATGTGAAAGCACAGAAAACAAATGGTGGTAACAAATGAAACGAGTCGAAATGTCCAAGATGGTCGAGTCAAACCCTTAAAAATAAGAAAGTAAGTGCCACACAACGTCATGCAACAAATTAAATTTTAAGATGTCAAAGAATGTTTGGACATTTCAAGGAGCTATTATTTCGGATCTTAGAAAAAATTCTTCATTTAATTACTTTTTAAATGGTGCAAAACAAACCTACCTTCATAGGCCAATCAAGGATGCCAGGAGGCAAGAATTAAAGAAGAAATGTTGTGCTTAATAAGGGTCTCATAAATGATTTGTCTGATGTTGGGAATCGATACTAGACATCAAGAGAAACAAAAAATTTCATATGACCCATAGTCGACGGTTAGAAAGGAAAACCAAACTTTGAAATGTTTGCTGTTCAATAAAAATCATCTCAGGTTTTGATTTTCCTCCTTGATCATATATATTTTTTAAAGTATACGACTTGAATCATTGCAAGGGTGTAAAAAATCATCATTTAAATAATTTCTGAAATACCTGATGCCTGTAGTTCCACCATCCATAGGAACCAGCAACGAGGACTGCCCAAGTGTTAGGTCCCAAAACAGCACCTTCTTGGCTTGCGGCAAAACTCAGCCCAGCCACCAACCACAGGATTGATAAATAGCCTATGAAAAGAAAAAATTCCATGAATAACTATAACAAATGTTTATTTTGTGCAATAATTAACTTTTTAATTAATTAAAGTTCAATAAATAACTGATTTCAAAATGAATAAACGCAAATAATCAATATATATTGCAATATATGTATACTCCCCTCCCATCCGGTGAATATAACATTAATTTTATTCACAGAAATCATACTTGTGATATCAAACAAAAAAGCTTATGATTCCATAGACTGTCACAAGCTGTATAACATCTTGATTGAACAGGAAATACCTAGAAAGTTAGTAAACCTTGTAGCGAAGTGCTTGTCGGAGGCATTCAGTAGAATCGGTCATAATTACTCCGAATGGTTTGAGGAACGATTGGATTTAAAACAAGGTGACTCGCTTTCACCTGTTCTATTTAATTTATCATTAGAATATGTCATAGAAAAGGTGACGTTTACCGAGAAAGGTTGAAATCTGGGTGATACAATTTCGGTTCTGGGATACGCCGATGATTTGGTTCTGCTAGGCGAAGATATGGAAATTATACAACAATATAAATACTAAAAAAAAAACAGGGAAAGCGATAGGGCTTGTAATGAAAAAACGAAAACAAGGAGGAAATGAGGTCCCAGTTAAAGGCAGAAAATGTGTGTTAGTATTCAGTTGCGAAATGAAATAGCACGTGGCTTCTATCGGTAAAAGGTCTGTGTGCCCGTCCGTGTGCCTAGCACGAAAACTGGATTAACCTTATCCAAACTGAAATTTCAAATTCAAAACAACTATACGCTCAAGATGTTACAGCAACTTCTTCACCAAAAACAGCTGGTCGGAAGTGCCACTTTATACTATACGTATTGCACCTTTTTACGATCTTCTTAAGAACGGCTGCAACGATTTTGATTAAATTCGCTATAAGTGTAAAATTTAATGGGCTTTAAAGTCATGTTGGTTTCATTCTGATTGAAATATTCTGACAGGGCTTGAGTGCAGATATTTTGAATTTTCTTTCTCTAAAGTACCTTTAATTTTGTAGATTTCATAAAATTAACCTTATAATCTTTATAGCATTGACTAAAAATGGATAAATATATAAGTTGTACGAATTCGATTTACAACTAAATAAGAAAACCAAGAGAAAAACATATTTCTTATGAAGTTTATTTTTGTTTTAGAACATTAGAATAATAATATAGATGTATAATTTACCGTTGGAAAGCTAAAGATTTTAGAAAAAATATTATCTTATAAACATAAATGAAAAAGTTAATGGAGAGCGATGAAAATCTGATAATACAAAGTCATTGTCTAAGATAATAATATAATAGATTATTTAATAAAACACCTGTTTCTATTGAACCTAAATTTAATTAATTCTTTATAAATTAATTTGTCATCTCTAAATGTATTTAAAATTCTTAAATTGGTTTTAACAACGCAGGTAAGTGAAAGTCCTGTGTTGCGCGCACCAGATTTTTTTTTTAAAATCAATTATGAACACTATAATCTATAACTATAATCTTGCGGCCTTCTGATCTGTATATAACGTCCCATTGATCTACAGCTTTCGATAGATCATTCCTAATCCGATCCGCATCTCTATGGAACTCCATTCCCTCTAATATCCAAACTCTTTCAACATTTAAATCCCGTCTATTCAGCCATTTCCTCCAAGGCTCTAGTCTTAAGACCTTTGTTTATTTTCTGTAATATTATTCTTAAGGGACTCGTCTCAGAATAAATAAAGAATTATTATTATAATCAAGTATAAAAATCACTATTTGCAGACAACACAGGATTTAACACTTCAAGTTACAAACCTGACACAATTACAAAAAGAAATAAAAGGTTTTATGATAATTGGATAATCACGATAGACCAAGAAAAAACCATAAAAATACTATTTACAAAGATAATACCACATTATCTCGTCCAACTGTCTGTTAGGAATAAGCATATATCTTGGTCAAATGACATAAAATATCTTTAAATTTTAATGGATAAAAGACTGGATTTTACTCAGCACACAAATTAAGTGTGTGTAACAAAGCCAACAGAGCTCTGTGTCCTATTCATCCATAATTTAATAGTTATTCTGAATTAAATTTTCTAATAAATATTTTTAAACATAAATCTTGTTTTAATTACGCATGCCCGATTTTCAGCTATATGCGTAAATCAAACTAAAAAACATTCCAAAGTAAATGTTTAGAAATAAATGGAAATTATTCATACAATTCTAAAATTGTTTGTTTCTTTATTTCATTAATGCACTTTTATGCAATTGTAGCTAATCGGACGATGCTAGAGTTGGAATCCTAAATTTTCCCTATCCAGGATTTATTAGGATAAGGATCTTTAACGAGTACCTTACATAGCACAGGCTCAGACCACTATTTTACGTCACCTCCGAAGGACGGCATAACCAAGGATTTTTACTTTCATTAAAAAATCCTGGGGTACAACCAAGTTCGACCACGCCACAGTTGACCCCAATTTCGTTAAGCTTGCATATTTAACCGTTTTTTTCATCAATACTAATAAGATGGTATGTTTATTTTTTTTTTCGAATCTACAAAATTAAGAGTACCTTTGAGGAAGAACATTTATAAAATCGGCATTTAACCTCTGTCAGACTACTTCAATCGGAATGCACCTTACTTAATATTAAAGCCCATTAAAATTTACATCGACATAACTGGTTCGTAAAACATCTAAGGCTTGGTTTAACAAAAAAACACAAGACTTTAGCAAAACTTATATTTAGATACAGGAGACTTCAAATTGGTATTTTTGTTAAAACGTGGATTCTAAAACTTTTAAAACAGTAATACTTGTATTGTGTCCAATTTTTCTGAAGAAAATTCAGTAATGCTCAGTAAAAATGTGATATAAACTTTTTTTTCCTAGATATAATATATTATTTTACTTTCACTTATTTACAAATATTATTATCACAATATAAGCTTAAATCATAACTAGGCAGAGAAAAAGTTTTACTTCCACATTTTTATTGAAAAATGTAATTTTATTCTGATGCTTCTCACAGAATAACCCCTACATCAGATGTGAGCCCCAGTACTAAAATTAAAACCATGCATACAGAATTGGAACTACCTTCATTACCGAAATTTGTAATTAATGCTTCATCAAATGTATGGAAAAAAAAATATCTTAGCAAAATATAGCAGTTTAAACAGAAAAGAGTATGTCCATCAATGAACCAAACATAGATACTGTAAGATACATTTTTGTTTTATGATTTTTTTTTACTTAATAATAATAATAGGCTTACCGAACCCGAAGGTTCGATGCCGATACCACCAAACTTCGCCTGCATAGGCTCGTCCAATGTTCGCCGGTCAAGCCCAAGCCCCCGAGATCAGTTTTAATGCAATCTTCCCATCGACGCTTCGGCCTACCTTTCGGACGCCTACCATTCGGTTCAGCAAATACCAACTTTACTCGTCCATTTTAGTCTCCGCGATGCTATCAACTCAATTATATTCACAGGATACAAGTTCTGGAATTCCGCGTTGTGCAACCTTCCAAACTCCCTAGTGGCCTCATCTCTCTTCGGACCAAATATTTTACGCAGTACATTATTTTCGAAAACCTTAAGTCGTTGTTCATCCTTCAAAGTAAGCGGCCACGTTTCACATCCGTAAAGAACCGTCGGAAGAATAATAGATTTATAAATTCTAACCTTTAAGTTTTTAAACAGAAGCCGCGAGCTAAGTAATTTAGCAACTGGATAATAACACGCATTTCCCACCTTTAATTTTTTTTTTTTTACTTAATGATAAGAAATTATGTCGGGAAGAAGTTAATTCCGGGCGCAGTCAAATTAACACTTAATCAAGTAGAAAAAATAATTTATTTGTGCCTACTTTTCGGCCTACAGTTCAGGAATTCTTCAGGGTATTAGTGAATTAGCAAGGATATCAGAATTTCTCTGGATAAATCTATCTAGTTTATTCTATTCTTAATGTATGTAATTTATTCTAAGTAATTTCTTCTATGTCATTCTCACAATAAAAATTATATTAACAACTTAATTCAGATTTTCACTTTCTACAAATCCCATTATTATGCCTGAAAAGATAATTATTGCAATATATTACTAGATTTTATTAAAATGGAATTATTAACAGAAGAATATTAATATCTTATTTAATGTTAGAAAATCCCCAGCTTTTGACATTATTTGTAATTTTTGCTTTTCTATTTTGGTGTTCAAGTATTGTAATATGATGGTCACAACTTGAGTTGTGGGGGAAAAGTTGCTGTAAAACAGTCCGTTTCGGCCTAAATTATAGGACTTATTCAGGGACATTAAATGAGGAAGATCATAACAATGTTGTGATCTCCAATGTTCATTGCCATGATCTCTCTCTTTCAATCGCCTTGAAAAATGCCTGAAATTTAGGCCCAAGTTGAAATGTGGCACAGTGGTTCCAAACGCACTTTTTCGGGACAAAAGTCTGCAATTCTCGTTCTAATTAAGATATATCACCCATTTTAAAATCATTTGTTTCATAGTAAATTCACTTTAAATGGTATAATTGGCAAATTTTTATATCATGGAAATTTATAAGTTTTGTCGATTATTTTAGAGAAATGTCTCTGTAACTAATTATTTTTCTATAAATCTTTATATATCTACCTTTCCTTCATCTCACTTTGTTTAGAATCGTTATTAGATAAGTTTAAGGAAACTTTGGGTTTCATATTACGACTTGGTGATTTTTTAAGAGTTTTCAAAAAATACCAACAAAAATAATACTATTTTTAATATATCACTAAATACACAACAAAATAAAGTGCAAAATACTTTCAAAATTTTAGTTTTGTTTTTAGTTTTTACCGACAAAATTTTAAAGCCGTAAATTGATTTCTACGTTTTTGGTAAAGCAGAACGCAGTGCTGACTATAGAAATTTTTTAAATGGTAAGACCAGAGAAAAATTTACATATAAAATTATTTTGAGATCTAACTTAATTTTTCCAAATGATAAACCATAGTGCAGTACTGCCCCGAAGCGAGATACAATTATAAATGTGTTTTTGTAGAGTATTTTTGTTATTTATTTTCCTTAAATTTAATATACATATAATTTACCTATTGTAATGTATACAATTTAAATGATAAACTAACATTTCAGATTAGATAGAATATATATATATATATATTTTAGTTTTGTTTTTAGTTTTTCGGGACAAAAGTCAGCAATTTTCGTTCTAATTAAGATATATCATCCATTTTAACATCATTTTTTTTTCTTAGTAAATTAACTTTAAATGGTATGATTGGCAAAGTTTTAGCGCATTTTTATATCATGGAAATTTATAAGTTTTGTCGATTATTTTAGAGAAATGTCTCTGTAACTAATTATTCTTCTATAAATCTTTATATATCTATCTTTCCTCCATCTAACTTTGTTTAGAATTGTTATTAGATAAGTTTAAGGAAACTTTGAGTTTCATATTACGACTTGGTGATTTTTTAAAAAATTTCAAAAAATACAAACAAAAAAATATTATTTTAAATACATCAATACACACACCAAAAAATAAAGTGCAAAATACTTTCAAAATTTTAGTTTTGTTTTTAGTTTTTACCGATGGTAAGACCCTGAGAAAAGTTTACATATAAAATTATTTTGAGATATAACTTAATTTTTCCAAATGATAAACCATAATAAAGTACTGCCCCGAAGCGAGATTTATTAATTATAAATTATACAACTATAAATGTGTTTTTGTAGGGTATTTTTGTTATTTATTTTCCTTATATTTAATATATAAAATTTACCTGTTGTAATGTATACAATTTAAAAGATAAACTAACATTTTAGATTAGGTAGAATAAAAAAAAAAAAAAAAAAATTAAGAAAGACAATTTCTGCCGGAAACACAATACAGTGTCGAGAAATAAAACTGGTGTTCCATGTCAGTTTTATTTCACCTAGCGATATTGTTTTGCGTATCGGAACAGAACTTCTGTCATTTATTATATATATAATATATATATATAATATATATATATATATATATATATATATATATATATATATATATATATATTCTATCTAATCTGAAATGTTAGTTTATCATTTAAATTGTATACATTACAATAGGTAAATTATATGTATATTAAATTTAAGGAAAATAAATAACAAAAATACTCTACAAAAACACATTTATAATTGTATCTCGCTTCGGGGCAGTACTGCACTATGGTTTATCATTTGGAAAAATTAAGTTAGATCTCAAAATAATTTTATATGTAAATTTTTCTCTGGTCTTACCATTTAAAAAAATTCTATAGTCAGCACTGCGTTCTGCTTTACCAAAAACGTAGAAATCAATTTACGGCTTTAAAATTTTGTCGGTAAAAACTAAAAACAAAACTAAAATTTTGAAAGTATTTTGCACTTTATTTTTTGGTGTGTGTATTGATATATTTAAAATAATATTTTTTTTTTGTATTTTTTGAAAATTCTTAAAAAATCACCAAGTCGTAATATGAAACCCAAAGTTTCCTTAACCTGTACCACTACAACCATGGGTCTTGGGCTCAGTACATATAGAGATTCGTACTGTTTCTAGGCCAACGGCAGTGCAATGAGGTGATTAGGCCTTAATCACGCTCAACCGCCAGGTTTTTCCCCAATTAATTTGGGTACCCACTTTATAGAGGCTGGGTCTGCCCCAGGAGGATCTCCATACCCTAGGGTCGCCCCCCGACTGAATTAACAGAATAAATAATATTTCTGCCACAGCCGGGATTCGAACCCAGGACCCGGAGCACAGCAGACTAGTGCTCTATCCACTAGACCACGCCGCTCCTAAAGTTTCCTTAAACTTATCTAATTTCGATTCTAAACAAAGTTAAATGCAGAAAAGATAGATACATAAAGTTTTATATAAGAACAATTAGTCACAGAGACATTTCTCTGAAATAATCGACAAAACTTATAAATTTCCATGATAATAAAAAGAGCTAAAAATTTGCCAATCATACCATTTAAAGTGAATTTACTAAGAAATAAAACGACGTTAAAATGGGTGATATATCTGAATTAGAACGAGAATTGTAGACTTTTGTCCCGAAAAAGTGCGTTTGGAACCACTGTGCGTTGGCACAAATAAATTGAGTTTTATACTTTACTAAGTGTTCATTTGACCGCATCCGGAATCAACTTCTACCCTATATATAAACACAGTCAACCATTCTCACTTTACTAAGAAATTGTATCTTACGTTTATAATGTTATATGGTAAATGAAGAGACTGGTCTACTTTTGCTATATGATTTATGTATACTGTATGATATTATATACACT
Organism: Piezodorus guildinii; assembly: GCA_023052935.1. Classification (NCBI taxonomy): domain Eukaryota; kingdom Metazoa; phylum Arthropoda; class Insecta; order Hemiptera; family Pentatomidae; genus Piezodorus; species Piezodorus guildinii. Next base: position 20,155,211 of record CM041295.1, on the reverse strand, counting down.
GCAATGAATTTGTAAAAGAAAAGATATAAAAAGATAAATCAGAAGTTCGTATGCGTACCTGTCATTTCAAGGAGACGAATGAGTAGCAATGTTGGACCTCTAAGACGTCTGGTATATATATTTCTATGTTAGGTACATTCTTGTTCATAAATCTAATCTTGATTAATTAATCAATTGAAAAACACTTGTGGTAAATATACAGAGTTGTAATGAAGAAGCTGTACTAAAAAGGTGCAATGTTATTTCGTCACGGTTGGCTTCTCATAATTTTTATTTTCATTTTTTTCAAACTTATAAGTGTTTTGATTTGTAAGTGCTTTCCCACTTCCCTCTTCAAATCTTCAGTTTTATAATGTCATTTATCTGTATGTAAAGTACACGGGAAGTGTTGCAATTGAGACCTTGGTTTCCAAAAGGTACTATATCCACTTAAGACAATTTTACAGGAAAGGAAAAAATCTGTCATTTATTTATTATTGGACCAATTTATGTGATTTTTTTTTTATTAAAATCAAAAGTTGATTTTTAAGTTTGTTGCCAACTCATTTTTACAAATTATTGGACTTTTCCGATGATTTTAAACAATATAATATGGATATAGTACTTTTTGGAATGAAACGTGGATATAGTACTTTTTGGAAAGAATTAAAAGGGATATAGTACTTTTTAGAAGAATATAAAGCGAGATAAGTTGGTAACAGTCACTATAACCTTCCTGATACAACATTAGTGATAATTAACGTCTTTATATCGTTAATTACTATGTTATGTATATTTCCTCATTCTACCTCTGAGCAATATCTTTCTTTGTTGGTTAATTACATTGATAATCTATTATTCATAATGAAAGTGAATATTCAAAGGACAATTTATCTATTTATGCCACATCTATAAGAAAGTATGTGAGTTTGTTTTGAACTAGTATTTACTATTTGTGTGAATTTTGCAAATTTATCTATATTATTAACTACTTTTAAACAATATTTAACCATAGATACTGATAAATAATAACATTTGAGCTTTTATTTTACATAAAAAAATCGATACTAAGTTAGATCAGCCACGGATTTTCTTCACATATTTAGCAAGTTCGTGGAATGCTAATTCCAACTATTTGCTGCATCAAATGCCATCATTCAATTAAAATGTGAGTTTCTGAAAAATTTTGAACCAAATTCATGTTGATGCAAGAAGAAATACTATGGAAAAACTTAATTGACAACCTAAAAGAACCAAAGCGACGCAACTAAGTTGTTTCAAATAGCCTAAAAACTGATTATTAGGTTAAAACCAGTGATCAAAATAATAGCGGTGATTCAAGACGTGCTAAATGTACCAATAAAAATGCATAAAATGATGAAATCAGTAAGTTAATGGTGATTTATTACGGGATTAGGTGCTTCTGCCGTACAGTAGGAAATATAGTACCTTTTGGAAGGAAATGAAAGGAAAGGTTATATCTGGTTACATAGGATATAGTACGTTTTGGAACGAAACATGGATATAATACCTTTTGGAATGAAATGCAATTTTTAAATAATTTTTTAAAGGATTTTTATGTTTTTTAGTTAAAATTTGATGACTGATTTAGATAAAACTAAACCATTAGAATACAAATATGTGAAAATATCAACTTGGAAAAAAAATTTCCTTTATTACCTTTTGGAAATCAACGTCTCAATTATTATTTTAATTTTGTATATTCATTACTTCTCTTTCTTTCTTTAGTTTTTATTATAATTGTTCGTTATGTTATCAAATTGTTTTTATTATTTAATTCTCAGAAATAATTATAAATTTATAATCGTTAGGGGTGTCTTTGTACGAGGCTATACCCCCACTTTTTCCATTGTTACGAGTTGTAATAATTATTCATTTATGTTAAAAAAAAAAACCATGTATGGCTCAAGCAGCCGATCTGGAAATAAAGAAAAATGAAAAATTATTATTTTAAAATTCCAGCTTATTATTAATTATTACACGTTTTAGGAAACCCTAAGTCCGAATGACCAAGTCCTTCTGTATGTATGTGAGCGTGTGTGGTAAGTCTAGTCCAAAAACGAAAAGTTTCAGGTAACTGAAATTTCATATTTAAAACAAGTTTATGCCTGTGATGTTACAGAAACATTTTCACCAGAAGTGCTACCAGGCGTTTTTACTATTTTACAATTTTCTTAATAACGTTTGTATAGATTTTGATTAAACTCGCTATATCGATGCAAACTTTGAAATGAAATAGTGTGACAGGGATTAAATGCCGATATTTTCTTCTTCTAAAGTACCATTAATTTCGATGATTCGAAAAAATCACACTTATCATCTTGTTGGTATTAATAAAAAAACGGGTAAATATATAGTTAGCGTAGGGTAGTAAGTTGAACCAATTCGATATCCAACTAAAGGAGAGAAGAGTAAAAATAGATTTGTGTATAATTGTTGAGTTTTTCAACATTGATATATATTATATATATACTAACTAAATATTTTAGATTATAATATAATAGATTATTTAATAAAAAACACATGTTTCTACCGAAAATCAATTTCATTAATTCTTTAAACACATTTCATCGCTAACTGTATTTAAAAATTCTTAAATTGATTTTAACAACGGAGGTAAGTGAAAGACGTGTTGCGAGCACAAGATTTTTTTTTTTATCTTGATAAAGCTTTTGACTAGAATTTTTCGTGCGATGAAAAATAGATACTTTAGGGCAGTAGACGTTCTGGACAGTCACTCGACAACATTTTCCAATGCCGCAACTTATCGAAAAATGGTCATGGTTACATTTTCTTGGGTTTCATTTGCTTAAATATACTACAGCTTCTTAAATCCTAGAAAAATTATTAATGCCGTATCGTATTGTAACCAAATTTATGCAGTGCATCAACATTGGCCTTGGCAATAATGAATCCATCTTTGGCCAATCGGAAGTGGCAAAATTTTTTACATAACAACAATCGGCCACGTGCGACGTCGCAAAGACTGTTGGGTTTGGGAATGGAATCTCTGCCACATCCGATCTACTCTCTGGAACTCTTCCTTACTAGTTATCGATTTCTTAGAGACCTGTATGACTAGTTACGTGATAACAAATTTATTAGATAAACGGAATTAGAAAAAGTGTTTTTGGAGTTGTTTTTTTTTAGAATTTTTTTTTTATTGTTTTTAGATTATTGAAAAATGTGTAGAAAATTATTTTTTAACCCAAAATATATCCTCACTAGAGAATAGATGAACAAGCGAGATGTTAAAATAAATTATTGGTACTGGCTAAATAGACGGTGTTATAGAGCGCTGTCCTTTTATCTAATCATTTTTTAGTAAAATGATTGAAAATGTTTTATAAGTAATGTAATTCTGAATTTTTGGTGAAAAATATTTGTTTACACATTTTTCAATGATAATAAGAAATATAAGTTAAATGCAGGATTTCAGAAAAAGATGAGTTTTTAATTTTTTTCATATTGTTCCACCACTTCATAAAAATCGGAAAATTTCCTGTGTATAGAAGAGTATAAAAGACATTTTCAGAAAAAAAAAAATCGTGACTGACACCTTTCAAAAAGGTTAAAAAAATATATATTTTGATTTTCTTTCTTTCGCTAAAAATCAGCTTTTTGTTTAAGAATCATGATCATGTCATTTTTTCATGTATTTGACTCCTAAGAATTAGACAAAAATAATCATAAATTAATTAGAAATTTTACTATTAAAAAAAAAATTATTATTATAACTTTTATTTATTTAGAAATAATACAATCTGCCACAATCTTGGGCAATAAATATTAGTCATATTAGAATTCTTTCATTCCTTATGTACACAAAATAAAGAAATAAAAATAAATGAATACAAAATAAATAAAATATAAAGAAGAATAAATAACCGTAAATAAAGATAAAAAGAAAATAAAAGAAATAAATAATAATAATCTTGGTCACATTCATACATATATATACAATATTTACATACTGCCCCTGGGAACTCCGAATTAAACCCCGACGCCCACAAGTGGGCGTTGGGGCCCAAGGCTAGGAGATCCCAGCGCCTCTCAGTCAGTCGCGTCACCGGTCTAATAAGCCAGTGGAGACTGAGAGAGGGCGCTAGAGCCACAGACTCTCAGGCGTGAGTGGAGAAGCTGGCCATTGCCAACACTCAGCATTGCTTAGTTATAAGAGATCTCTAGGCCACTGCCGTTTCAACCTACGAGGAGGGTTTAGGGATGGCTGGAGCTAGATAGGGATTGGGATAAAGGATTAGGAAGGTGAGTTAGCCTCTGGTGGAAGTTTAGGAATTTAGATGGGATTAGATCGAGGACAAATGGGATATTCAGATCATTGTGTAAGGTCTTGTTTGTAACATAATAGGGAGCATTGACTATTGTTCTAAGGACTTTGGACTGAAAGGATTGGATACGCCTGATGTTCGAAAATTTAGTTGTCCCCCACAGTTCGTGTCCGTAGGTCCATATCGGTTTTAGAATCGTCTTGTAAATTAATAGTTTATTAGCAACAGAAAGTTTTGATGTTCTGTTTAGTAGTCTATATAGTTGGCCGTATCGTCTGTTGAAAAAAAAAATAGAATCGAAAAAAGAGGTTTTTTAACAAATCTCGAAAACCGTTTGATTTAAAAATCTAAAAATTTATGTAACTGATCCATTAAGTTTGAGTCAAAAGGCCACGGGGGCAGATTCATCATACTTACCTGGCTATACCTTTTGTCTCACTTGAGAAGTATATATTTTTTATGGATAATATGGATCCCTGGACCGTAACTATATATATATATATGTGTGTTTTAGATAATAATCTATTATATATATATATATATATATATATATATAATATATATATATATATATATATATGTTTTAGATAATGATCTATTATATATATATATATATTTTTTTTTTTTTAAATATTTTTATTGAAATTTACAACTGTATTTTGTAATACAACAAATAAATATGCTGGTAAGATAAAATACGTAAAAAAACATGAATAGAGACTGCCCATTGGCAGCATCTAGTAGTCAATCCAAACAAGAAGGTCTCGAGGCCATCTTCTTTTCAGACGCCTAGGAGGATTATCAGGGATCGAAGAGGAAGCTAGGGTAGAAACTATTGGGTTAGAGTAGGAATAGAGTTTTGCATGGAAAGATTCATACCTAGTTCGTGCCAAAACAGTAACATAGGAAACATCAAGATCTTTGTGGATGAGCTTATTCGTGACAATGTAAGGAGCGTTGAGGATTTTACGAAGGATTTTGGATTTTAAGCATTGGATACGAGAGGAATTGGATAGTTTGGTGGAGCCCCATATCTTAATTCAGTAAGTCTAGATAGGTCTTATAATAGTCATGTAGATGAGTCTTTTGTAGTTAAGTGGAAGATCAGAACGTTTGTCTAGTAAGTGTTGAAGTAGTCTAAAACGTCGAGCAGTTCCTTGTCGTTTCAGTCTTTTATGAGGGTTCCAAGTAAGGCGTTTGTCAAGGTGCAACCCTAGATATCGGATCTGTTCAACCGGGACAAGAGGAGCATTATTGAAGGAGACAGTAGGGCAGGACGAAGGGTAAAGGTTATTTGATGGGATTTGTTTGAATTTATTTTTATTCTCCAGTTCTGACACCATACTTCTAGGTCTTTGATGTGCGCTTGAAGAGTTTGAGAGGAGATAAATGGATCATTATGAACTGATAACATGCAGGTGTCATCAGCATAGGTAGAAAGGAAAGTGTTGGGATGGGTTGGGATATCAGCTGTAAAGACTGTGTAAAGAATAGGTCCCAGGATACTGCCTTGAGGAACACCAGCAGACTGAGTAAAAAGGGAAGAGTAGGAACTATTGTGATTTATTTTGAAGGATCTGTTAGAGAAGTAGGATTGAATAATGAGGAAGTAAGCAGGAGAGAGGAATTTACGGAGTTTGTACGACAGTCCTGGGTGCCAGACTCGGTCAAAGGCCTGTCTACGTCGAGAAAGGCTCCAGTGCAGTACAACCCGCGCTCCAAAGCAGAAGAGGTAACGTCCACCACACGATGACATTGCTGGATAGTGGAATGGGATGTTCGGAATCCGAACTGATGATTAGGGATGATATGATTAGAGTCGAGGATATGATATATTCTTTTCAGAAGGAGTTTTTTAAGGATTTTACCAATAATAGATTAAAGAGAGATTGGACGGTAAGAAGTTGGATGTTCGAGCGGCTTTTGGGGTTTGGGAATCATCTTAACAATAGATAGTTAAGACCGCACAAAACCCTTGTGGCTCAGAAGTCCCGGGAGTTATGTTGACTGCAACTGAATTGTTGCCGAATGAACCCAAAAAAAAAAAAAAAAAAAAAAAAAAAAAAAAAAAAAAAAAAAAAAAAAAAAACTTGCCGAATGAGGAGCGTGGGGCATTCAAGGCAGACGGTGAGGTTGAAGTTGATGCTGTTGGTTCAATACTGTTGGCTGCTGTAAGTTTACTGCGAGTTTTTGGCGGTGCGATATTTTGATCAGTCGCCTGTTTTGTTTTTGCAGGCTTATATTTTTTTTGTTTGTAGAACTACCCCCGGAACCCAGAGGGAGGGAGTTACGGTCCCGTTTTTTCAACGTACGACGCGTCAAATATTGTGAGTCTGTTTCACTTATTTCACTAAACGGGGTCTCCTCTGAGTCCTCATCGGACGTATTTTTATCTAAGTCCATCATGGCAAATAAAGAAAATAATATATGTATATACAACTACAAACTAAAAGAAAAGAAATACTAAATAACTAAACTATTTACATAAATATACACAGCTAATAAAGAAAACATTGTTAAGGAAAATAAAAAATTGAAAAAGAAGAAAAAAAAAATCTCTAAAAATTCTTTTAAAAAATAAATAAAATTAATTGAAATAAAGTAAATTAAAGACTCAGACAAAAACAAAGGTGATTGGGAAGTAAACTGCGATAACTGTAGAGGATTAGAACCACGTTGCTATATCAACCAGATATCTATCAGTTTATAACTTATTACTTATTGTAACAGAAGTTTTCTCACCTAACTATAAGTGAGTGTTAAAAATTTTAATAGTTAGTAAACTCACTGTTCATGAAGTTTTATAGTTTTAATCGTGAAAGCACCGAGATGACAATGTTACAAACACAGAGCTACACTAGGATAGAACTGCAGTTGCGGCCATGTTGGTAATCCAATGCTACTATATTATTTAATAAAACACAAGTTTCTATGGAAAATCAACTTCATTAATTCTTTAACAATTGTTTCATCGCACAATATAAGTATATCGTCACAAGGTATATTTAAAAATATTTATATTGCATTTTTTTTTAATGGAGGTAGTTATATAAATATCCTTCTTACATGTTTAGATTTGTTTGAAGATATGAGATGTTCCAAAAATAGTTACTGATAGTAGTTTTAATTATAATGATAGTGATCATCGGTTATATTAATGGAAATTTTTATTTCGGTTATCTTATTTAAATGTTGTTTTTTATTATTTACCTATAGTCTTCATTTCTATACCTTGTTAATGATAAAGATAAGGATTATATATTCTTGATTGAATATACAAATAGATTATTAGAGCATGCTCTGTCCTAAAAGGGTCGGGTGTAAATGACCTCGTTGTTTTACGCATAAAATTTAATGACAATTGCGAAAACAGTTAATTACCAAAACCGCTTGATCATCCGCATGTCTGAGTGTTTCAATGATAAATCTTTTATTATCACAAGTTAAATATTTTTCCGCATTTATTGGAACCACGTGTTGGCCTATTATAAGTTGTAATTACAAAAGCTAATAATTTTTTTATATTTTCAAAACTAACTGAGTTTTTGATTAAATCATATTTAATCGGCCAATAATTTAAAACTCATCGGCAAATATCAACATTTAAGTGTTAGAATCATCGTTGGGTGAGCTAGTATTGGGTTGTTTCACATGAAATGTCCGTTTTTATAGTTTCTGAAATACATAAAGGATTTTGCAGGTCTCTGTTGTTTTCTTCCGAATGTTTACATATTTAAAGTAAACAGTTACTAATCCTCTACTATTGCATTATAAACATTAGCTTCCAAATCAAGTACCCACTTTTTAGTATACCTCCAAATATGAACATGGAAACACGCGATTTTTGAGAGTTAATGAATCACACACAGTGAAGATATTAAAATACTGCTTTTATTATCAGAACAAATAGATATTCAGAATACAATAATCTGTGCTGAGGAGTTAGGGTGACTACAAGTGTACATTCCGAGGTCTCCTTCTTTGAGTTTGACACAAGTAAATGTTACAACTAGAGTGATGAGTTTTGAGGATCAAAAGGTATATATAGCAAGGTTTTGTAGAGGGGGTGAGGGGCGGCATTGGCACCACAAAGGAAGTACTTCAAGATGTTGGGTTCTGTGTCCTAAGTACAGGTATGTGTTCTTTGTCGGTACTTGGTCTGTCCTTTCTTGGTTTATGGGTGACACCCTCAGGTATAGAAAAGGAAGTTATTAATAATTACTGTATATTATTTATAAGTTAAGTCTCATTCTAGTAGTTATAGAATGAGACTTAACTTATAAATAATATACAGTAATTATTAATAACTTCCTTTTCTATACCTGAGGGTGTCACCCATAAACCTAGAAAGGACAGACCAAGTACCGACAAAGAACACATACCTGTACTTAGGACACAGAACCCAACATCTGGAAGTACTTCCTTTGTGGTGCCAATGCCGCCCCTCACCCCCTCTACAAAACCTTGCTATATATACCTTTTGATCCTCAAAACTCATCACTCTAGTTGTAACATTTACTTGTGTCAAACTCAAAGAAGGAGACCTCGGAATGTACACTTGTAGTCACCCTAACTCCTCAGCACAGATTATTGTATTCTGAATATCTATTTGTTCTGATAATAAAAGCAGTATTTTAATATCTTCACTGTGTGTGATTCATTAACTGAGTAATATTTTTGTACGAGTTTAAACTCGGCCATTCAGCAGCTGAGGCCGCTAGAAATATTTGCAAGTCGTTTGGGGAAGGTAGTGTTAATGAACGGACCATTCGCCGTTGGTTTGTTAAGTTTTTAGCTGGGGATACCGGAGAACTTGGAAAACTTGCCCCGAGGAAGACCTCCGTCCGTAATAGAGAACGATGCCCTCAAACATACAGTAGAAGGAAACCCCTACCAAACAGTTAAAGGACTCTCAGCACAACTAAATGCAAGTGCATCTACCGTTTACAGACATTTAAAGTGTATTGGGAAAGTAAAACAGCTCGATATAAGGGTACCTCATGATCTCACTGAGCGGCATGTTTCAAAGCATACCGTGGAAAAATAGAAAGAACTGGGCAACGAAGTTCTTCCGCACCCACCATATTCTCCCGACTTGTCTCCAACAGATTACCACCTCTTCAGGAATTTAGACAACTTCGTCAAAGGAAAACTTTTTGTAAATGATGATCAAGTGAAAAGTGCGTTTTCAGATTTTGTTTCACTTAAAAGCTCAGAGTTTTTCAGTTCGGGGATAAAAAAGTTGGTGTCACGTTGCGGAAAATGTGTGGAAAAAGAAGGTAAATACTTCGAATAAAATGATCTTGTTTTCATATCGTATTTTTAATAAAAATCCTTTACCTTGAAAACGGACATTTCATGTGACACAACCCAATATTTTTGTGTCGGGTTTCAAAGAAATCGGTCAAGTACAATAGTTTCGGAGTACGGCACGGCGTACGGCAAGACAAACGGATTTATTTTTTTCTTATTCGGATTCCTACATATTTTGAAGCGTAAGCCCTCCAATTTTGAGAGGGATTAATTTAGTCGATTACATTTATTGAAAATAATAAACCAAAAGCTTTGAGTTATTCTCTTCAACATGTGAATGGCTTCCGATAAACCGTTTTGGACGTGAAACAGTTTGTGAAGAGCAACATTAAAACAAATAAAAAATAAAATAATTAATAGAGAGAATATGTAAAAATGAAAATCGACTTCTGTTTGTATGTTTTTGTCTTCTCTACAGCGTTTCCCTGAAGCTTACTTCACATCATATATCGTGTTCAGCGTAAAAAAAAAAACTTTATTATTAAGATGCGAATATCTGTCTTGTATTTCGAAATTTCTGAAAAGTGTTAAATTAATTATTTCCATCGTGCAAAACTGATGAATAATAATGAATTTTAATTATTAAAGTAATTTTTCATAAAAAAGAAATTTCTAAATCATAAAATTTATGTTAAAAATATTAATTTATTTAAATAAAAACCTTCCAAGGCAAAAACTGAAAGCGAAGCAATAGAACAATTAAAGGTAGTATTAAAGGAAACAGCTGAAAAAGGTTCTATGGTTCTGACTAAGGTTCTATGGTCATATGGTGAGGATGCACCCGAATAGATTAAATAGAGAAATCTTCTATAAAATAAGAGAATACAAGAGTGCTGTAGGGTACATCAAACAGATGAAGGAAGGAACTGAAAATAACAAACCAAGACTGTTTCGACAGGGATGAATATAGCAGAAGAATAAAATAAATTATGGTCCTTGTGGGCAAGAGGTGTGCGAGGAAAGGAGAGGTGTGGATGGAAGAAAGAAGGAAAGAACAATCGGAAAGAATGAAGAAAAGATGGGAAGAAAGAAAAAAGAAGGAAGGAGAGAAGAAGAATAAGGGCTGTGAAAAGATATCAATATAATGATATTTGCCTGGTCTATAAGGCAGTTCTGTAAAAAAAACAAAAAAAAAAAAACTTCCAAATGATAATTATCGAAATATTGATTATGCTCATTTATATTTCAGAAAAAGTCAGTTCGGACGACTGAAAAAAAAAGAAGTGAAATAGAGGATAAAATGAATCATTACTGATGTTGAGATCTACAAGTAACATTTCTAAAGTTATTATTTAAAATATTGATTTATTATTTTTGACAATCTCAACCCGGAAATATTGGTTTGTCCGGAGCATAATGTAGGCTTAAAAAGAGAAATAAAGATTTTCATCTTATTTATTTTATCAAAAAAAGTCTCCACTACTATTTCTGCCAACATGTTGGAAACTTTTCCATTCCCCCGGAATTGAATTTCTCATCTTTATAATTGATAAATTTCAAAAACGCGTTTTCTATTTCCTTTGTCTGTTAATATTTTTGTCACATAAGCAGTGGTCCAGGTCTCTAAAAAAATTGTAATCCGTATGCGAAGGTTCCAGAGAGTAGGAAGGATGTGGCATAGTTTCATAGTTTTTGCGAAGTCGCACGTAAGACGTACGGCCGGTCGGTCTCATGTAACAAAAGGGGCCCCTTACAATTGATCAAATATGGCAATCCTGGACAGAAGAGGGTCGGTTTTGTTCATAGAAGTCTAGCACAAACTTAACAACACGGTTTTTTTTTTTGTTTTTTTTTGCGGTTTTTTAATGTGTGTGAAACCCAACTTTCAAGCTGTTTTACCTTTCAAATCGCCTCGAGGTGGTCGTCGGCAAACTATTTGCTAAGTTTAAGTTTCCCTACAAGTTTTGGGGGTTTTCTTTTTTTTTCCACCTAAGCCCACAGAACTTCGTCACCAAGAGAGGAAGTCCTTCTACGAACTTCCTTATCTTCAAGCGTGAAGTTTCCCTCCGGACAATTTTGAACCACCGTTGATCAGCGCACTCTGATCAACGCATTGCTGTCCTACACCAAACTTAATTGACGTTTCTGGCTGTCTGGGAACCGTTCCAGTCGAGTTTAAACTCGTATAACAAAATTATACGAATATCACGCGTTGACATTTTAGTAAAGACTAAATTATTTCTAAGCAGTGAAAGGCTACAGACGTAAACACACTTTTTGGTTTGTAAAAGGATTGATAAGTGTTAACATTCATACAAAGAAATAATACAGTAAACGTAAATAGTTTGGTATATGAAGAGGTATTTTAAAAAAACTCAAAATCCTCTATTATTTTTGGACCGCCGAATGTATACTCAAAAGTTATACAGTGTGCAGAGATCTAATCAGGAAAAAAATTTTTATTTTAACAATATTTTTCCTTACACTTGTCGAACAGTTCCGCTATCAAGTACTCCATTTTAAAAAGCTTCTTGACACCCTCACACCCTCGTTGAGAATTGAAAAGATAAAAAAATTAAATAAGGATAAAAGGTGTGTTAGTGACTGGCTTCCAAGCACTTACTTAATTTTCAAATTTATTCCTTGACTTATATTTTCAACTCACTTGGCCCTTACCCAACGAAAATCCTCCGTCCGCCCTTGTATGTATAGATTGAAACTTCTAATCTACTACAAAAAGCTCATTTACATTACCATAATCAGCCTTATTTATACCTTGCTTGATTGGATTTCAATTCTGAAAAGTGCATTGAATTCCAGATTTTTTCTGTAATTGCGCTCAGTCACACTTTTTTTAAAAAAAATGAATAATAACGATCTAGATTTCAAATTTTTAAGAAGGGAATGTTTAAAAATTTTGAAAACTACCTCCCCGGAATCTCCCTTTACAAAGAAAATAATGAATATTTTGAAATAAAAATCGGACAACTATTTCGATGAGATCAGGGGTTAGAACTAAATTGAGCGAGAGTGCTGCGACCTGTTGTCTCAGAAACAAATTAAACTGTCGTCCCCTTTAGCCTTAAGCTAGAAATTGTGAATTCGAATCCCACTCTCACTGGAACTCCCTTCAAGCATATAAATAAAAAAGGATACAATCACAACCTTTCCCCCAGGTATGTAAGGCTCGGCAATCATCCGGAGGTTACCTACAAAAATAGGCATATGGAGTAATGATCTATAATAACATGTCATAGGGAATCGAGATGAGGAATCCTAGGATAAATCGCGCGGCCAAGGGAATCCACAGCCCTCAAGCTAATAAAAAACAATTAATAATTGAGAACATGAGGGTGGGAGGAGGCTGCTTAGATTACTCCATAGAATATAGTTGAAGAGTCATTTCTTTGAAATTAAGTAGATTATATATCACTTAAATGAAACGAATCCTCACGCAAGACTGAAACGACAAGAAACTGCTCGAAAATATCGATTACTACAACACTTAATAGACAAACGTCCAAAACTTCCAGTTTATTACGAAAGATTTATTCACATCACTATTATCAGACCTATTTGGACATATGGAATTGAGCTTTGGGGTTCTACGAAATCGTTTAATTCCTCCCGCATCCATCCTTACTATCCAAAATCCTTCGCAAAATCCTGAATGCCTCTTATTTTGTTACAAATCAACTCCTTCATAATGACCTTAACATCCCATTTGTTGCAGACATAGCCCGTGATAGATACTCCTCTTTTCATACAAACTCACTTGTCCGTAATTTATCTTCCTTAGATATCACTGATAACCCTCCAAGGCGACTGAAAAGAAGGTGGCCTCGGGAACTACTGAGTTAAAATAGTGAAGTGCTACCACTGGGTAGTTCTTTCTCAAGACATTTTCATAACTTTTTTTTTTCATTCCTCATATTTACTTATTGTGTTCTTTAATACAGTTGTAAATTACTATAAATAAATTTAAAAAAAAAATTAAATGAGTTTAGTTTGGATGACGTGTGGAGCAAGGTCAGTATGCTTGACTAAAGTAGTCTGATGAGTGAGGATAGCTAAAGATGAAACGTGAAGAAATTCAAAGATACCCATATTATGGGAATTCGGGTTGAAGTACTATAACTATGCCCAAAAGCTGAAAATTAAAATATTCTAAAAATACACTGCTGAACCCAGCCGGTCAACAGTTTAAATCTGAACTCAACAAGATCCACAGAAACGGCCACAACTCACCCTTCGAAGTGAGTTAAAATCTTATAGATAAATGAGAGGCTGAGGTTTAGTATTTCTGAAGAAGATCTATCCTTGAACTCTTTTTATTGACTATGCTATTTATCTTCAGGAGTCTGGTTAAAACGCTGATACTATTACATCAGGGATAATATATCTGAATGAATTATACCCATCTCATCAAAATACAATTTTAAATTATACATTATCCTGGTATAATGAATTGGGTGCGTGTGTATTTAATAAGGAAAATGCACTAAGTATTTTGTTCAATTATTTTTTAATAATAAACTTCGATAAGAGTAAAATATGTCTCAATTCAAAGTTGTTAAAATAATGGCATGTGTTTTTTTTTTTTTTTGTTTTTTCCTATACGAATTTTCTGATTTCTCAACATTTGTATTACAACTGAAGTATGAATTCTACTTTCATTTTGTGGCTGATTAATTTTTTAAGCTACAGATTATTTTAGGATATTTAAATGATTTACTTTTTTGTTTCGTTTATAGACTTCTCAAGATGATATCATCTATAAATATTATTTACAAACTCGGCAATGAAAATGTTAGCAAAACTATATGAAAGTTTCATTTCATTTATTTAGGAATTTTATTTATTTATTTTCTCATATTTCTAATAGTAAATATTTTATTTCTTTATAAATATATTTTTATTATTCTATGTAATATTCCTAGGTATCTCCAAGAAAGCATTCTACCGCTTATCTCATATTATTATTACTATTGTTCCTTTGCTTCCCAAATCTTCAATAATACAAACCCTATTTTTCCTTTAAATGTCTAATATCCTACTATCCTGTCACGTTACCTTCCTTTCTGGCCGTTCTCAGTACGTAGTGGTTCCAGGTTAAAATCCTTCCATGACTCTGCCTCTATCCTGCGGTGTCCAACAGGGCTCATCACTGTCTCCCACCCACCCAATTTGCTGTTTACATAAATGACCTTCCTCTCCTCATTGATCATTCCCAATATAATTTGTATGGAGACGATTTCCAAATTTACCGGTCCTTCCCACCCTCGGATCTATTACTAGCAGCCGATAAGCTACAAAATGATTTAAATAGAATTAGTCAGTGGGCCATAGATAACAAGCTAAAGATAAAAGCTAAGAAGACTAAGGCAATTGTAATAGGTTCAATTGCTAAATTTGGCTAAATAATGATCCAATAGAATTCCTTCATTCCATTAAAACCTTTGAACCACTTTTGACCTAACCATCTCCTGGAAAAAACATTTTTCTGACATCTCCCGCCGCTCCTTCATCACTCTAAAGCGATTAAACGGCATCCGTCACCTCTTTCCTCTAGAAACCCTTAGACGACTGGTTTCCTCCCTAATATTCCCCCACTTTGACTATTGCTGTACGGTTTTTGGGGGTGTCTCTGGAGAGATCTGGAACTAAAAAGACCATTTTTAATAGCTCCATCCGATTCATCTTGGGGATCTCCAGGGATACCTTGGTCACGATTCTACGAAGAGTTAAAGTGGCTTTATCCTTCCTATTGTCGCAAGTACTTCTTGGCATCCTTCCTATACCAAGTAATCCGATCCCGCCGTCCATCATACATCTCTGACCTCCTACTATTCAAATCCTCGATTCGTTCCCGCAATACTCGTGCGGCCTTCTGATTTGTATGTCCGCCCCATCGAACCGCAGCTTTCGACAGATCTTTCATTATCCGATCCTCTTTCGTATGGAACTCTATCCCTTCTCATATCCGTAACTCAAATACCCTTCCAACCTTTAAATCCCGTCTATTCGATTACTTCCTATCCATTTAATTTATTAGGAATCTCCATAAGAACCAATTTTAAATGAAAATGTCCAAATAGAAAAAAAAATCATAGAAGTGTTACCATAGAAGTTATTATTATTTGCTTCCTCATTTTTTTTTTTTTTTTGATTTGATAGGCATAGATATATAATTATTTTTTTATCAAAGCTCTGTACATAAACAGAAGGATAATTGTAAATTTTAGTTATTTTTTTTTAACTATCACCTCAATTAGTTTTAAATTCCATATATATATATATATTTATTTTATTTTTCTCTCAATCATTAGTATGAGAAGTTGAATTATTATATCCATCACTTTGTTTTCTATATTATCTTTGTCTTTTGTATTTATTTTTTACTTTATCACTGTATTTTTTTCCCTTCTATTATTACTCTAAGGCACCAAAGACTTTATTTACTTTCACATGTATTATTCTAAAGGGACTCGTCCCAGAATAAATAAATAAATTATTATTATTATTTTTATTAAGTAAGATTTGCATAAATCAAAATGAGAAAAAGTACTATTAAACTTACTTAAAAAGTATTTGTATATTTGTGAAATATTAGATAAATTATTTTAAGTAAATTTAAATATACTCTTTCTTCTTTAATCAGACATTTCCAACATGTCACATGAAATGTTGAATGATTACAATAAATCCTTCATAGTTCATTTTCAGATCTTTTTTAAATGATTTTCTCAGTTAAATTTGCATCAGTATGATTGACCTAGACTTTGTAATAATAAATACAGTATTGAACTTCAGTAACAATTAGAATCAAATTTAGTTTAAACTTACTTGATAACGTTTTTAATCCAGGATGAATTAAGGAAAAAAAAAGACATGATTTTGTTCAACATTAATGTATTTTAAACAATTCTATAAAGTATTTGTTTCATGGCATGATTTACTGTATATTAATGTCAAGATTGTTTATGGTTCCCATTTCTTCTTTGCAAACTGTTTCGATCACTGTCACAGCCTTAATGGATGTCACATCCCTTGCACAGATATTCACAAATTTGTATAGATGTTTCATCAGGTATGTATTCTGAAATAAAAAAAATAATAATTTATTTATGAAAAACGCTAAGAATAAATGAAGAGTTCAGGATAAAAATTTGAATGAATTGCACTTTATTATTTTTAAAATGGCTGTTTTCTAAACAATGATACAAAACTAAACAGAGTAAAATATGCGCAGTTTTAATTTTTTACTAAATTCTGCTCACCATTTGTCATTATTAATTGATTGACACTCATTATCTTCTTTATATTTTCTTACCAATTTCTTACGAAATTTCTTTAGGGAAAAAAATATATAATGAATTACATAGTAATTTACAATTAAATAACATGTGTTTGCTTAATTTTACTTGACAAAGAACAGTCAACACTATTGGAGGGGCATTAAATATAAATTAGTCTATTTAAAACAGTTCCTTTTTTTAAATATTTCACCCTACTACTGAGACATTTCTTATCCAATTAGTTTACCTGTTTAATCTTGATTGGCAATTAAGGTTAATAGAAGAATTGTTACCAGTTAATAAAATAAGAAGTTACTGGTTAAATGCTGCTCTTCCCCTCCACATGGAGACAGTACATTCATTCATTAAACAATAAAATCTCAGCATCCTTCCTATATCCACAGCCTCCTTCAATTTAAATCCACAGTCCACTTACTTGAAACAAGATCATGCCATTCCGACCTTTATAGCCCACTCCACACAACTAATGCCTTCGACTAATCCTTTCTTACCCATTCCACTGCATTCTGAAATTCCATTCCTTACAATATACGTCATGCTTTATCCTTATCCACATTCAAATATCTCCTTTTCCAACACCTAGTCTCCTTTTCCTATTATCCCAAACAGTAGCTCATTGATTGCAAAATGTTAAATTAGATTTTTCGATTATAATGACAGAATCTCTCTCTCTTTTTTTTTTAATTCAAAATTACTTGTTTCTAACTTTGTGTGTGTGTGTATATATTACAGGCCTTGGAGAACCTTGGTATTATCGCGATTCTCAATGATATTTTAGGGTAAGGTCATCACTCCCTCTTTGTATTTTTGTTAGTTGCCCCCAGTTGGCTGACAGGTCTCACATACTTGATGGGAGGTAGTGAATGAATTGCCATTTAATTACATGCTTGAAAAATTCCTCCAGGGATTGGGATTCAAACTCACAACCTTTGTCATTATAGACTATCATGTTCGACACACAGCCAAGGATTCTCCATATATATTTTTGTGTGTGTGTTTATACATTATATACATATATATGTGTGTGTGTGTGTGTGTGTGTGTGTGTGTGTGTGTGTGGGGGGGGTGCAGTGTTGCTACCCCTAGTGATGCTAGGTAAACCACTGCCAGGAGGAGGGTTGAGCTTATGGGATAGGCAACCTTACCTCTATAAAAAAAGGCATAATCCAGAACCTGACGGAAAATAATGGTGAAGGTTAAAAATACAAATGTATTCCCTAGAGGAGCCCATTCAGATACAGGGAGGGTCCCAACCAACACCAAGTCTTGAGGAGGATGCGAGGAGGAAGGAGAGAAGAAGGAAGAGGAGGAAAAGTGGTCAAGGACATGGTTTTAGAATTGGTACCTGGAATGTTCGGAGTATATTACAGCCGGGGCAAGTTGAACGTTAGAATTAGTCCTGGAGCAATATAAAGTAGATATGGTGGGGCTTCAAGAAATCCGATGGGGCGAAACTGAAATGGTATCACTTGAAAAGAATCTATTAATAAACAGTGAATCTAAGGAGAATAGTAAGGGAACCGGGTTTGTGATAAAGAAAAGTATCCGACATTCACTGGTAGGATATAAATGCGTCAATGACAGGATCTGCAGAATCAGATTGAAGGGCAGATTCTGCAACATATCATTAGTAAGCACACATGCCCTATGCAAAGAAGCAGAAGAAATTGACAAGGTAGCTTTCTATACCAGACTGGCAAAGATGCATGGTGCGATGCCGCGGTACAACACCAAAATGGTGATCTCTAGAAAAACCCACAGTACATAAGATGTGTGTACCGAAAGAAGAAGAAATGCCATAAGAAGATAAGAAAAGAGCATATGAGGCATGAAAACTCGACGAGATGCAAGAGCTTTTTCAGGCGCAAGTGTGCCAAAAGTTCTATAAGGAGGCTAAAACAAGACTGAAGCGTGTCTAGATCAATTTGGAAAACTGCTTGGAGCCAGTGAAATCAAACATAGGTGGTTCAACTACTTTAATGAAATTCTGAATCCCAAGACAAGCAATACGTACTTTCGCCATGATTACCAGTCCAGCAATGATGAGAATGTCGATGAGGAGGTACCACCTGACAGAGATGAAATTGTGGACATAATTTTGTCTCTGAAAAATAATAAGGCTCCAGGGCCTGATGAAATACCCTCAGGATTAATAAAATACGCAGGGGAAGAAACTTTGAGTGGATATTCAGGTTGAAATAGGATATATGGATGTAAGAAAAAATGCCAACTGACTGGGGAGAAGCTATTATAGTCCCTATATTTATGAAAGGGAATAAACTTATATGTGAAAATTACTGCCAACAGTCTACAAGATCTTGTCGGTAGTGATTTTTAGGAGGATGATAGAGAGAAGTGTACAACTTCTGAGCGAGTACCAGAGTGGTTTCCGTCCAGGACGGTCAACACAGAACATCTATTCTCGATTAGGCAAATGCTCAAGAAATCCTAGGAGTACAATGTAGACTTACACCACCTCTTTATTGTCTTCCGACAGGCTTATGATAATGTTGACAGAGGAAAATTATTAAAGGCATTACAGTCACTAGTATTACCCAGCAAGTTAATAAGAATGACTCTAACTAAGATGACCCTGGAAAGGACGGGTTTTAAGAGGAAAACTAGAGTGGGCATCTCCAATAGCTTTTGGGTTAATAGTGGCTTAAGACAAGGTGACCCATTATCACCAGGACTGCTCAACCTCACCCTAGAAGTTGCCATCAGAAAAATAAGTACAAAGCCGGGGAGGCACCATTTACAACAGGCTCACACAGCATATGGCTTATGCTGATGATGTAGTTATCACAGGGAGAAACAAATCAGCTCCGACCGGTGCTGTAGACGGGTTCAAGAGAGCAGCACAAGATTTAGAGCTTGAAATAAATATAGAAAAGACTCAATATTTAAAAACTTCGAGGCAAACCAAGGAGATAGGAGATATTGTGGAGGTGGGTGAAAAAAGGTCTCACAGCTGTAGTACATGTAAGTACCTAGGAGGTGTTGTGACAGAGAACAATAATTTAGAAGTAGAAATTAAGCGCAGAATGGTAGCAGGAACCAGATGTTTCTATGCCCTACAAAAAGCTCTCCGACACAAAAGGCCTGTCAGGCCTTTAGGATGAAAATAAGACTTGTATTAAACACCATTTAATTGTACATCGATATTATGTAAAGAGTTTGGTTAACATTTTTATAGTCAGTCCTGAGAAAATGGTTAAACATTTAAAGTCAATAATATAAATTTGAACTTAATATGAGCTGATTTTGGCTAAACAGTTGTAACATCTTAGGCATATATCCATCTTAAGAAAAAAGTTATTTCTATTTTTAAGCTAGGCTTAAAAAACAAACAAAACAAAAAAACACAAATATGTGAGGCTTGTTTATTAGGATTCAAGAGACTTTAAAATGTTTATTTTTGTTGAAAACTTGGATTCTAAAATGGTCAAAATAGTAATACTTACCAACTTTATTAGTTTAATATGAACAGTGCTATATTTGTGAATAAAATTGTTTCCTTATACATAAATGGGAATTTTAGTTGGCAATACAGAATAGTATATGAAATTTAAAAAGCGTTTAAAATTAGGATTTTGTCAATATAGCATTACAAATCATGATTACCAAACCTTATGTTGGGCCAAAATTCAATATAGTTAAAAAAAATGGATACATTACCTTGGGAATACTAAAACAATTAGTTTCAAATGTTTGAAGCAAATCCTCATAACAAGAGAACTTATCTAAGTCAAGCTTGAGTCTTTTGGATTCCAAATCCATTTTTGAGACATTGTCTCCTTCAGTGTATACATCGAGAATATTTGATATCAGCTTGTCAGCAAATCCACGGGCCTAGAAAGAAATTATGGATTATGTCATTCCTTATATTAAACTTTTTATATTTTATTGTAAATTTAAATGTATGATGAGTTAAAGTATGATTTAAAGAACCCGAATTGGTATTGAATAAGTTATAAGTTGATAATACTATTAAAAGATCAATATTCAATTAAAATATTTAATTATTTGGAAATAAATTTGACATATTTTTTATCAATGACATAAATAAGTTTTCTCTCCCCTTCCTAAGGATCAGACACTGTTGTATATTAACAAACTATACAAAAAGCCTGCTTAGTATTATACCATATATTTTTTTCTTATTATATTCAAAAATTTAATTACTTATAGTTAATTATTCCATGTGAAAAAAAAAATACTGTATCACTAGTGGTGGCTGTTATTAATTATAATGTAAAAACTAGAATGAACTCAACTGTAAGCAAAATGTTCAATAAAAATTATTTCAGATGCAGAAAATTGAAGAAGCATAAAAATAAAAAGATAACAGAATTTAAAGAATATGAAAAATAAATTGATAATGTGTGGTAAAAATGATTAAACTGAATAATTATGGTGTTCATAATAAAACAAATCCCAATCCTATTCAAAATGAAATATATTCAGTCATTTTGATGAACTATATCCTGCCGCTAACTGATTATTTAACTGAATCAGATTGACTTAAAAATTGCAATAAGATTCGAAAAAAAATAATTAAAAAACTTTTATACATATTTAGCTATTATATTAAAACTATAATAAATTACGATTCTAGTTTGAACAAGCCTCTATGATGACAATGCTCTAGACATGCATTTAGTAATTTCATTACTATTTTAGTTTAAACTTCAGTTATTTGTTAATGTGAGTAATATAGTTTTTACTTTAAATAACATACTTGCAGCATCTTTTCTAATCTTTCTTTATTTAACATGACACTTCCAGGGGCCTTAGCATTTTCCAGTGCCTTGTGTGCTAAATATATTGGTATATCTCTGCTATCAACACCTGTGGTTTCCTAAAGTAAAACTTTTTAGAATATCAATATTTTTACAAGTTGATTACTAGAACTAATAGTAGAATCCAAATTATAACTAACATTATATTAAAGTGATCATATATAAGAGTAGACATTTTTAATTTAGGTATAACAATTTAATAACCTTGTCTGATACAGGGTAGTCAGTTTCATACTCCCCTTCGACCTTATCAGAGTCGAATTGTTCCAAAAAGCCCAATCTGTAGTCTCCATATAATTGTACATGGCTTTTATTCACAGCTGTGCGTACTGCATTGTAGTTGTCAAATAATGTTTCACTGCTATTGAGCTGAAAATGATGCAATTATTTTAAAGATATTTCAGGAAACAAATTGGTAGAATAATACTATAAAAGAGAAAAAATAATACACTAATTAATAGTTAGGATATGAAACAGGATGAATTTAAAGTAGTGGCAGGTCCAAAGTTAGTTCTTGGGAGGAGGGACTTTTGAAGTGGAAGGGAGAGCCAGGGAATCAAAAGTCCTCACCAACTCCAATCATGCCAAACAGGAGAAGTTATGCTACAGTTTAGCAATGAAATTTATTTGCAATAGTACTACAATGCCTAGAAATAAATTTTAACCTGTATAGAAAAATTTGTATTGCCACCGTTTGATTACACATTTCCATGAATGAATTTAGTGGTAGTTATTTAAAGAGGAAGAGATCAGTTTTTTTTTTTTTTTTTTTAATTTATTCTGGCTAATTTATTACAGTATTAGTATTGCAGTTATTATTATTATTATTTAACAGAGGTTATTTTAATTTTTTTTGAGGAAGTGATCGGAGATATTTGTCTATACTTGTAGATTAGCCACTAGACCTTTCAAAGTTGATGCTTTATAAGTGATAATGTATTACAGTGTCAGTTGTTATATTTCAGTAGGTATTTACTACAAGTAGTAGTATTTTATTTTAGCTATTATTATTTTTCCTTCGAGGTCATTTATTGGGTGGGAGGCTGGGAGTGTAATTCCTCTTCCTTCCCACTGCAGAACCGTCTTTACATGAAACGCAATCTATGAACAATCAAAAAGTTAGTGCTAGGCCAATTCAGACAGTTATTATAATCCATTTAACTATTCATTAATATAAAGAGTTTAATCAAATATTTATTACTGTTTTAACATCCTAATCATATATCTACATTAAATATGGCATTTCAGTTTTGTTTTGAGAGGCAGCTCAAAAAATAATTATTAATGATACCAGTACAGTCAATGAAGAGGTTATATAAAATTATAGTATGCCTGTTGTTGGGAAGAGGGGCGTCTAACGCATTAGTTCGCAGCCTCAACCCGGTCGTTATTATGAGTCGCCGAGTTTTCTGTCGATCTGTGTAATTTTGTTGAGGGTAAATAAATGAAATAATAAAAGAGAGAACATGAACTTATATTAATTAAAATGAAACAAAATACTGTTTATAATGTGCAAGGTGGTGATTCTTTCTATCCGAGATGACTTCCTTCCCCCTCTCGTCTGCGATGTTCCTTTCTTTCCTTCTGCGACTCCTACTCCATGCGACAATTCTGAGACAATCTTCTAGGATGATGTGGGGAGTTGTGATTATACTAAAAATATGCGACATTCAGCGACAACCAACTTAATTAACACCGTCTACCCTCGCGAGTGACTCTATCAACTTTTTCTCTCACAATCCCAGAATGCACTCTGTCCAGCGATCTCTTAACAGCTGATTCAAATAGAATAAAACAAATGACTGTCACGCTTGCACATAATAAATCACAAAATAAAACAAATAAAATTACAAATAGAGAGATACAATAAACATAAGACAATTTCAATTCTTAACACCTGTAAATATTTAATATGTATCACCTTATCCAATCGATCCATCCATGTTATGCTGTAGAGATCTCCTAAGCATGTGCTATATTTTTTGGTGTCGCAGTACCATCCCCAAGAAGATTCATCAGTCGCTGCTGCAGTGCTCACAAAAACTGAAATAAACATTAAGCACTACAGATTAACACAAGCAATATATCGTTATTTGTATGAAATTAAATTGAATCACTAATATCACCACAACCAGAGTTGAATTTATTCCCATGGATTCTAAAAATAATACTAATATATACATATATTAAAAAAAAATCTTACAATATAAAATGATTGATATAAATAATTAACTTATAGAAAAAAAAGTATGATTCAAGTAGTTCAACCATCCCTAACCATCATATTACAATACTTAAACACCAAAAATTAAAAATAATGACAAAAGCTGGAATTTTATAATATTAAATAAGATATTAAAATTCTTCTGTTAGTGATGAAATTTTAATAAAATCTAGTAATATATTGCAATAATTACCTTTAAAGGTATAGTAATGGGACCTGTAGAAAGTGAGGATCTGAATTAAATTGTTAATATAATTTTTCTTGTAAAGATGGGTACTAAGATTTATATAAATTACATAGAAATTCTTCCAAAGAATTTCTGATATCCTTACTAGTTTTGTTTTTCTAATGATAAAGAAAGAAGCTTGATATTGTATTTTTTATTGTGATTACCATTTTTCAAGTGATTGATATAGCCATCAAACATGGATCCAGACTCACATGCTTCAATGAACAGTATAAGCTATAACAAAAAAGTTTATACGCTTAAATAAACATATTAAAAATATATTTAAATAACAGCCAACTATCTGAAATCGTCTAGACCATGCCACTTGGCATTTATCGTTGGTATGATATCTTTTACCCGTTATGAAATTTCATCTTGTAAATTAGAAACCACAGATAAATTATTTTTTAATTTAGTTATTTTCTGCTTCATGCCTTTTCTTTTCTAGCCATTTCAATTTACCTTTGCTGCAGGAAACATGTTTAGGGAAGATATCTCTAGGTCTGGTAAGTTTTATGATATTAAACAATACAAAAACTAAAAATATGATAAGGGTGAGATTTACATTTTTTGTATGATGACACATTAAGGACTGTTTAGACGAGCCAATCACCCCTGGAAAATTGGCAAGGGAGCTTGAGAAATTGTGGTCTTACCCTTGATAAAGAAGCGTGACCTAGCTCATCGTTGGGAAAATAACCCCAAAGAAATTGGAACCCCAAGAAATTGAAACGTCTAAACAGGCGCAGTGGTTCTGATCGGGCCAGAAAAATTGGACCAGCAGAAAGGGAAGGATTTCCATACAATTCAATTTGGTCAGCTCTTCAATTCGCCCAAAATGAATTATATATTTTGAATTTTAAATATTTAATATTTTAAAAAAAATATTAAGTAACTTTAATATTGAGTATTTCACAGTACATTCGATAAGATTTTTCAGGTACCTTTCAATAAATGATTATAAAAGTGCCAATTAAGAAAAAAAAATAAATTGTTTACAACAATATATATTTGACACTATCTTTAGTAATCATTTATTGATCTGAACCATATCCATTCCTTATTGACATTTTTTTAAAAATCTTTTATCCTCAATAACTATTTTTTTTTTACTACATGATGATATATATATTGCAGGGTATTTTTATTTTTGTTTCTCTCCTTGTCATTATT
Organism: Piezodorus guildinii; assembly: GCA_023052935.1. Taxonomy (NCBI): domain Eukaryota; kingdom Metazoa; phylum Arthropoda; class Insecta; order Hemiptera; family Pentatomidae; genus Piezodorus; species Piezodorus guildinii. The sequence goes on along the minus strand of CM041295.1, from coordinate 20,129,922 downwards.
CAATACTAATCATTTACAATTTTCTATATTTCATATTTTATACTAACCAATAAACATAAAACTTTAATATTGATGTATTAAACTACAACTGTTTGTTCTATTGTATATTTACCTATTTCTAATTGCGTTCATTAATTTAATTTCTAAATAAAGTCGGAGGTCATATAATTATAGCTTATCATTAAGATTCTAAATCATCAATATATTTTACAGAATAGTAAACTAAATGTAAATGATATGGCTTCTTAATTCAAAACAAAGAACAAATACAACAACAAAGGAATAAAAAAGAATAAATCCAGTAATGTAATAAAAGAAATAATGGATATACTCTTATATTGAAAATATTTTGGAAAAAACTTAATTTAATGTAGTACGGTGAAATGTTGAAATCGAAAATATTTTTAAAATTAAAATAGTATACTAAAAGTCAGTAGTTTTTCTTTTATCTTTCATTTATCTTTAATTTATATATAAATATATATATAGGTAAATAAGAAAAATCAAAAATTCAATCTCCAATCGATGAGAAAGCATTTATGCGATAATTGGTTGATAAAATAAATTTGGAGAGTAAGGGGAGCGTGTGGGAATCCTCAGAGCTATGTAGTAACGACAAAATCAGCAGCCCAATAAATTTGAGGTAGCATTTAGACTTATTGATAAATTGGGCCCACTTCCCAATTTTCCAAGTCTGATCAACCCGTCTAAACAGCCCTTTAACCAACTCGATAAAAATTTGTTTTAAAAATTTACCAAAATGGGCTTAAAACAACACCTGTAGAAAAGTAAAAGTGTATTAAAGAGAAGAGACTCACCTTTCTTTTACCTGAATTTTTTATAATGGCGGATTGTCAGTTTTAGCAGTATTTAAACTGGAATATATCAATAGGGTCTGAATAAGAAATGACAAACCTAACACAAATTATACCTATATCTAATAGTAGCATAAGTCATATATATATATATATATATATATATATATATATATATATATATATATATATATATATATATATATATTCAGTTACTGGAACTCAATTTGTTTTAGAACTATAATTATATTGCAGCCTAGCAAGAAATGCCATACCAAATTCATTATTCCACTATCATTCATACTTCCACACCATCAGAAAATATAAATAGCAATGAATATCTGCAAGTATTTCTTCCAAGATATCTAAATATCAATACTTTCATTTTATACAATTTTCAATCAAAATGAAAAAAAACTATTCTTTTAGTAAATGTTCAAAAGACAAAGTGATTTGTAAGATATTCATTCATATCATTATATTAAAGTTTTCATTTTACGTTACTTGTGTTTGTTTTGTTTTTTAGTGAAAAAAGGAAAGTTTTTATTTTAAAAATTTTACATTTGATTAATTAAATATTCATTTGTAAAACAAACGAATGAGTAACCTAGTCACAGGGTTAAGAAAATATTGTAACATTATTGATCAAAGTGTCATATCATCTCATTAGACAAAATCTATCAATTAATAATTTGTTTCCACAATTTATTTATTTTTTTGAGGGGATTGGCTTGAGAGGCCATTTAGGCTCTTGTCTGTGCGGTATAATCTCCTAGAAGAATACACTAGTGATTCTTGCTGATTATTATAGGGTTGGGTCATCACTCCCTACACCTATTTTTGTGAGTTGCCACTAGTTTGCTGACGAGCCTCACATACCCAGGGAGAGGCTGTGAGTGAATCCATTTTTATTTTATGCTAATTATGTCCTGGCAGGAATGAGATCCGAAAACACCTTAAGCTTGGTAGATTAGCGTGCTAACTACACAGGCACAGGCTATACAATAAATATAATATCAACAATCTGTCATAAATTAAAACCTCAGACTAACAACTTCTCAAAACAAGTGAGGTTTGACCTCTTTACATTGTGGGAAATCACTCCCTAATCCCTTTTATATTATTTAAACTTTAGCTTTATATTCTTTCAACTTCTTCTTAAATAATCTTTTATATTGTTTTAAATGAAAATGTTACTACATCTAACTTGGTTTATAAAATGCATTTTTTCACCTCCTAAATATAATAATTATAGTAATGGAATAAATGGCTCTAGGTACTTACTTTGTCAAACATATTCTTTTCACTCATTTTGTTCAAGGTCCCAATTAGTTCTTTGGCGGTTAAAAGAGAACTGGGGAAACCCAATAAACCAGCGGCTCCATGATCAACAAAGTTGACAAAAACAGTGTCATTTTTTGAGCTGAAATGTAAAAAAAAAAAAAAAAATATGTTACACGATGTCAGTTCTTAGTGAACATGTAGATATGTATTATGTTTTGGTACTCGTCCAAATTGTGAATTGCTTCATAAATGACTTGTATACATGTAGTGAACCATAGCATCAATTCATAAAGTCAGATGAGTATTTACATACAATACATATAAACTTATGTATTAATTTCTCCTGAATAATGAATATTGATATTGATACAAAGTATAACATTTTGTATTTTATTTAAATATTTAATCAAATAAAATTAGTAATGCCAACAATAATTACTTTAACATAATGAAATATCATTTAAAAAAAAACGTGAATATAGAATATGGCTTCTTACCTTTTCAATACTTTTCCACTTCCAATATTTTTCATAGCCTTTTCATTTCCTTCAAGAATATTTAAGAAATTTTCTGGTGTTACACTCTAAATAAAAAAAATCAAATAATTAACAATTATCTAGATTGGAACTTTATTATTAAAGGATTTCCTTATTCAATAACTAATTTTAATATGTTATACACACATTAAATTTATTTATTATTGAATTTATAAAGCTCTTTGTGAAAAAACAAACAAAAAATACCACATTTATTAAGATAGGTGCAGAGAGTTTAAGAAAGTTGTGAGGATGAATAAATTTTGTTCTAAAAAATTTTTGAGTTAATAGCCTTTTTTTTTTAGTCGAAAATGAAATTTGTAAGATATCATTAAATAAATTTTATATGTATAAATATAAATGTCAGAGGATGGCTTGGCAAGAGCGTATGAGGTAGATATGGAGGGAAGGATACCAAAAGGAAGAGCTATTTGGCAGACTTGTGAGGAAGGGATCAAGAAGGCCTGCAGAAAAAGGGATGTAGACTGAAGATCAAATAGAGCAGAATATGAATGTCTAAATATATATATAGAATAGAATAGAATAGAAAAAAAATTTTATTCTGGGACTAGGTCCCCTAAGAATAACAGGTTTGTACAGTATATGGAAATATACATGTCTGGCCAATAGACAGAAGGAACATAATCAATAAATAATTACAATTATGGGTTAATATATGTGTGCATATCATAAACGCATATACACACATATATCCAAAAAATAAATACAATGATAAAATTAAAATAAAAACAATTCTTAGAAAGTATTTTGTTGAACGGAATTAAAAATTAATTAGTAGATAACAGCATTTAAATATAGACAATGAACAAAATTATTCTTCATTCAAAGTGTGATTTCAGAAATAAAAATGTTACAGTTTCTGAGCGTCTTTTTGGGATAATAAAAGGTATTGGAAAAGTTGGGATTTGAATGAGGAGAGGGAAGCAGCATGGCGGATATGAGTAGGTAGAGAATTCCAGAAATTAGAGGAGCGGACAAGGAAGGAACGATCAAATGTTTTAGTCCTATGGATAGGCAAATAAAGATCGGAATGGCGCGATCTTGTTTCAAGTGAGTGGACTGAGGATTTAAATTGTAGGAGACTATGGATGTATGGAGGGTGTTGAGAGTTAATGATTTGGTAAAGGTATGATCCTAGGAAATATTGTCTGCGGATTGGGGGGAGGAGCCACTTTAACTCACCGTAAAAATGGGTCACATGAGACCTCTTCGGAGTACTGAGGACAAATCTTAAAAATATGTTCATGATTCGTTTAAGCCTGTCCTCAAGCACAGTCGAGAGGCCACCATATACTAAGCAGCAATAGTCAAAGTGGGGGAAAATAAGTGCGGATACAAGGAGGATACGGGTGGATAGTGGAAGAAGATGGCAGGAGCGATGGAAATATTTGAGGGTACTTATTGTTCTTCGGGAAATTTGGGCAATATGGGGTTTCCAGGAAAGAGTTTGGTCAATGGTAATACCCAGGTTTTTGACAGAGGAAGTGAAGGTGATTGGATGTTCATTTAAGGTGAGACTCGGAAATGTGGTATAGGATCTGAGGAGGGAATTGGAACCAATTAGAATGGCCTGAGTTTTTGTAGGATTTAGCATTAGTTTATTCAGGTTTGCCCAGGGCACAGATTCCATCAAGGTCTTCCTGAATATTGGCAAATGCTACTAGTGAATTGGAGGGAGAGAAGGATAAATAGATCTGGAAATCGTCAGCATATAGGTGGTGGGAACAGTGATGGATAGAGTTGGGAAGGTCATTGATATAACAATTAAAAAGAAGGGGAGAGATGCTTGAGCCTTGGGCCACACCTGCCGAAAGGGCTCGAAAGGAAGATAGAGGATGATTAGGAATAGTGACAGCTTGAGTTCTGTCAGAAAGAAATGATTGAAACCACATGATAGTGCTGTTTGAAAAAGATAGAGACTTTAGTTTAGAGAAAAGGATGGAGTGATCCAGGGAGTCAAATGCTTTTGAGAAGTCCAGCAGTATTAGCACGGTCAGTTTCGTTTCGTCCATAGCAGTGTGTATGTCGTTGGTGATTTTGAGGAGAGCGGATTGTGTGGAAAAGCCAGGTCGGAAGCCAGATTGGAAAGGATCAAGAAGTTTAGAATTTTCAAGGAAATTTGATAATTGTTTCTGAACTATTCTTTCTAAAGGTTTGGAGAGGTTCGAGAGGATGGAAATAGGGCGATAGTCTTTAGGGGATGTAGGGTTGGAACATTTACTGATAGGATGGACTATTGCTTTTTTCCAATTAGTGGGAAATACGGAATTTTGGAGGGAAAAGTTATAAATAAATAGCAGAACTGGTAGGATTTCAGGAAGGCATAATTTTAACAGTTTTACGGGAATTGCATCAAATCCAATGGAGTTGGTATGAGATTTCAGTACAGCGGAGATAAGGTCAGTTAGTGAAATGTCAGAAAAATAAAAATTATCGGGGTTGAATGATGGAATTGAAGAGAAGTTTGAAAAAGTTGGTGAAGAATTATTAGAGGAGGTATTTGAAAAGTAAGAATTTAATTCATCGGCTGAGACCTGAAAGATTAGTGAGGAAGAGGATTTGCAGAGAGAGAGTTTGCGGAGGAGTTGCCATTTTGACTTGGAATCGGGAGTAGCGGAGAAGGCTGCGTGAAAGTATTTTGTTTTTGCTTGTCTGATTGTCGCCTGAGTCAGATTGCGGAGTGCCCTGTACGCTTGATAGTCCTCAGTCAGTCTTGTACGTCTAAAGCGTCTACGGGCTGCCTCACGCTTCTTTTGTAAGTCTTTTATTTCTGGACTCATCCAAGGAGCAGGGCGGTGACGGAAGGTGCAGGTTTTGAGTGGAGCATGGATGTCGAGGATACTTAGGAGATTGGGGGTGAGAATGTGAACCATTGAATCGATGGAAGAACAGGTGTAAATCGAATCCCAATTTAGAGCTTCAATATTGGGTGCAATAATTTCTCGGGTAAGGCAATCGAGGTTTCGGAAAGTTAAGGTTTTAGGAATAAATGCTGAAGTTTGGAAATTATATGATATGTGGATGAGATCGTGAGATGATAGAAATGGAACAGGTACTTGAGAAGCGGAAAGAAGGTTGTGAGTTGAATCGATAATATGGAGGTCCAAACAAGTGTCGGAATGATGAGTGTGGTGAGTAGGAGCATATGGAACAATGAATAGGTTGAGAGAGAAGAAGAGGTTATCCAGGTAGTGTTTATCGTTGGAGTCGGAAAGGAAGTTGGTGTTAAAATCACCACAAATTATGATATTATTGAATAGAGGGACATTTCTGTAAAGGATTGATTCAAAGGAAGGGTCAAATGGGACCAAAGGAGGGCGATATACTACTGCATAAAGGAGAGGTTGTGTGTTAGAGGAGATTTCAACGAAAAGGAATTCAATATGGGAAGAATCAGATTGGGATGACAGATCCAGGACACGAGATTTCAGGCTGCTGTGGACATAAAGTGCTACACCACCGCCAGTCCGGCCAATCCGGTCATGGCGGATAAAGGAATAGTCAGGGAGGGAAACGGAAGAGGAAGGAATATAGGGCTTCAGCCATGTTTCAGAGACTGCGATAATGTGATAGAAATTGTGGGTGAAATAGTGAAGGAATTCGTCGAAGTGGGCGGGAAGGGACTGGGCATTAACATGGCAGGAGGTCAGGACATTAGACATATAGGAAAGGAGGTGGAATAGCAAACAGAGTATGAGAAGACGCTAGAGACACAATAGAGAGATAAGTGAAAGTGAACATGAAATAGTTAATAAAGATAAAAATGTACAAAAGAGCCTTTGCCGACAAATAAAAAAAATATTCTTTTGAAATAAAAAAAAACAAAATTAGAGAAAAGAAAACGATTAAGTAAGTTAGTCTGACAAAACAAAAAAGAATATTAGAAACCGAGACCATTTCCAGCTCGCATCCAGTAAGCAGACGGATGCCCAGGAGTCAGCCGAAGACGTCCAGGTCCTGGGGTTTATCGATGAAAATTACAGGGTGACCATCTTCTTTTCGGCAGCGCACTCTACCGGCAGTAAACCAAACGTATTTGATTTTTTTCTCTAATCTCTTCTGCCTGGCGAGCCAGTATAGGTGTCTATTCATTATAGACATCTCCTCACTGAGATAGATACGGTGGGAGTCGTTCTCTTGCCACCCAATATCCCGTGTCGAGAAGTCTCTTTTCACTTTTCTACACCTCACTAACTCATCACGCATCGACTGCCTTACGAACCGAGCAATAATAGAAGGTGGTCTCTGGTCATCTTTTTTTGGTCTGCGTCGCTCTACGATGTCTAAGTCTTCAGAACTAACCTTGATTCCCAAGCCCGCCGCTACGCTTGTCACAAGGGCTGCTGGTGTTTCCCCTGGGCGCACTGGGATCCCGCGTATTTCTACAGACCTGCAGAGTAGCCCCTGCTCGGCCTTATTAAGGCGAACTTCTAAATCGGTTACGCGGGATTTCAGAATTTTATTTTCCACCGTGACATCCTCTAAATGCTTGGCCTGGCCCTCAAGATGCCTTTCTATTTTAGAAAGACGGTTATTGAGCTCGAAGCTCAGTTCACCATATTTTTCTAGCGACTGTTTGATGCTTTTAATATCTTCATTTACATCTGTCTTGAGTTGGTTCACGGCAGCGAGTATGTCTGCTGCCGAAGGTTCCGTGTTCTTAAGTGGACTCCGGGGCGGGCTAGATGATTTATCTTCTCTGGCCTGACCGGTTTTTTTTCCTTGGTCGCATTTTTTACATAGCCATATTTTTTTTTGCAATTTTATATTTTCAATTTCTTTTTCCGCTAGATTACAGCATCTACCGTGATAAATTACACGGCATTTGCTACAACCCACATTACCCTTGTCGTCTCGAGTAATTGCATTATCACATAGCGTGCACTGTACCATTTTGTTAATTTCAGAGAGTACGTAAGAAAAAAATAAATGAATTTATATGTATATAAATCTCGCTTTTAAGATGTTTACGCTAGGTAGTGCGGTGCCTAGACGTTTAATCCTTGAGGGATTAAGGATTAACTTTCTCTCTCGACCGCCTAAAGCCCAGTAAATTACTACCTTTGTTATTGTGTAGTTATGCGCACATTCACGAGCTTTTTAAGTGACACTTTGTTCGTTCAATTGATGTACACTTCAAAAAGTATAACGAAACAGGATACAAATAGCAATATTTACGTGATAAGAAGAACTGTAGGAGCGGTACAAGTTGCCTCAATGCCGTCCCTGGCCAGACTCTATATATATATATATATATATATATATATATATATATATATATATATATATATATATATATATATATATATAGTAAATAATATTATGTATTATGTAGTATTATTATGGATCGGATTAGTATGATAAATGAGAAACAAATCAGAATTTAAAGTTATTATTTTTTTTAATTCTATAGAAATTAAAAATAAGTAAATGGAATTCTTCAGCGTGTTCATCAAATAATAAACTTATAGGCACGTTATTTTCTCCTGAGGCTATATTTAAATACAGATTATTATTCCACGTTACTGTTTCTTGCCGAGCTACTAAACTCTCTTCTATAGGAATATTCTCAGTAAATGTATGCCTATAAATTTCATCATGTTTATTGCTATCAACTCTATCATCATTTAAATTATCGAAAAATTGATAAATAATGATTAATGTTCTTCGACTATATAATTTACCACTAACAACATTGATATCACAATATAAACCAAAGATTTAAAACAAATGATACTTAAAATAATAATTATTATGAAGTATCAATACTAACTATTAAAAACTATTGAATAATTGATAATAGTTATTAATAAAAATATTACATATAAATTGAATGATGTAAACACAGCAGTGAAGTATCTTTATCGCTCGGGTACAAGCGGTGGGGTCCGAGTTCACCAATCGAGTCCTTAACCTCACTCACAGCCTACAAAAAAATCTGTGTGCGGTGCGACAAAAGGAGTTTTCTCTTCAAATATACATATATATGTATGTATATATATATATATATAACATACATACACAGGCACACACATATTTATGGAAAGAACTTGTCGAGGTATGGTTGTTATAATGGACAAGAAAGGGTCTCAGAAGACCTCGACAATTGCCTATTCATGCAAGGAAGAGAGTTAGATGGATATGGTGCTCGCCGTGGTAGTAGCACGTAACGCAGCACCAAGTATGATATTACTCTGCCAGGTAGGGGGCAATCCTACCAATTAGCAGAGGGGACTGTTAAGGAAGGGTTATACCCTGCGTGGTGGTAGCACGACAGTAGTGTTGGATAGGGGGAAAGAATTCACCCTGCGTGGTAGTAGAACGTCTGTAGTGTTGGTTAGGGGGGAAGCCATTCACCCTGCGTGGTAGTACCACGACATGAGTGTTGTTTAGGGGGAAAGAATTCACCCTGCGTGGTAATAGCACGACAGTAGTTTTGGTTAGGAGGAGAGAAAAAAGTTAAAAGAAGATAGACCTTGTGATGGGCCTGATGTGTGTGAGGGAGTGAGGTTATAACACACAGCTGGTGGGAGCAAAGAGGTTATGTGAAATGGATTTGTCACTGCCTCAAACATGTTTATATTTTAGTTTTCTTTATATTTAATTGAGGGTCATTTTTATTTATTATTTTATTTTCTGTGTTTTATGATAGTAGAAAGATTATTTTATTTTACAGTGGCAAATCCATTGCAACCTCTCACCAGCTGTGGTTTTGATCTATCTCGATTAGTGTGTGCTCCTCATATTGCTTTCTTCTTTTTTATATTATGTTATTCCTCATTTTATTCAACTGTCTTAAACCTTCAGAACAATAAAAGAACCATTTGAACCCATAGTGCCAGGCTGTAGTCATTTTGCCCTCACCACCTCAAAAGTGGTGACTCCGACGGTGAGTGTTAAACTATTTTTTTCTTCTCTTTCTCCTTTTTTTATTTTTCCCTCAATATCTTTATAATGCCATTCGACTTATTAACGCTGGACTTAGAGGACAAGAAAGTGGAGGTGGAGTCAGCATCGGCCCCCAATGCGCTGGCGAGATTGCCATCTTTTTATAGAGAAGAGCCAGATCTGTGGTTCATTCAAGCTGAGGCGGTATTCAGCTCATGTAAGATCAGTAATAGTAAGAGCAAATTTCAGCTGATTATCGCCCAGCTTGATTTTCAGACTCTTCGACAAGTCGCAGATCTGGCTCGTAATCCGCCTGTTAATGAGCCCTATGAAAGGTTAAAAGAGCGGCTACTTTCCAGCTTCGGGCAGTCAGATAGCTGGAAGATGAAAAAACTCCTGGAAGAGCAGAAATTTGGCGATCAGAGGCCTTCCCAATTTCTGCGAGAGATGCAGCAGCTGGCAGGAGAGAAGGTCCCGGAGGACATGCTTAGTACTTTGTGGCTCCGGGGGTTACCTGAGGGAATGCAGGCAGCTTTGGCTGCTACCGATCATACTGATCTGACCAAGTTGGCCCGCATAGCAGATAAAATAGCTGAGATTCAGCAACCCCCAGGTAATCCGATTATGGCTTATCAGCCGGAGCCAACTCCGGGGCCTTCAAGAAGAGATGGAGGAGACATAGGTGCGGCCATCGAGCGCCTGACTGACGAAGTAGCCGCTCTCAAAGCGCAAATGGGGGCCTAATGTTACAAAGACAGAATTAATCTGACCTAGGGATATACCAGTTAAGTGATCTGCAGAGCTGTGCCAGCTCTTGGGGATGTTAGTCATCTATGTCGATAATTGACGGTGAGAGCTATGCTACCAGACTAGCGTCTAGTCCCTAGGTCAAATTACCTTGACAGGTTTATTAATTCTTATAAATCAATTACATAAAAAAAGATATTTACAATGGTATTAATGAGTTACATTGTACAATATTATTAAATTGTACGTCTTCATATATTTGGCCGGTAATCCATGTGGACGCCGCTACCGCTATCTGTGAGCGAGCGTGTGAAGCATCCGCCACAAACTCAAGCCTGAATTTGTATTTGCTTTTTAATGCCATAGTCAAACCATCTTCATCTTCGTCGAACGGAAATCTAGCTACAATTTGACTAGTAATATGACGAGGAATCAAAGATCATCCACTCTTTGGTATTCTTATTCAAAAACTTATGTATAGTCATCCAAATATGATAGTTGTATTGTTCTTCATTTTAGAAATAGTTCATTTTAGTCCTATTATTTTTGTATGACGAAATTTGTTTCGATTTCATTCGAACATTGATCCTAAGAAGAAGTTTTAAAAAAAAAGGGAAAGAGAAAGAAATAATTGAAAAAAGTCATATATTTATAAAATCTTCAAAAAAAAAAAAAAAAAGTTTGTTTGAGAAATATGTAGTAGATTAGCTAATCGTGACATTTTTCGAATTCGAGTTTTTAACAGAAATACACGAAATGGGGTTCCGTCAGTACAAATAATAATAATAAAGGCCTGTATGCTTACCATGTGTATGTGGCGAGTCTAGTTCAAAAACGAAATGTCGTAAATAACCAAAATTACATATTTATCTGTTTAATACTTAACACGTTCACGTCGCACAGTGGGCAAAATCACCAATTTACGTGGACAAAAATCAAGTCCAAAGTTTGGAATTTTCCAGGGCTTCACCTTTTTATTATTAGTTGGCAAGACCCTTAATACTAATATTTTCCGCAATACCCTGTTTAAAAATAAATAGTAAATGACTGAATCATTCCTGTTCACACAAGTGCCTAATAACCGACAGTGGGATTATCTTTATTCGATGGCCATTTATTGTGGTCAAGGTGTGTTTAGCACAAAGTCTTTTTGCTTTTATTTAACAATGGACATTGCTGAGACAGGTAAGACATTATATTTCCAAACTCGTTATTGAATATACATTGCAATCTACCTGTAAAGTTAATTTAGCAATTTTCAAATGTAAGCCCCTATTTAATATCGAAAAACTATATAACCCCCAAGTTACCCCAAGGATTTGTTTTTTAGGGTATATTTAATCAATCTTTCTAGTCTTTAAATATTACAAAGAATTTTGCGATTTGTGCGAATTTGGTTGTGTTTTGGGTGATACATAATTTTTTTTCAGACACAACAACAATCAAAAGTTTTACAAAAAAACAATAAAAAGTTTTACCACCTATAATTTGAAGAGTTTCCTAAATGATAAAAATACATCTATTTAGCAACCCCGAGCCATAATTAGATTTTTTGTATTTTTTTTCCCTGTGTTCTGGGACTTTAAACGTAAAGTGTAAAGTTTTCGATTTTAGCAAATAAATTTGATGTTTGACCACTGTACGCTCGCCAATCACGTCAAAAAATAATTCATTTTTAAAATTGTTTCCGTAATCTGGGACCCCAAAGGTTAAATATGGACAAGTTTCAGAATGTTGTCCCCCTAAATCGGTTATATTTTCCACTGTGCGCCGGGATTCATAAATATTTTAAACTAATTTAAAATGAATTCCCAATAACATCTCGCAGACCCCCGGCGCGCTGTGGGGCGAGCCTATGCATTCGGTGGACAATGGACCAATATCTGAAATTTCGAATTTCCCCATATTTTTTTGGTTAACCTGTTCTGCTTAGTTTCTAGTATCATTGTCCATCGTCAGTTTTTTTTTTTTTTTTAATTAACAATTTCCACCTAAAGACATCTTATTAAAACGACCGTCCATGGAAAATGTCCTTTTTTAAAAAACTTTTTACAACAATTTTGATGAAACAAAATTAATGAATCATCTTTATTCCGATAATTTAACGTTATTATCACAATTCAAGTGAAGGCAGCTTAAACGTTTATAGATTCTTAAAGTTTTTATTAATGAAAAACATAATAAAAATTAAAATATTCATAACGACAATCGCCCAGAAATCTAACACCACAGAAATTAACTGAAAGGATTATACTTTACTTTCCATTAATAATTACCTGCGGGTTCGTGCCGGTTTACGAGAAAAAAAGTTTGAAATTCTTTTCCCTTTTAGCTCTTGCTTTTTTTTTTTTTTTTTTCTTTGTTGTCCCTATAAATTCCAGTTTCTTTGTTTTAAATGTTTTTTTATACATTATGGACGTATTATTACGTAGTATTATTACGTACATCTTTAATTCTTATAAATCGTAAAAATAAATTATCACCTGATGCTCTAAATTTGTTAATACTTTTTTTTTTTTTTGACGAAAACAACATACCTATAGATAATTAAAAAATAATTTGTTTTAAATATATAATTAAGTACAAAAATAACTACTAAAAGTAACTAGTTATAATATGTTGAAAAAAATTTGTATGGATTTCGCACGTTTTTTTTTCACTTGGATGGTGCCTACTAGGGGTGGGCATAATCGAATGATCGTCATAATCGGATGATTTGACTTCGATGATTTAAATAATCGAATGACCTGATTAGTATGCATTGTGAGAGACAATATATGTGACAAAAAAAAAAAAAAAAAAAAAAAGTCGTTCGAGCTCCTCATAATCCCTCGATTATCCTTAAACAGTTCAGTTCGAATGATCATTCGCTTATCCACACCGATTAAACCAATAATCGATTAATCCGAATGATCCGATAATCGTCATTCGATTATGCCCACCCCTATTGCCTACTCCTCTTATTTGGAAAAGGGGAGATTTTGGTTTGCCCAAAATCTTCATACTCCAAAAAAAAGTATCCTAAGTAAAAGTTGCGAGAAATGGGGTGTGAAATCAATTTACGACGTCAAATCGTAGGGTTCCAATTTAAAACAAATAAATTGTGTCTTCTGCGACACACTGTTCATCAAAACTAAAATATGAATACTGAAGGAATTAGTCCGGGTGGCGGTCATTAAATGAAACAACTGAATAGTTTCAACTATTTTATTGTTTGCCAACGTTTCGACCCCCATTGTGGGTCATCATCAGGGCGTCTGGTAGACGAGTGGAATACATAAAATATGAATACATAAAACGATTCCTCGTCAAAAAATAATGGAGGTCTACGTTTAACCTTTTTTTCGTACGGCCAACAGTCTGACCATAATACTACAATGTCCAATAATTCGGTGTTTCGCCCCACTTATCGGGGGTCCGCAGAACACTTGTTTGGAGCCACTGGGTTACTTCAACGGTGAATAAAGTGGATAATTTATTTATTTTATTTTTTTACATTATTTATATATGAAATATATAGTAAGAGGAAGTATTGCGTTCGTGAAAATTTTCTGATTCCGGTTTTCACCGGAAAAACACGTTTCAGGATCCCTGAGTCCATAAGTCTCGGAAAAAGGTGGGTGTGTGTGTGTCCGTGTGTGGTAGAGCCACTTTATACCATGCATTTATTAACTTTGCATGATTTTCTCAAATACGGCTGTAACGATTTGGATTAAACTCCCTATATCGATGTACAATTTAATGGGCTTTAATATGATGTAGGTTTCATTCTGATTGAAATAGTCTGACAGGGCTTAAATCCCGATATTTTAAATTTTCTTCTTCTAAAATACCTTTAATCATATTTTTAGCACTGATAAATATATAATTATAACCAATACAATATCCAACTAAAGGAGAAAAGAGCAAAAATATTTTTTTATGCAATATTTGTTTTTGAACATAAAAACAGTAATATAGACGCGTAGCATACCGTTGGAAGCAAAAGGTTTTAGAAAAAATATTATATTTTATAATAATGTAATAGATTATTTAATAAAATATATGATTATATATTTTCATCTCTAAATGTATTTAAAAAGTTTTAAATTGATTATAACTACGGAGGTATGTTCACACGACTTTATGTAAAGTAGATCCTTGATATATTTTTACTTTCACTTAATATAGTAAGGGAAAGTATTGCGATCGTGAAAATTTTCGAATTCCAGTTTTCAACTGAAATACGTGTTTTAGGGTCCCCTGAGTCCAAATAACCAACTCCCGCTAAAAGGTATGTGTGTGTGTGTGGTAACTCCCGGGCGGAAACGGTAAGTCCCATGAAACTGAAATTTCATATTTAAGACAAATATACGCCCGAGACGTGACAAAACCTTTTTCATCAAAATGAGCTTACCAGAAGAGGCACTTTATACCATGCATTTTGCACCTTTTTTCGATTTTCTCGAGAACAGTTACGACGATTTTGATTAAACTCGCTATATCGATGTAAAATTTAATGGGCTTTAATATCATGTAGGTTTTATTCTGATTAAATTGGTCTGACAGGGCTTAAATACCGATATTTTCTTCCCCTTAACTACCTTTAATTTTGTAGATTCTATAAAAATAACTATATTATCTTGTTACCATTGACGAAAAACAGGTAAATATATAAATTGAATGAATTCGATACCCAACCAAAGGAGAAAACAGAAAAAATATTTTTTTAATGCAATTTTTCGTTTTTGAACATAAGAGCAGTAATAACATGTATGATATACTGTTTGAAAACTAAAGATTTTAGAAAAAATATTATCTCATACACAAGCTTTTAAAAGTTAATAGAGAGTGATGAAATGAAGTTAAAACTAACTGATTATTTTAGATAATAATATAATAGATTTTTTAAATAAAACACATGTTTCTATATAAATTGAATTTAATTAATTCTTTATCAACTCATTCATAATGACCTTAACATCCCATTTGTTGCAGACATAGCCCGTGATAGATACTCCTCTTTTCATTCTAAACTCCCTGCCCATACAAATCCACTTGTCCGTAATTTATCTTCCTTAGATATCCCAGATAATCCTCCAAGGCGACTGAAAAGAAGGTGGCCTCGGGACCTACTGAGTTAAAATAGTTAGTGAAGTGCTACCACTGGGTTGTTCTTTCTCAAGACATTTTCATGACATTTTTTTTTCATTCCTCATATTTACTTATTGTGTTGTTTAATACAGTTGTAAATTACAATAAATAAATAAAAAAAAAAAAAAAAAAAAAAAATTAATTCTTTAATAGTTTCACGTATTTTTATCCCTAACTGTTTTTGAAAATTATTTCATTGATTTTAAAAGTGGAGGTAAGTGAAAGTCGTGTGTTGGCCGCACCAGATTTTTATTTATGTTTTCATTAAATATCTATACAATTACCAGAACTCGAGACATTTTCCCAAATCATGTTTCCAGCCGCGGAACTTTCTTGGATGTAAGTCTAAAAGTTTTATCTGCCAGGAAAATGTTTTATCCACAGTTTTACATCGAGAAAAGGTCACATAATAACTGCTAAAAAAATCATGAAAATGTTGAGCGATCAAATTAATCAACACCGGACGATTTGAAATGGATTGAACAGTAAACATTTTAAAGATATTTGTATGCCTAGAGATTAACGACTACTTTTCTACAAAAATTTGCTTATGGGAAGTGCCGTTTTATATCAGTGATTGCATACGAATTTAAATTTTCTCAAAGCTGTTCTAACAATTTTGATTGAACTCTCTCTGAAGAAAAACATGAGACATCAAGTTCTGAATAAACAGTGTTAAATATTCCAGTTCTCTCTATGCTGTTCAAATAAGTATTTATTTCGATATAACGGGATTTACCTATGAAATCACTTCATAAATACTCATTCGTTTATCAAGTGCTGCTTTTGTATAAATGAGTAATATTCTGCACATCCTGGTGCAATTTGCAGAAGACGCTGATGCAAAACCTAAGTTATAGTGGTAGCCAATGAACAGTAAGTAGCTAATTTTCCATAAGGTCGTGGGGTAGATTAGGAATTTTTTTTTATGACTTAAATTTATAGAATGCGTTATTAAAATACGTATTGAGGGTTAAGGTAGGGATGATTGACATTTCTTCTGGTTTGAAGAATTCAAAAGTAAAATCTCATACGGAAAGAGAAGTCATACGTTGTTGTTGTTGTTTTGGTTTTAAGGGCAAAAAACTGCGAGTGGTTATTATTCCCAAAACATCTTCAGAAGACGATAACTTACCTATGATGGAGAGAAAAAAAGAAAAAAAATTACAAATAAATACAAAAATAAAAATAAAATTAAAAAAAAAAGAATAAAATAAATAAATAAAAATTGTGAGTAAAATATCAAAACGTGCGTAAAATAGCCTGAATGTGTTAAATGAGGTGATATAAACGAATGTTCTTCACCAATTGAATGACACCGTCGACGGCCCGATCACTATCGCTCAATGCCTCCGAGACTTTACGTGGTAAGCTACATTTTACAAATTCCCTATAACGAGGACACTCTTCAAAAATATGACTTACTGTGAGAGTCACTTTACACAGTTGACATCGAGACGGATCCCTTCGTGCTATGAGGTGCTCATGAGTGAGGCGGCAGTGTCCTATCCTCAGGCGGGCAATAACTACCTACTCAAGTCATACGTTCACGACAAAGCTGAATGACATTTTAAAAGGCAGAGCAATAAAAACCTGTAAACCTCTTGATCGGTAGCCATGTTAAATATCAACACCTTGTTGATTATCGTTTGGTTTCACCATACAATTTTACTCTTTTCATTTAAATTTCTATTCATTAGTAAATATTGGGTAGTCAAATAAGTTTTCAATATTTAAATTTATTCCTCTCTGTGTTTATAAAATCATATTTACCTCGTCAATAATGTTTACATATTCTAAAAAATGATTAGTTAAGGTGTTTTTGTGCATATGTTTTAACCGATATTTTTTAGGTTTAAGTTGTATTTTACTTGCTCAAAATGGAAGCAGAAAAAAAAAAAAAAAAATGGGTTTCTACCCATTCTATACACTTTCAGTTACGGACAATAATACTTTTGCAGACATTAAAGTAATGATAAGAGAGACAAAAAAAATAATTCCATGGAGCATTATTTTGGCTTCATT
The DNA here is from genome assembly GCA_023052935.1 of Piezodorus guildinii. Taxonomy (NCBI): domain Eukaryota; kingdom Metazoa; phylum Arthropoda; class Insecta; order Hemiptera; family Pentatomidae; genus Piezodorus; species Piezodorus guildinii. The sequence continues at coordinate 20,112,473 of CM041295.1, read as the reverse complement.
AAACCTCATGTATTTTAGAATCTTTAAATGTCTTTATAACTGTCGAAAAATATTGTTCATATACTAGGTTAAACAAATTTAAAAAAAAAAAATTCATTAAATATTTTATTGGTAACATTTAGTTTTAGTTTTTATTTAATGTTGTAGGGGGTTAACATTGCTAAAATACCATGATACAATTTGATCGATCAAATGCGATCGATCAGTGTTATATCGCTTTAAATATTTGACGCCATATTTTTTAACATTAATTTAAGTAAAATCCTAAAATGTGCCTGATGTTTCATAATTTGTCTTTTCTTTGTTCCATTGGAATAAAAATTAAAAAGATATTCACAGGATAAGTACCGGAAATATATTATTTTGTCGAGTTAAATTTGTCGATTTTTTGCCTTTAAACAATAATTCCTTATAAATTCTGTATACGTCGTAAATTCCTAAGTAAGGCAATTCTAAACGCATAAAACTCTATAGATGCGGATAATAGACCATTTCTATCGATTCGAATGCTCCTATATAGAGTAAAACACAAAAGAGTATATGAAATCAGTAACATTGAAAAATAATTAGGAATATTAAAAAATGTAGCGAAAGTAATTTTTTTTATACTTACTGATGAAGGACATTCTCTACTCATAAATGAAAAAAGAATTTTTAATTTATCTTGATTAGGTCAAGAGTTATAGAATTTTGGCCACTAAATCGTAATTTTTTCCAATTGGGCGTCGTAAGCCTAGTCAAGAACTACTCAATTCAACTAAAAAAATCAATTTGGTGCGCGCAACCTTAGTTGTTGAATTAATTTAAGCATTTTTAAATAAATGTAAAGATGAAAAAAGATCAAAGAATTAATTACATACATTTTCGATAGAAACATTTGTTTTATTAAATAATCTATTATAATTTTATCTACGACAGTGAGTTAGTTTTATAGGTTTTTTATCACTCCCGGATAACTATATAGTTTCATTTTTAAGTTTATATTTTTTCTAAAATCTTTAGGTTTCCAATAGTACAATTTAGACACACACACACACACAAAACACACACACACACACACACACACACACACACACACACACACACACACACACATATATATATATATATATATATATATATATATATATATATCACGGATTTTTTGTTAAAAAACACAAAAATTGCATAAACATATGTCTGCACTTTTCTCCTTTAGTTGTTAATCGAATTCGCTCAAATTGCATATTTAGCCGTTATTTATCAATCCTAACAAGGTAATATGCTTGTTTTTTTTATATATACAAAATTAAAGGTACTTTAGAGATAATAATAATAATAATAATAGGCTTACCGAACCCGAAGGTTCGATGCTAACACCACCAAAGTCCGCCTACACAGACTCGTCCAATGTTCACCGTTCAAGCCTAACCCCCGAGATCAGCCTTAACGCAATCCTCCCATCGACGCTTCGGCCTGCATTTCGGACGACTACCAGTCGGTTCAGCGAGTACCAACTTTCTTGGAATCCGTTCCTTACCGAGCCCAACCACTTTACGCGCCCATCTGAGTCTCCGCGATGCTATCAACTCAATTATATTCACAGGATACAAGTTGCGCAATAAAAAATAATGGGTGTCTACGTTTCACCCTTTTTTCGTACGGCCAACACTCTAGCCATAATACTATGTCCGATAATTTGGTGTTTCATCCCAGTGTGCGTTGGTTTCCAAAATGTGCTATACCTATTCTACGAAATTTTACAGGAAACGCGAAAATATCTCATTAATATAATATTAAACTAGCTAATTTGATTATTTTCGCATTAAAATCTGGAATTTTTTTTTACTATTTACTATTTTTTAAAATTTTATTTATAACATCATATTTAAGTTATGAAATGAAATGTTTTAACATGATTTAGAACGAAACTAAATGTGCAATTTAGTAAGTTTAGAAAATAATTGTGTTTCTAAATCGCGTTTTCAAAGGACTTGAGTGTTCATCAGATAAAATCAAATAGAAAATTTAGATAAAACTAAATGATGAAAATACAAAAAATGTAAAAAAATCAATTTGGCAAAAAATGTTCTTTAGTAACTTTTGGAAATCAACGTCACAGTGTTTCCTACCATATTTTTCTTATCTTCTCAAACTATTTTTATCAACATAATTTTAAAAATGCGTTCTTCAATTTAAGGTACGCTTTATTCTCATTGAAAGAGTTGGACAGATCTTAAATGCCATTTTTTAAAACTTAAAAGTAATTTTAAATTTGTTTATTAGAAACAGTCAACTATGTCGTTAATATGTTAAAAAAGAGTTTAAATACAATAAAATAAATTAGTTCAAAAATAACATATAAAATATTAAACCGTTATATTATCCAGTAGACAAATTTGAAGTACAACACCAGAGCATACTCACAATTATAAGCTAAGAAACCTAACTGACCAACTCTCTATCTATAATTTAACAAACCAGCTATGAAAAATAACATTTTTTTCATGTCCTCCACGATCTACCGATCTAATACATTAATCCTATTTATTTTTTCGATGCCTCCATAAACATTTAAACGTAGATTAGGGTATATATCAGGCATTTTAAACATATTTGGTAGAGTGTTTCTTTCTTTTTTGCATTACACATTTTTCACTCGTTTTGAGGTTAATTATTAATATCATGTTTTCACAGACATCTTTACGTGTTTTCCAGATAATCTTATATGGATCTACCGATCGAAGTATACTTCGAATTTGTAAATAACAATAAATAATTGGATATTCAGTGGCTATTATACAAACCTTCAGATATTATTATTATTGCTATAGTAAAACTATTAATATTGTATTTATTTATATTGTATTAAAAATTTAATACACTTAATATTTTTGGAAACGCTGGAGCCTGGAGTAGGGGGAGAAAGGGAGGGGATAAAAGCAGCTGGAAGGGTTTAGTCGCTTGCTAGGGGCCTTCCTAATCTATCGTTTCCCATTCATAAAATCGGCTCCCATTCATGGTTTTCTCATTTTATTACATGATTATTCATTCATTTTATTTGATGATTACCAATTCATTAGCTGAACAAGTGATGTAAGCCAGTGTGGAGAAGACATAAGGATTTTTTATTCAGCCCCTTTGAAGCATCATCTTGTAAGTATATGCATATAAGATAATTATTTTTACAATTTATTATATATGTAGTTGCTTATCATTATGTAAATAATCATTTACATCGTCTGGAAATTTCAACTAAAATCAAAATTTTCTTTGATTTGTTGACTGGATAGATTTTTTATATGAATAACTAAAAAGAAAAAAAAGCACCAAAACTTTAATAATACCAAGATATTCTCTAATTTAAAACAGATAATATCTTAGCTATTAAAAAAAACTATCATTCAAGCTATTTGAATAAAACCATAAAATATGTTGATATTCAAATAATAATTAACAAAAGTTGTAGGACTTTTAACTTGGTATTTTTAAAAAAAATTATAATGAAAAAACAAACCTTTTTTTTTTTTTGTTAAATTAAATTTATTGTTTTTTGTTAAATTTCAAGTCAATCTTAAAGAATATGAATTAGACAGATTAATTATAAGTAATTTTATAAAAGCTAAAATTAGTTACAAATGGAGATAAAAATTCACGATCGCTTTCCCAAGATTAAAAACACACGAAAATTGACAAATAGGTAAGTGAAATTAAAAATAGAGGAATAAATATGGAGAATCGTGGAAGTAGAATGTCTAAAATAAGTATTAGAATAAAATAATAAAAATACAGTGCGGTGAGCACATTCCATAACTTTCTCTTATATTTAGAATTAATTTATGGTCATGGAAAAGCTGATGTATTTATAAAAGTTTTCATTAAGTTTCCATAAAAATTTTATTAAGTTTCTATGGAATTATTTTATTTTCATTAAATTACATAAAATTAGAAATTAAGGCTTTAATATCCAAAAGGTGCTCTATCCGTTTTAGCGTAAAAATATCAAAAAATCTATCATTAAACCATTTAATTCGAAATGTTTCCGTATAAATCTACAATGATTGTTTTTTACTTTATTAACGACATTATTTTAACGTTATACTAGGAAATGTTTTGGTATGATTTTGGAAAATAATTGAATGCGTGATTAGTTCCTTTTGAAAAAAATTGCAATCCTGAATCGCGTTTCGAAAGAACTTGCGTGCTCTTTTGACGAAGTTGGACGCTGGATTTCGAAATATAACATTAGAATACAAATATGACAAAATATCAATTTTGAAAAAAATTTCCATAAATACATTTTGGAGATGAACGTGTCAATTGAGACGTTGATTTCCGAAAGGTGCTATATCCACTTTAGAAAATTTTGCAGGAAACGCAATAGTCTGTCATTTATTTATCATTGGACCAATTTACGTGATTCTTTTTTTATTAAAATCAAAAGTTGATTTTTAAGTCTGTTGCCGACTCATTTTTCCAAATTATTGCACTTTTCCGATGATTTTAAACTATATAATATGGATGTAGTACTTTTTGGAAAGAATTAAAAAGGATATAGTACTTTTTGGAAAAATGTAACGCGAGATAAGTTGGTAACTGTCACTATAACCTTCCTGATACAATATTAGTGATAAATAACATCTTAATAATGTAAATTATTAAGTTATGTATATTTCCTTATTCTCCTTCTGAGAAATATCTTTCTTTGTAGGTTAATTACATTGATTATCTATTATTCATAAAGAAAGTGAATATTCAAAGGAGAATTTATCTATCTATGGCACTATAATAAGAAAGTATGTAATTATGAAGTTTGTTTTGAACTTGTATTTACTATTTGTGTAAATTTAACTATATTATTAACGACGCGTAAACAAAATTCAACCATAGATCCTGTAAATAATAACTTTTGAGCTTTTATTTTATATAAAAAAATCGACTACTAAGTTAGATCAGGCACGGATTTTCTTTACACATTTAGCAAGTTCGTGGAATGCTAATTCCAAGTATTTGCTGCATCAAATACCATTATTCTATAAAAATGTGTTTCTGAAAAAATTTAAAACAAATTCATGTTGCTGCAAGAAGAAATACTATGAAAAAACTTAATTTAATTGACAACCTAAAAGAACCAAAGCGAAGCAACTAAGTTGTTTCAAATAGCCTAAAAACTGATTATTAGGTAAAACCAGTGATCAAAATAATAGCGGTGATTCAAGACGTGCTAAATGAACCAATAAAAATGCATAAAATGATGAAAACAAATAAATTAATGGTGATGTATTACGGGGTTAGGTGCTTCTGCCGTATAGTAGGAAGTATAGTACCTTTTGGAAGGAAATGAAAGGAAAGGTTATATCTGTTTACATAGGATATAGTATGTTTTGGAACGAAACATGGACATAGTACCTTTTGGAATGAAATAAAATGTGGATTTAGTACCTTTTGGAAAGAAATGCAATTTTTAAATACTTTTTTAAAGGATTTTTATGTTTTTTAGATAAAATTTGATGACGGACTTAGATAAAACTAAACCATTAGAATACCACTATGTGAAAATATCAACTTTGAAAAAAATGTCCTTTAGTACCTTTTGGAAATCAACGTCTCAATTATTGACTGCAACAATCACGTAAATGGTTTATAGCTTTTCTTTATCACCCTATTAACTTCTAGGATTTTATGTTAGATATTAATTCGTCTACAATCTTCATCTTTTAAGCTGAAAAAATATTTCTCATTTTTTTTTATTAATTTTATTATTATTATTTATTAATATTTTATATTTTATGCAGTGTTATTTTCAAAGTTTATATTAATCCAGTTTTAAATACCAGAATAAACGAAATCTAAGCTTGACCGTGAGACATTGCGTGAGCTGGCAATTAAAAACATTTAATTGAACATTGCTAATTCCAGTTAAATTGAAATCCTTTAAGTCATAGTAGAGGTAATTTTAAAACATTTTGAATTCCATTATATTCACCTGTGGTGTAGTGACTAGCATAACTGCCTTCAAGCCGCCGGTTCGAACCCTACAGATGACCCTAGTATGTATAAATGGGGGTGTATACGCTGGGCTATCCGTGAAAGAATAGTACTTCCAAGTGACAACTCAAAATTGAGGGTGATTCTATTGAAATAAATAAGTGGACTGTATAGATTTAAAATAAATAAAAATAATGAAAACAAACGACGAATCACAATACATTTAATACACTGAAATACATATAAACAAGATAAGAAACAAATTAACCTAATAAATTTATATAAGAAAAAAATAACCTAATTATAATTAAACAGCTGTAAGAAAATGTAGAAAACAAAATAAACCTAATTAAAATATTGTAAAAATAGAAGAAACAAACTTAACTTAATTAATGCTTAAAGATGTAAAAAAAAATAGTTATCAAATTAAACAGTTTCTTGAATAAGAATTAAGAAATTAAATGTTCCATTAATGGATAAAGATAGGTTATATTCACGTAAAGATGTCCAGTTGAGTGTTGAAGAAAACGACCGCAGGGCGGCTTGAACGAAGTCGTCTTGAGTATTGTAGAAAATTACCGCAGGGCGGCTCGGACGAAGTTCTCTTGGGTGTTGAAAATGACCGCAAGGCGGCTCTTCCAAGTTCCAAGGGGAACGATGAGAAGATGAAGAAATTCGTTTCCAAACGTTCAAACGATGAGAGGAATCTTGGGTCTATATACGGCACATCTTCACCGCACAGACGCTAGCTTAAGACTCAACTGGCACGAGGCAGTCAAAAAACAATTGAAGTACGATCGTCTTCTGTCTTTCTCTTCTACTGCTCTCGTTTAAAAACTTTTAATTATATTTAAAATAACTATTTTGAAAAGAAATTAAAAAACAAAGATTTAAACAAAAAAAATGATCTTATTATAAATATCATAAAAATTATGAACTTATCATTTTTCGATTAAAAAACTATAAAAACCTTATCAGGCCGTAACATATGGCGTGAACAGGGGGTAAAAATTCTTGGTTGGGCTAGCCTTCGGTGGGGACGTAAAATGGTGGTCCCGAGACTCTGCGATGTTAGGAACTCGTTAAAGATCCCTATCCTAATTGAACCTTTCAAAATTTAGGACTCCCAGTGTCGCTTCGTCCGAATAGGCCCAGTAGCATAAAGTTACAAACAAGTCCATATCATATGGAGCTTCAAAAAGTCGATTTTACTGGAAAATATGTTAGATCTACCTTTAAAAAAATAATTTCAGTCTCGTATAACTTATTGTTTTTGAACGAGTATTGTTTTTAGACTCATTGGAACTGAAAACATACAAAGCCTTCGATGCATCGGATTCCAGATTTTAAATAATCAAAAATTGTTTTCTTGATATTTATTTAATTAATTGTCTTGAGAAGTATTAATCAATGGAAATGGAAATTTTGAATCCAGCAGTTTAGCTGGTTTCAAATTTTTTAATTTAAAAAAAAATACAGATTTATTACATGATAGATACTCCTGTAAGTGATAATTTTAGTTTTGGAATTCCTATCAATGTATTTTAAATATGCAGATATATTCTATGCAAATAAAGATTTGATATTATATTTAAATAAGTAATAGTAATTTTAGTTTATGTTTTAATTTACTAACATTTTTCTGTTAGTAGTTTTAACGTTACAAAAACATATTTTTGGAGGCCTTTGACCGTGCCTGGCACCCGGGATTGCTATAAAAACTTCGCGAATTCCGCCCTCCTGCATACTGCCTCATTTTACAGCCCTACCTCACTCAGAGATCCTTCATAATCAATCACAATAGTTCCTATTCGTCCTTTTTTCACAGACTGCTGGTGTTCCTCAAGGCAGCATCCTAGGAACCATCTTTTACACAGTCCATACAGGGTATCCCAATCCATCGTAATACCTGATGATACTTGCGTACTATCAGTCAGTAACGATCCAACTATTGCTCGAACTCTTCAAAACCAGATCAGAGACCTTTAGATATGGTGTCAGAATTAGATGATAAAAATAAATTCCGCCAAATTACCTATCCCCTTTGTCGTAAGTCTATGACTTCCGGCCTTACAGTATCCTTTCATAATATTCCGCATGTCTCCGTTAAACAGACACGTTATCAAGGACTCCGTCTTGATTAAAGTCTCCTTGGAACCATACTTGATTGAAACGACAAGAAACAATCCTATGTTTTCGGCTTGTTTAAAATTAACTTGACAAACGCCTAAACCTTCCTCTTACCTACAAAAGGCTCATCTACATGATTATCATAAGACCAATCTGGACATATACAGTTGAGCTTTAGGGCTCTACTAAACTATCCAATTCTTCCCTAATTCAATCTTTACAATCCAAAATTCTTTAGAGTTTGTCACGAATAAACTCATCCATTAATGTTGCTTATGTTGCTTATTATTTTCCAACAAGGTCCTGTTTTTTTATGACTAACTCCATTCTAAATTTTTAAGATTTGTCCTCAGTACTCCGAAGAGGTCTCATGTAACCCATTTTTACAGCGAGTTAAAGTGGCTCCTTCCCCCAATCCGCAGACAATATTTCCTAGGATCATGCCTTTGCCAAATCATCAACTCCCAACACCCTCCATATATTCACAGCCTCCTACAATTCAAAACCTCAGCCCACACACTTGAAACATGATCGCGCCATTCCGATCTTTACTTTCCTACCCATTGGACTAAAACTTTGTATCGTTCCTTCCTTGTCCGCTCCTCTACTTTCTGCAATTCTCTCCATACTCATATCTGCCATGCTGCTTGTCTCTCCTCATTCAAATCCCAACTTTTCCAATACCTTTGTTATCCCAATTATCCCAAAAAGACGCTTAAAACTGTGATATTTATATTCCTGACCTCACACTTTGAAAGAAAAGTAATATTTGTTCATTGTCTTTATTTAAACGCTGTTATCTATTAATTTATTTTTAATTTTGTTCAACACAATATTTTCTAAGAATTGTTTTTGTTTTATTTTAGTATTGTATATTTCTTTTGTGTATATGTGTGTATATGCGTGTGTGATATACACACATTGATTAGCCCATAGGTGTAATTAGTAATTAATTACGTTCCTGTCTGTTGGACAGACATGTTGTATATTTAAACTGTATAAATCTGTTATTTTTAGGGGACCCTGTCCTAGAATAAAAATTATTTTCTATTCTATTCTATTATAAATTTAATCAACTAGTTCTATCCTTGCTCAATGCCTAATAATCCTCAGATGCGTCTGAAAAGAAGATGACGCCAAGACCTTCTTGTCTAGAATATTTTTGGAGTGCTGCCAATGGGTAGTTTCTATACATGTCTATCATGCCTTATACGGTTGTACTCACTTGTTGTATTCAATAATACAATTGTATATTGCAATAAAAATTTATACAAAAAAATACAGCAAGGAATCACCAATGCAGGTCGCACTGTGCACTTTTTCTCTATGCTCTGTATCACGAATGGTTCCCTCCTTCAGTTTATTTTTCAAAGGTAAAAATGTATTTCAAAAGCTCCTTAACGGACTACTGAGACATTATATTTTCCAGCTTTTAACACCTCAAGTAGATATAATATGTTAATCCCATATGATATCTTCTAAACATTCACCTGTTATATAGAGTTTTTTTTAAATCAAGAAGATAGCCAAACAGCCGAAGTGCAAAATGCAGACTTATTGATTTCAAGATAAAACTATTTTGAGAGCTTTATGACACAATATTTAAATATGTATGCAGCTCTAAGCGCTCAAGCACTAATTCCAAGTATTAAAACTGACTTGTTAGGAATATAAAAGTGATTAATAGATATGAATCAGTTCTTTGTTGATCGGTGTTTGTCAACAAACGCAGGTGTTCCCCCAATTAAGCTGTGAAATAACTTCCAGTCGTTGTATTTCTAAACGCTTTTGAATGTCATTAGCTACCAGGAATAAAAAAAAAAGGTTTATCCATTTAATGTCACTTTTAAGCTACTGCGGCTAATAGGACGGAGCTACAGAGCAGAGATGGGCAAAATCGCATTCGAATATACGAATACGAATGCATTCGGGAAGATCGAGTTTTGAAAATACGAATACAAATTCACAGATGTAGACAGGTATATGCCCCAAATTCACAGGTATGCAAAGGGATACGGTCATATTCCACTGGTGTGGGCCGTATTCCACTGGTCTAAAAACGTGAACGGGCCTGTGTACAAGTCAATATGTGCGCATTTGCAGGCGTGAATTCCAATACGGTCGTATAATATCTTATATTAAAAGACATACAATTTAATATTTATGAATTTTTTTTTAAAAATATGATTCAAATATTGTTGAAATAACTTCTTTAAATACGAATATATATTTATTTACATATATCAACTCTCATACAGTTCTCTTCTATATAATGAAATATTTAACAAATATTTCTTAAAATTTATTAATTTGTAGAAAATGAAAAACATTAATGCAGTAATGCATTTATGAATTATATTAAAAAATAAAAGAAATATTATCCCTTTGATATATTTTTCTTGAGCTTATAATCTTATATGTTGAAAGTAAAGTTCAGTAAATATTTAACATTTCAAACCAACTATCTGCAAATAAACACTATGCATTCAAGAATAGGTAAAATGTTGAATTTTAAGCATTTACAGTGAAGTGTTTAAGTACTCCAGGTATGGAATGACTCATTGGTTTTTCATGATTATATTTCTATTTTTTAAGTAAAGAAGTTTGCTATTATTCCAAAGCATTGAAAGTTGAAAAATAATAAAATTAATTCTTTATAATGAAGTGAAGTAAAGCGCTAATAAAAGTACTAATGTAACATTCAAAGCTGTAATTGAGAGTGATGATAACCGCAAAAAACTTTATCGTATATACTATTAATCTTATAATTTAATCTAATCTTATTAGTAATTTGATCTAAAATAAATGCTTTAATCGAAATTCAGTATAATTTTTTTTTCAATCATAACTTTGTTTGAAGATGAGAAGTAATATAAAGCCGCCTTAGAACCTAGGCATTGGGAATTCTACCATGATACGTTTAAGTAATAAGGGATCTTTAACAAGTACCTCACATCGCAAAGGCTCGGGACCAGCATTTTAAGTCCCAACCATATGACGGCATAACCAAGGATTTTTTATTCCTTTTAAAAATCCTACAGCCGTCTGTCGGGTTTGAACCCACAATTTTGGGCCTTCTGCTAGCTACTACACCACAAGTGTAGGAATGTGGAGGTCCGGTGTTACTTTCGTCACTAAACTGTTATATGATTAAACAGCGGGAAAAAAAAAAAAAAAAAAAAAAAAAAAAAAAAAAAAAATATATATATATATATATATATATATATATATATATATATATATATATATATATTCAGAGATATTATTGATTAATTATATAATCTGTCATATTTAATGGCATCTAGTAATAATTATATATTTTTATAATTAAAGACATAAATATATATATGATATCGCGATACCCTGTTTTAAATCAGAATTAAACCTGCAAGATCATAAAGCTCACTAAATTTTATACCGATTTAACGAGTTTGATCAACATCTTTTTTTTTTTAAATCGTTAAAACCTGCAAAATGCATGGTATTAAGTGGCTTTTCTAGTTAGCCGATTTTGATGAAAAAGTTGCTGTAACACATCTCAGACATATAATCTTCTAAAATGTGAAATTTCAGTTCGATGCAACTTATCGTTTTCGATCTAGACTTACCACAAACACCTCGACATTTTTACGGGACTTGGTCATTTGGACTCGGGGGACCAAAAAAATGTATTTTGGGTGAAAACTCGAATTAGAAAATTTCCCCTTATTGTATATATATTTAATATATTGTTAAGTGGATGTAAAACACAAACTTTTGCCTATTTAAAACTTTAGTATTCAATTGGACTTATGGAGAAACTGAAAATGGATAGGGAAGGAGATGAGAGTTGATATGCCAGCGATCGAAATTCGCCACCAATATGTCTAAAATGTTTGGAGATACTACAAACATTATTCACAATAATTAATTATCAAATGTAGTAGAGTTATGTTTTATACATAAATGAAACATACAAATATTATAATATAAAAAATAGTTTTTGTCCTGGCTTAAAAATCGGATTGTAGACGCATCGTCTCCTCGCATTCAATAATATGATAGAAACGCCATTAAAAATTACAACATTCTAAAGTCTTATTTCTCACTCAAACGACCTACGAAGCATCCTTATGAAAGTTAGCACACACTTCTTTACCGAAACAACTATCCATTTATTTTTTAATTTTTCAGTAAGTTTTACTTAATATTTCTCACTCAAATATGCACTTTCCTTAACTTTCTTTTATTATAAATTTATTTTCTTTCACAATTTGTTACTTAGTTTTTCAACGTTTCGGGGCTCTTTCCCCATTATCAAGACTTATTTAAAAACACTTTAAAACACATCACTCATTATTTTACATTTCTAGCTTACTGCTATTCGTCCACTATACATTTATGTTCAGAATTGTTGAAAGCTGTTCTTCTATGATAACAGTAGCTAGGCAAAACAGAAGCGGAACAATAATTTATTGATTAAAGAGACTCAGAATATGAGTTTTCTGAATTTATAAATTATGAGCATTCCAAATTCTATTCAGAAGGTACCAACACGTTGGCTGAAAAGTATTGAAAGTCATTAGAAAATTTCATTATTAAAAACGCTGAAAATTATTACACAATGGTTTTTTTATTTTATATAACTCTTGATAGACTATTAGCTAATATGAAAAGCAGTAAAAAATTCAAGGACTAATACTAATACTCAGGGCAAAAAGAAGAGACTAAACAACAGAAAATAAAAGGTTTGCTTTAGAAAAAGAAAATAAACAATTTTATCCTAACATTACCGGATATTTTATTTATTTATTGGAATTTACAACTGTATAATGTAATACATCAAGTAAATTGGAATGAAATGTAAAAAGGCATGAAACACATGTAGAGAAGCTTCCCAATGGAAGCACTCTAAAAATGTTCTAAACTAGAAGGTCTCGGGCCATCTCCTTTTCAGACGCCTCGGAGGATTGTCAGGAATTGAAGAGAAAAAGGATTGAAACTAGAGGATTAGGGTGGGAATGGAGTTTGCCATGAAAGGAATGGTATCTTGATCGGGCCACTACCGGATATGAATGTGCATTTATTAATTTATCTTTTAAAATTTTATTGATGTTTACAACCGTATAATAAAATACATTTAGTAAAGGTGATACAAGATATACTGTCTAAGGTGGCTCTATCCCGAATCCCGAAGAAAATACCTACTTGGCATTTTCCTATTCCAATCCTTGCGAACCAGAAAACCCCCTATGTCTTCGACCTCCGCGTTTTCGTTTTTTATTTTTTGTTTTAGTTTTTTTTTCTTTCATTCATATTGACATATTATAATTTAATTGACTAAATAATCATATATCATATGAAGCCAAAGAAATTTATTGGACTTTTTCTGTATATTTATTCTTATGGGACGGAATTCCCAGAATTAAAAATATTTACATTCATTCATGTAGGGATACTACCGATTGGTGGCTCTCCAATATTTATTTTTCATAGAGGAAACTGTTTATTTTTTCTCTGTAGTTTAACCCTTTCATATTTTCTGAGTCATACTAGTCCAACTGAGTCAGACTAGTTTTGCCAACTTTAAAACAAAATCGCTGCAAATGATTACACAGTGGTTTATTATTTCCAAATAACAATATTAGGACATAACTGCTTATACAGCTATTTATAGAAAGTTAAACAGTATGAAAAGAAATAAATAATTGAAAGGAAATAGGCCTAAAATGGTATATTACAACTGCCAATTTTAAAACACTATGTCTCAGCTAGTTCTGAACCAATATAAATGTTGTTTTGTTTTTATAATTTTGTAGGAAATTTAATTCTCAATGAAACGTATTTATTTATCAATTAAGTAAAAACGATTTTTATTATTATTTTTTTTTTATTCGTTGTTGTTTTGGTTTTAAGGGCAAAAAACTGCGAGTGGTTATTATTGCCCAAAACATCTTCAGAAGGCGATTAACTTACCTGTGATGAGGGGAAAAAAATAATAAAAAGGACGAAATCAATAAGAATAAAACAGAACAATAGGAACAATAAACAGTATGATTTAATTGGAACTGCAAACACAATGATTAACAACAAAATGCAAAAAAAAAAAAAATTATAATAAAAATAATAATAATAAAATAAATAAAAATTGTGAGTAAAATATCAAAGTGCGTAAAATAGCCTAAATGAGGTGAAACAAACGAATGTTCTTCACCAATTGAATGAAACCGTCGACGGCCCGATCACTATCGCTCAATGCCTCCGAGACTTTACGTGGTACGCTACATTTTACGAATTCCCTATAACGAGGACACTCTTCAAAAATATGACTTACTGTGAGAGCCACTTTACACAGTTGACATCGAGGTGGATCCCTTCGTGCCATGAGGTGCTCATGAGTGAGACAGCAGTGTCCTATCCTCAGGCGGAATAACTACCTCCTCACGCCTGCACTTTCTTGATGATGAGACCCAGCAGCTGATGGTCGGTTTGACATTTTTTAGTTTGTTGTTTTCAAGATCGGTCCAAGACTGTTGCCATTCGTCTATGATCTTCGCGTTTATTGGCTGAAACAGCTCAGATGATGAAATAAAAAAGGGTTTTATTTCTTCTAGTGAATGTGCCTCTGTTGCTGCTCTGTCGACTTCCTCATTCCCTTGATATTCCGGAATGAGTGGGAATCCATAATAAATTTATTTTTTATTCGTTATTTGGGTTCTACTTATCTTGAAACGTATGCCCTCAAATTTTGAGGTGGGGTATTTTTTTTTTGGTGGATTACAAAAGTTCATTATTGAAAATAATAAACCAAAAGCATTTATACTAGACTTGGTTACTATTTCCTTTGCTTTTCTTTCCATTTTCATTTAAATAATTCAAATAATAATTTTTATTCAAGAACACCTTAGATTTTTCTCCGTCATCAATAACGACTTATCAGGAAATCACATATCTTATAAGTTGTGGTTTAACTACATATGATTTTTTATTATTTTTTCCTCTTTGTTCATCGCGGTGTCTATTTTCCTACATCCTCAATAATAAGCGAGTTTTGGTGGAATTACACATATTATAATTTTTGACTTGAATATATGGAT
Organism: Piezodorus guildinii; assembly: GCA_023052935.1. Classification (NCBI taxonomy): domain Eukaryota; kingdom Metazoa; phylum Arthropoda; class Insecta; order Hemiptera; family Pentatomidae; genus Piezodorus; species Piezodorus guildinii. The sequence continues at coordinate 20,097,300 of CM041295.1, read as the reverse complement.
CAAAGCGGACGGCGGACAAACGTTTTATTAAGTATCTTGAAAGGTAAAGAATAAAACCTATATGATATTAAAGCCCGTTAAAGTTTTAACCTATATATTGAGTTTAATAAAAATCATTAGAGCCTTTTTTGATGAAATCATAAAAAGGTGCAGAATTCTTGGTATAAAGAGCACATTCGGTCTGCCGATTTTTTAGTGGAAAAGTTGCTGTAACATCTCTGGCGCATAGTAGTCTCAAATATAACATTTCAGTTTTGTACGAATTCTCGTTTTCGCTTTAGACTTACCACACACACATACAGACCATTTTGCGGGACTTGGTCATTTGGACTCAGGAAACCTTAAAACGTGTCCTTCCGGTGAAAACTCATTCGAAAATTTTACGACCGCAATACGGTCTCTTACTATATATTCCATATATGGGTAAGTGAAAGTAAAAATAAATAAAAAAAATTCAGTATTTAGAGGTACTTCGATAAACATGATCTAAGCACAAACACTTGTATTGTTCTAGTGGCACTAGAGCCAGTTCTGGGTACTCTAGCACTTACAAACTAAATATTTCCTTGCATTAAATTGAAATGCACGAGAACAAACTCGAGGAAAATCGACAGTGATTTGAAATAAGGGAATTTATTGACTTGAATAATCCGCGAGCTTTTAATTGGTATACCAAGCCCTTTAAAACTGTTTGTGTATATTTTAGGAAATAATTATCAGTCAACGAAAATATATTTGAATGTCATTTTCGCGATAAGATAATGATAATATTCAGAAATCTGATTCAGTAAAACAAGGCCACGAGTTTATTGCGGTTGTCCAACATCTTAGCTTTGATATGATCTCTTCAAATCTCAATTTAGTTATTGATTATGTAAGTAGTTTTTCTTTATAGAATGTTATATTTGCTTTTAATTATTGATATGATTTTTGCAAATTTGCACTAGGATAATAGTGATGAGTTCATTAGGAAAAAAACCCATGACAGGTCTTGGGCTCAGTAAATACAGATACCCGTACTGTTTCTAGGCCAACGGCCGTGCAATGTGGTGATTGGACCGGGATCACGCTCAGCCGTCATGTTTCCCTCCGTTTTTGGGTGCCTATTTTATAGAGACTAGTGTGCCCCTGGAGGGTCTCCATACCCGAAGGTCGCCCCCACCTAAAATAACATAATAAATGATAATCTGCCACAACTGGGATTCGAACCCAGGACTCGGAGAACAGTAGCCTAGTGCTTTATCCACTAGACCACGCCGCTCCCCATCACAAAATAAGAATACAATCCAAATTACATGTAAAATAATAATTCAGCAGTAAAAAGAACAAGTCCAAATACATTTTCAATAATATTAATATATATTCATTGAAACAATACAAATATATTTCCATTTATTTTTTATAATTTTTAACAGCATCAGGTTAAACTCAGTTGTAGAATTTGACTAGTTTCGACAGTTAAAATATTTTCTAGGCAACATTTTCGTCATCTGATAGATTCTCCTTTAGGGTCCATGGCATGTGTATTGTTTTTTTTTTTATATTTGCAAGATTGGAAAAGCTTATTATTAAATATTTTAACTTCACGAATTTCGAAACGAAGAGATTCATATTGTTTCCGGATCAACGGCCCTGCAAGGAGTTGATCAGGCCGATGTCACGATCAGCTGGCAAATCCTCCCCTCCTCCTAAGAATTTTTGTATACTTTTCTTTTTAATAATCCTACCGCAGTCGAGGCCCGAGTCAGGTAGCGGAAGAACAGTTGTCTAGTGCTCTATCCCGCGGTCTAATAAATAGAGCACTAGACAACTGTTCTACTGTTCGCTCCTTACATGACTCACCTGAATTCATTAGTTAATACTTCATTTCATCTCTTTTGCAGAAAGTTCAATTTTAGTAGAATACAAACAGATTTATTATTTAAGAACAATAATATTTAACGAGTACCTTAGCACAGTCTCTGGACTACCACTTTACGTTCCCTCTGAAGGGCTGCATAACGAAGAATTTTCCACTCTCTTTAAAATTTCAAGGAACATCTACCAGAATCAATATTTAAGTTTAATTATTCTTTGTTTGGCGGATTGAAGTAAATTCCTAAAGCTTATTTTTTTTTTTTTTTTCTTATTCATTTTCATTTCTCTAACTAGGCCATTTCTAGAATATGTGATACGATTGCCATATTGTATGTGATACGATGTAGCCCATAAAAATCTAAATATATACTAAATATTCAGGATTTAGGGGGTCTTTGCCATTGAAATGATTTCTATGAAAATTTGGTTGGGGACCACAGTCTTTAGAATGGCACATCCATTTATTTTATACCTGACATTGGATGTTGGAGAAACGGATGTTTGACCGATTGGTAAAGTAAGGAGGCATGAAGATCCTTAATTTCTTTTAGAAGAAAGGACAGAATGAGCTGTCAAATGCCTTGCATCTGTTTATTGTCGCTGCTAAGTGTCTGTTGGAGGGATTATTGTGCTGAAGAAACTGCTGGTAGTGTCAGGAACGGAGGAGTTGTCTTTACCGATCTTGGTCTGTAAAGATCTGTTGAGGAGACTTGGCTTTCCTCAGGTCACCTCCATTCTGATAAATAAGTTATGCAGTGGTTGTTAGGTCGAGAAGAACTAAGACCAACGATAAGAATGGCTTGTCTTGAAAGTCATCTTTAATGTTTCGAGGAGCGGCTTAGAATTAGAACTGCACCAAGTAATGAGGACAGGATGCTGCCTAGAGTTAGAAGCGTTTTGGAGGAAATCGTGAAAAGATGTAAAATACAAGGGATAATGTGGCTGGCAAGCTGAGTTTGATGACATCTCAGGCAAATAGTTGTCTCAAATATGAAATTTCAGTTTCATATGACTTTTCGTTTCATTGCTGACTTACCACACATATTCAGACGCACAGACCTTTTTGCGGGACTTGGTTATTTGGATTTAGGGGTCTTCCGTACTTCCGTTGAAAACTAGGATTCGAAAATCTTCAAGATTGCAATGATTAACTATCGGTATTTAAGCCCTGCCAGCCTATTTCAATCAGAATAAAACCTATATGATATTAAAACCCGTTAAAGTTTTAATCTATATATTGAGTTTAATAAAAATCGTTAAAGCCTTTTTTGAGGAAATCGTAAAAAGGTGCAGAATTCTTCGTATAAAGAGCACATTCAGTCAGCCGATATTTTAGTGGAAAAATTGCTGTAACATCTCTGGCGCATAGTAGTCTCAAATATAACATTTCAGTTTTGTACGAATTTTCGTTTTCGCTTTAGACTTTAGACCATTTTGCTTAGAATTAGAACTGCACGAAGTACCTGAGGACAAGATGCTGCCTAGCAATATGCAAGAATTTAACAGCTGACTCAGGTGTATAGTTAGCCCTATAGAATTCAGAAGGTTTTAATTAGTAGATTCTCTATCCACTAAAGCACGCAGCTCCCTCTTAACAGGTTTTTAGGATGTGAAAATTCACACCCGATTGGTAATCGACATTACGCAGTTTATTGTTTCTTGGCTTACATCTTTAATATTTCCAATTTGGAGCAGTAGCTTCTCCTCGAGCATCGCCTCTAAATACAACGAACTTTTTGTTATAAGGAAACGTTCAAAAGGTACGCAATTTATTCATTTCAGTCAGATCCTTTGTATTTATCTAACATTTGTATGAATATTTTTTGCTGTTCCGTAGATACTTGGCCTGTATTCAATTTGCTTCTAATAGTACAGTGATACGGGTTTAGTTGACTCCTATCCACACCACAACTTTGTTGTGGGAAAGCCATTCATATTTTATCTGCATTGTCCAAATATGCGAGCGATAAGAGTCAGCTTCATTTATAAATATCTCTGGAAAACATCAAATGAAATGCGTTAGCGCGCATCCTTTTCTATAAATAGCCCCGTAGCTGACAGAAATGGATGGCTTTAATTTCGCTAAGTGATAACCTGGGACTTTCAGTCGATCATGTTTCAGTATTGCATTATTATATCTAAGGCTTCTTGAGCTTTCCACCGTAGTAATGGGATTGATTTGATTCGTATTTATCTTTCACAAAATTCATAATGTACTTTCGTAGTTTTTCTCTAATAATCCAGATTTTTCTAAATATCATCGTCCACGACATTACGTAACCTTTTTCATGGTCCAAAAAAATCCAAATTATTAATATATAATGCAAGGATTTTAGATTTTTCTTTGAGTATCCCTCTGGATAACAAACTGATTACGTTTGCTGGAATATTCATTTGTGTAAATTTTAACACTAATTAATCCACATCCAAAAAAAAAAGCTTGATTTGCCTGTGTAGCATTTCACTATATGGAAATAATTCTGTCTTTTCTCGAATCGTAGGAAAAGGTAAAAAATCTCGAAAGATAGGCTCCTGACTCAAACAACCGCCCAAAAAATAAGCTTAATGAGATTTGTCTCACTTATTTACCGAAACAACGATACGTTTCTTTCCAGAACTGTTAAAAGTTCTCGGGCTCCCGATTTCGTTTGAAGACAAAACGGGTTAAGGAATTCTCTATTTTAAAATACCTCTTCAATTCTTAGAGTAATTATTTTAGATTATATTTTTCTTAATCAATGAAGGAGTTTCTTCTACCTATTTTATATTTTATATATCTCATAGTTGGATATGTAATCATCACTAAATAAGGACAATGTATGTAATTTCTTTTTCTTCTCTGGCGCGACAGACCGTGTAGGTCCTTGGCCTCGTGGTGTAATCTCCTAGGAGAATATTCTCACGATTCACGATGAGATTTTATAGGGAGGGTCATCACTCCTTACGCCTATTTTTGTGAGTGGCCACCGTTTGGCTGACGGGTCTCACATACCCGAGGGAGAGGCTGTGAGAGAATTCCTATTTATTATACCCTTATAAAATCCCGCCGGGATTCGAACTAAGAACCTTTATCATGAGAGACTAGCGCGCTAGCCCCTCAGCCACGGGCTCCCCGATGTATGTAATTATCACTAAATAATACCAGCCAGACTGGACTTTTCATGTTCATTGTTCTTTATTCTCAGGGGACAAAATGTCCCAGAATAAAAATTATTTTTATTCATTCAAGGAGTGATATAGAGGGAAAATCTCTTACGAGGTAGTTTTTTTTACGGTATCTGTTTGATTAGGATATTTCAAGATATTTTTTGTTGAAGATAATCGACAACCGAAATTTGATTACATAATTTCAATTGAGAGTGCCATTATCGAGTAAATTATATAATTTTTCACTCGAGATTCATTTACTAAAGCGATTTATTCGGATTCAGAAAACGACAGTTAAAAAACGTAATTGATCAAATAATTTTGGATAAAATTATTTAATTGTATAATTTTCGTGCATCATTCCAATTTCCATTATTAGAATAAATCGTCATTTCCGTGGTAACCCACTTTCTCTCTCTTATATAGATAAAATAGCTTTATGTATTTTCGCACCGACCTTCGAAACGGGAAGGGATTTGGGATATTAAAAGTGTGCATTTTAGTGTGGTAACATAGTTACGACTCATAATATTTCCATTCGTATGCTTTTCAAAAGATCTCTTCCATTTTGAATAATATACTTGTTACCAAAAATGTTGATTACTTAAATCCTTTCAACGGAATTGGCGTCTTGAACTTGTATATATAAAAAAAAATTAAAACAGTCCTTAGAAAATTAAAATCGGGCATATTTTTTGAAAATGTTAAAATCGTACTTTTCGTGAGATAATTATCGAATCATTCCACAGCTAAATTTTTGGGATGCTTTTGAAGGAATATTGTAGTTTGCTTCATCTCCATAGTATATTAATCGGTTAATTTCCATGCGTTAGTGGAGCTGACGGGGAATCTTGAACCCTTGCCGGGATAGTGTGACAGCACGAAAATCAGTTAAAAATGAGTTGAAATCATTGAAAAAATTTTTAATAATTTTTATTGAGTGAAAATAATAACTTTCGTCCCCTATTTAGAGGTTTTTCAGAGAACAATGTGAGGATTATTCGAATTATTTTATTTTTTTAACAAGTAAATGTGATGGACAGAGTAAACTGACATGAAGAGACGCCACCCTTTGGCAGCACTCTAAAAATTTTTAAACTAGAAAGTCTTGGGGCCATTTTTTTTTCCAGACGCCTCGGAGGATTATCAGGAATCGAAGAGGATGATAGGATAGAAACTAGTGGATTAGAGTGGAAATGGAGTTTTTTATGGAATGATTGATACCTGGTTCGGGCTGATTCAGTAACATATGGGATATCAAGGTCTTTATGGATGAGCTTATTCGTGACAAAGTAAGGAGCGTTACGAATTTTACAAAGGATTTTGGATTGTAAGGGTTGGATACGAGAAGAATTTGCTGGTTTAGTAGAGCCCAAATTATTTTTAAATAGCTAAAAGGAAATATCTAAATCAATAAAGAAAAAAAAATCTGGTGCGCGCAACACCCGACATTCACTTACCTTACAAGTTAAAATCAATTTTAGATTATGTAATGTAAATTAAAGTTGAAAAATAATTATGTTGTTTCGATGGAAGGGTTTATTTTAGATTAAATAATATAACAATAGATATTATTATTTTCAACAATCACTTGCTTATTACTTATGACCTTTTTGTCACTAACCATTTACCTTCTACAACTTTTTATTTTAGATAAAATCCTTTTTAAAATATTTAGCTTCCAACGACATATTAACCATCTATAGTGCTGTTCTATTGTGTGAAATAAAAAAAAAAAAAAAAATGAAAACATATTTCTTTACTTTCACTTACCTATATATGAAATATATAGTAAGGGAAATTATTGCAATCTTGAAAATTTTCGAATTCCAGTTTTCAACGGAAGTACACGTTTTAGGGTCCTCTAAATCCAAATAACCAATTCCCACAAAAGGTTCTCTGTGTGTGTGTGTGTGTGTGTGTCTCTGATCTTGTGTGGTAAACCAGCACAAAAACGAAAATGTGTACGAAACTGAAATTTCATATTTGAGACAGCTGTACGCCTGAGATGATGTAGTACATTTTTCATCAAAATCGGCTTACCAGAAGAGCCACTTCATACCTAGCACCTTTTCACGATTTCCCCCGAAACGGTACTAACGATTTTGATTAAACTCCCTATAATAATGTAGAGTTTAATGGGCTTTAATATAATGTAGGATTCATTCGGATTGAAATAGTTTGACGGAACATAAATGCCGATAGTTTAAATTTTATTTCTTTAAAATATCCTAAATTTTGTAGATTTGAAAAAATTAAACATATCATATTTTTAGCATTGATAAAAAACGGGTAAATACACTAGTTGAACGAATTTGATGAGTAACTAAAGGAGAAAAGAACAATTATTTTTTAGTGTACATTTTGTTTTGTTTTTTAAGATAAGAACAGTAATATTGATGTATCATATACCGTTGGTAAGCTAAATATTTTAGAAACAAATAATATCTTATACACTCAGTGGTGAAATGTTATGGGGATTGATAAAAAACGGATAAAACTTATTGATTTTTGTCGATAACAATTTTATATTGTTATATTATTTAATATAAAACATATGTTTCCAACAAAACTAAATATATCTGTTTAAACCTTCGATTTTAAAAACTCAGGTGAGTTAAAACCAATTTATTTTACATCAATATAGTGAGTTCAGTCAAAATCGTTATAGCCATGTTTAAGAAAATCGCAAAAAGGATGGCATAAAGCAGTATTTCTGGTACGTCAATATTTGTGAAGAATTGGATGTAACATTTTAGGGATGTAAGTTACAGCCCTAATATATAGGATTTAGGTTTCGTAAGACTTTTTATTTTCGTGTTAGAGTTGTCACGCACACAAATCTTTTTGCGGGCCTTGTTCATTTGGACTCAAGGGACCCTAAAACATATATTTCGGGTGAAAATTCGAATTGGAAATTTTCACTATTGCAATACTTTCCCTTACTTTGTATCTTATATACAGGTAAATGAAAGTAATTTGTTTACCTCAGTGTTCGTAAACGAAAGAATTCTTTCCCTCAATTTATATTTTTTTTAATTTTCCCACTACTCCAAGAAGTTGCCATGTCCAGAAAACGTTAAAGTGTTTCTTGTATTAATAATTGAATAAACGTTAGAATTCATTCTCTCCAATAGACTATCTCTGATTCTCCCGGGGAATCCCGTGTAAATATAACAAGAGAAAAACAACAGTTGTCTTGTGTAATTAATTTGTTTCTGACGCAATCCATAAAAAGGATCATGGTAAATTAATAGCCATCGATCAAAGGCTGTTCATATAAAATGATCAAGAAGGCTGTTGATTGTTCGTCGGACCGACTGTCCATTGGAATCGGTTCCGGCCTGTCCAGCTGAAATTGTATTGCCTAACTTCTCCGCTCATTGTCTATTCAGTCAAAAAACCATGAGCGGAGCTCTGAAGACGAAATAAGTCGAATATTTAAAGAATAAACTTCATTAAAGGCCCCCTGTGAAATATATTGGGTTGTTTCACATGAAATGTCCGTTTTTATAGTTTCTGAAATACATAAAGGATTTTGCAGGTATCTGTTGTTTTCTTCCAAATGTTTACATATTTAAAGTAAACAGTTACTAATCCTCTACCTTTGTATTATAAACATTAGCTTCCCAATCAATTACACACTTTTAAGTATACCTCCAAGTATGAACATGGAAACGCGATTTTCGAGTAATATTTCATAAGTGCATCTACCGTTTCCAGACATTTAAAGTGTATTGGGAAAGTAAAAAATCTCGATACATGGTTACCTCATGATCTCACTGAGCGGCAGCAAGTGAAAGCAACCATGTTTCAAAACATACCGTGCAAAAATTGAAAGAACTGGGCTGCGAAGTTCTTCCGCACCCACCATATTCTCCCGACTTGTCTCCAACAGATTACCACCTGTTCAGGAATTTAGACAACTTCGTCAAAGGAAAACTTTTTGAAAATGATGATCAAGTGAAAAGTGCGTTTTCAGATTTTGTTTCACTTCAAAGCTCAGAGTTTTTCAGTTCGGGGATAAAAACTTTGGTATCACGTTGGGAAAAAATGTGTAGAAAAAGAAGGTAAATACTTCGAATAAAATTATCTTGTTTTCATATCGTATTTTTTATAAAAATCCTTTACCTTGAAAACGGACATTTCATGTGACACAACCCAATACATTGAGGGAATGTATTGCGATCCTGAAAATATTCGGATTCGAGTTTTCGACGATAGTACACGTTTAAGAGTCCCCCGAGTTCAAATTACCAAGTCGAGTAAAAGGTCTGTGTGCGTGGTATGTATAGCTCGAAAAAGATATGTTATATAAAACTGAAATTTCCTACTTTAAAAGCATGTATGCCTGAGATGTTACAGCCCCTTTTTCATCAAAATCGGCGAACCAGAGCAGCCAGTTTATACCATCCATTTTGTACCTTTTTACGATTTTCTCAAAAACGACTCTAACGATTTTGATTCAACTAGCTACTATTAATTGTAGTTCTTAAATTGATTTTAACAACCCAGGTAAGTGAAAGTCGTGAGTTACTCGCAGTGCTAGTGATTACTAGATTTCAATTATTTACATTTTTTTTTCTATTTCTTTAGTTATTTACATTACATTTTTTTTATTTTTTTTTCTCTTCAACTACACTTAAAATTAAAACCTTTGCTCAAATTTTAAAATAAAAACATAAATAAAAAGTACACATAAATAAATAATAATTAATTAATTAATTAAAAAAATAAAAAGTATTTTTTTACTTCTTTACCACCGCACAGTCCTATAAGCTTATGATAGGACCAATATCTGAAATTTCGAATTTCCCCATATTTTTTTTGGTTAAGCTGTTCTTAATTTCGATTATCATTGTCCATTATCTGTTGTTTTTTTTTGTTTTTTTTTTTAATTTCCACATAAGATATCTTATTAAAACGACCGTCCATGGAAAATATCATTTTTCAAAAAAAGATTACAACTATTTAGATAAACCAAAATTAATAAATCATCTTTATTCCGATAATCTAACTTTATTATCATAATTTAAGTTTATGCAGCTTGAACTTTCATAGATTCCTAAAGTTTTTACGAATGAAAAACGTAAAAGAAATGAAAACATTCATAACGAAAATCGCTCAAAATTACCTAGAAATCTACCACCACAGTAATTAACTAGAAGGTTTATAGTTTAATTTCCATTAATAATTACCTGCGGGTTCGAGCCGGTTTACGAGAAAAAAAAATACCTTTTTTCCTTTTAGCTATTGCTTTTTTTCAAATGTTGTTCCTATAAATTCCAGTTTCTTTGTTCTGCATATCTTTTTATTCTTTATGAACATATTATCGTATTTAATTCTCATGGATCGTAAAAATAAATTATCACTTGATGCTCTAAATTTTTATATAAATTATTTTTTTCTAGTTTTTTTTTACTTATTTTTATTTTACTAGACCAACATACTTATAGATAATTATTTTTTTTTTTATACATAATTATATACAAACATAATTAGTACTAATTATAGAACTAATTATAATATTTTGAATAAAAATTTGTATGGTTTTCGTTCATGTTTTTTTTTTTTTTTTTTTTTTTTTCAATTGAATGGTACCTGCTCCTCTTATATGAAAAAGTGGGGATTTCGGTTCGCCCAAAAACTCCTTAATCCGTTTATACGGTTGCTCATATAAAAAAAAAACATCCCTAAGTAAATGGAAATATAGTGTGGAATCAATTTATGACGTCAAATCCAGGGTTCCAAAAAAAAAAAAAAAAAAAATGTGTCTTCTGGGAAACCCTGTACATAAAAATTAGAACCTAAATACAGAAATCGATTCCTTGGTAAAAAAAATTGGGGGTCTGCGTTTAACATTTTTTTTTCGTACGGCCAACAGTCTAGCCATAATACTGAAATGTCCAATAATTTGGTGTTTCGCCCCACTGTGCGCTGCCTGGAGCGAGGTTAAATCTATGGTGGGCGACACGTGTTGTGGGCCAAAACATCTTTCTCATTTATTTTCGTCACGTAGCCTACACGTGGTCCCTTTATTGGTAAATTTCAGTTTCTAGAAATCCTCTTCTTTTAAAACTCATATGGTAGTCACTAAATTTAAATTCTTCGAAAATATTTTTTTTTTTCAGGGACAAGTAGTCTCCTAAGAATAACGAAAATCTGGTGCATGCAACACACGACGTTTACTTCCATCTGTTGTTAAAATCTATTTAAGAACATTTAAATAAAGTTAGAGTTGAAAAAAAAAAGTTAAAGAACCGCATTGAGCTTCAATGGAAATACATTGCGGATTAAAAAATCTAACAATAGTAATTATTATGAACAATAATCATTCGGGTTTATCCGTTTTTCATCACTCTTCATTATCTGAAACAATTTCTTTTATAAGGTACTTTTTTTTCTAAAATATTTAGGTTTCCAACGGTATATTTACATCTGTATTTATATGTATATTGTATGTATATATATATATATATATATATATATATATATATATATATATATATATATATATATTTTAATCGATGCTGAAAACATGGAATGGTCAATGTTTTGGAAACTACAAAATTAAAGGTACTTTAGAAGAGGAATATAAACACAGAAATTAGAATAATGTATGTTTAAACTATTATAACGGGGAAAATGGATTTTTTTTTTTTTTTTATATATACATTTTATTGATATTTACAACTGTACATATAATATATACAACAAGTAAATGGGCTAATTTACACTTATGGGCGTGATAATGTCTTGTGAAGAAACTACCCAGTGGTAGCACTTCAATTCTAATTTAATTAAAGTAGGTCTCGAGACCATTGTCTTTTCAATCGCCTCGGAGGGTTGTCAGGAATAGATGGGAATAATAGGTTGCGTACAAGAGGAATTGTGTGGGTTGGGGAGTTTGGAATGAAAAGAGGCATATCTGTTTCGGGCTAGTTCTGAGACAAATGGGATATTTAGGTCATTATGGATGATTTTATTCGTAACGAATTAAGGAGCATTTAGGATTTTGCGAAGGATTTTGGATTGTAAGGATTGAATGAGAGAGGAATTAGATGGTTTAGTAGAGCCCCACAGCTCCACAGCTTTCCATATGTACAGATGGGTCTGATGATGATAACATAAATGAGATTTTTGTAATAAATTGGAAGTTTTGAACGTTTGTCAAGTAAGTGTTGTAGTAATCGGTATCTACGGGCGGTTTTATGTCGTTTAAGTCTCGTATGGGGATCAAAATATGGAATTAATTTGTAAACATTGAGAACCTTAGTATTTTTATAAGACGGAAGAGGATTTTTATAGTTTGATTGTAGTTAGAATGTAGGTTGATTTTTTTTTTTTTTTTTTTTTTATATGAGTACGCTGATAAGCAGGTCAAGATCATTTCTTATCTCATTGTATAATGCAGTGGGAAAAAATATTTGAGGTCACTGGCGACGGTTCCAATTGACCGTTTTATTTCAATTCTTTCTCTTTATCCTTAAATCTCATCTCCTGAACTTTCGTTAGGAAATTTCCACGATAGTCAACCTATCGCACAAGCTATCACATTTTGTGATACATGTACACATTTTATATTATTGAGTTGTTTCACATGAAATGTCCGTTTTTTATTTTCTGAAATACATAAAAATTTTGCAGGTCTGTGTTGTTTTCTTCCGAATGTTTACATATTTAAAGTAAGCAGTTACTAATACCCTACCTTTGTATTATAAACATTAGCTTCGCAATCAATTACCCACTTTTTAGTATACCTCCATATATGAACATGGAAATACGCGATTTTCGAGTAATATTTTTGTACGAGTTTAAACTCGGCCACTCAGCAGCTGAGGCTGCTAGAAATATTTGCAAGGCGTTTGGGGAAGGGAGTGTTAATGAACGGACCATTCACTATTGGTTTGCTAAGTTTTCAGCTGGGGATACCGACTTGGAAAACTTGCCCCGAGGAAGACCTCCGTCCGTAATAGACAACAAACAGTTAAAGCACTCAAAGCACAACTAAATGCAAGTGCATCAACCGTTTCCAGACATTTAAAGTGTATTGGGAAACGGTTGATGCTCAGGAAAATGATGATCAGGTGAAAAGTGCGTTTGCAGATTTTGTTTCACTTCAAAGCTCAGAGTTTTTCAGTTCGGGGATAAAAAAGTTGGTGTCACGTTGGGAAAAATGTGTAGAAAAAGAAGGTAAATACTTCGAATAAAATTATTTTGTTTTCATATCGTATTTTTAATAAAAATCCTTTACCTTGAAAACGGACATTTCATGTGACACAACCTAATAGTAAAAAGACCTTTATTTACAAAATGTTATATTTACCATATGAAACTTTACAATGTTTGCACATATTGTAAATATCTTGTATATATGCCAAAAAAAACATGCTTATTTCAAATTTAATATCTACGTATATTAAAAAAAACAAAAAAAAACTTATTAATAACCCCAGAAGCAGATTATGAATAAGTTTCCTATGAAAAAAAAATTTTGGTAAGCGCGACATACGACTGTCACTTACCTCCGTTGTAATTATCAATTTAAGAATTTTCAAATACATTTAGAGATGGGAATAAAATGTTGAAGAATTGAGTTTCAATAGAGTCATGTGTTTTAAAAAATAATCTATATATTATTATATACAACAAGCAGTTAGTCTTAGCGCATTTCATCAATCTCCATTAACTTTTACAATATCTTGTATGAGATAATATTTTTTCTAAAATCTTTAGCTCTCCAGGGGTATATCACACATTTATATTACTGTTTTTATGTTATTTTTAATTTTTTATCATTTAGTTAGTAATCAAATTCGCCTAAATTGTATCTTCATCCGTTATTTATCAATGCTAACAAGATGATATACTTAATTTTTTGAAATTTACAATATTGAATGTCTGAAGTACAAATTAAAATATCCGCTCTCAGCACAACTAAATGCAAGTGCATCTACCGTTTCCGAACATTTAAAGTGTATTGGGAAAGTAAAAAAGCTTGATACACGGGTACTTCATGATCTCACTGAGCGGCAGCAAGACCCCATGTTTCAAAACATACCGTGAAAAAATTGAAAGAACTGGGCTACGAAGTTCTTCCGCACCCACCATATTCTCCCGACTTGTCTCCAACAGATTACCACCTGTTCAGGAATTTAGACAACTTCGTCAAAGGAAAACTTTTGAAAATTATGATCAAGTGAAAAGTGCGTTTTCAGATTTTTTTCACTTCAAAGCTCAGAGTTTTTTCAGTTCGGGGATAAAAAAGTTGGTGCCACGTTGGGAAAAAAATGTAGAAAAAGAAGGTAAATACTTAGAATAAAATTATCTTGTTTTCATATCGTATTTTTAATAAAAATCCTTTACCTTGATCAAATTCGCTTAACTTGTATCTTCAGCCGTTATGTATCAATGCTAACAAGATGATATACTTAATTTTTTGAAATTTACAATATTGAATGTCTGAAGTACAAATTAAAATATCCGCATTTAAGCACAGGCGAACTATTTCAATCAGAATGAAAGCTACATCCAATTCAAGCCTATTAAATTTTACACCGATATAGCGAATTTAATCAAGATCCATAGAGCCATTTTTGAGAAAATCGGGAAAAGGTGCAAAAATGCATGGTATAAAGTAGAACTTATGGACAGCCGATTTTAGTGAAAAAGTTGCTGTAACATTTCGGGCGTCTTAAGTATGAAATTTCAGTTTTGTAAGACTTTTCGTTTTTGATATAGATCTTACCACACACACATCTATTTTTGCGGGATTTGGTGATTTGGACCCGGGAGACCCTTTCCGTTTTTCCGTTGAAAACCCGAATTCGAAAATATTCACAATCGCAATACTTTCCATACGTTCCTTGTATAGGTAAGTGAAAGTAAAAGTAACTTATTAATAACCCCATAAACGGATTATAAATAACTGCCCTATGAAAAAAAAAAAAATTAAACTCTGTAATCGTAATATCTGCATTTCAACGCATTGGGCTGATATGAGATAAAAAAAGAACCAGATTAAAACTAGGTTTGATAATATTTTGGCTTGTGATAAATAACTCATGCATACATACATACATACACACACACACACACACACATATATATATATATATATATATATATATATATATATATATATATATATAAATATAATAATAATAATAATAGGCTTAGCGAACCCGAAGGTTCGATGCCGATACCACCAAATTCCGCCTACACAGACTCGTTCAATGTTCACCATTCAAGCCCAAGCCCCCGAGATCAGCCTTAACGCAATCCTCCCATCTCCGCTTCGGCCTACCTTTCGGGCGCCTACCAGTCGGATCAGCAAATACCAACTTTCTCGGAATCCGCTCGTCATCGAGCCCAACAACTTTACTCGCCCATTTGAGTGCAAAAGATGCAAGTTCCGCAATTCCGCGTTGTGCAACCTTCTAAACTCCCCAGTGGCCTCATCTCTCTTTGGACCAAATATTTTACGCAATACCTTATTTTCGAAAACCTTAAGCCGTTGTTCATCCTTCAAAGTAAATATATATATAAAGAAGAGGAATATGGGGGTGTGGTAGAAGTTCTTTTATTAGTGAGAGTGAAACAAGTAACAAAAAAACAATAAATACACCTTTAGATATTTTAAATTATTTTTTAAAGATACCGATATAGTATTCTTTTGTAGTACTTCTCCAATTTATTCTATATAAGAGATTTTAAATCTAAAGAAATGACTTATGATTGGAATACCTGTAAAAATATTTAACACAATTTTTTTATAAATTAGCTTTAAAAAAATTAGAAATTTTTTATGTTTTTATTGGGAACATTTGATTTTAATTTTTCTTTTAATGTTGTAGGGGGTGTATGGTACTAAAATACATTTATACCAAAATGTTATTGATCAAATGCGATCTATCAGTTATATATAGATTTGAAGTCATACGTTTTTACATTAATTTAGGCAAAAGCCTAAAATATGATTTATATTTTATAATTTGTCTTTTTTTAGTTGCATTGGTATAAAAATAAAATAAAACGCTGTAAATTATTACACAATGGTTTATCATTTCTAGATAACTAATATAGGGTATAACTGTTTATATAACAGTTTAAGGGCAATTAGCTAATATGGCAAGCAATAAATAATACAAAGGTATTACAAAATAGTCAATCACCATTTCTAATTTCAAAGCGACATATCTCTAGTATTTCTTAACCGATTTCAATGATTCTTTTTTTCGTTTTGTAGATTGGTATGAAAAAAAATCACTGGATCAGTATCATATTTTGTCAAGTTAAATTTTTCGATTTGTTTGCATTTAAACCATACTTACTTACAAATCCTTTGTACGTCCTAAATTTCTGAAAAAGGCAATAATAAACGCATATAACTCTATAAAAGTAAATAATAGGTCATTTCTTTCGATTCTCATACACAGAATACATTTTTTTAACACAAAAAAAAGTGTTAACTCGGGTGTTAAATAAATATTTAATAACTTAAATATTTATTTATTGAGAATTATTACAATCTGTTTCAGAATGAACAATAGTAATACTGATATGAGACCACATTCTTACAATATATACAGAAAATAATGATAAAGTCAAATTACATAAAATAGAAAAATAAATTCATATATATGTATATTATATATATATATATATATATATATATATATTAATATATATAATTATATATATTATTATATATATTTTATTACAATACATACAACTGCTAAGGGGACCCCAGACTGAGCTTTTCCCTCCATTTGTGGAGGAAAAAAGCGGAATCCAAGAGATCCCAGCGCCTCTCTCTCAGCCGCATCACTGGTCTTAGCCAGTAGAGGCTGAGTTAGGGCGCAACTTAAAAAATAATTTAAAGTATCTTACGGTGTATTGTGGGTAATTTTTTTACTCTCACTAATAGAGTACATTTTATACTCATAAATTAAAAAATAATTTTTAATTTTTCTTTATTAGATTAAGAGCTATAGAATTTTGGCCACTAAATAGTGATTTTTCCCAACTGTGAGGCATTAAAATAGGCGCGGCGTTGTCTAATGGATAGAGGTTCGAATCCCGGCTGTGGCAGAGAATGTATTCTGTTAATTCAATCGGGGGGCGACCCTGGGGTATGCAGACCCTTCTGGGGCAGGCTCAGCCTCTGTAAAGCGGGTACCCAAAATGTGTGGGAAAAAACCTTGCGGCTAAGCGTGATCAAGGCCTAATCACCTCATTGGCTTAGAAACAGTACGAATCTCTATATGTGCTGAGCCTAAGACCCTTCATGAGATGTAGTTGTACAGGTGGGGCGTTAAAATAGGAATGTTTTCTTTTTCCTGTTTACCAGTGCTGTCTGTTGCTTGATCAAATTTTTATGGACTTGGTAGATTTTTTTGGCAGTAGGATGTTGAATCAATGCGTTTTTCCTAACTGCTATACAATGACCATTTACTTTTCGAAGGGAGATTCTCTTTTGGCATGTGCTCTTCGTTTGTCATGCATGATCCACTTATTATTAAGTTATTACAACCCCGAGAAATAGATCGTTTTTTCGATGTGCAGCAAAGTCATGGACGAAACAAACATCTCCTGCCGTTTCAAGTGCTGACGTTTGTTGAACACTTGTGGGATCCAGGAATTCAGATTTTTCGCCTTTCCAATCAATTTCAAATGCCTGAGAAATGTCACATGACTTGTGCCTAGCTCTCACACAAGTTCTCTGACTCATTTAGGAGGGTTATCTTTTACAGCTTTGTTTGTTTATTTATTTAACGTCACTTTATGCTACTGAGGCTTATCAGACGATGCTGCAGTGGGAGTCCTAAATATTTCCTATCTAGGTTTAGTTTAGTTTATTTATTTAACGTCACTTTATGCTGCTGTGGCTAAAATTTAATGGGTTTTAATATCATGAAGGTTTCATTCTGATTAAAAAATAGTCTGACGGGGCATAAATGCCGATATTTTAAATTTTCTGTCTTTAAAATATCCTAATAATATTTTGTAGATTCAATAAAATTAAACATATGATATTTTTAACATTGATAAAAAATGGATAAATGTAAAAGCTGAACGAATTCCAAATTGAAATAAGAAAAGAACAAAAAATATTTTGTTGTTTATTTATTTAACGTCACTTTATGCTACTCTGGCTAATCGGACGAAGCTACAGTAGGATTCCTAAATTTTGCCTATCCATGTTTTATTAGAATAGGGAGTACCTGACATCGCACTCATACATGACCAAGGGTTTATACTCCCATTAAAAAATCCTAGGGTCACATGCGGTGTAGTGGCTAGTGAAACAGCATTCTAAGTTTTTCTTAATGGGAGGAAAAAATCCTTGGTTATGCCGTCCTTAAAATTGAATCTGTGAAGTGGTTAAATACGCTTTTTTTTCAATATTTATTATAATATAATTTAAAATGGGCTTGGTTAATTTTATGATTACTAGCTTACTCGGCCAACGTTGTTCTGCCATATAAATTATTTAAAGTTAATATTTTAGTTGTTAAATAAAAAATTATGAATGTAGAGTAAGTTTTACTTCATAATATGCGCTTCTCACCTTTTTACGATTTTTAATTAGGATAAGGATCTATAAGGAGTACCAAGTTACGAGTAACTAGGATTTTTACGTCCCCTGCGAAGGACGGCATGACTAAAGATTTGTTACTGTCATTATAAAACCCCAAGGCCACCTGCTGGTTCGAACCCGTGATCTTGGGCATAGAAGGCATAAGTAATTAACAATTTTGTATTGTATTAAACATGACCAGTTTACCTAATTTTAAACTAACTATGGCAGAAGTGAAATTAAAATTATCTGAATGCTGAAAGTAAGATTTGTTTTTTTCATTTTACGTCACTGTATGCTGCTGCGGCTAATCTTTTATTGGGATAGGGATTTTTAACGAGTTCCTGACAACGCACAGGCTCGGGACCACCTTTTTACGTCACCTCCGAAGGAAGGCATAACTAAGGATTTTTCACTCCCATTAAGAAAAATCTTAGGGCCACCAGCAGGTTTGAATTATTATTTATACTAGCCACTATGCCACAGATGATCCCTTTTTACATTTTTCTTTAGACCTTTTTCCCCCATTGATGTTTGGGGCAGACCACGGTGCATATTTTCTAACGTCGTATTTCCGTAAGAAAATTTTGTAAACCAACGACGGATGGCTTTCATAAGAACATCCTTCACCAAACGCACGGCTAATCGTACTTGCCGCCTGGGCAGCAGGCAGGCCGAGTTTCCATTCATAAAAAAAAAAAAAAATAATAATTATAAAATTGTTCCGAAATGGCGTGTTTCTATGGGCACGATTAAAATTATAGTAACATTTGTATGCCTACTTGAGAAAAAAACATAGTATGACAATAGAGCCTTAACAAGTGCTTACATATGTTAAATATTTTGGAAGGATCTAACAGACAATGCTCCAATACCCTATAAAGATTAAGATTATATAAAAATAACCTTTAAAAAATCGTGTTATAATTTAAAAAAAAAAAAAAAATATATATATATATATTAAACTTCAATATGGTTTAAATATGGAGAAAGGTTTAAATATGGAGAAAGGTTTAAATATGGGTGACAAGATTCCAGTTTTGGGGTATGCCGATGATTTGTTACTGCTAGGTGAAGTCACGGAAACCATACAACTAAATACAAGTGTGTTAATAATGTTTTCGAAAATAAGGTACTGCGTAAAATATTTGGTCCGAAGAGAGATGAGGCCACTGGGGAGTTTAGAAGTTGCACAACGCGGAATTTTGGAACTTATATTCTGTGAATTATAATTGAGTTGATAGCATCGCGGAGACTCAAATGAGCGAGTAAAGTTGTTGGACTCGCTGAGAAACGAATTCCGAAAAAACTGATATTCGCTGATCCAACTGGTAGGCGTCCGATAAGTAGGCCGAAGCGTTGATGGGAGGATTGCGTTAAGGCTGATCTCAGGGGCTTGGTCTTGAACGGTGAACATTGGACGAGTCTGTGTAGGCGGAATTTGGTGGTATCGGCATCGAACCTTCGGGTTCCGTAAGCCTATAATTATTATTATTAATAAACTTCAATACAATGTTGAAACGTAATCTTAGTTACTTACACTTCCTTTATAGTCGATAACTACACCTTTGTAAACATCTGGACCGTCCGGTCTGTTAATGATGGTTCCTTTGTGGGGGTTCCTGAAAAAAAAAACAAATACCGAATAGTTTTTTTATTTATTTTTTTTTTTTTATATTTACATAGAAATATAAAGTAATTTTATTCAAGGACTGGATCCTTTAAGAATAGCGTATATAATTATAATTGAAATATACAATATATTAGGCCAACAGAGAGGAGGAGCAAAATTAATTATTATTTATAATGGTGAGGGAAGGGATAAGAAGAAAAATACAACAAAAACTGAAAGCAAATATAATTTAAAAGTGAACGCATTTTTTAACCAATTAAATGAGAAAAGTTTTTTTTTTTTTTACGTTAGAATAGTATAACAGATATGTCCCTTTATACTTAAACCAAGATATTTATTATTAGATAAATAAAGTAAAAAAAAATTAATTTTCTTTTTTTATATAAGAATTAAAAAAAACAAAAAAAAAAAAAAAAAAACTGTACCACTGCAACCCATGAAGGGTCTTGGGCTCAGTACATATAGAGATTCGAACTGTTTCTAGGCCAACGGCCGTGCAATGAGGCGATTGATCACGCTCAGCCGCCAGGTTTTTTCTCAATTTTTTTGGATACCCACGTTATAGAGGCTGGGTCTGCCTTAGGAGGGTCTCCATACACTATATATATATATAGTAATATAAATTTATAATACCGTTCGAAAGCTCAAAATTTATCTTAAACACAATGTTGTTTTGGTAATAAAGAGTGTTGAAAGGCGGATAAAACTATGTTATCGTTGTAGATAATATTTTAATAGATTATTTAATCTGAAACACGCGTTTCCAACTAAATGTAATTCTATAAAAATTGTTAAATACTAACTTTATTTAAAAGTTTTTAAATTTATTTCAATAACACAGGTGAGTGAAATTCGGGTTGCGCGCAAAACAAGTTTTAATTATAATACTTTTAAGCGTAATTATTTTAATTGTATGTAATTGGTTTCTTTTATTAATAATGAGGGAAAGTATTAAAATTGTGAAGAATTTAGAAGCTGATTTCCAAAAGATACTGTGGTGTTTTTTTAGTAAATTTATATTTTGACTTGTATGTTAATTGTATAGTTATTATCGATATCAGACATCCCCTTTCATCTAAAGGGTTGTGTCACATGAAATGTCCTTTTTCAAGGTAAAGGATTTTTATTAAAAATACGATATGAAAACAAGATAACTTTATTCCAAGTATTTACCTTCTTTTTCTACACATTTTTCCCAACGTGACACCAACTTTTTTATCTCCGAACTAAAAAAATCTGAGCTTTGAAGTGAAACAAAATCTGAAAACGCATTTTTCACTTGATCATCATTTTCAAAAAGTTTTCCTCTGACGGTGTTGTCTGAATTCCCGAACAGGTGGTAATCTGTTGGAGACAAGTCGAGTGGGTGCAGAAGAACTTCGTAGCCCAATTCTTTTAATTTTTG
Source organism: Piezodorus guildinii (assembly GCA_023052935.1). NCBI lineage: Eukaryota > Metazoa > Arthropoda > Insecta > Hemiptera > Pentatomidae > Piezodorus > Piezodorus guildinii. The sequence goes on along the minus strand of CM041295.1, from coordinate 20,075,676 downwards.
CACGGTATGTTTTGAAACATGGGTTCTTGCTGCCGCTCAGTGAGATCATGAGGTACCCATTTATCGAGCTTTTTTACTTTCCCAATACACATTAAATGTCTGGAAACGGTAGATGCACTTGCATTTAGTTGTGCTGAGAGCCCTTTAACTGTTAGGTAGGGGTTTCCTTCTACTGTATGTTTGAGGACATCGTTGTCTATTACGGACGGAGGTATTCCTCGGGGCAAGTTCCCCGAACGCCTTGCAAATATGTCTAGCGGCCTCAGCTGCTGAATGGCCGAGTTTAAACTCGTACAAAAATATTACTAGAAAATCGCGTGTTTCCATGTTCATATTTGGAGGTATTCTAAAAAGTGGGTAATTGATTGGGAAGCTAATGTTTATAATACAAAGGTAGAGGATTAGTAACTGTTTATTTTAAATATGTAAATGTTCGGAAGAAAACAACAGAGACCTGCAAAATCCTTTATGTATTTCAGAAACTATAAAAACGGACATTTCATGTGAAACAACCCAATAAAACACACAAGTCTTTCAAAAACGCTTTCAGAAACTCAATGTATTTTTTTTTTTTTTTTTTTACTTTTTTCAAATCTAACTTTATTTAAATGTTTTTCAATTTATTTTAAAACGGAAGTAGGTAAAAGTCCTGTGTTGCGCGGACCATATTTGTAATATATTTTTTTTTTTTATTCGTTTCATAATATATAAGAGAGGGACTACGATATTTTCTTCAAACAGTGGCCTATACATGATCTAATCCGGCTTTTACAACATTTAAAACTTTAAATAAAAATATACAACCTATTAAGAAATTTAAAGATTGTTATACAATTGAGATGTATTATCGTAATCAACCTTTCGTAACCGCACGATTTGAAAATTTTCCAAGAGCCCTAAAACGATTTAATAACAATAGATCACGTCAACGTCGAATGATTAATTAAAAACAAGATCTCGAGCTTTTTTTATAAAAGGTTTTAGCAGAGATCGAAAAAAAAATATTTTGAAATAATCAGTTGAAGAACAATATCCGGATTCGTTGTTCAAGCAATATAAAAAAAATTAATTTATCTGGTGGTGAAAACACACGCCTACCACTTACCTCTGTTACTGTTGTAAAAAACAACTTAAGAATTATTACACACTAAATTTAGTAGAAACAATATGTTTTATAGCAAAAAATATAAACATATAAAATTGTTATTATAGGTGGAATGGTCAGGAATCAGTCATTTTTGAAAAGTTTAAAAAAAAAAAAAAAAAAAAAAAAAAAAAAAAAAAAAAAAAAAGAAGAAGAAAAAAAAAAAAAACTTTTCAAAAATGACTGATTCCTGACCATTCCACCTATAATAGTTTCTACAGTCGACTATACACCCTCAATAAAATTGTTATGTACAATAATCAAGTAACTTTATTCTCTATTCGTCATTTTACATTGCCTTCCACAGCTTTGTGTATAAGAATGTTTTTTCTGAAATATGTCTCTTTCCAACGATATATTATACTGTTCTTATTATCAAAAAAAAAAAAAAAAATAATAATAAAAATAAAAATTACATATAGTTAATAAAGTTATATATTTTCCCGTTTTTTATCAATCCTAATAAGATTATATTGTTATTTTTTTTGGAATCAACAAATTAAATGGTACTTTAAACGAAGAAAATTCGGTATTTAAGCCTTGTTTTCAAGGTAAAGGATTTTTATTAAAAATACGATATGAAAACAAGATAATTTTATTCGAAGTATTTACTTTCTTTTTCTACACATTTTTCCCAACATGACACCAACGTTTTTATCCCCGAACTGAAAAACTCTGAGCTTTGAAGTGAAACAAAATTTGAAAACGCACTTTTCACTAGATCATCATTTTATAAATGTTTTCCTTTGACGAAGTTGTCTAAATTCCTGAACAGGTGGTAATCTACGGACGGAGGTCTTCCTCGGGACAAGTTTTACAAGTCGGTATCCCCAGCTGAAAACTTAGCAAACCAACGGCGAATGGTCCGTTCATTAACACTCCCTTCCCCAAACCCCTTGCAAATATTTCTAGGGGCCTCAGGATGATAGGATAGAAACTAGTGGTTTAGGGTGAAAATGAAGTTTTTCATGGAATGATTGATAACTGGTTCCGCCTAATTCAGTAACATACGGAACATTAAGGTGTTTATGGATGAGCCTATTCGTGACAAAGTAAGGGGCGTTAGGATTTTACGAAGGATTTTGTATTGTAAGGATTCGATACAAGAAGAATTCGATGGTTCAGTAGAGCCCCATAGCTCTACTCCGTAAGTCCATATCGGTCTTATGATGGTCATATAAATAAGTCTTTCGTAATTAAGTGGAAGGTTGGAGCGTTTGTCCACTAAGTGTTAAATATAGAAAATTTTTTTTTTTTTTTTTTTTTTTTTTATTTATTTATTGTAATTTACAACTGTATTAAACAACACAATAAGTAAATATGAGGAATGAAAAAAAAATGTCATGAAAATGTCTTGAGAAAGAACAACCCAGTGGTAGCACTTCACTAACTATTTTAACTCAGTAGGTCCCGAGGCCACCTTCTTTTCAGTCGCCTTGGAGGATTATCTGGGATATCTAAGGAAGATAAATTACGGACAAGTGGATTTGTATGGGCAGGGAGTTTAGAATGAAAAGAGGAGTATCTATCACGGGCTATGTCTGCAACAAATGGGATGTTAAGGTCATTATGAATGAGTTGATTTGTAACAAAATAAGGAGCATTCAGGATTTTTCGAAGGATTTTGGATTGTAAGGACTGGATGCGGGAGGAATTATATGGTTTCGTAGAGCCCCAAAGCTCGATTCCATACGTCCAAATAGGTCTGATAATAGTGGTGTAAATGAGTCTTTTGTAATATACTGGAAGTTTTGAACGTTTGTCTAGTAAGTGTTGTAGTAATCGATATCTTCGAGCAGTTTCTTGTCGTTTCAGTCTGGTGTGAGGATTCCAAGTAAGGCGCTTGTCAAGATGGAGACCTAGGTATCGGATTTGCTCAACAGGAGTAAGGGTAATGTTATTAAAAGATACTGGGGGGCAGGAACTCATCGGTTTGCGACGAAGGGTAAAGGTGATTTGGTGGGATTTGTTAGGGTTTATTTTAATCCTCCAATTTAGACACCATTCTTCAATGGCTGTGATGTGGGACTGAAGGGTTTGGGATGCAGTAGTTGGATCATTATGGACAGATAAGACACACGTGTCGTCAGCATAAGTATTGAGGACAGTATGAGGATGGAGTGGAATGTCAGCTGTATAAAGGGAATAGAGGATAGGACCTAAGATACTACCTTGAGGCACTCCAGCAGATTGGGAAAAAATGGATGAGTAGGAAAAGTTATGGTTAACCTGAAAGGTTCTGCCAGTAAGGTAGGAACGCATTAATAGGAAATATGTAGGGGTGAGGAATTGACGGAGTTTGTAAAGCAGTCCCTGGTGCCAGACTCGATCAAATGCTTGTTCTACATCAAGAAAGGCTCCAGTGCAGTACATTCCGCGCTCCAATGTAGAGGACACTACATCCACCAATATAGAAAATTGAAAGTAAAAAAATGCTCAGAATCTAAAAGTGGCTCTTTCAGATTTTTTATTATTTCAAGGAGATAGGACTTCCTCATACAAATTGATTTGTTAAAAATAAAATCACTCTCTGATAATAAAAAAATATCAATAAAAATAATCTTTAATATAAAAAATCTGGCGATAGTCTGATCTAGCGATATGATTGCATTTAACTGAAAAAAACAGCAGATTGATAAATACGAGATGATCAATAATGCTGAAATGTTAACAGTCAAGGACAGTAGCCAAACGGAATAACTCTTTTAAAAATTCAGCCAGCTAAATCCAGATCATATATTTGCCTTCGCATTCATTGAAGACAATTATTAGTTACACAACAGTTTTTAAATTTAATCTTTCCACTCGGATATTAATCTCAAACTTGAAAAAAGCGATAAATAATACTTTTATACTTGTACAACCTATGAAGTGCCTGTGTGCACTCTTGGGGAGTAGGCCAGGTTTTCCCATTAATTCTATGAATTTCCGTTACTTTTATTTTAACTAACATAATCTATGAAATATACAGTTAGGGAAAGTATTGCGGTCGTAAAAATTTTCGAATTCCTGTTTTCAATGTGTTAAGAATTGAAATAGTCTTATGTTTATATATCTCCATTTGTAATTTTATTTGTTTATTTTGTGATTAATTATGTTTAAGCGCGACAGTCAATTATTTTATTCTATTAGAAACAGCTGTTAAGTGACCACGGGGCAGACTGCATTCTGGGATTGGGAGAGAGAGTTAATGGATTCACTCGCGAGTGTAGACTGTGTTTAATTAAGTTGGTTGTCGCTGAATGTCGCATGTTTTTCTTATAATCGCAACTCACACATCATCCTAGAAGATTGTATTTCATAGAGTAGGATTCGCAGAAGGAAAGAAAGGACCATCGCAGACGGGAGAGGGAAGGAAGTCATCACAGATAGAAAGAATCACCACCTTGCACACTATAAGCAGTATTTGTTTTATTTTAATTGATATAAGCTTGTTCATGTTCTCTCTTTCATTATTTCATTTATTTACCCTCAACATAATTGCACGGATCGGCAGATAATTCAGCGATTCATAATAATCGGGTTGAGGCTGCGAGCAAACGCGTTAGTCGCCCCTCTTCTCAACACAATGGAAATAGGCGTTTTAGAGTCACACAAATCCAAATAACCAAATCCCTCGAAAATGTCTGAATGTCCGTGTGTCGTAAGTCTAGCTCGATAACAACTTGTTGTTCAGCTCGGGATGTTACAGCAAGTTTTAAAAAAAAATCGGCGAACCAAAAGAGGAACTTTGTACCACTAAATACGTTTAATTTTGTAAATTAAAAAAAAACTGACCATATCATCTTGTTCAGAAATTGATATAAAAATAAAACGCGTAAATGTATGAATTGAATCAATTCGATATCCAACTAAGGAAAAAAGGCCAAAAATTAAATATTTTTTATGCAGTTTTTGTGTTTTTGAACATTAATATGGATGTATAATATATTGTTGGAAAGCTGAAGATTTTAGAGAAGAATATTATTTTATACACAAAAATTAATAATTTTTATTGTTAAATTATTTAACCTGAAACACATGGTTAAATTGAAATCAATTTAATTACTACTCAAGTCTGAATTAATTAAAAAATATATAAATTGTTTTTACTTTCACTTACTATATATAGTAAGGGAAAGTATTGCGATCGTGAAAATTTTCGAATTCCAGTATTCAACGGAAATACACGTTTAGGGTCCCCTGAGTCAAAATAACCAAGTCCCGCAAAAAGGTCTGTGTGTGTGTGTGGTGTGTGTGTGTGGTAACTCCCGGGCGGAAACGGTAAGTCCTATGAAACTGAAATTTCATATTTAAGAGAACTATACGCCCGAGACGCGACAAAACGTTTTCCATTAAAGTCAGCTTACCAGAAGAGGCACTTTATACCATGCATTTTGCACCTTTTTTCGATTTTCTCGAAAACGGTTCCGACGATTTTGATTAAACTCGCTATATCGATGTAATATTTAATGGGCTTTAATATCATGTAAGTTTCATTCTGATTAAAATAGTCTGACAGGGCTTAGTGACGACATTTTAAATGTTACTTCCTCTAAAGTACCTTTGATTTTGTAGATTCTATAAAAATAACCATATTACCTTGTTAGCATTGATAAATAACAGCTAAATATGTAAGTTGTGCGAATTCGAAAAAAAAATAAAAGAGAAAACTAAAAACATTTTTTTTTAATGCAATTTATTGTTTGTGAAGATAAGAACAGTAATATCCATGTATGATATACCGTTGGAAAGCAAAAGATTTTAGAAAAAAGATTATCTTATACACAAGCTTTTAAAAGTTAATAGAGAGTGATAAAAATAAGATAAAACTAACTGATTATTTTAGACAATAATATAATAGATTTGTTAATAAAACACACGTTTCTATATAAATTCCATTTAATCAATTCTTTAGTGGTTTCACGTATCTTTATCTCTAACTGTATTTGAAAATTCTTTCATTGATTTTAAAAATGGAGGTAAGTAAAAGTCGTGTGTTGTGTGCACCAGATTTTCAATTCGCCGTTTTAACTTGGAAAATAACTGGTAAAAATACCACGAGCTACAAAAATGTTAGGCGGCAATGTTAATTAAAATTTAGCGATATCAAATTAATTTACCATACCTATTTTATAAAGGCTTGGGAAACATTGCATTTTTCAATTGTTGTTGATTATCCCCGTGTGCTCGGAAAGATAATGGAAGCTTTGCAACCCGGCTTCGTCTTTTTAGATTGTAAGAGATAATCAGTCTCTTCTTGAATGGCTTTTAGGCCGAATCTACAAGACAGCAACTGCAGAGGACAGACTACACAGTGTGCCGCAATTAAAAGTAAAACAAAATTCTTGGAGGATTTAAGTTGAGTTGGGTGAGCTGAACTTATCATTAATTTGAATAATTTTCATTTCCTTGGTTCAAACTGTAAATGACTTTTGTAACGAACGTTCTAGCGCACAGTGGGCTAAATCCCCAATTTAGGTGGACAAAAGTCAAGTAAAAAGTTTGGAATTTTCCAGTGCTTCACCTTTTTATTATTAGTTGGCAAGACCCTTAATACTAACATTTCCCGCCATACCGTGTTTATAAATAAATAGTAAATGAATGAATCATTCCTGTTCACACAAGTGCCTAATAACCGGCAATGGGATTATCTTTATTTGATGGTCATTTATTGTGTTCAAGCTTTATTTAGAGTAAAGTCTTTTTGCTTTTATTTAACAATGGATATTGCTGACATAGGAAAGACATTAAATTTCCAAACTCGTTATTGAATATACATTGCAATCTCACCTGTAAAGTTAATTTAGAACTTTGTAAATGTATGCCCCTGTTCAATAACGAAAAACTATATAACCCCTAAGTTACACCAAAGATTTGTTTCATCAATCCTTCTAGTCTTTAGATATTACAAAGAATTTTTTTTCAGACACAACACTCTGAATCAAAAGTTTTACAATCTATAATTTCAAGAATTTCCTAAATGATATAAATACATCTATTAGCAGGTTTTAGCAACTCCGAGCCATAATTAGTATTTTTTGTACTATTTTTTTCCGTATTCTGGGACTTCAAACGTAAAATATAGGGAAGTTTTAGATTTTAGCAAATAAATTTGGTATTTGTACCACTGTACGCTCGCAAATCGTTTCAAAAAATTAATTAGTTTTATATTTTTTTCTTATAATTTTTTTAAATATTTTGGGGCCCCAAAGGTTAAATATAGACATGTTTCAGAACTTTGCCTACCTAAATCGGTCATATTGTCCACTGTGCGGCGTATTAGTGATTATTTTCTAGTGTCTTTAGCAACACTTATCTTTTGAATTACTTTATAATCTTCATAAATGTTGATATTTTGTATAAGATAAATAAATAAATAAAAACGAAATTTACGGTGCATCATTATATGAGCAAGAAATCTACAATAAATGGCCCTTGTACTTTTGTATTTACTTTTTCTACTTTTAAAGACCTATATATATATATATATATATACAGTAAGGAAAGTATTGCGATCGTGAAAATTTTCTAATTCTATTTTTCAACGAAAGTACACGTTTTGAACGTCCCTTAAGTCCAAATGATGGCAAAAAGGACTTAGGTGTGGTTAGTCAAGCTCGAAAACAAAAAGCCTGACGGAACAAAATTTCAAAAAAGGCTTAAACGGTTTTGATAAAACTCATTCGATTGATGTCAAATGAAATTGGTTTTAATTTAACGTAGTTTTTTTTTGCTAACTGAAATAGGGGGACAGGATTAAAATGTCAGTTTTTCAAAGTTCCTTCCCCTAATATACTTTAAATTTTGTAAATTCGAAAAAATTAATCACTTCGTCATGTTTGCATAGATAAAAAATGTGTAAATATGAAAGAATTTGATAACCAACTTGAGGAGAAAACTGCAGAAATATTTGTGTAAGTAATTTTTTTTTCTTAAACATAATGGTAATATAGATGTATCATATCCCCATGGAAAGCTACAGACTTAAGAAATAATGTTATCTTGTATACAAAGTTTTGTAATGTATTTTAAAGTGACGAATAGGGTATTAACGTTAGTGATTGCTGTACATAATTATGTTATATTATTTAATCTAAAACATATTTTCCCCTCGAAATATAATACTTATTACGAATGTATTACTTGGAACAATCTCTTCTTTTTATTTATATATTTATTTATTATAACATATGTAAAACTTGATTATAACAACGTAACGTTTCGAGGTACTTTCTATGCCTCATCTTCAGATTATTAAAAATCATATATATTTCCATATTATATCATAATATAGGTCATATAATAATGTACTATTATTCATACATAGCCCCTATATACGAATTATTTTGTCGATTTCTCAAATATAAAATTGACAAAATAATTCGTATATAGGGGCTATGTATGAATAATAGTACATTATTATATGACCCATATTATGATATAATATGGAGATATGTATATGATTTTCAATGATCTGAAGATGAGACATAGAAAGTAAATCAAAACTTTACGTTGTTATAATCAAGTTTTATATATGTTATAATAAATAAATATATAAATAAAAAGAAAAGATTGTTCCAACTAATACATTCATAATTAAAATCACTCTTCTATAATAATAATTGATATAAAATATTTATTACAATTTGGTTAATGTTTGTTTATTCATTGAACGTCACTTTATGTTACTGTGGCTAATTCGACGATGTTACAGAGGGAGACCTAAACTTTGCCTATTCAGGTTTGATTAGGATAGAGATTTTTAACCAGTACCTAACATCGCACAGGCACCGGGCCACCTTTTTACTTCCCCTCCGAAGGACGGCATAACTAAGGATTTTTTTCTCCCCAGTAAAAAATCTCAGGGCATCTGCAGGTTTAAACCCGCGATCTTGGGCAGGTTATTTTAATTTTATATAAATTAAAAACTTGATTCTAAGAAGCGAATTGAATTCCAAGTAAATGTAATGTTTTGCGTGCGCCAGATTTATTTATTTAAATAAGAACAGTAATATGGATGTATAATATACCTATACAAAAAGTAGTTAAAGGTAATGCAAAATAAGAAATTTCAAGTCGCCAAAAGCTAATATGAGTTTGTAATTAATAAAATTCAAATTGAATTTCTTTGTGACTTAAGTCATAATTCATGTAATTATTTTCTTTTCTTTTTTAATTTTTTTGGAAGTTTTTCTTAATATAAACACTTAAAAGAGCACACATTGACTTCCATTTGTCCTATCTTTATTATCACTTTTTTATTTTTATTTTCATTATATAAATGATTTTTCATATATCACCCATCATTTTATTTCATAGGACACCAATAAGGACAAATAGCAGTGTGCTATGAAATAAAATGATGGGTGATATATGAAAAATCATTTATATAATGAAAAAAATAAGTCTTGAAAATGGGGAAACAGCCCCGAAACGTCAATAAATATGAAAAGCTTATGAAATAAAGTGATTAAGTGACAAATGGAAGTCAATGTGTGCTCTTTTAAGTGTTCGTAATTATTTTCTTAAAAAAAAAAAATTTGTAGAACCTTATTATTTCAATTTTATAATAAGCTTTGTTCTTTTATACTATATTCCATAAGCAATTGGGTTTATTGCGTAAACTTGGGAATACTGTATACTAAAATAAAAATTACAATTACACTTTAAGGCAAACGGTTATATTATTGATAAAAGTAATAAATATAAAAAATAGAGTAGTAGGACGATAATATTTCAAAAATAATAAATTTATAAAGACTATTCTTTTTTCATTGAAACCATTTTATTCAGTGATATTCCAATATGTCCTAATTAGGACATTGATAATAGTGATAATTGCTACATTTATCATCATACAATATTTACAAAACAATGGATTTAAAAAATAATAATACAGCCTATATACAATGAAGAATCGATAAAAGACATTCCGTTTATATAAGCCAAAAATATACAGCACTTGAGTGGAGAATATAGCCAATGCTAGAACTCTACATATAAATGTATACCATAGATCTCGGGGCCACTGCCGTTTTAACCTTCTAGGGGGGTGGTATGGATATGTGGAGCTGGATAGGGATGGAGGTAGAGGATTAGGGTGGTGAATAAGATTTTGATGGAATTTAAAGAATTCGGACGGAATAGGGTCTAAATTAAACGGAATATTTAGTTCGTAGTGTAAGGTATGGTTGGTGACAATAAGGAGCATTCAATATTGTTCGGAGGGCTTTGGGTTGAAAGGATTGGATGTCTTTGAATTTAAAATATATTCGGCTGTACTCCCCTCCTCCCCTCCCACAGACTGAATTAATTTGATTACTTAGCGTATAAGCACTGTAATTTACAAAGCCTAATCCGTGAAGCTTTTAAACATATTTTAGTGGCAACATAATTGTGGGACTGTTATGTTAAAGTTATTTCGAGTATTGTTTGACTGCTATAATTGTAACTTGTCGAAGAAAGGTGCATAGTTTCTAAGATAATGAGTGAAAGTAACAAGCTATTTTTGTGGGATTTCTATTTTAAGGAATCATTACTGGCTATTCCTAACATAGCATTTTCTATTCTGGTGCACAGTTTTATGAATGTATCAACAGATATTGAAATGATATTATATACCTGTACCTTCTCTAACCCACGAAGCGGCTCAGGTTCAGCACTCATGGAATTCGTACTGTTCCACGGCCAACGACCGTGCAAGGTGGTAAATCACGCTTGATCGCCAGTTTTTACCCACTTTATAGAGGCTGGGTATGCCCCAGGAGGGTCTTTATACCCCAGGGTCGCTCCACGGCTGAAATAACAGAATAAGTAATTCTGCCTCAGCCGGGGTTCGAACCCGGGACCCGGAGAACAGTAGCCTTGTGCTCTATCCACTAGGCCACGCCGCTCCCTTATATTATAATAATATAATAAGACTGAGTATAATAAAGCTTCTACATTATGTATTTTCAATAAATAAAGCTTATAAAATGAAATATCTGGTGTGGGCAAGGCACAACTTTTACATACCTCGATTGATAAAATCAATTTGAAAAGTATTAAATAATGTTACAGTTAAAGAAAAGTTAAAGATTTACATTAAATTTTGTTGGAAAGATATTTTTTAGATTCAATAATATAACAATAAAATAAAATAGAATAGAATTTTTTTTTTATTCTAGGACAGGGTCCTAGAAAAGCAGGCTTGTACAGTTGAAATATACAATATTTTAGAATATAAAATGGTTACGTATGTTTAACCAGTATTCATTACTTAAAATAACCTTTGTCGAACTTTTTATTTAATTTCCAGTGAAAACTCGAGTTAGAAAATTTTCACGATCGCAATACTTTTCCTTATTATATATTACATATAGAGGTACGTGAAAGGAAAAAGTTTAAAGTATTAATTACATTGATTTTCGATAGAAACATCTGTGGTATTAAATAATCTATGATATTATTATCTACAATTAGTTAAGTAATTTTTTGCTTTCCAACGCTATATTATACATCTATATTACTGTTTTTATGTTCAAAAATACAAAAATTACATGAAAACATATTTTCGCTCCTTTCTTCTTTCGTTGGAAATCGAATTCGTTCAACTTATATATTTATCCGGTTTTTTTTTTCATGCTAACAAGATTTTATGGTTAATTTATTCAAATATACAAACTTAAAGGTACTTCGTATGAAGAAAAATTAAGCTATCGACATTTACCTGTCAGAGTATTTCAATCAGAATGAAATCTACAACGTAGTAAAGCCCATTATATTTTACATCGATATAGCTAGTTTAATCAAAATCATTAGAGCCGTTTTTGAGAAAATCGTAAAAAGGTGCAAAATGCGTGGAATAAAGTAGATCTTCCGGTCAGATTTATGTCGTTTTTATTTTCAAACACAAAAATTGCATAAAAATATATGTTTACTCTTTTCTCCTATAGTTTGTTTTCGAATTTTTTCATAGTATATATTTAACAGTTTTTTATCAATGCTAACTAGATGATATGGTTTTTTTCTAATCTGTAAAATTAAAGGTACTTTGAAAAAATAAAGTTTAAATTATAGACATTTAAACCCTGTCAGACTATTTTAACGCGAATGAAACCTACATGGTACCAAACCCCATTAAATTTTACATCCATATAGTGAGTTTAATAAACATCGCTAGTCGTTTTCGAGAAAATCCTATTAAGGGGCAACGTGCATATTATAAAGTAGCTCTTCTGGTTAGCTGATTTTGATGAATAAGTTGTCACGGGCGGATTTTCGTTTCCGTGCTGGAATTACAACGCACAAACGGGGATACACAGAGAATGTTTTGCGGGACTTGGTTATTTGGACTCAGGGGACACTAAATCACGTATTTCCGTTGAAAACTCAATTTCGAAAATGTTCACGATCTCAATACATTCCGTTACTATTTATTTCATATTCAGAAAATTCCGAAATATGCGTACGTTTAATATCGTTATAACACCGTTAAAAAGTAAATTACATTGTTAATATCTCTCTCTATATAAAATCATGCGGCTATTCTTAGTTTCAGCTAACTCCTTCTAAGCCGGATTTTTTTACGGTTTTCTTTATAATTTACTGCATTCTTAATTTAATGAAGGATAATAAGTATAATGCTTTGCAATTAACTTTTTCTTTAGAAGATGAAATTAAATTTTATGTAATCTAGTCATTAAACAATCTTTCTTTAAATATAAGTAGTAATACAGACGTATAGGATACCGTTGAAGGAGCAAAATTTTAGAAAACTTAATTTTCAACTAATGAATTCTTGCACGCTAGTATCAAGTTGTTACACGCCCATTAATATATGCTTAAGTAATGTTAAAAAAAAGAAGAAGGAATTTCAATGGAAAATAAATTAAACTTTTAGATGTAATTGTGTGAAAAATAAATTAATACAACATAAAACAATTCAATTACTTTAACTTAATGGTGCATTCTTTGTCCTGAGCACTAAATGTTTTAGTTTGCTGTCCAGTGGGAACATAAGCAGAAATACAAATCTGGTGCGTGCAACACAACTGTCACTGACTTCCGTTGTTAAAATTTCATTAGCTTATACTATTATATGTATGGGGGGCCCGTGGCTGGTTGGCTAGCGCGCTAGTCTCTCATGCTAAAGTTGTGAGTTCGAATCTCAGTCGCAGTCCCGGCGGGGCTTTTATAAGGATGTAATTAATGGAGATTCACTCACAGCCTCTTTGTATATAGAATAACACTGTTTCTTAAATATGTGTCTTTCCAATTGTATATTATACATCTATCTCACTGTTATTATGTACAAAAAACAGATAAAAAAAAAAATATTTTTTCTCCCTTAGTTGGCTATAAAATTCGTACGACTTATATATTTACCTGTTATTTTTTTAACGCTAACAAGATAAGATAGTTAATATTTTTAATCTAAAAAAATAAAAACTACTTTAGAGGAAGTTAATTTAAAAATCGGCATTTAAGCTCTTTCAGACTATTTGAATCAGAATGAAACCTGTACCATATTTAAACCGATGAGTTTTACTTCGACATGGTAATAAAAATCGTTGAAGCTGTTTTTAAGACAATCGTAAAAAGGTGCGAAATGCATGGTATAGAATGACTGTTCTGGTTATCCGATTTTGTTGAAAAATTTGGCGTAAAATCTCATCAGGTGCTATGTCTAAAATATGAAATTTCGGTTTCGTACGACCTTCCATGCCAGACTTGACATATATTTACGGGGCTTAGTTATTTGGACTCAGAGGATACTAAAACGTGTATTTCCGTAGAAAACAAGGATTCTAAAATTGTCACGATCGCAATACTTTCCTTACTATATATTTCGCATATAGGTAAGTGAATGTAAAAACTAAGCAGTAGAAGAAAAAGATGTTGGTAAATAATTTTGTTTCCAATATTTGGTTTTGATTTTAAATTGAAATGTCAACCTATACGCCCCTCCCTTCCGATTATTTCTGAGCTACTTGTCCCTTCTTTCGCCGAAAATCCTGCGTGCTCTATTGCATGGGCAGCTAAATGTAGTTTGTTCAGGCGTTACTTACAAACAGTAACTAGTGCGTTGCAGTGGTACAGTTTTTTTTTTTTATCTGTAAAGCAGACATTTGTAAAAAATTTACATACTGTCATTAATGACGAAACATTGCCAATGACATTTAAAAACCACCCAAAGTTGTTAGATATCTTCATCCATGTATCCTTTTAAAATAGCAAACCAATAAACTAAACAAATCATGATTAATTTATGTTTTTCATTTCTGGCAATGGCTAAATTTAATAATAAATATACGTTTTTACTTTCACTTACTATATATAGTAAGGGAAAGTATTGCGATCGTGAAAATTTTCGAATTCCAGTTTTCAACGGAAATACAACTTTAAGGGTCCCCTGAGTCCAAATAACCAAGTCCCGAAAAAAGGTCTGTGTGTGTGTGGTAACTCCCGGGCGGAAACGGTAAGTCCTATGAAACTGAAATTTCATATTTAAGACAAATATACGCCCGAGACATTACAAAACTTTTTTTTATCAAAATGAGCTTACGAGAAGAGCCATTTTATACCATGCAATTTGCACCTTTTTTCGATTTTCTCAGAAACGGTTCCGACGATTTTGAGTAAACTCGCTATATCGATGTAAAAGTTAATGGGCTTTAATATCATTTAGGTTTCATTCGGATTAAAATGGTCTGACAGGGCTTAAATGCCCATATTTTCTTTGTCTAAAGTACCTTTAATTTTGCTGATTCTATAAAAATAACTATATTATCTTGTTACCACTGATGAAAAGCAGGTAAATATATAAATTGAATGAATTCGATACCCAGCTATAGGAGAAGACAGATAAAATATTTTTTTGTTTTTGAACATAAGAGCAGTAATATACATGTATGATATACCGTTGGAAAGCTAAACATTTTAGAAAAAATATTATCTTATACTCAAGCTCTTAAAAGTTAATAGAGAGTGGTGAAAAGAAGATAAAACTAACTGATTATTTTAGATAATAATATAATAGATTTTTTAATAAAACACATGTTTCTATATAAATTCAATTTAATTAATTCTTTAATAGTTTCACGTATTTTTATCTCTAACTGTATTTGAAAATTCTTTCATTGATTATAAAAATGGAGGTAAGTGAAAGTCGTGTGTTGCCCGCAGATTTTTTAAATTAAAGTTAGTGTTTTCTTGCTAACTGCAATTTTCGTTACGATGAACTTCTGATCCCCAAGAGAAATATTGAACAATAATTATAAATGAGACATTGGAATCGCAGCTGTGCAGGTCATTAGTTATAACTATATATAAACTAAAATAGAAAGTACATTGACAATTTATTACTCACTCTTCGTCCTGCGCAATGTCGTCAGGCATCATGGTTATGATTTTCTCCTTCTGAACACCTTTTTTAATGAGGCTTTGGTATGCATGACAAACATCAGCCTGCACATATTAAATTTTCTTGTTATTTAAATGTTTTTTTGAACATATTTATTGAAATTATCAACTGTATTTGCATTAATAAATACACTAAATGTGAAAATCAATGGAGTAATATACAAGTAGAGAAAATTTCCATTGGCAGGTCGCTGAAAAATATTAAATCAAAAGGTCTCGAGACCATCTTCTTTTCAGAGGCACCGAAGGACTCTCACGTATTAATGTGAAAGTAAGGATAGAAACTAGAGGGTTAGAGTTGGAATAGACTTAGTCATGAAAGGAATGGTACCTGGTTCGGGCCAAATTAGCATTATAAGGAACAGTGAGGTCATTATGGATGAGTTTACATGTAGAGAGCGTTGAGGATTTTACGAAAAGTAAACTACTCAAAGCATAGTAATTCCGAGTACATAGAGAAAATTCTAAGTACTGAGGAAGAAAGCTGAGTACTTCTCGCACTCCACAATCACCTGCTGGAATACTTCAGCTCTTCAGAGGTCTGATAATTTGTGTAAAATAGTCCATATTTCTATGGTTGAATATGTTTCTATAGTCTATAGTCTATGGTTGAATCCCTTACCTGTCATCTCCATAATATCCTAGACAACCATGCTCCCCTTATCACAAAGAAAATCCGACACCCTCCTGCTCCTTGGTTAACGCCAGAAATTAGGGAATGTATGAGGCACAGGGATGCTGCAAGGCGACGATTCAGGCGCTCCCGTCTTCCTAGTGATTACTCCACCTTAAAACTTCTCAGAAACAGTACCCAATCCATGATACGCCAAGCTAAATCCCAATATTTTCAGCAATCCTTATCTTGTGCTTCCGACTCCAAAACCAAATGGACAATCCTGCGTAAACTATCCTTAGGAAAACACACCCATAACCAACCTATTCCTATTTCCGCTGATGATCTTAACACCCACTTTGCTTCCTGCTCCTCTCATTTATCATGTCAGACGCCGATACCTGCTCCTATGCACCATTTCAATCCGGATTCATTCTTTTTTTCCCATATCACCCCTGAGGACCTCTTTAATTCTATTCGTAAATCCCGAACCAATGACTACGGACCTGACAATATCCCAGTAAAACTAATCAAAGCCTCGCTTCCTTCCATCCTTCCAATATTATATCATATCTATAAGTAGATAGAATATACCGGTTCTGGCACAGGGCTTCGGTGCAAGATGGCGGCGCCCATGGTTTCCCGCCAAAACTGGCCTTTATTGAACGATCGTTCGCGATCTACCTGTCGTTCGTGATCTAGTCAATCCAACTTAACTTCATATTGTCAGTTTAATTTATCGATTAAATATTCGATAGTAGATAAGAATTGCGGGAGCTGGCGCACTTTTTTGAGGAGCCAATCAGATGCCAGCATTTGATCACGTGACCTATGGCGGGAGATTTGAATTTAAATTTCGACCGCGACCTAACCTTAACCACGCTGGTTCGCGCCATCGACCTAACCTAAACCATTAAGCCACGCCCCTTTTTAGTCACGTGACCCTTCATCAACCTAACCTAAACCAATTGGCCACGCCCCTTTTTGATCACGTGACCCCTGTTTGCGGGTATTAAGTCTTTATAAAGCATGGGTCTACCCGGCCGCCATATTGTTTTTATGACGTCATCATTTACAAAGCATGAGTCTACCCGGACGCCATTTTGCTCCCCCACTCCTTCATTAGCTAACCAATCACAGTGCCTAACTTGAGAGTTCCTCCCGGCTAGGTCCGATGGTCAAATTGTAATGTGTGCTTTTACGAAACCTTTCAAACTGTGACATAACCTTACTATTGTTTACAATTTTTGAAACCTCCCTTACTGTTACATAACCTTCTCATTGTTTACATTTTCTGAAACCTCCCTTACTGTTACATAACCTTCTCATTGTTTACATTTTCCTCAACCTCCCCATTGTTTACATTTTATGAAACCTCCCTTGCTGTTACATAACCTTCCTATAGTTTACATTTTCTGAAACCTCCCTTACTGTTACGTAACCTTCCCATTGTTTACATTTTATGAAACCTTCCTAACTGTCACATAACCTTCCTATTGTTTACATGTTTGAAACCTCCCTTACTGTTACATAACCTTCCCTATTTTCACATTTTCCGTAGCCTCCTCATTGTTTACATTTTCTGAAACCTCCCATACTGTTACAAAACCTTTCAAATGTTTACATTTAATTTCGTATATGCTTACTTTATGTTCTGAAACTTCCTCTTTGTTTACAAATTCAGAAGCATGTTTAATATTAACATTTTCATTGTTTGTTTACTTTTATTTTCTCCTCACATAGTAGCAGAACATACTCCATTTCTAAAGAATCCGCAAGAACGCAGCACCAGCTCTACTTTTTAATGGGCCCACCAGAGTGCATCTCTCCAGGATTTTTTATGTTCTCTTTCCAATAATATTTTATATATATATATATATATATATATATATATATATATATATATATATATATATATATATATATATATTGGTTTAAGTAAGTTTTTTCAGCCGCCATTTTGTTTTATGACGCCACCATTGCAATAATTCAAAACAGGTATGAACATGTACAAACAGGTTGGTATCATGTTTAAGCATGTTAATAAGTGAAACGTAAATATGGACTTTGAACCCTCTTAACGGCTTCAATATAAACATCGTAATACTGCTTCTTAATCCTATACAGCTTTGAACTTTGATCCTTAATCCTACATTTTAAGTAGCGATAAAAAGTTCCTTAAGCTTTAACGTAAACATGGACTTTGAACCTTCTTAGTGGCTTTAATATAAACATCGTTATAGAGCTTCTTAATCCTATACAGCTGTGAACTTTGATCCTTAATCCTACATTTTAAGTAGCGATAAAAAGTTCCTTAAGCTTTAACGTAAACATGGACTTTGAACCTTCTTAGTGGCTTTAATATAAACATCGTTATAGGGCTTCTTAATCCTATACAGCTGTGAACTTGGGTCATTAATCCTACTATTTAAATAGCGTTAAAAGGTTCCTTAAGCTCTGAGACTTTTTCTCCTCTTAAGTATATATATATAAATATAATGCGGACCTTGTACGTTTTATCTCTTAGTATAGTAAATCCCTAAAGATTTAATCGTAAACAAGATAAATTTAAGACGTCAATATCAACTTTGTACTGATAATTGCTTAAAGTATAAATATTCCTTAAGCTCTGAGACTCTGAACCATTACCCTCTTAAGTATATATATAAATATAATGCGGACCTTGTACGTTTTATCTCTTAGTATAGTAAATCCCTAAACATTTAATAGTAAACAAGCTCAATTTAAGACGTAAACATCAACATTGTACTGAGAATTTATTAATGTACAAATAAACAATAATATAAAACTTTTATCTACTTCGGACGGATATTTATTTTGTTTAAACATAATAATTTCAACATTTTAAATTGTTTTCGCGCCTTATCAGATCATTTAATACCATTCCGAAGCATTATTTACTTGTAATTAATAATTCTGATCTGTGATTGCACTCGCAATTGTCTTAACGATGTCTTCGGGACCGTTCGGCTACTCCCGGCCATCTTCGGCCTTATACCTAACTTCGCTATAATCCGGAGTTCTATCTAAAGAAATAAACAATGATAACGTTAATTCCATCGAAACAACTTCCTTATCTTCTCTGCATCTAAACAATTTGCATTGCATAGTACATCGTAAACATTTTATTAATTTTAGTTATCAGCATTATTAGTAAACAAAGTTTTGTACCTTTTTTAGTTCGGCATTAAGCCTTAAGCCTCTTCACCCCGTCAAGGTAAAGGTACATCGAAGAGGTTTTTTATTTATTTTTTATTTTACAACGTAATTTTTACTATAAAATGTATACAAATGAAACGAAAAATTAAAGCTTAATGAAAATCAGAATTCATGAAAACATAAGATATAATCTTCTAACGCAATCAAGAATTAAATAAAATTTATGATTATAACAAATAAAATCATCTTTTTTATTTTTATTTTTTGTTAATTTACCATTATTAAATGTATTTAAATTTAATTTTACACCTGAAAATAAAAATTCTTTCCTGTTAGGATGGTCGGCACGGTGTGGCAATATTTAAAACCATTTAATCTTAAATACTAAACAACAATTTTCATTCTTTTATCATTTTTTTCTTTGTGTATTTGAAAGAGAAATATGAGCATGGAATTAACTTTGCTGGGTTATTCTATTCACCTCACATTCACTCACACATTCAGGTTTACAGGTGTTCAAACCATGCCATTGACCTTCATCCAGGGTTTATAGGTGTTCAAACCGTGACAGTGACCCCATTCATTCATGGTGAATAGATTTAAACATTTTTTCATTTACTCATACAGATAAAGCCTTAGTTTTGATACTCTGTACATTTCTCTTTCGAGACATTATGATAAATGAAATGGCTGCCTTGCTGCGAATGCTTAATTAATTTTAAGAGAGCCAAAATATTCCAAGATCATTACAGAACAAACATATTGCCACTCCATAAGCCACCATTTTTTATTTTATTTTTTTCCAAAAAACGCTAAATACAAACTAAAATGCTTGTAAACTCGCTTTTTGTTTCTTATTATTAAAAAAAAAAAAACTCTTTATATTATTTCAATTCATTTAATTTATAATGCCCATAAGCCAAAGTATTGATTCCGTCTTCTTGTATGTGTCTTTTATCATCAAAAGGTGACAGAGAAACCTTATTTATTTCGGAACTAAAAATATTATGGAGCTTAGATTGTATCATTTTCATTGGCGTATGCATAATTTCATTTTGAAATAATACTTTTTCATAATCCTCAAAACTAATATATTTTTTTAACGAAGATGTTTTTACGCCTTTAGCACGCTTTTTTACATCGTTTTCCGTCATAATAGCGTACATTTTCGCTCTTAATCCCACATATTTTAAAATTATTTTGGAATTGAGCTCATCTTTGAACTTTCCTAACTTTTTTTTATTTTCTTTAGAATAACATAAATGTGTTTCAGGATAGTCTGAGAAGTCAAAATATTGATTAATTTTTTTCATATCTTCATAGGCATCATCTGTTAAGACCCTATAAATAAAGGAATCTGTATCGGTATACATCATCTTCAAGGTTTTTCCAGAATATTTTGTCATCATTATGTCATAATGAAATTGATACATTACAGTTTTTGATAAGTCTAAAATACACATTCCTATGTATATAGGTTTATTATTTTATCGATTTTTCCATGTGAACAGCCACTATATTCTCATTGTAGATTGTACGGTCAATGAAATTTGGTTTAGCAACAAGTTTCATCAACTTTTTACTGTCAGTTACTAGTTGAATATTCTGGCGGTTCCTGATATTTTCCATCGTTTTACCGAAAACTGCATTGTTAAGCAACTTATAAAAATCTTTTTCAAAATCGTTGGATGCTCCTTTCCTTAGCTCTGTATTGTATTCTATATACGATCGTAGCCATGGTGCTTGGTCAAACTTTAGAACACGGTGAATTTTTTCCAATTTTAGCCCATGCTGTAGAGCTTGAATCAAATTTTTATAATGTAAGACGTAGCGATTTCTTTTTCCAAAATGTGTTATTAATTTTTTTGAATTAGCTTTTGCTCCCGGTGGTATCATCGCTTCAGGTAAGAACGGTAAATCATCATGGTAATGATGAAGTTCTTGAGGATAACTGACGTCAATTTCAAATATGTAACCAATTTCGTCATCATCCTTAAGCTTGGATATGTTTATACGTTCCGGATTTTTAACCCATTCAAATCCTCCGTATGGTAAATACATGCTCATCGCTTGTCCATAAAGATTATTAGCATCTAAATAAATTATATAACTCGATTCTTCGTTTGGATTAAAATTACTCATGTACTTATTATTCGCTTCTGCATACCTGTGTGATACCTGACACAAACCTCCACGAATACCGTGTTCTATCATTAAAACCATATCATAATCCTGTAATAGCTCTATATTCATTTTTGTATATTTTAACATGGCATCAAAGGTCAAACCGGGAACAGTGAAATAATGAGCTGGATCAAGTTTATGCGTCTTGATCATGACATCTCGGAAAGATTCGAAGACGTCACAAAGTAGAAGAACATCAGTCTTAACGTACACATCAGCATAATCTCCCAAAGATTGGCAATTAAAGTGTCCCCATATGTTTTGAGCGTGTTTATAATCTTCTACGCTGATGTCGCTCTCATTCAATTTATTGTAAAAGTCTTCAATTGATGGTAACTCTGTTTCATTGAACTTTTCTTCATTGTCTATATAATCATATGGAAACACACCTTTTCTGGTAACCAATTTTAATTCCTCATCTTTATAATATTTAGATGTCTCCTGGAATTTGTCCAAAGAAAGAGATTTTACAAGATAGTCCAGGCTTCTAGGCATGAATCTGTAAGAATCTATAAACCTCAGTTTCAGTTTACCAACATGCTTTGTGAAGGATATGTATTTTTCTTCACTATTCGGTATTACCTCAACTTCTCCAGGGGTATTTCCCAATTCTCTAACTATAAAATGTGCGTCATAATTGCTCAAGTTGTGCATTATGACAGGTACAAACGAGGGATTAACGCGTTTTAAATTACAATTATTACACGAAGCTCCTAAGTACGTTCCGGTTATATGGTAGTGGTCTCTAACTTTTATGTTGTTTTCTTTAAATTCGTCTTGGCACATGTAACAGGTTTTAGCTTCAGCCCAATTTTTTTCTTCATCCGATGAGATCCGCATTGGTTTGTTCATCTTATAGATTTCTTGAATTTTTTTAGCAATATTGGAAATATACTCCATGAAGTGATAAGCGGCATTGGCCCCCCTATAAACGTACGGTTTTTTTATTGGGACGTCTACTCCCTCGATCCCTTTAACATATACACAAAATGATATCGGATCGTGCCTCTGATATTTAGTCGTGTTCTTTGACGATTCGTTTATAGGAACTAACATCGATTCAAAGTCAGCATAGATAACAAACGGTACTTTGCTTTGTCGTTCCACATTTGAAAATCTGATAAAGTGATCTTTCGTCGGCAGCTCTATTCTTACTGGTTTATTTTCAGAGCAGTATATCTTGTGTTCTTCAAGTTTCTCGCTAGCTTTTTTTCCATAGAGGTTGTTAAAATGTGTAAAGCAGCGTTTGCAAATCGTCAATTTATGTTCATATTGGCTGAGTTGAGACACAACTAATCTTTCAAAGTTTTTTATGTAAATATAATGCGAAGTCTTATCATCGGATATAAGTAAAAGATCTCGGTGGTCTTTCAATTCTGTTTTACAGACTTTCAGTGGATATATTTTTTCTTTTTCATCCAGTCCATAAACATTGATGGAGACATTATTTGTCTTTTCAAAGTTCCTTATTTCGCTTAGAGATGTCGGGAACGAAACGCAACTAAAGTCATATTTATGTTCTAAATAATCATATTTAGTAACGCGTTGAGCATTCTTTTTCACAAATTTTGCTAAAATGAATACTTGAAACAATAAATATCATTATTCTGTACATTAATGCAAGCTTTCTTTGATTCTATCGATGGCGGAAGAGGAAGATAGGTGCAGCCCCTTAGTGGCAAATATTTATTGATTCGTAATCTGATTCCATCAACTCCACTCAGCTTCCATCCACTTTTTTTAAATTGAGACTCTTCTGCTTCAGTTATAATTTTGTTAAAACTTTTCTCGATAAATTTGTTAAGATCGCTACCTTTAAACACACATTTATTTCGTGTTTTGAATGCTTTATCCGTCTGATCACCAACAGAATTTGTAAAAGTACATTCCAATAGGCAGTTCACTTTCAATGCGCCATGTTCATGTAGTGAATCTCGAATTTTATACACTAAGAGGTTCTTAACACTTTCCAGAAACGAGTTAATATCCATAGAATCGAACGATCTGATGAAGAATGATGCCAATCGGTTTTGAAATGCTGTCTCATACTCAACAAGTCCCTGCTTGTCTGGTACGAGTGCTAAAATGGCATTCTTTTGTGGCTCAGATAATTTTAATTTTTTTATCAACGGTTCCTGGGTACATACATTTTCATGTCTTTTACCGTTATAAATATTTGGAAAAACACCCCCACACCTGGTGCAAGTATAAGTCGAATTACCGTTACAAGATTTTTCATGTCTACGAAGGCTCTTCAAATACTCATACGTATTACCGCAAAGGTAACATTTAAACTGACTCATTTTTAAGTGTTAAATTTTAAAATTTCTGAACGAAGATAAATTTAATAATTTATTTATGCACACAACTTACCTTCCGTGAACAAATGGAGAATTATCTACTAGTTTAAAATTAACGGAAACAATTTTTCTATAAAACTTAAATAATATAAAAATATCAATGGCACCTCAGCAACAAATCAATGTGTTCTCTTTGAAGTCTGAAGCTAAAATGACAGAAAATACAAATGACAAGTAACTCCTTAACTACCAGCTGTTGCTTACCCCCACCACCTTCCGTTTTACCCCCACTACCTTCAATTTTACCCCCACTACCTTCCATTTTACCCCCACCACCTTCAATTATACCCCTCTCCCTCCCCTCCTACCCTTGTAGTGCATCCGAGGATACCCAATTCAAGTTATGGATATCACTCTAATTACGGGTAGAATGAGATGGTCAGAAGTGGTTAAGAGTAATCAGGGAGAGTCGGAGAGGTTCACATGTAAAATTATTGGGACATATTGGACATAGAGGTTCACATGGGGGGGCCAATGCCGCTTATCACTTCATGGAGTATATTTCCAATATTGCTAAAAAAATTCAAGAAATCTATAAGATGAACAAACCAATGCGGATCTCATCGGATGAAGAAAAAATTGGCTCGAAGCTAAAACTGTTACATGTGCAAGACGAAGTTTAAAGAAAACAATAAATTAGAGACACTGCCATATAACCGGAACTATAGAGCTTCCGTGTAATAATTGTAAGTTTAAAAACGCGTTAATCCTCGTTTGTACCTGTCATAATGCAAACTTGGCATTATGACGCACATTTATAGTTAAGAATTGGAAATACCTGGGAAGTTAGTAAACCGAATAGTGAAGAAAATTACATATCCTTCACAAAGCATGTTGGTAAACTGAAACTGAGGTTTATAGATTCTTACAGATTCATGCCTAGAAGCCTGGACTATCTTGTAAAATCTCTTTCTTTGGACAAATTCCAGGAGACATCTAAATATTATAAAGATGAGGAATTAAAATTGGTTACCAGAAAAGGTGTGTTTCCATATGATTATATAGACAATGAAGAAAAGTTCAATGAAACAGAGTTACCATCAATTGAAGACTTTTACAATAAATTGAATGAGAGCGACATCAGCGTAGAAGATTATAAACACGCTCAAAACATATGGGGACACTTTAATTGCCAATCTTTGGGAGATTATGCTGATGTGTACGTTAAGACTGATGTTCTTCTACTTTGTGACGTCTTCGAATCTTTCCGAGATGTCATGATCAAGACGCATAAACTTGATCCAGCTCATTATTTCACTGTTCCCGGTTTGACCTTTGATGCCATGTTAAAATATACAAAAATGAATATAGAGCTATTACAGGATTATGATATGGTTTTAATGATAGAACACGGTATTCGTGGAGGTTTGTGTCAGGTATCACACAGGTATGCAGAAGCGAATAATAAGTACATGAGAAATTTTAAT
Source organism: Piezodorus guildinii (assembly GCA_023052935.1). Classification (NCBI taxonomy): domain Eukaryota; kingdom Metazoa; phylum Arthropoda; class Insecta; order Hemiptera; family Pentatomidae; genus Piezodorus; species Piezodorus guildinii. The sequence continues at coordinate 20,050,383 of CM041295.1, read as the reverse complement.
CCAAACGAAGAATCGAGTTATATAATTTATTTAGATGCTAATAATCTTTATGGACAAGCGATGAGCATGTATTTACCATACGGAGGATTTGAATGGGTTAAAAATCCGGAACGTATAAACATATCCAAGCTTAAGGATGATGACGAAATTGGTTACATATTTGAAATTGACGTCAGTTATCCTCAAGAACTTCATCATTACCATGATGATTTACCGTTCTTACCTGAAGCGATGATACCACCGGGAGCAAAAGCTAATTCAAAAAAATTAATAACACATTTTGGAAAAAGAAATCGCTACGTCATACATTATAAAAATTTGATTCAAGCTCTACAGCATGGGCTAAAATTGGAAAAAATTCACCGTGTTCTAAAGTTTGACCAAGCACCATGGCTACGATCGTATATAGAATACAATACAGAGCTAAGGAAAGGAGCATCCAACGATTTTGAAAAAGATTTTTATAAGTTGCTTAACAATGCAGTTTTCGGTAAAACGATGGAAAATATCAGGAACCGCCAGAATATTCAACTAGTAACTGACAGTAAAAAGTTGATGAAACTTGTTGCTAAACCAAATTTCATTGACCGTACAATCTACAATGAGAATATAGTGGCTGTTCACATGGAAAAATCGATAAAATAATAAACCTATATACATAGGAATGTGTATTTTAGACTTATCAAAAACTGTAATGTATCAATTTCATTATGACATAATGATGACAAAATATTCTGGAAAAACCTTGAAGATGATGTATACCGATACAGATTCCTTTATTTATAGGGTCTTAACAGATGATGCCTATGAAGATATGAAAAAAATTAATCAATATTTTGACTTCTCAGACTATCCTGAAACACATTTATGTTATTCTAAAGAAAATAAAAAAAAGTTAGGAAAGTTCAAAGATGAGCTCAATTCCAAAATAATTTTAAAATATGTGGGATTAAGAGCGAAAATGTACGCTATTATGACGGAAAACGATGTAAAAAAGCGTGCTAAAGGCGTAAAAACATCTTCGTTAAAAAAATATATTAGTTTTGAGGATTATGAAAAAGTATTATTTCAAAATGAAATTATGCATACGCCAATGAAAATGATACAATCTAAGCTCCATAATATTTTTAGTTCCGAAATAAATAAGGTTTCTCTGTCACCTTTTGATGATAAAAGACACATACAAGAAGACGGAATCAATACTTTGGCTTATGGGCATTATAAATTAAATGAATTGAAATAATATAAAGAGTTTTTGTTTTTTTTAATAATAAGAAACAAAAAGCGAGTTTACAAGCATTTTAGTTTGTATTTAGCGTTTTTTGGAAAAAAATAAAATAAAAAATGGTGGCTTATGGAGTGGCAATATGTTTGTTCTGTAATGATCTTGGAATATTTTGGCTCTCTTAAAATTAATTAAGCATTCGCAGCAAGGCAGCCATTTCATTTATCATAATGTCTCGAAAGAGAAATGTACAGAGTATCAAAACTAAGGCTTTATCTGTATGAGTAAATGAAAAATTGTTTAAATCTATTCACCATGAATGAATGGGGTCACTGTCACGGTTTGAACACCTATAAACCCTGGATGAAGGTCAATGGCATGGTTTGAACACCTGTAAACCTGAATGTGTGAGTGAATGTGAGGTGAATAGAATAACCCAGCAAAGTTAATTCCATGCTCATATTTCTCTTTCAAATACACAAAGAAAAAAATGATAAAAGAATGAAAATTGTTGTTTAGTATTTAAGATTAAATGGTTTTAAATATTGCCACACCGTGCCGACCATCCTAACAGGAAAGAATTTTTATTTTCAGGTGTAAAATTAAATTTAAATACATTTAATAATGGTAAATTAACAAAAAATAAAAATAAAAAAGATGATTTTATTTGTTATAATCATAAATTTTATTTAATTCTTGATTGCGTTAGAAGATTATATCTTATGTTTTCATGAATTCTGATTTTCATTAAGCTTTAATTTTTCGTTTCATTTGTATACATTTTATAGTAAAAATTACGTTGTAAAATAAAAAATAAATAAAAAACCTCTTCGATGTACCTTTACCTTGACGGGGTGAAGAGGCTTAAGGCTTAATGCCGAACTAAAAAAGGTACAAAACTTTGTTTACTAATAATGCTGATAACTAAAATTAATAAAATGTTTACGATGTACTATGCAATGCAAATGTTTAGATGCAGAGAAGATAAGGAAGTTGTTTCGATGGAATTAACGTTATCATTGTTTATTTCTTTAGATAGAACTCCGGATTATAGCGAAGTTAGGTATAAGGCCGAAGATGGCCGGGAGTAGCCGAACGGTCCCGAAGACATCGTTAAGACAATTGCGAGTGCAATCACAGATCAGAATTATTAATTACAAGTAAATAATGCTTCGGAATGGTATTAAATGATCTGATAAGGCGCGAAAACAATTTAAAATGTTGAAATTATTATGTTTAAACAAAATAAATATCCGTCCGAAGTAGATAAAAGTTTTATATTATTGTTTATTTGTACATTAATAAATTCTCAGTACAATGTTGATGTTTACGTCTTAAATTGAGCTTGTTTACTATTAAATGTTTAGGGATTTACTATACTAAGAGATAAAACGTACAAGGTCCGCATTATATTTATATATATACTTAAGAGGGTAATGGTTCAGAGTCTCAGAGCTTAAGGAATATTTATACTTTAAGCAATTATCAGTACAAAGTTGATATTGACGTCTTAAATTTATCTTGTTTACGATTAAATCTTTAGGGATTTACTATACTAAGAGATAAAACGTACAAGGTCCGCATTATATTTATATATATATACTTAAGAGGAAAAAAAGTCTCAGAGCTTAAGGAACCTTTTATCGCTATTTAAATAGTAGGATTAATGACCCAAGTTCACAGCTGTATAGGATTAAGAAGCCCTATAACGATGTTTATATTAAAGCCACTAAGAAGGTTCAAAGTCCATGTTTACGTTAAAGCTTAAGGAACTTTTTATCGCTACTTAAAATGTAGGATTAAGGATCAAAGTTCACAGCTGTATAGGATTAAGAAGCTCTATAACGATGTTTATATTAAAGCCACTAAGAAGGTTCAAAGTCCATGTTTACGTTAAAGCTTAAGGAACTTTTTATCGCTACTTAAAATGTAGGATTAAGGATCAAAGTTCAAAGCTGTATAGGATTAAGAAGCAGTATTACGATGTTTATATTGAAGCCGTTAAGAGGGTTCAAAGTCCATATTTACGTTTCACTTATTAACATGCTTAAACATGATACCAACCTGTTTGTACATGTTCATACCTGTTTTGAATTATTGCAATGGTGGCGTCATAAAACAAAATGGCGGCTGAAAAAACTTACTTAAACCAATATATATATATATAATATATATATATATATATTATATATATATATATATATATATATATATATATAAAATATTATTGGAAAGAGAACATAAAAAATCCTGGAGAGATGCACTCTGGTGGGCCCATTAAAAAGTAGAGCTGGTGCTGCGTTCTTGCGGATTCTTTAGAAATGGAGTATGTTCTGCTACTATGTGAGGAGAAAATAAAAGTAAACAAACAATGAAAATGTTAATATTAAACATGCTTCTGAATTTGTAAACAAAGAGGAAGTTTCAGAACATAAAGTAAGCATATACGAAATTAAATGTAAACATTTGAAAGGTTTTGTAACAGTATGGGAGGTTTCAGAAAATGTAAACAATGAGGAGGCTACGGAAAATGTGAAAATAGGGAAGGTTATGTAACAGTAAGGGAGGTTTCAAACATGTAAACAATAGGAAGGTTATGTGACAGTTAGGAAGGTTTCATAAAATGTAAACAATGGGAAGGTTACGTAACAGTAAGGGAGGTTTCAGAAAATGTAAACTATAGGAAGGTTATGTAACAGCAAGGGAGGTTTCATAAAATGTAAACAATGGGGAGGTTGAGGAAAATGTAAACAATGAGAAGGTTATGTAACAGTAAGGGAGGTTTCAGAAAATGTAAACAATGAGAAGGTTATGTAACAGTAAGGGAGGTTTCAAAAATTGTAAACAATAGTAAGGTTATGTCACAGTTTGAAAGGTTTCGTAAAAGCACACATTACAATTTGACCATCGGACCTAGCCGGGAGGAACTCTCAAGTTAGGCACTGTGATTGGTTAGCTAATAAAGGAGTGGGGGAGCAAAATGGCGTCCGGGTAGACTCATGCTTTGTAAATGATGACGTCATAAAAACAATATGGCGGCCGGGTAGACCCATGCTTTATAAAGACTTAATACCCGCAAACAGGGGTCACGTGATCAAAAAGGGGCGTGGCCAATTGGTTTAGGTTAGGTTGATGAAGGGTCACGTGACTAAAAAGGGGCGTGGCTTAATGGTTTAGGTTAGGTCGATGGCGCGAACCAGCGTGGTTAAGGTTAGGTCGCGGTCGAAATTTAAATTCAAATCTCCCGCCATAGGTCACGTGATCAAATGCTGGCATCTGATTGGCTCCTCAAAAAAGTGCGCCAGCTCCCGCAATTCTTATCTACTATCGAATATTTAATCGATAAATTAAACTGACAATATGAAGTTAAGTTGGATTGACTAGATCACGAACGACAGGTAGATCGCGAACGATCGTTCAATAAAGGCCAGTTTTGGCGGGAAACCATGGGCGCCGCCATCTTGCACCGAAGCCCTGTGCCAGAACCGGTATATTCTATCTACTTCTATAACTTTTCTCTAGACAGTGCAACCTTCCCAACTTCCTGGAAAACCGCTCTGGTCCGTCCACTGATGAAAAACTCAAATCCGGTATCTCCTAATGACTTTCGCCCAATTTCTCTCCTTTCAAACCTTTCTAAACCTTTAGAGCGTCTGGTCCAATCTCAGTTATCCCTCTACCTCGAGCAAAATAACCTTTTGAACCCCCTCCAGTCTGGTTTTCGGCCTGGCTATTCTACTCACTCTGCTCTCTCCCACATTTCCCAAGATCTTCACAAGGCCATAGATCAGCAATAAAATAACAATCCTTGTTTTGCTTGATTTTTCCAAAGCCTTCGATTCTGTGGACCATAATATCCTCTTAACCAAACTCCATAGACTCCCAGTATCCACAGGCGCTCTTCAATGGTTTCAATCATTCCTTACCGGCCGTTCCCAGTATGTTGTAGTTCCCAATAAACCCCGCTCCGACTCACTGCCACTAACAAAAGGTGTACCCCAAGGTTCCTCGTTATCTCCTACCCTTTTCTCCATATTCATAAATGATCTTCCGCTCTCCATCAAGCACTCCCAATACCACCTCTATGCCGACGATATTCAGATTTATATTTCCTTTACCCCAAATGAATTTCCTGATGCTATCTCTAAACTTCAGGAGGACATAAATAATATAAGTGCTTGGTCAAACAGCAACAAACTCCTGCTAAGCGCTGAAAAAACAAAAGCCATCCTGATAGCATCACCTGCTCTCCTTAAATCCTTTCCCAGTTCCCCCAACCTTTTCCTAAACAATACTCCTATCTCTTTTCATTCATCTGTCAAGAACTTAGGTATTACTCTTGATCAAACCCTCTCTTGGAAACCGCACATCTCCCAAATATCCCGCCGAACCATAACAACCCTAAAGCAATTCCGTCGCCTCCATCACCTCCTACCATTCAAAATTCGTAAACTCATTGTTTCTTCCCTTGTCTTTCCCCACTTTGACTACGGATGCGAGGTGTACAGCGGACTTTCAGGTGAGCTCGAAGCAAAACTTAAGCGTATTATGAACTGTGCAATACGGTTTGTATTCGGAATCACCAGAGACACGCATATAACCCAGTATTACACCGAGTTAAGGTGGCTTTATCCTCGTTACAGATGCCAGTATTTCCTAGCCTCCTTCCTCTACCAGGTTATCAGAACTCATCGTCCCAGCTACATCTTCCAATCCCTTCAATTTAAATCATCAATTCAGTCCCGTTCTACTAGATCCCGTCTTTCTGACCTCTACCCTCCTCCTCACCGTACTGCTGCCTTTGACAAGTCCTTTCTAGCCAAAGCAACCACTCTTTGGAATTCTATTCCTCCTGAGATCCGTCATGTAAGTACTGCTTCCTCCTTCAAATCGCTACTTTTCAACCACCTTCTCCTTACCCAGTCAAACAGACAATAACTTCAAACTGCAGATGCTATAAATACCAATTATTATTATTATTATTTTTTTTTGTGTGTGTTTGTATTACTCAAATTATCATTGATGAACCAGCTATTTCTGTTTTTTTTTTTTTTTTTTTTCTTATTCCGAAAGTCTGACTTGTAAAGATGTACATATATTACTACCTTAATTATTTTTTAGTTTAGTATTTTGTTATTCTAAATCATGACCACACTGTTCCGGTCATCAATTATGTATTTTATTTTATTCTTAAGGGACTTTAGTCCCAGGATAATAAAGAAGTTTTTTCATTTCATTTTTTCATTTCATTTCATTTCATTTCATATTTTTCATCTTTACGGTTCATGCTTTATACGTTTTATCTTTGGTGTCTCCAGGGACACTTCTGTTACTCGATCCTACGAAGTGTTGAAACGGGTTGACCTTCCCTACTGTTTAAAGTTCTCCAGTCCCGCCGCCCATCGTACTTCTTGGATATCTTTATTTTCAAATCCTCACTCCAATACCGGAACACATCCTCGCGCCCTTCTGTCCTGTTTATGATGCGCCATCGAACCGCATCTTTCGACAGGTCTTTCCTAATCCGATCCTCATCCGTACGGAACTCCGTACGGAACTTCGTTCTTACATCCGTGAATCTAATAATCTTCCGACCTTCAAATCCCGTCTGTCCAATAGCTTCTTGTCCCTCCCATTTCCAAATGAACGTAAATAGCTTTACTAATTCCAATCAAAACCAATATTAAATAAAGATAGAAACGCTTATGTACTTATTATATCTTATTTTATATTGTATTTTGCACTATACAATTAGTATATTATTTCAAAAAAAAAAAAAAAAAAAAAAAAACTTTGTCAATTTCTTTTTTACCAAAAATTCTGTATGTACATATTTTTGGAATTGTTTTATTACCTTCTTCTCTTTTCGAACTATTTGAAGTTACTTATTAGATTATTATTATTTTTGAACCTCGCCCTTCGCTGGGAATATTCCCGGCCCGAACTCAACGATTCAAGGGTTAGGCTCAGATTATGTTATCTTTAAGAATTTTCGTACTGTTTCCGTCGTTCCCCGAACAACTATTTGCTGAACCAAAGCGAGGGTTTTAATAGGTAGCTCAAATCGTTGGATAGAATCTAGTGCTCTCTGGAGTCAGTCCATTACAGGATAATATAATTGGGTAAATCCCGCAGCTCTCCAATCCATAGAGTTGCTTAAGCTCCTCTGCCAGCTCCTGGTACTTTCTTTTTTCTTTTCAGCAACTGTTTTTGGAAATTTCTTTTTTATGAAAAATTTTGAATGTACATATTTCTGTATTATGTTATTACCTTCTCTACTTTCCGATATTATTATTTGAAGTTACTAATTGGATTATTATTATTCATTCTTATTTGTTAATTCTATTGGGGGTTTTTCGTTTTTCACTTTAAGTAAGATGCTGAAGTTCTCTTTGATTCTGTTACAATATTATTCTAAAGGGACTTGTTCCTGAATAACTAAATAGTATTATAATTTTAATTAGAGTATTAGCCCATATCTATTTCATACGTTTATGAAATGAATAAAAACATTTTTTTTTCTGGGATATTTTGTCCCCTAAGATTAAGATACAGTGGACAGAAGAAGTTCAATTTGTCTGGATTCATTTGATACATAATTATGTAGTCAAGTAACTTATAAAGTTAATATACATAAAAGATACAAATAAAAACAACAAATGAGTTTAGTTATGTATTATCAAAGTCTAGATTTATCACATATGTGCGGAACATTAATTTTTGAGGAGGTGGATAAATAATTGGTGCTTGAAAGTGGTTAGGGATGACACTTTACGGAGGGAGATTGGTAAAGAGTTCCCAAGTAAGGTAGCACAGATGATGAAGAACTTTTCAAATGAATCTGTTCTATGGGAGGGTAGGTATAGATCGTTAGGTTGGGATCTCGTATTTAGGGTGTGCACGGAGTAAGGGGGTCAAAGATATAGGAAGGTTTTCTGGTTCGCAAGGAGTGGAATAAGAAGATGCCAAGTAGGTATTTTCTTCGGGATTCGGGATAGAGCCACCTTAGACCAGAATACCAGTGAGAGACGTGCGACTGTCTGGAGAGGCCGTACAGATCTTATAAATCTGTTCATTAATCTTTTTAGCCTCATCTCGTTTTCGCAACTGTTTATACACTAACTGTTATTTATAATTAGTTTAATTATTTATTACACAGTTATGAATTATTATTGTTTGATAATCAAATAAACCAATCACTAAATAAGTTTTGAAATACCTGATGCCTGTAGTTCCACCATCCATCGGAACCAGCAACGAGGACAGCCCAAGTGTTAGGTCCGAATAGAACACCTTCTTGGCTAGCGGCGTAACTCAGGCCAGCCACCAACCACAAGATTGATAAATAGTCTGTAATAAGTTGTTAATCAATTAAATTATAAGTGTAAAATGTTAAAGGGGACATGTCCCAACATTCCCCATCCTCCCTACTTAAATTAATTTGAAAAAAAAAGTATTGAATTCAGCTATATTTACATTAATACATCTATAAATGTAAATAGAATGAAATAAAATAGAATAAATGTATGATACATATGTATAGAAACTAACCATTAATAGTACTCCATAAAATGTTCTAAATCAGAAGGTCTCGTGGCCATCTTATTTTCAGACGCCTCAGAGAATGATCTTAGAGAGCCTAACCCTTAATTCGTTGAGTTCGGGCCGGGAATATTCTCAGCGAAGGGCGAGGAAGTGCGAAATTCAAAAATAATAATAATCTAATAAGTAACTTCGAATAATTTGAAAAGTTATATAAAAAAAACAACAGGATTTTTGATTAAAAAAAATTGACGAAAGTTTTTTTGTTTTTTTTTTGTTGAAATATTATACTAATAGTTTAGTGCAAAATACAATACAAAATAAGATATAATAAGTACATAAGCGTTTTTATCTTTATTTAATATTGATTTTGATTGTAATTAGTAAAGCTATTTAGCTAGGACTAGAGTCTAAAACCTGTGAAAAATTGTCGCTCTCACGGTATCTATCGCCTTTTTTGGAATTAGGTTCTCCAAGCTTCGTGAGATTTAGTGATAGTAAATTATCATACACTCTCAGATACCTTCAACGTATAAATATTCAATTACCGTATTTTCTGTACAACTTAATCCTGAACTTTATATTTGTCACCAGAGACCCTGAGGTATAGTGTCAGAGTAGGAGAAATAATTTTCACCAAATTACCTTTACCCTTCGTCGTAAGCCTTTCACATCTTTTTGTACATTATCATTTAATAGTATTACGTTTGTCCGGGTTGAACAGATCTAGATAGTGATCAGATCCACTATCTAGGCCTTCTGCTTGACAAACGTCTAACATGGAATCTATAAACAAGACTGAAACGACAAGAAACTTTTCGCAGCCTTCGGTTACTTCAACACTTACTAGACAGAAGCTCCACCCCTTCCCTTAGCTACAAAAGGCTCACTACATAATTAGAACTATCTTGAGTTACGGATTTGAGATTTGGTGCTATACTTAACCATCCAATTCTTCCCGTATCCAATCCTTACAGTCGAAAATCCTCCTTCCTTTGTAGCGAATGAACTGAACCACTTAGACCACAATGCTACATATGTTGCTGATTTAGCCGGATCCAGGTATCACTCCTTCCATGACTTACTTCATTTCCAATCTAACCCATTAGTTTCAATCCTTACTTCCTCTAAGATTCCTGATAATCCTCCGATGCGTCTGAAAAGAAAATGGCCTCGAGACCTTCTGGTTTAAATTACCTACTGGAGTGCTGCCAATGAGCAGTTTCTCTACATGTTTTTTTTTTCATGTATTTGTCCTATAGCATATTTACTTGTATTATCATATACAGTTGTAAATTTCAGAAAATTAAAAAAAATAAATATCTCTGTTTTGTTGTAAACTGCAATAATATTTATTAGTTTGTGTGTTGTATTTTGTTTTATACAACTAATATTAAATATATCGGCTAATTTAAATAAAATTAATATTTAGAGAAACAATTACAAGTATCCATGATAATTTATTCGCAGTATATATCAGCCAATGGAAGACAACAAATTTACGTTCTGATTTTTAAAAAACTATCACGGACTTTAAAGATTGATTTAATAACGAACAGTTTAAATTTTATCTATTCATACGAAATTTTATTCTTAAAGGTAATTAAAGGTAAGTTTTTTGTTTTAAAAATTAATTTAAGAATGTTAAAATGCATTTAGAGATAAAAATAAATTGTTAAAGAATTAATTACCCAGAGTTTCAACAGAAGCATATGTTTTATTAAATAATCTATTATATTTATGTCTACGACAATCTGTTATTTTTATCGGATTTTCATCACTCTCCGTTAACATTTACAATTTTGTGTATAAGGCAATATTTTTCTGTGGGTATAAAGTAAAATCATTAGCATTCAAACGGTATATTATTCATCTATATTACTGTTTTTATGTTCAAAAGTACAAAAATTGCATGAAAACATATTTTAGCCCTTTTCTCTCTCAACTTATATATTTATAAGTGTAACAAATTCTGTAAAGAACTGATGCCAAATCCCGTGTGGCCAGGAAGGGATGGATAAATTAATAAACTTATATATTTATCCATTTTTTGTCAATTCTAACAAGATGATATGTGGGGTTTGTCGGTTTTTAAAACCGGTTTTTCAGAGAAAATTATGAAATACGAAAACCGGTTTTTTAATAGAAAATATCGGTTTTATCGAAAACATCATCGGTATGAATAACACTTTTAAAAAATCTGGTGCGGGCAACACACGACTTTCACTTACCTCGATTTTTAAAATCAATGAAAGAATTTTCAAATACAGTTAGAGATAAAAAATACGTGAAACTATTAAGGAATTAATCAAATTGAATTTATATATAAACATGTGTTTTATTAAAAAATCTATTATATTATTATCTAAAATAATCAGTTAGTTTTATCTTCTTCTCATCACTCTCTATTAACTTCTAAAAGCTTGTGTATGAGATGATATTTTTTCTAAAATCTTTAGCTTTCCAACGGTATATCATACATGTATATTACTGCTCTTATGTTCAAAAACGAAAAATTTCATTAAAAATATATTTTTTCTGTTTTCTCCTTTAGTTGGGTATCGAATTTATTCAATTTATATATTTACCTGTTTTTCATCAGCGCTAACAAGATAATCTAGTTATTATTATTGAATCTAAAAAATTAAAGGTACTTTAGAGGAAGAAAATTTAAAATATCGGCATTTAAGCCCTGTCAGACCATTTTTATCCAAATAAAACCTACATGATATTAAAGCCCATTTAATTTTACATCGATATAGCGAGTTTAATCAAAATCGTCGGTACCGTTTTTGAGAAAATCGAAAAAAGGTGCAAAATGCATGATATAAAGTGCCTCTTCTGGTAAGCTCATTTTGATGAAAAAAGTTTTGTCACGTCTCGGGCGTATAGTTGTCTTAAATATGAAATTTCAGTTTCATAGGACTTACCGTTTCCCCCCGGGAGTTACCACAGACACACACACACACAGACACACACACACACACAGACCTTTTTGCGGGACTTGGTTATTTGGACTCAGGGGACCCTAAAACGTGTATTTCCGTTGAAAACTGGAATTCGAAAATTTTCACGATCGCAATACTTTCCTTACTATATATAGTAAGTGAAAGTAAAAAAATTGAAAATGACAAATGTAGCGGATTGATGAAAACACTGTTGCAAGAGGTTTGGTTCATGGGATCATATCTGTCGGATATGATTTCAAGAAACGGTGTGTTTTTTCTATTGGATGAATTAATTTAGATTTTATATCAGTTTGTCTTCTAGCTTCTTTATGCACAGTTCATACATTCAGTGTTCAGTTCCATAGATCGTTATTTGATATAGATGATATACAAAATGTAAGTAGGTAACATATTTTAATATTATAAAAATATATTTTTTTTAAATCAGGCTTTAAAAACGATTAAACCTAGTTTGGTTGCAAGTGAGAGGGTATTTTCTATTTTGGGGAATTTTGTGAATAAACTAAGGACACAACTAAATAGCAAATCGATAGACGACCTCTGTTTTCTGAAATCATATTCCATTAAACATAAAAATAAATAGAATATTTAAATTTGTATTAAATTGGCCTGAATAGAAAATAATCGGTCCTCTGCTTTATTGTCTTTAAAACTGAAATTTATTTTAATAAGTATGTATGCATAAACTTTATTTACTTTAGACTTTCGGCTATGATTATAATTTACATTATATAATACACAGTCATATATTTTCTAATTGTTTTTATTTATTCGAATCCTTTGCTGAATAACTCGTTTCACTATTATAAAAATGTTTACATCCTTATAGTGAAAATTATGCGTAAACAACAAATAATTGTTTTAAAGTTATTTAATATTGATCAACTATTATTTCTTTGTTCTAAGAAATTTCATAAAAAAAATTGTACTGTCAATAAAATTGAACAGTGAATAATTTCAGTCAAAAACTGCTTTTAATAACTCTAAATTTTCTGTTTGAATTTGTTCGAATTACAGAATATTCGAGTGAAAATTTCTTTCTAATGAAAATTCGAAACCTGTTAAAACCGGCTTTCTGGGAAAATTACTATTCGAAAACCGGTTTTATAAATGTCGGTTTTTGTACAAACCCTAATGATATGATTAATTTATCCAAATCTAAAAAATTAAAGGTATTTCAGAGGAAGAAAATTTAAGCTATCGGCATTTGAGCCTTATCAGACTATTTTAATCAGAATGAAACCTACATATTATTAAAGCATATTAAATTTTACATCGATATAGTGAGTTTAATCAAAATCGTTTTAGCTGTCTTTTGAGAAAATCGTAAAAAGTTGCAAAATGTATGGTATAAAGTAGATCTTCCGTTCAGCCGAATTTAGTGAAAATGTTGCTCTACGCTTCTCAGGCGTAACACGTACAGGTGTTTAGTTTCTGAAGGTCTTAAGGTTCGGTAGATATTTGGTATTGTAATTAGAAACAATTAGAATATACTTGTAATTGTAGATAATTAACACAATTAGAATCTGCTTGTAATTGTGGATAATTCGGAGAATTTCAATATTTTAACCATCTGGTATTTTTAATAGATGTGCTCTTGAAGCTTGTATATTCAGTGTGATTTTGTTCTATGATGTAAAGATAGTATTTTTCATGAATTCGTTAGCATATTTAGAAAATAATTATTTTAAACATATTTGAATGTAATAATCTAAAGCTGGATGGTGTAGAAGCTCAAGCCATGGTAGTTGGTTCCAATTCCCTCCTCAGATCCAGTAATACCGTTCCTAATCTATCCTTAATGATCACTCTCCTCAATGTTTCTTACTCTGTAACGAATAAACTGATCCATAAAGAGCTTAATGTTACGCATGTTGCTGATTTGGCCCAAACCAGGTATATCCTTTCTTCCATTTCAATATTGTGATAATCCTCCGAGGCGTCTGAAAAGAATATAGCCTCGAGACCTTCTTCTTCCAGTGGCGCGACAGGCCGTGTAGGCCCTGGGCCTCGTGGTTTAATCTCCTGGGAGATTACACTCACGTTTCGTGATGCATTTTGTAGTATAGAGTCATCACTCCCTACGCCTAATTTTTTGAGTGGCCGCCATTTGGCTGACGGGTCTCACATACCCGGTGGAGAGGCTGTGAGTGAATCCCCATTTATTTACAGCTCGAGACCTTCTAGTTTAGAATATTTTTAGAATGCTCTCGATAGGTAGCTTCTCTACATGTCTTCTTCATGTATGTTTTCTTTTAGCTTATTTACTAGATGTGTTAGACAATTCAGTTGTAAATATCAATAAATATATCAAAACAATGATCACCCAATGCCTTTCAATTCTTCGGTCAAAAACCTAGACATGACCATCTACCAAATCCTTTCCTAGAAACCAGATATTTCCCGAATCTCCCGAAGAGCAATAATTACACTCAACTGCATCCATCGCTTTGTCATCTTCTTCTACTATTTACTCATAAGCTTCTTGTATCACAACTTATTTCTATCCACTTAAAATGCGGGCAAGATAAAGCTAATTACGAACATTTTTTAAGCTTTGTTCTCGGTACTTCGAAGAGGTCTTAGGTGACAGCGAGTTAAAGTCGCTCTTCTCTCCACTCGCAGAAAACATTTCCTAGGCTCATACCCTTACCAAACCATTAACTCGAACTCCCTCGCTGCAACCACAGTCTCCTGCAATCCCAATTCTCAGTCCACCCACAAAAACTAGATCGCGCCATTCTGGTCCTATTCCTTTCTTTTTCGCTACACTACCCTATGGAATTCCCTTACTGCTCATATCCGCCATGCTTCTTCTCTATTATCATTCAAGTCCCAGCCGTTCCAATAGCATCTTTTTGCTCGAATAGACGCTCAACGATTCTAATATTTCAAATCAAATATCAGGCTTCAAGTGAAAGAAAATAATTATTTTTTGTTCAGATATTACTTAGTTAAACAATTAATTTAGTTTTAGTTTAGTTTAGTTCTTGTTTTAACACATTTATCTATCTAAGTTTGTTGACTGAACATTATTGTTTTTGCCTTTATATTCTTGTTTGGAATTTAAAAATTAAATTAAATTAAAAATAGTTTTGAAATGAGGGAAATATTATATTTGTTGGTTTACGTATGTAGTACTATTCCATAGTGTAGGGATTAATCAGATATGAGTGCCCCCACTGCCCTCAAGGCAGTACTGTTCGAACCAGCTAGCTGAAAGTACATATTTATCGACTGGCGCCTCCAACCAATTTCTGGATTAGGACGTCGTTTCGTTGTCTTCCCGAAAATCACCGTTCTTCCATAGAGAGTCGCCTACGCGTCGTGCGGAAGCTGAGCTATAATCTGGACCACAGTTGAGGAATTCATGGACAAATAATCATAATTGATAATTTTTTCCTTCATTATATTCAAATTTTTTTTTTTTTTTTGTATACTTCCTTATAGTTCTAACCCACTCATTAAATTATTTTTTACAGTTTGTTTTAATCGAAGAATTTTTTTTATAAATCAAATGTTGTTTATTTTATTTGTAACTTTCTCTCGTTTTAATGATTAAAGTTCTATTTATTTTGTATCTTTTCAATTTTATTATTTATTTAACATATTACCTATTCATTTCATTTAAATTTTAAGTGCTCTAAGACCACCTCGTTTTGCCGATGGGATCGAGTCTACGTTGGCCCATCTTTTTTTGTTTTACGTCACTCATCCCAACAAAGTTATTTATTTACTCTTTTTTTTTTCCTGTATACCCTCCCATCCCTTTTTTTCATCATTGTAAATAATAATTAATTATATTCCTTCGGTCTTATGGCCAGACACATTGTATATTTTAATTTTACATTCGTTTTCGACTTTTTAAAATTCCGTATCTTTATTCTGTGCAACTTTCGAGTTATTGCATCAAAAATTGTCTTATTAATGACAATACTATCTCCTAAATTTATATGGTAAAACTGGTAGAAATACATAAATTATTGTAATATATATAAACACGTATATTGGTAAATTATTAAAAATACTTTACATTTATGGACTTCGTTGAATAATTGAATTAAATTTCACGTAAAACCTAACTCTCGAATACCTTTCATCTTCAAAATTAAGCGACCACGTTTCACTTCTGTACAGAACCGTCGGTAGAGTAATAGTTTTATAAATTCTATTTGTATTCAACCTACAGCTCCAAATCGTCGGCGTTCCCTAAAACCGGAATTTCAACACCCAAATTAAAAAAATTGTCAGTACGAATTACCCAATCATTGAGATATGCGAATGCTAAATTAAATAAAACAGGTGAAAGGGTGTCACCTTGTTTCAGATCTGAATGCATCTCACAACTCTCCGAATAAGTATTGCCGATTTTAACTGTATTTAATTTGTTGGACATGCACATTGCTAATAGGTTTAGCACATGAGTTAATTGCTGTAATTAAATTTGAAAGTATAAAAAGACAAACATCGAAAGTTTCAGCGCTTACCTTTCATTTTCAGAAGAATGAGAGTACCAAAGTCAGATCGCTAAGATGCCTCCTATATATTTGTTTATATGTTTATATATACTTGTATAATCCTTGTTAGCCTATCGAAAAAAAAACAAAAAACAATCTAATCTTAATTGATTATTTCAAAAACACTCAATGTAAAGTTCACGAATTATAAAGGTGATGTAATCAAAACATGAAATTCAGACTTGTCATGGTTGTCCTTTGACATAATGCTCAGTATCTTCTGGTACATTTCAAGTATTTTTATTGTTATGTGCTTCCCAGTTTTCTTCTGCTCATTTTTTTTTATTTTCTAAACATTTGAGGTGTTGAATGTACTTTTTGGAAATCATTTCCATCCTAGAGAATTTTCTTACCCATTAATTTAATAAATATTAAACCTACATTCAGAAATAATACAATTTGCCACACTCGGGCAATGAGTATTACTATGGGACTACTACTACGTATGTATTACTACGTTTCTTCAAAATTCAAAGAAAATGTGTGTTTTAAGCTTGTATTCGTGTCTTTTTTTCAAGCATGATGCTTAAACAAAATATTACATTATATTATACAAAACCACACTGGTATGGGCCTAAGATCTTTTCTGAAAAGGGGGGGGTATATGTTGGAAGAGTATGTTGGACAACACCTCTATAATTACTGGAGACCAGCATATATCCCTTTCTATGATTGGACAGATTATCGATTTATTTCAAGATTCTGTCATTACTTTATCAGCCCATATCCAAGTCATAAAGGATTTTTAGTAATTCACTTCCTCCACACTTGAGTAATTTTGGAGGCAATTTGTCAACACCAGTCGCCGTACTCTTGCTATAATACATTAAAATATATTTAATAATGCATTATAAAATTATTTTTTAAATAATAATTTAAGTAAAATAAATATAAAAAATAATTTAAAAAATCATGGATTATTGAGTGGGATAGGGCCCTTTATGTCACCTTTACCATGATCTAGGCACGGCTGATTTTCGGGGTCTATGTTGGTTTGTAAAAATAAATAAATGAATCAATAAAATAAAATTTAATAATAATAAAAAAATCATTACGGTAATTCGTGGAAGTTTAAAGTAATCTTTTTCATATATAATATACTGAACAATACAATACTAATTTTTTGTGATTTTTGTTGGACCCTTTCATGTTTTGTAAAGCTAATTAATGAATTATAACTGGGACTAAAAAATCTGGCTAATTTAAGGCTTTTCACTTAAGTTCAAATTTAGTTTTCATGAAAATTTCATTTATTGTATGGAAATCGCACAACTTTCTATGTGATTATTTGATATCGGCAAAATAAAAATTTATATCATTATCTTCTATAAACAATTAAATATTTTTCTTTTTCTCCACTTTTTATTACCATTGTCGGAGTTATAAGCTTGATATAATATTCATTCTAAAATGTGTAGCTTTCCAGTCGTGTATTCATGCTATTCTTATTTCGGAAATAAATCTTTAGTCTTGAAAAATATTTCTCCTTTTTTTTTATTATCAAATTCTTTCATATTTTACATTCTTTTCAAAAGAAACCAATTTAAAATTACTTTATAGCAAATACAATTGGAGATTCGCCATTATCGAATTGTACCGTTATAGAAATAGTACGTCAGACTATTTCAAACACGATTGAATTTACATAAAATTTAATCATTTAATTGACATACATTAAAATTGAAATACATTGACTTCATGGGCTGAGTCAAATTATTTTTAGCTGTGTTCATGAAAAAAAAAAACTATAAAGTGGAAATTCTCGATAGTTAGTCATGGTGAAAAAGTTATGTAAAATCCTAGGAATATACCGATCTTTTATTCGTCATTTCAGTTCCATAGACCAATAAATATCCACTCCCAGCTAACTCCCTATATCCACAGTCTTCTGCAATTTCAATCGTCAATCCACTCCCTCGAAACAAGATCACGCCATTCCGACCTTTATATTCCTATCCATAGAACAAAAACTTTTGATAATTGCTTTCTTGTCCGCTCTATTACTCTCTGGAATTCCTTACCTACTCATATCCGCTATGCTTCATCCCGACCATCATTCAAGTCTCAGCTGTTCCAGTACCTACTGTCATCCCAAACAGACGCTCAACAACAAGCCTGATATTTCAAATCAAATTTCAATTCATAAAGAAAATTGATTATTTATTGTTTATATTAAACTCAGTTAATGAATATATTATTATGAACCAGTTTCAATGTTTTATTTTATTCAACACTTTAATCTATATGATGTTATGTATATTACTCTTTTATTTTTATTTACTCTTTTAAATACTTTAATCCATTTTTTTTTCTGATATCATTGTAAATAAAAATTAATTATAATCCTTTGGTCTTTTCGCTAGACACATCGTATATCTTAATTGAACATATCAATTGTTCTTAAGGGACCCTGTCCCAGAATAATAAAAGAAATGTCTATTTCTAAGTAAAACTTATACTCGTAGTCCATTTTATTTTATTTATTTGGACCCAGAGAATCTTGAACATGTGTAAAAATTCGAAAGGATTGGATGCGGGGGGAGTTTGGTGGTTTGGTGGACCCCCATTGCTCGATGGTCCAGATTGGTGTAATAATAGTTATATAAATGAGTTATTTGTAATAAATAAATAGTTTTGATCGTTTTTTCGAGTAAGTGTTAAAGTAATCGGTATCTGCGTGCAGTTTCTTGTCGTTTCAGCCTCGTGTGAGGAATCCAAGAAAGGAGTTTGCCAAGATACTAGGACTCCATGCTGTTCCGGATCTGTTCAACAGGGGAAGGTATGTTATTGTTGAAGAATACAGTAGGGTAGGAAGTCATAGATTTACAACGCATAGTAAAAGTGATTTGATGGGATTTATTTTAATTCTCTAGTTTTGAATTCTTTTTTTAATTTCTGATATACGGTTCTGTAGGATTTGGGATGCAGAAACAGGATCGTTATTCATTGATAACGCACACGTGTCATCGGTGTAAGTAGTAAGGATAGTGCTTGGATGGATAGGAATATGAGCTGTATACACCGAGAGGATAAATATAAGTTAAAATTTATTAAATATTCTAGTCCGAATCAAGATTTAAGTTAATTTATTCCAATCTTAATTAACAATGTTATAAAACAGCAAGTCTTACATTTAGCTAAGGAATTAGTAATATATATATATTTTTTTGTAACTTTACAACCCACGAAGGGTTTTGGGTTCAGTACATAAATAGATTTGTATTGCTTTTAAGCCAACGGATATGCAATGATGTGATTATATCAAGATTATTCTTAGCCTCCAGATTTTCCCAAATTTTTGGGTGACCACTTTAAATCAGCAGGGTGTGCCTCTAGAGGGTTTTATTACTCCAGGGTCACCCCACGGCTAAAATAACAGAATTATAAGTATTATGCCACAACGCAGATTCGAACCCGGACCCGGAGAAAAGGTGCTCTATCCATCAGACCAACGCCATTGCTTAGGTTTCTTTCCTTAAATTATAAGAAAATATTAACTACTTGTGCCCACACATATTACGGACATAAAACACGTATAACTTAGGACGTAGAAATGGACACAGGCTATTCACACTCCTGGTTAAAGAATCATATCTTTGAATTTTTGTTGTTGTTAGAAAGACGTACAGAGCTAGGAATCTGTGTCCAAAGGGACGAGCAGCAGATTATACCTTATTTGGAACCGAGCCATATTTGGGTTGCCTACCTTTTATATACTTGTTGCTCAGTAAATACCTAAGTTTATTACGAAATACCCGGTTCAATGTAATTTCCATAACCTTCCGAGTACCATGGGATACATTCAAACCATTTATTTCTGTTTTATGAAGTATATTACTTTGACTTATATGATGAAATACTTTGGTAATGAATGGATTGTAGCTTGAAATTATTTGGGTATTTAAGGGTCGGAAATAGTAGAGTACCTTTGAGAAGGTTTCGCGGCAATCTTCTTTTTAGAAACCTCAAAGAGTTATCAGAAATCTAAGGGAAAGCAAGGATTGAAACAATTCGGTAAGGGTGAAATAGGAGTTTGTCATAGAAGGAAAGGTTCCTGGTTTTGGGCCGAATCGGCAGTATATAGAACATAAACATTATAAAGGATGATTTTATTAGAGACAAAGAAAGGATCATAGAGGAATTTATGAAGAATGGAATAAGACAGAAATTCGATGGTTTAATGAACCTAAAATGTTCAAATTCGTACATCCTAAGAGACCTTATTGTAGGCATTTTGTAATTAAGGGGAAGGTTAGAGCGTTGATTTTCATAGTTGAAGTAGCCTATAAAGGCGAGCAGTTTCTTATCGTTTGAGTCTTGTAGGATTCCAAGTAGAGCATTAGTCAAAATAGGTTATGTTGGTAAAAAGGTTTCACTATGTAGCATAGAAAAAAAAAAAAAAAACATTATTCTGTGAAAAGGTACCTAAAGAATACAATTTAAAAAAAAAAAAAGAAAAAAAAAAGTAGATTAGTGTTTAGGATTTAAGGTAGTAGTTAGGATAACAAATAATCATTTGCTATTTTATGAACACCCCTCGAATCATTCCAACCTCCATAATATTAAATTATTAAAACCAAATATAATCTACAAAATTAAACGTAGTTTAGAGGAAGACATTTTGAAATATCGGCATGTAAGCCCTGTCAGACTATTTCAATCAGAATGAAATCTACATGATATAAAAGCCCGTCCAATTATTCGTGACAAAGAAAGGAGCGTTGAGGATTTTACGAAGGATTTTGGATGCGGGAAGAATTTGATGGTTTAGTAGAGCCCAGAGACTCCGTAAGTCCAGATTGGTCTTGTAGTCATGTAAATGAGCCTTTTGTAGTTAAGAGGAAGGTTTGACCGTTTGTCTAGTAAGTAGCCTAAAACGGCGAATAGTTGTCTTAAATATGAAATTTCAGTTTCATAGGATTTTTCGTTTTCACGCTGGACTTACCACACACACACTCACTCACACAGACCTTTTTGCGGGACTTGGACTCACGGGACCCTAAAACATGTATTTCCGTAGAAAACTGGAATTCGAAAATTTTCACGATCGCAATACGATATTCCACATATAGGTAAGTGAAAGTAAAAATATGATTGTTTTTCTGGAAGGAATTAGTCCGGATGGCGGTCATTAAATGAAACAACTAAATATTTTCAACTATTTATTGTTTGCCAACGTTTCAACCCCCTTTGTGGGTCATCATCAGGGCGCATGGTGGGAGAATGGAAATGGATTCAGTTTCCATTCTCCCACCATGCGCCCTGATGATGACCCACAAAGGGGGTCGAAACGTTGGCAAACAATAAATAGTTGAAACTATTTAGTTGTTTCATTTAATGAACGCCACCCGGACTAATTCCTTACAGTAATTCTCAACGGTTAACTAATTACATCCACAATGATGATTGTTTTTCGTTTATTTTGTAGTATTAAATTTCGATAATCGTTAAATGTTTTAATTCTGAGTACCTGATTAAGATCAAATACATACATAGCATTCTTTCCTCATCCTGTTTACGCCAAATTTCCTGTTTATTTCACATGGGCAGCTAAATTTAAGTAGAATTTCTGCTATTTTTTAGGTATAAAATATTTCATGAGATTTAAATCTTTTATTTTATAATTAAAATTGTTTGATAGTATGAAATGAAGTATATTATATAATAATATATATATATATTCCTTACTAGGATTGTTGTTATTGATAATTACTTCTTGAACATTTTAATCATTATTGCGCCCTCAAAAAAATTTCGGAACGATTAAAAGTATAAGATATAATATGGTATTAGAATAAAAGGTATGGCTAGAATTGTTTTTACTGCCAACTTACACGTATACAGACAGTATTAAGAAAAAATATTTAAATTTTCTAACCAATTTACTCTGCTCAATCCAACGATTTTAATATAACTATTCTCTACCACCCCTTCCCCCCCCCTCCCGTTTATACCTTCAGCATGGGGGAAAGAAGGTGAAGGTTATTTTTCCTAAGATGTTCCAAAATCTTTGACTTAGAGACACTGATGAAATATCAGAGCAATACAACAGTTTTATGACCAAGGAAATTATAACACAATAGCATTGCCAAGGTCTCCAGTTAGTAATATCAACAGGCTCATTAGCCTTAACCCCACTTCCTTTGAGTGTGTAAATGTAAAATCATGTACAATATATCATCATTTTAAGTCAAGTAGTTGTTGGTCTATGCTAGAAAATCTTGCTCTATGTAGTATTTATTTATCAATTATAGGAAGGTCTTCTTTTTTTTCCTCTTAGCATCAAATTTATGAGTCTGCTATTTCCTTATGGAGCTCTACTCCATATCCAATTTAATTCTATTTTAAATTAATTTATTTCTTGGTCACTTGCATCATTAAATGAAGAAATATATCATTACATTTATTTTCAATAATAGAATTGCCTATTTTATTTTGTTACACTCAATGATTATCCCTTACATATTTGTTCGAGTCTATTATATTTATAGTTTACTCCATGATTAGGCCCGGAATCAAAATCATTTTCATTCCATTGTATGTTAGAATTGATTGATCTGGTGGGTTGAATCTTGGGGGGAGTTGAGGCTGCCAGAAGTAGTCTACCCTTTTATGTTATTAATTCCAATTTTTTTTTTCTTTGTTTATTACCTTATTTTATTTTTCAACAATATTTAAATTTTTTAATTGAATAATTTTGTATTCCACCTTTGTAATGTAAATATTTTTACATAACGTAAGAGATGGTCCAGGTAGCGGTAAAAAAAATAAATAAAAAACTATTTAATATCCAACGTTTTGAACCATGTTAGAAGTATTTATCAAGGCTAAAAATAAAGATACAGTGTAGGTGTTTGATGTGTGTTTGTGTTAGGTGTTGTGGTGTTTAATAGGTATTTGATGTTTTAAGCCCTGATGAAGACCCACAACGTGGGTTGATAAAAAATTTTGTTTACTGCCACACTAACCATCTCTTCCATCATATCATCTCACATTCATGATTATTCAATAAAAATGCTTAAAGTTATGGCTCGACCGCATTCTAATCATTCTATAACTTAAAATAAATAAAAATATGTATGTTTATGGCCAACAATTTTCAAAGACGAGTCAAGCATAAATATTATTTCCCACAATACTTTTCTATTTTTTCTTAATATGATTGTTAATTTCTATTGAAATGCATACTCATGTAAACACTTATAGAGAAGTGTGTAGTTAAGGTAACACCCATTTGAAAAGTTAATTTATAATAGTTTTAAAAAACTATCTCATTATCATTTACTTACAGGTATAGAAAATCATGAGTACAGCTCAGTATGATGATTTTCAATTTCAATTAAGCGAAACTGGAACAAATATGGATGGGACTTCAGAGAGTATAGAGACCAACTCTCTAAATACAATCAGTAAAGTACTTGTACTTTATACAGGAGGAACAATAGGAATGGTTCGGAACAAACAAAATGGTAATTTAAAAATATTTTTGATTAATGTTATATTGTTATAATCTTGATGCCTAGTGCAGAGATAGAGATGGAGGTGTAGAACCTTTTTGTTGGTCCCATGTTATTTGAATCATAATGAATATCAATAGATGAAATTCAGAGAAAAGATAGTCAAGATAGATCCACTTTGTAGTTCTTGATTAAGGCTTTGAAGATAATTATGGAGGAATTTCTTCTTATTTTCACACTAATGTATATAATATCTATGAAACTCCTATAACAATTTAAAAAAAGGTTTGATACCAGTGTTCTAATAACAGCAATACTATATATATGTTATATATACTTAAAGTTATATATATATATATATATATATTATATATATATATATATATATATATTGTAATATATACATTTTTTTAATAATTATAGTATTCATTTATTTATTATTTGATTATTGTGTTAGGCAGGCTAACAATAGAATAATAAGTGAAATTTAAATAACAACTCCTATTTGGTTGTTTGTTTACAAACATAGCATCCATTTTGGATGCTAAGAAAAAAGGTCCCTGGCAGGTAGGATAGGGTAAAAAAGGTACCTGAAGATGGAAAGGAGCAGGTATGAGTTTTAGAAGTAGTTTCGAGTGGGGACCTGAGGGAGGAAGGAGCTGCTGCCTGAATATTGTTAGCCTGCATATTGTTTGTATTATGTTTGTAAGTTATTATTATAATTAAAAAGTTAAATAATAAAAATGTGCCTGATTGTCAAGAACCCATACCATACACTTGGAGTAAAATTAGTTTTAATGAATATATATAATGTATATATATTCTTGAAGGAGAATAGTCTGGGTCGAATTATGGTACTGCAGTACTTGGTAAGAGCAATATTAGTCTGTGATATTATGAAGACTTGTAATTTGAGTTGAAACGCTTACAATTAGTAGTTAAGACTATTTCATTGCTTTTCTTGATCTCAATCCAGACTGTTTTCCTTCTGAATTTTCCAATGATATTCTACCCAAAGAGCACAAGGCCAACAACAAGATAAGATTCATCCAATTTTAGATTAATCATTACTGTTTTTATTGCTAATTTAATCAATTTATTCTATATTATGTCCTAATTGGCTTTTTTTAAAGGATTATAGAAATTATGATTTATCTTCTTCTTCTTCGTTCTTTCTGTCAGATGGTCACATCCCTTAGCAGTAAAAGAAGGAAATCGGTAGTCCTCATTAGGTCCTCCAAAATGCTTCAGTGGTTGAGCCCTCATTATGTATTCGGATCCATTCATGGCTTGGGTAGTATCTGTTTATATGTTCCAAGCTGAGAGCTCTCATCTTAGGGGTCAACATACTTTCTTTGCAAGTCATTCCAGGTATGATACTGACAATTTGAGGACATGAAGTTTTCTTCCAAGGGGGCAAATACCTTGTGGGATCCACACAAGTAGCCTTTATGTTTCTTAAACTTAAATCTGTGAGCAGTTTTTTAGTTTTATGGATAGCGCTTAAGTCGTGAGGAATAACCTTGCATGGATCTTTCTTTAAGAGGATGATCTGCCATACTTAAAGATTTCGAGTTGAGGTTCAAAAATGTCAGGTCTTCTATGCTTTGCAACCCAGTAATGGTTTCCATCGTTTTAATTGGAGTAGACTTTGATGATTCAAAAGTTGTGATTTTGTACAATATTTATTTTTTGTAGGTTCGTGGGAGCAGCAGTGCCCCAACTGGTGACACCATATTCCCATACTGGTCTAACATATTCAGTGTATAACGTTTTTAGGGTATTATCTTCTGCACCCCAATTCAAACCAGTGATTTTTTTTTAGTAGGCATGACCTTTTCATGCCTTTTTCATCAGATCCTTCAATCTGCTTTTTCCACGTTAGACGTGGGTATAGTTTTATCCCAAGGTAGGTTGGGTTTTCATCTTTTAAAATTAGGTAGGTCTTCTCCTATTTTAAGATTTCTTTCACATGGAATATTAGAAGAGAGGCTAAAAATCGTATACATAGTTTTTTGCTTGTTCATCTTTAATTATAATTTTTTATATTTAAAATGTGGTATGCACCAAGTCATAATTTCACATTTTATTATCTTTTTATAGTTCTTGCTACAGTGAAAGATCGCTTATGTGAATTCATCAAGAAAGATCCTCAAATTCATGACCCTCATTTTGCATCAAAGTATGATTGGCTAAGCAGAGATGAATCTACTCTAGTGCTACCGTAAGAGTTAATTAATTTCCAATTTCTTTATTAAGCTAGAAAGTAACAACTATTATTTCTTAATTAATTTGGTTATTCCAGACATATTGAAAATTTAAAAAGGGTTACTTACAAAATTTGTGAATATGATAGTCTTCTCGATTCCAGTAACATGGGAATGAAGGAATGGAGAGTAATCGCAAGAGATATTGAGGTATAAATTTATTGAAATTTAAAATAGTATCTTATTTTTATTTAACACTTCAGTGGGTGATAATCAATCCCTCTATGTATTCCAAACTTAATTTTATTAAAAATCAAACTATTTTCACTATTATTGCATTAGTGCATTTTACTTAATTGAAACTTTAAGAAATAAAACAATTTTAATTAATAAATAGTAGTTACAAAAACATAAATTATAAGATATAAGTATTAAATGCTAATTAAAACATTATTAAAATGAGTTATTCTTTTAACTACCTTATATGCAGTAATAAATATTACTTTTCCAAACATCTCAGCTTCACTAACAATATTATTACTCATATTTACTGAAATATATTTTTCACCTAGGATTTTGAATAATTATCAAATTCTTTGTAACTTTATATTTTTAAAATTTTTCAAGAATAGCAATGTAAGATGATTAATTTTTCCAAACATACAAAA
Source organism: Piezodorus guildinii (assembly GCA_023052935.1). Classification (NCBI taxonomy): domain Eukaryota; kingdom Metazoa; phylum Arthropoda; class Insecta; order Hemiptera; family Pentatomidae; genus Piezodorus; species Piezodorus guildinii. Next base: position 20,023,798 of record CM041295.1, on the reverse strand, counting down.
TTAAGGGTACTTTAGAGGAAGAAATTTTGAAAATTCAGCATTTAAATCTTATCAAACTATTGCAATGAGGATAAGACCAAGCTGATATTAGAGACCTCTAATTGTACAATATGTGTTCTTTTGCAGTAACTCAAATCATGTACTCAAAAAATTAATTAGAAAAATCGATGCACATATATTATTTTTGAGGGAATTATGCTTGGTACACTGAGTTATTCATATTAATATTTTATAGTGGAATTTTAGTGTATCTGATTATACTTGCTAAAATTTAAATATGTTATAACATTCCAAATAGTTACCTCCAAAAAATTTGTAAACAATGCGTTGTTAAGTAATTTACCTATGAGGTATTTTTCTCTGTCTAAAGGTATGAAGTAAAAATTTCATACATATTTTGTCTAATATCATGCTATATTTTTAATTTTTTCTTTTAATTTGGTACAGCTCTTTTTTCTCTTGAATTTTAAGAAAGCTAAAAATACATCTATGGTAAAGAAGTTTCAAATATTTACACATACAACCAAGTACACATAGATCTCAGATTGCAAAAAATTTAAAAGACACTGGTGATTTTTTTTTTTTTTTTTTTTAAACATAATTTATTGAAATTTACAACTGTACTAAAAAAAAAACATCAAGTAAATATGATATTAGAAAAATGACATGGAAGAGACTTGTAGAAGAACTACCCAATGGTAGCACTCCTGTAACTATTTTAAACTAGAAGGTCTCGGGGCCATCTCCTTTTCAGAGGCCTCGGAGGATTGTCGGGAATTAAAGAGGAAGAAAGGGTTGAAACTAGAGGATTAGGGTGGGAATGGAGTTTGTCATGAAAGGAATGGTATCTAGATCGGGCCAAATCAGCAACATACGGAATATTAAGGTCTTTGTGGATCAGTTTATTAGTTACAAAATAAGGAGCATTGAGGATTTTACGAAGGATTTTGGATTTAGGGATTGGATACGGGAAGAATTTGATGGTTTAGTAGAGCCCCAAAGCTCTACTCCGTAAGTCCATATAGGCCGTATGATAGTCATGTAGATGAGCCTTTTGTAGTTAAGTGGAAGATTGGAACGTTTGTCTAGTAAGTGTTGAAGTAGTCGAAAACGTCGTGTAGTTTCTTGTTGTTTCAGTCTTGTATGAGGGTTCCATGTAAGGCGTTTGTCAAGGTGTAGTCCTAGATATCGGATCTGTTCAACCGGGACAAGAGGAGTATTATTGAAGGAGACAGTAGGGCAGGATGTCATTGGTTTACGACGAAGGGTAAAGGTAATTTGGTTGGATTTGTTGGCATTTATTTTAATTCTCCAGTTCTGACACCATACTTCAAGGTCTCTGATGTGGGATTGGAGAGTTTGAGGGGCAATAGTTGGATCAGCATTGACTGATAACACACATGTGTCATCAGCATAGGTAGAAAGGAAAGTGTTAGGATGGGATGGGATATCAGCTGTATAAACTGTGTAAAGGATGGGTCCTAGGATACTGCCTTGAGGAACACCAGCAAACTGACTAAAAATGGATGAAGAGGAATTATTATGACTTACTTTGAAGGATCTGCCAGTGAGGTAGGACTGGATGATGAGGAAGTATGTAGAAGGGAGGAATTCGCGGAGCTTGTAAAGCAATCCTGGGTGCCAGACTCGGTCAAAGGCCTGTTCCACATCGAGGAAGGCTCCCGTGCAATACAAGACGCGCTCCAATGTAGACGAGACAACGTCCACCACACGATGACATTGCTGGATAGTGGAGTGGGACGTTCTGAATCCAAACTGGTGATCAGGAATAATGGAATTAGTATCTAGGATGGGATATAGATGTTTCAGTATAAGCTTCACTAAGATTTTGCCCATGATTGGTAAAAGTGAGATAGGACGGTAAGAAGATGGATTTTCTGGTGGTTTCTGAGGTTTGGGTATCATTTTGACAATGGATAATTTCCAGGAAGTAGGAAAGTACGTGGAGCGGAGTACGGAATTATATATGTAAGTGAGATAGAGGATAGCTTTTCGAGGAAGTAGTTTTAAAATATGGGAAGTTATAAGATCATGCCCAGGAGCTTTGCGGGATGGTAAACTTTGAATAATGCTAGATATTTCTGACGGATGGAAGGCTTTGGGAGGAAGGACCAATTGGAGTGGGATATCTAGCTCATCTTCTATAAACTTAATGTGACCGGGATTATGGATATCTGGATGTGGATTAAAGGTTCGGATTGGTGATTTAAATAAAATTATCTGTTATATGGTGAAAAATCGATTAATAATAAATATTTAAAAATTACTCTTTAATTACAAGTATATAAAGATTTAATGTAAAATGCAATGCTTTCAAATTATAGAGCTATAATTTTTTCTTGAATTATTCCAAAGTATTAACTGTTATTTGACCAATAAAAAAAAAATAAAAAAATGTTTTAAATAAAAACTAAGTCACTTATTAAATGATTTATAACCCTAAATAAATGAAAGTATGAGGACAGGAATAATTTTACAAATTAAATTTATATACTTTTATCATGTAATTAGTTGTTTAAAAAACAAAACAAGAAGGAACATTAAATTGCTTTTAATTTTTAAATTGTTCAGTGATTTTAAGTTAAAATAATGGTGGTATAGCTTTTTTAATTTCTATAATGAAAATTGTATCTATTTAATAGAAATTCTATAAGGAATATGATGGTTTCGTTGTTCTACATGGTACAGATACATTAGCCTACACATCATCAGCACTATCATTTATGCTGGAAAATCTTGGAAAACCTGTTATTTTGACTGGTTCACAGGTAATTTATTTTAACATTTAATTGTTTATAACAAATAATAAATGTAGAACTTTAGTTACTCTATCTTTATTTTACCTGGTCGTTATATATATATATATTTTAAATTATTCAATTGAAGTTTGTACAACAATTGATTTTTAGGTTCCAATAGTTGAAGCAGTAACAGATGGAAAAGATAATTTCATTTGCTCAGTAGCAATTGCTGGTAACTATCCCATATCTGAAGTTTGTGTATTTTTTAATCACCACCTATATAGAGGGAATAGAATAACAAAAATGAGTACGAATACATTTGAAGCATTTCAATCGCATAATTATCCTGCTTTAGCTACAGTTGGAACTTCATTTATTGGTAATTTAGATATATTAATATTAACAATTTTACATAAAATAAAGCTTATTATTTATGATCTATTTAGAAGAATGATTTTAATTCATTATTTGCAATGTCAAAAGAAACAGGTAAATATATAATTTTTTTTTTTTAATAATTAGGTTTTTATTTTTTTATTCTTTGGTTAAATAGGGGTCAATCCATTTGAAATCGTCCAATTTTCATTCATTTTTCATTAATTAATAACTCGACATTTTTAATTTTCGTGATTTTTTGACCAGTTATTATCTATTCTTTTGTGAATATTAAACTAGAAATAAAAATTTTTTCTAGCCAATACTTTTAGTGTTGCAGCCGCTTTAGGTCAGCTTCATGGACAAAATCATGTGATGGAAAAATCTTTCTAATTGATGTAATTTTGAAGATATCAGATTTTCAGGCTTTAATCATTTTTCCTTACATAGCCTTATCATTGCACTACTTGTTTTAGAAATTTCGATCATGTAAGCTATATCCTTTTTCCAATATAAATTTTCCAAAAAGGATTATTTTCCAACTCAGTACTACTTCTAGTAAAATATCTCAAAAAGGACTGAGTGAAAAATAATGAAACTCAAACAGATTAGACCTCTATACGATAAGTACTATAGGATCAAATTTAGTGGCTAAGACTCTACTGGTTCTAGTGTTAATAATTTGGTTTGTCTTATAGCTGGTTGATGAGATGGGGGCCACACTGACAAGAGAAGTAATATTTGATGTATTATATTTCAAAAACAAACTGGGTCTCAGCCACTTAAACAAGTAGTACAATGATAAGGCTATGTACAGGCATAACTACCTGTACTACAAAGATTTTGTGTACGGGTGGAAAAACGCAATTGGGTCAGCCCACTTCAATATGTGTCGAAGACCTTTTTTAAAAAAATAAAAAGATAAGGCTATGTAAGGAAAAATTATTAAGTGTGAAAATCATTTCTAACCTCCCTTGTCATATTGCGCCAAAGATTTCAGTTGATGTAATTATTCGTGATTTTTTCAAGTAATTTTCTTGGCTACTTATGTAATATGTTATAAGAACCAAAATTATATGAAATACTCTCATCATCAATCTATTTTTGTTGGTTCTTAAATATGCAAAATTACCGGAGTTAATATTTCTTAAAGAAAACGTTATTTTAACATTTAAAATCATTTTAAAATTCCGGAACCAGCTTAGTCTCAAAGACCAAATTTATATCACTTAAACTCATCTTATAGATGAGTAATCTGTATAAGTTTCATAATTTTTCACTCAGTCCCTTTTGAGATATTTCCATGTAAACTTTGTAAATTTTCACCAATTTTGAAAATTCATATACAAAAAAGGACAATGTTCTCAAGATCGAAATTTTTACAGCAAGTAGGACTATGAATAAGCTATAAAGGAAAAAATAATCTAAGGTGAGTCTCTTTCCCTTTATATACTTTTATCTCGCTAAAAGTCTCATTTTTTTAGTCATTTTCGAGAATTTTTTAAACAATTTTCTTTACTACTTAGGAAACAGGTCATAAGGACAAAAAAAAATACAAAGCATGTCGTTATGTTATTGTTAATTTTTGTTTTAATTTGATATCTTAAAAATTTCCGCAATTACAAAGATTTTTCCATCATATCTTTTTGCCCGTGAAGCTGACCTAAAACGGCTGCAACACTAAAAGTATTGGCTAGACAAAATTTTTATTTCTAGTTTTATATTCACGAAAGAATAGATAATAACTGGTCAAAACATCACGAAAATCAAAAATGTCGAGTGCCAAAATTAATGACAATTGGAAGATTTCAAATGGATAGACCCATAGATTTATATTTCTTTCTTTTTTTCTTTTTTTTTTTTTCAAATTTCATCTCTGTACCAGATAAAATCATTTTTAGGTTATCAATCCAGAACATTTTTTAAGTTATTCGTTCATTTCATGTCTAAACTTATAAAAATTTTAAAATCTATACCAAAGAAAAAAATATTTATGAAAAAAATTATGGTCTATTAAATTCTTTAATATGTTCTAACTTAATATAATAGTAGTGTAAATAAACATATACCACTACAACCTATGGATGTTCTTGAGTTCAGTATTTGATAAAGAATTATTATTACTCAAAAAGTAATTATAGAAGTTGGTGATGTTGAAAGCATCAGTTTTATCTTCGGAACTATTGAAGGACACCATACCACCATGGTTTGTCCATGAAGAGTTTTCTAACCCAGGAATTATTACAGTAGTATGCATTGATTTGCTGTGGGAAATTACCAAATGTACGCTTTGATATACCCATATTTTGAGAAAAGATCTACTTTCAGAATATCCATATGGAGACACTAGCCATTAAATAAATATACACTCACAGCTGCTAATCCAATAATCTTTAATTTGTATAATTAACTAATATTATGGTCTAATTAAAAAAAAAGAAGAACAGAAATGATGTTAACTAAAATTTTTATTTTTATTTATTTATTTGTTTATATTACAATTTGTCACAATGGACAATAATAATATTGCTACAGGACCACATTCATACAATTAAACTAAATGAAAGTGAAATTACATAAAATGAAACTAAAATAAATAAAGGTATATATAATAACAAAATTTATAAATTAAATAAATACTAGGCTAACAAATAAATAAACAAATCATGAACACACTCATACTTATATACAATATTTACAATTTGCTGGGGAACCCCGGATGGTGTCTGTCCTCCCACATGTGGAAGGACAAGCAGAATCCGAGGGATCCCAGCACCTCCCTCTCAGCCACATAACTGGTTAGAGCCAGCGGAAGCTGAGTGAGGGCGCCATAGCACAAACACACAGCACATGAGAGGAGAATCTGATCAGAGTCAGAACTCCAGAATAGGTATTTACAAAACATCTGCGCAGTTTCAACCTTCTAGGAGGCAATATCGTAACCAATGAAGGTCTACTGAGGTGTGATTATTGCTAGTTGAAAACTAAAGTTAATAATCAAATGTAAATGATTAAATTAACTCATATATATGTTGTGTATGTCTAATAATTTAAAATTTCTTAATATCTATCATCTCTAGTTTCTTTTAAAATAATGCTTTTTATTTTTATTAATTTTCAGTGGATTATAGATTTACCTTAGCTACCCAAAGTATTGCAAAATTTATAGTTCACCCCATCAAGAATGAGAATGTTTCCTTATTAAAAATATTTCCTGGAATTGCAGCAAATATGGTAGGTAAGATTATGTGTATTTGATGAATATTTGTTATATTCTATTGTACTTCTTCCAAAATATTTTATTTTTTGTCAAATCAAAACAAAGTTCACATTTTAATAATTTTCCCTTTGTCATAAACCTATGACATCCTGCCCTACAGTGTCCTTTAATGATATCCCATTTGTCCCTGTTGAACAGATCCGTTATTTAGGCTCTTACATGGAATCCGCATACACGACTGAAAAGACAAGAAACTGTTCGCCGATTTCTGTTACTTAAATATTTACTTGACAGACGCTCTAATCTTTCACTTAAATACAAAAGACTCATTTACATGACAGTCATAAGGTCTATCTGGACTAACGGAGTTGAGCTTGGGGCTCTACTAAACCATCAAACTCTTACCGTATCATATCCTTACAATCCAAAATCCTTAACGCTCCTTACTTTGTCACCAATAAAATCATCCACAAAGACCTTAATGTTCCATATGTTGCTGATTTGGCCTGTACCAGATATCACTCCTTCCATGAAAAACTCCACTCTTACTCTAATCTACTAGTTTCAATCCTTGCTTCCACTTCAATTCTTGACAAGTCTGAAAAGAAGATGGCCTCAAGACCTTCTTGTTTGGATTCACTTCTAGAGTGCTGCCAATGGGTAGTTTCTCTTCATGTGTTTTATCATTGTAGCATGCTTACTTGTATGAAAACATACAGTTGTAAATTTCAATAAATAAATTTAAAATTTAAAATAAAATAATTTTCATTTTATATTTCTTGAAATGAATGCTTCATAAAACCAAGAATTCTTGAATTGAAGAGCTTTATTTTAATCACTTCATTTGCAAATCATGTTTTAATAAACATATTTAAGAAAATTTACTTACTATATTTATGTTTTTGTAACAATTTTGATAAATATTTGAATAAAAAAAAATAATAATTTATAATTAATAGAAAAAAAAAACTGCAATATAGTTATTACTAGGGGTACTCACTACGTTTGCTATAGCATGCTATTTGTGCTATTGTGCTAAACCAATCAATTTTATACAGGAAATAACTGTAGAAACTCGACGGGTTTAGCAAAATAACACAAATAGCATGCTATAGCAAACGTAGTGAGTACCCCTACTATTGACAAAACGTTATTGTATTGTAATATAGTAGGCAAGTTAGTAGGTTTCATAATCTAAACACAGGTGTCTAATTTTTTAAAATAGTTTTTACCATTTCATAAATTTATTTTTCAGATAAAATCATTACTGCAACCTCCAGTTCAGGGTGTTGTTATACAATCCTTTGGTGCTGGAAACATGCCTAATAACAAAGAAGAATTGGTAGAGCAATTGAAGAGTGCCATTTCAGAAGGAATAATAATTGTAAATGTTACTCAATGTTCTGCGGGTACTGTGTGCTCTTCATATGAATCAGGCAAGGTAAACATTCAAAGAATAAATTAAATTGTTATTTTAGAACATATTTTGAATATTCTGATCTATATTTACTAATTTTAACTTTCATACATTTTTATAACTTACTAGTCATTGGTTCAGAATAATGGTTTGATCTTTTTACTACTAAATGCTATTTTCTCTTATTATAACAATAATTTCATTTTAAAAATTAAAGTGCTACCAATGAGTAGTTTCTTCCCACAACTTTTTAAGCCTATATTTGTAATCATTCACATTTATTTATTATATTTTTGTTGATAAAGTTATAAATTTCAATGAATAAATATATTTTTTTAAATGAACTAATATAAATCTTTTGAGCAATATCTAGAAAGGTCTAACAGAATTAGCACTCTGTTAGATCTGTGTATCTCCCCCATGCAGTACCAAATTGATACTAGTAATTCACACCAATGAGAAACCACCTTTTGCAGTTTTTTTTAAACCCTTAATCGCTATGAGAGGAAGGTTATGGGTGGGAGGGAAGCAAAAAACATTTTTTTTCCCTTAATGGCTCAACCGAACTTTATAAAAAAACATATGTAAGGGATTTTCCAAAAGAGTTTTAAAAAAATATTTATCTACCAAACGGTTTCAAATTTTTGTGAAAATTGGTTAAGCCGTTAAAAAGAAAGCATTTCTTGTTGTTTTTTCTCTCTCCCTCCATTAAATTCAATCCCATAGCAATTAAGGGATTAATAAATTTGCAAAAGGTGGTTTCTCTAAGTTGTGAATCATTGATATATAAATTTGGATATGCGTGGGGGCAGATTTTTCATTATTATTCCGTTAGATCCTTTGTTTATTTTTCATACTAACTTACGTAATACTATTATTGAAATCATTACAGTTAAAGTTAAGTACCTTGATCAATAAATATAGAAAGATTAAAAGAAGAAAAAAAAAGTAATTTTTATTAATTTTTCTATTTTATCACAGTTAATTTTGACTTCATTTAAATATGTTAAAATTAAAGCTCCTACACCTCCTATTGATACTTTGTTTTTTAACCAATGACAAATAGCACCAGTCTCTCTAATATATTTTTATTTCAAGTTATAAAGAAATAGAAATGTATGGCAAATATGGTTTTTCATCAGGTTAAAAGTCAATAATCATACTTTGTATTTATTGTATATTTTATATCTTTATGATTTGTGGTTTAAAATGGATAAAATTAGTTATGATTGGGCTTCAAGGAATCAGTGTTTCTCAAGCATCATAAAACAATTTCTTATTTTAACATGTGTATAAAACACTTATTATTTAGTTTATTACATTTTAGGTGTTTTATGACATTGGTGTTTTACCAGGATATGATATGACACCAGAAGCTGCATTTACAAAACTTAGTTATGTTTTGTCAAGGGATGATTGGGATTTTGAAACAAAAAAAAAGGTAATATTGAAAATAAGTAAAAATGACTTATATTTTAAGATTACAGATTATATTTTGGGATGAAATTACTCTTACTGTATCATAAATATAAAATAGGAGTCAAGCTTGACTATATTAAATTCTAAATATCCATGAATGTAGATATCATCTGTTTTATATAAAAAAATAAAATAGTTTTGATTTGTTGGGACCATTTTTATAAAAACACTGAGTAACCAAAAATATTTTTTTATTAATGTCAAGAATATACATTAGTGGTAATTGATAGAAATAGTTATTTGAAGGTGACTGCACTTTGTAAATAAAAACGGTATAACTGTGGGATCATCTATCACCATGCTTGTTGCATTAATCACCTTTCTTACAAGTGTCTATTTTATTAATAAAATATTTTAAAATACCTTTTGCATATTTTACTTTTTTTAAATATTATATTGAAACACTTAGAGGCTATAATTAAAGAAGTAAAAAAAAACAGTTTGAGATTCCAAAAGTAGGAATTAAATCTAAATAAGTTGTATTAGCTTGATAATACATCTTGTTGTTTATTAATTAATGAGTAGTATGAACATATGGTTTTTATGGGTATGTAAAAGCTAATCAATTATTCAGTGAATTCATCACCTTTAGAAAATCCATTTCTATGCCTTACTTACTTAATACTACTTTTTGATGTAACAGCAAATGACACAGAGTCTCCGTGGGGAACTTTCTCATAGTAGCATTTCTTCAATAAAAGAAATTGATTTAGTCAGTGCTGTGTCCAATACTTTAAAACTGTCTTCACCAGAAGACCAAGAACATCTTAAAAAGATTTTGTTTCCATCAATGTCAATGGATGCTGTCCTCAAAGAAAACTTAAATAAGCTGAAAGATCTTAAAGGATGGGTATGTGATTTAACAATGTTTCTTTTATCTGTATGTAATTAACTTTCAAAAATAATAATTAAAACTTTTGGATAGCCAGATAATAATATTTATCATATCACACAATACTATATTTATTCTGCAATTTCTTTCTGATCGTCTTTTATTTCATATCATATATTGAATTTTAAATTATTAATTATTGTTTGAAACAAAGTTGCTTTTAATTCCTAATCAGAAAATATTAATTATATAAATATAATTATTTGAACAGGATATCTATTAATAAAAATAATTAAAACAAGGGCATCCATTTTATTTTTCTTAAGGGATCTCAACCTTTACTTGCAAACCTGTCATGCATTGATGCCAATAACAGTATAGATTTTAGAACTTTTAGAAACCAGATTAAATTATTTGTAATGATGGAGTAATTGTTGACTGTAGAGAATATATGATAGAAAAGTTGGTTATGAGTATATCAAGAAATAACACGCTAATAAGGAAAACATATTATAGTTGTGTGCCAGTGTTTCAGCCTAAATTGTAGCCATTCATCAGAACGACTGACTAGCTGGAAGATGCCCCAGACAGTGACTGTTATACTGTGACTTCTGGACATATTTCCAGCTAGTCGCCCAGATAAAAACTACAATTCAGGGTGAAATGTTAACACACAAATATAATAGGTTTTCTTCATTGGTGTGTTATTTCTTGATAACTGCACTCCAACCAACTTATCCATCCTAAATAATTTATGTGTTATAATTTTACTACACAAACTGCAATTACATAAGAGTACTTAATCCCCTCCTTACTCAAATGGATGGATGCCCATAAATCAATACAATTTTTAAAAATAAAATTATTTTGACTGTAGCCATCAACTTTTCTTCTAGGGTTGTGATTTCAATATATGTAATGCAGATGGAAGGACTCCATTACATATTGCTTGTCGTGTTGGGAATGTCAAAATAGTTGCATTTCTTCTTACAAGTGGATCCAATGTTCATATAACAGATAAGTAAGATTTTTTTTTTATCGTACTTGATTTATATGATCTGAGGTTGGCATATTTTAGAGTAGGAGTTCACTAAAGGTAAATCATGAGAAACTCAGTCACATTTTAATACTCAGTATACCAGGATAAGTAATTTATGTAATTACCACTTATGAAAATACACAAAAATCATTTAAAAAACTAATTCATATATACATCATATATTCATTTTTTGCAGACAGTATTTTGTTTCCTATAATATTCTTCATTCCTTCTATATTCTTCAAATACTATTTGTATGTTTATGTATGCTTAACATACAGCAAATAACTAATGAGGCAATACATAAATTGAAATGAGATATAGCACATAGATGATTTTATTAGTTACAAAGTAAAAGGCATTTAGGATTTTTCAAAGGATTCTGGATTACAAGGCTTGGATGCAGGAGGAATTCCAAAGGTTTAGTGGACCCCCGCAACTCAATGTTTTAAGTCTAAATAGACCTAATAATGGTTATATGAATGAGATTTTTTTTTTTTAGTAAATAGGGAATTTTGAGCATTTGTCGAATAAGTGGTGTAGTAATCGGTATCTGTGAGCAATTGATTGCGAAGATTCCAAGTTGGACACTTGTCAAGATGGAAACCCCTTAAATTAATAAGGAAACAAAACGTCTAATTTGAGCCCATTTTAGCTCATTGACACAGACAGTTTAGCTTGAACATAATTCACCACTCAATTCTACAAATAAATGGGGAGCTCCAGATAAGAAACTTGTTGTTTTCATCTAGCATCCAGATCCGTCCCACTGTGGGATTGCTTGGAAGGATGAAAAAACTGATCTTCTAAATGCACCATAAGATTCTAATATATATATATATATATATATATATATATTTAAGATTGTCTTCGGGATTGATGCGGCATGCTGTGTACTGTAGCAACTCAGCGAAGTTGAGCAGCAGATCCAAATTGGAATTTCCTCCTCCTATATATATATATATATATATTTATATTATATATATATACATATAATATATATATATATATATAGCTGTCATTTTTTACTTTCCTTTATCTTTTTTTATTATAAGCACATAATTTAACTATTAGAAATATTTTTATTTATTTCTGTTTCCTTTACTTTTTATTTATCTTTTTCTCTTGCTATTAATTTTTGTTGTTTTATTAATGTTGTTTTTTGGCGAGAATTTTTTTTTTTTTAAATCTTAATCTTCAAATTGTATTGATAAACTCTGAAATTCATTAATCTTATTCTCAAGGGACTAGCTGACCCAGAATAAAAATTTATTTACAATTGAAGATTAAAATTGTTTTGGACATTTAAATTAATATCAGTAAGTAAAATGTACAATAAAAAAGTCATTGAGGTTATCGATACTTAATAATATATTAAGTCAATAAATAAAAATATGTTATTAGCTAAGGTGTCTAGATATTGGTGAATAATTATTACAAATTCAAGTAATATAAATAAGAACTATCTAGGATTTTCATAGTAGTAAGCCTTTTTTAATGTTTTCAGATTTGGAACTGTTCCCCTCGTTGAAGCAGTTCGTAATGACCATAAGGATATTATAAAATTGATGAGAATAAGTGGTGCACAACTTAATATGGACCCAAGAGACCTAGGGAATATTTTGTGTCGGTGGGTAGATTCTTTATTAGACACTAGAGTTATCAATCTTATAAACTCCCCATCAAAAGTATTGCAACACTTGGAAATATTTCAATTTTATAAAAGCCTTTTTTTTTTATAGTAAAGAAAGGTTCTGCAGTCAATAATAAACATTTTTAATAAACAAGTTTTATTAAAATAAATTACAGTATTTCTTCCAATTTTCCAAAAAAATTGAGAAAACTTACTTTTTAAAATTTTCATTTTTTACAATTTTAACTTTTAAATTACAATTTAAATTTTTAATTTACATTTAATAAGATGTATTGCCCCCTCAGGCTTGAATGACTACTTCCACGTGTTTTGGCATACTTGTTAAAATATTTTTGAAGAAAATCTTGGGGTTTGTTTATTTATTTAACGTCACTTTATGCTACTATGGCTAATCGGACGATGCTACAGTGGGAGTCCTAAATTTTGCCTATCCAGGTTTTATTAGGATAGGGATCTTTAACGAGTACCTGACATCGCACAGGCTCGGGACCACCTTTTAACGTCCCCTCCGAAGGACGGCGTAACTAAGGATTTTTTACTCCCATTAAAAAATCCTAGGACCACCTGCGGATTTGAAAATCTTGGGGTATAATGTCCCATTCCTCCAATACAGCTGTTTCAAGGGTAGTAGGAGGTGAATCTTGTGACCGAACCTTTCTCTTGAGATAATCCCAAAGATGCTCGATGGGGTTAACGTCAGGACTTCTTGCTGGCCAATCAATGTTGTGAATATTTGTGGTGTTCAGGTATTCAGAAACACATCTTGCCTTGTGAGGACGAGCATTATCATGCATGAGCAATGATTCAGAGCCTATGAATGGCATAAAAAGCACTACATGATCTTGAATAATCATTTTTACATACCTCAAAGCATTCAAAGCCCCTCCTTGGATTGGCCCTAACTCGGTGCGTCCCTTCCAAGATATGCCATCCCAGAACATGATAGAACGCTTTCCAAATGACTCAGTTTCTAACGTGCAACACTGACTATACCGTTCTCCAGACCTTCTCCAAGCTCTTTCACAGCCATCTGGGCTGTCAAGGGCCACTGTTGTCTCATCAGTGAATACAACTTTTTTCCATTCCTCCGCAGTCCAAGATTGGTGTTTCCTTACAAATCTTAATCTTTTTACATGGTGTTCTGTGGTGAGAAGAGGACCTTTCACTGGCCTTATTGACCTGAGGTTTGACTTTCTCAGTCTTCTAATGACCATTGAATCCGAGATTGATAACCCTCGAACACCAGTGATCAAGTTTTTAATGGAAGACGCAGTAGAATTACGCTTCCAAAGTGCTTGTATTTTAATAAAGCGGTCATCTATGGGGTTAGTAACACTGGGACTCCCTGATGTGGGTCGTCTCGAATGACCAAAACCAAGAAAATCTCGAGAATTATGGGTGTTGCAATACTTTTGATGGGAGTATATATAATAAATGTGCACTATCTCTAGCAAACTGATGAAAGGTGTTCAAATTGCCTAATTTCTAATAACTATTGGATGAATGTTAGGACACAAACAAATAAATATTATTAATCATTAATAAACAAATTAAAACTTTTCTTTGCAGTTCTAATTATTTATTTGTTTCTCTATTGTTCAGTTTCTGGATTCTTCTGAATTTTAAAATGTCATTGGTAAGACTGGCAGTTTATTTAATATATTTCTTTACGAAGTTAACACTTTTGTTTCTTTTTTTTGAACAAACTAAAAAAAAAAAATATATTAGTATGTATTTTTGTAATACCAATTTAAACATTTTTTCTTAGTCATAGATATTATTTATGACAATAGAAAAAAAAATGCAAATAAAGTCAAAAACACTAATATCAATGAGATATCATCATTGGGTTTGCAAAAAAGTCCTTTTGATTTCTTAAGGTGACATTAAATTGGCGTTTTATAGACATTTATTTATGTATAAAAAAACAACACAAAAAACTGACCTATTTGATTTTTTATATCCTTGGATAAGTGGTAGTCACTTGGCGCTAGATCTGGTCATTCAATTATATAGATTGGGCTACAGATATTAATAACAGCCTTGGGCGTAAGCAGGATTTTCTTTAGAGGAGGAACCATGGAGGTTGAAAATCGTTAAAGCCGCAATACACGGTGAGAGAAAATCATGGAAGCCAACTTGTGAGAGTTTATGAAAGTAATGGGAGAGTGTGGTAAGTGTAGCACAAAAACGAAAAGTCGTGTGAAACTGAAATTTCATATTTAAAACTACTATATGCCTGGTATGTTACAACCAATTTTCCATCAAAATTAACACGCCAGAAGCGCAACTTTGTACCATACATCGTGCACCTTTTTACGATTTTCTCAAAAATGACTCTAAAGATTTTCATTAAACTCGCTATACTGAGGTAAAATTTAATGGACTTTAATATCATTTATGTGGCAAAAGGTATTTATGTGGACTTATGGCTTTGTCAGTGAGTAAATGTTTACTGCATGCTTATATTTTATTTTACTTCAAACATTTCTGCTGATGCAGTATTGGTTTAAAGAAACTAATGACCATAATAATTATTCTCAGGATTGCAGCACAGGGATTAGTTAATAGGCTGAAATCCTATTCTCTAGCTGGAGCTGATCTCAATGTCACAAACATGGATGAAAGAACTCCTCTGCATGAGGTATAAACTTATTAAATTTTTAAAATATCCTATTTATCATGTTCCAACCGTTAAGTTTGTGTAGGTGTGCATAAAATGTTTGTAAGTTATACAAAGATGACTCTTAAAACAATATGTTTGCACTGATATATCTTAGATTATATTAAGTTTTAAAACAATATTCTTTCTTGATATGGTTATGGTAATATAATGATACAATGGTAATGTTATGGAAGTGTTAATATTTTATTTGTAAAGAATATATGAAAGTACTTAACTAAAGAAAAATAGTCCGATTTGTACAAAATAAACTATATAATCATTAATTTTACAATTGATTGTTTTTTAGGCATGTCTACATGGCCAGCTACTGACAGTAAAATATTTAATGCATAAAAATGTGGACCAAAACAAAATTGATTTCCTTGGGTACAGAGCTATTGACTTAGCTACAAAATTTGGGCACAAAGAAATAGTGGCTGAACTGAGGAGATTGTGATTTTTAATGACTGTGAAACAAGAAGTACAAAAGACTTTGATTAGTTTAATTTCGATGAAGTTGCTCTGTGATGTATATGCTGTGAAAATATATGTTATAATATTTTATGTACTCATTAATTTTCATAGATATTTTGTGAATTTTTATAATAAAAAATAAAGCACCAAGCTGTCTATTTTTTTAAAGTCAGAGACATTTAGTATATATTCAGTGAACAGTTAAAATACTAAAACATCCACATTCAAAGTGCTGTAAGTAAAAACCAGATTCTCATGGAACCACAGATAAATAGGAATTTTTATTATAAATACAATAAATGACCTCTCTCTCTCTCCCCTCACAAGAATCAAACTCTTTGGAACTCGGCCCATGCTGGAAAGGGGTCCACGCCATCGACCTTCTTCGAGTGCTCAACCTCCTCAGGACACACCAAGCTTTTCCTTTTTCCCAGATTTTCTCCTCTGGACAGACCCTTCCCTTAAAGCCTCTCTAACCTGAACAGATATTGCGTTGAAATAGAAGTGTTGAAGGAAGAAGAGATCAAAGAATTCAACGACACGCCAGGTAGGGAATTCAAACTCCACCGTAGAATAGATGTTACAAGCTGAGTTATTGCCGCCATATGATTGTCCAAGAAGAACATTTATCAACTGACAAAAGTCACAATGAAATCAAAATACAATGTAAACTTCAATACTTGCTTAAAAGGATTCTTATTAAAATAAATAATTACATAATTTTTATCTATATTGTGTGAATGTGGTGGTGTTATATCATACCTCAAAATTTTCTCTGCACCGAGGACCTAAAGGCAACAAGTTCTTAAACCAATACTTGTGTTAATGTACAGATTATAATATTGGAATAGAAATAAATAAAATATTATGGGACTGGGTCCCATAAGGATGACGAATATATACAATTAAAATATATATGTATGGCCAACCAAAAATAGAAACATAATTAATTATTGTTTAAAATGGCGAGAGAAGAAATAAGAAATAATACCAAACAAAAACTAAAAAAAAATTATGAAAAAAAAAAACTTCTGGAGACAATGGTGGTGAACATAATGAAAAATAAATGAACTGATAAACAAAATTTAAATTTTAAGTTTCTTTTTGGGATGACAGAAAGTATTGGAAAAGTTGTCATTTGAATGAGGACAGAGATGCAGCATTGTGGATATAGGTCAGTAGAGAACTACTCATACCCACCATGCGGCATCTCTCTTCTCATTCAAATGACTACTTTTCCAATACTTTCTGTGATCCAAAACAGAAGCTCAACAATTATGATATTTCAATTCCAGATATCAAACTTTGAATGAAGGAAAATAATTGTTTACTGCCCAAATTAAAATTTTATTTATGAATTCATTTATTTTTCATTATGTTCACCACCATTGTCTCCAGAAGTTCTTTTTTTTTTAGTTTTTGTTTTGTATTATTTCTTCTCTCGCCATTTTAAACAATAATTAATTATGTTTCTATTTTTGGTTGACCAGACATATGATATATTTTAATTGTACATATCTGTTATTCTTATTGGACCCAGTCCCAAAATGTTTTATTTTTTTCTATTCCAATATTATAATCTTTACATTAACACAACGGTTGGTTTTAGCTCTTGTTGCCTTTAGGTCTTCAGTGCAGAGAAAATTCTGAGAATTGATATAACACCACCACATTGACACATCATCTCCTGAGAGCTGTAGAGCGGACAATAAAGAAATGATCAAAAGTTTTAATTTAAAAAGCGACATTAGACCTCTTTGGAGTACCGAAGACAAATATTTAAAAAAATTTTCTTAATTTTGTTCTCATTCATTGTCCAAATGCCGCCTTATTGTCCGCCGCTAACTCTACCTGTGAACAAATGTGTGAACCCGCTACTTTATATTTTACAACTCTGCTACAATATATTTAAAAAATAATTACAATAAGAAGTCCAATCACCACAGTTGATGTTTCAGTTATAAATTTAAGCAAATTGAATAATGTCCTTCTTCTTGGACAATCATGGCATAAAAACTGCTAGGTTGTGACATTACCTCGATGACAGGATTCAAATTCCCAAATATGAAGGATTGCGAAATAGTTAGATGCCTCCTTCCTTAGAATCGCCTACTAAAATGCGACTTCAGATCGAGTAAGAGAAAATTTATCTTAAGAGAGAGACTCGGCTAAGTGAAAAGAAAATCCGGAAAATGGAGAGAAGTGCTGGAAGGGACATGTAAGTTGAAGAATGGTGGTGACTGTCAACCTTTCTTGGATTTTTATAATACAATAATTTAAAAATATATAATAATTTGATAAACTTTATACGGGACCATTTTGACATTGAGTGTAATACTCTGATTTCGTTGTTTTTTTTTATTTAATTAGTATTTTCACAATAATTACTATGTAATTATTTTTAACTATTAATTCATCGAAAGAGAATCCCATAAGGCAAAACTGCTAGTCAGATAACCGAAATTTCCGTTATTTAACTAGTTCCGTTGAAAACTGGAATTCAAAAATTCCAAATACTTTCCTTTGCTGTATATTTCATATGTGGGTAAACGATAGTAATAATTTCAGTATGAGTCCAAAGTGTCTTTAAAACATCCGACGAGTATAAAGTACAACTTTCTCGTCGTTTTTATTTTTAACCTAAGAAAAACAAAAACACATATGTATGTAAAAAAACAAATTTAGTGTTTTGTTGGTTATGGATATGTTTTGAAAAATTCTATTAATATACAGGAAATATATACGAATGTTTGTGTGTGGTGGCCATTAGTGCCATCTACCGTTCGTCATGGCTAACTTCACGTTGTTTCACTAGAGCTCCACCAGGTAGCGCACTCAACATAAGGAAGAAATGTTAATACTACTTTATTTTTCATGGTATATAGTCTTTATATATATATATATATATATATATATATATATATATATATATATATATATATATATATATATATATATATATATATATTTATTTATTTATTTATATACAAAATCAAAAAATCTGGTGCAGGATCACACGACTTTCACTTACCTACGTTGCTAAGATCAATTCTTATAGAAGTTGGATTTGAATAAAGTTTTAAAATAATGACTGAGTTTCTATGAAAACTTTTATTGACTCCCAACGAAATGGTCCCTCCCCATTTCATAATGTAAATAAAGGCACAAAGCCACCTACTCCTCAAGCGCATACCGCGCACAATGTAAATATATTTAGATATAGAACTTTAAAATGCCTTAGGGCAAAACAAAGATCCCTAATACCCGTAGTATGTAGTTAGATTTAAGATTTAGTATATACTTGTAAATGTAAACTTTAAAAAAAAAAAAAAAAAAAAAAAAAAAAAAAAAAAAAAAAATATGAAAACTTTTATTGAAGATTAAATAATCCAATAGCAGAAACTATTATTTAGAACAATTACTTAGTTTCACCCTGTTTTCATCACTCTCCATTACCTATTTCATCTAAAAAATTTAGGATTATAACAGTGTATTATAGTTTATTTATATTATTAAAAAAAAAAATACATTGTTTTTTTCTCCTTTAGTAAGTTATCAAATTTATTCAAATTGTATATTTACCCATTTCTTATCAATCTTTTTAATTTTTCGAATCTACAAAATTAAAGGTACTTTAGAGGAAGAAAATTTAATATATCGTCAATTAAGTCATATCGGACTATTTCAATCAGAATGAAACCTACACCATATTAAAGCCAGTTATATTTTACAACATGTAGGGAGCTTAATCCAAATCGTTTTGAGAAAATGGTAAAAATGTGCTAAATTCATAAGTATGAGTGGATCTTTTAGTTACCCAATTTTTTTTAAGTTCCTGTTATATATGGGGCATATATGTTCCTCAAATATGAAATTTCAGATTTATATAACTTTTCGCTTTGGAACTGGACTGATCACAAAAACGTTTTTTGTGAAACTTGGGTATTTGGTCGAGTAGGATCCTAAACTATGTATTCTATTGAAAACTCGAATTCTTAAACTTAAATTAAATAATGTGTGCTTACATTTCTTTCTTATGTTGAGGGCGAATAGGTGGGAATAGGCTATTTTACCAATAAAATTAAAGTAATATACAAATGTTGCTATTTCAATTGTTAACAATATAACTACACTTTAAATTTCCTAGATATATAGTGAATAAGTTTGTTTAAAACCGTGCTATTTTATTATTATTTATGTTTAATTTTAGTTAATGACTCGTGATTTAGTTTAGGCATTATTATGTTAATAAGAGCAGTTTGATTCAGCATAATTTTTTTTTCTCGGAATCAGCGTTGTGTCGCCGGTAGGTGTGCATGTGCGAATATAATTTTCTATCGATGAAAAAAAAAATCTTGGGAATCCCTAAAAAATAATTTCGCACAAGTAGTACTGGCGCACATTATTAATAACAACAGTCACCTACTTTTATGGGTTTTTGGTTATCTCGTATTTATTTTACTTCTATACTTTGATTTGTAATATGACCATTTTTCTCAATTCATAAGATTCAAATATATTACTATTTCAAAAAATGTGTTTTAATCTGTAAAAAATATACATCTCATTTTCATCCATTAGTTGATGATCGAATTCTTTCATTGTTCTTATTTAAACATTCTTTACTAAAACCATTGAATTCTTCCCGTATCCAATCCCTACAATCCAAAATCCTTCGTAAAATCCTCAATGCTCCTTACCTTGTCACGAACAAAATTATCCATAAAGACCTCAATGTTCCGTATGTTGCTGATTTGGCCCGATCTAGATACCATTCCTTTCATGACAAACTCCATTCCCACCCTAATCCTCTCGTTTCAATACTTTCTTCCTCTTCAATTCCTGACAATCCTCCGAGGCGTCTGAAAAGAAGATGGCCTCGAGACCTTCTAGTTTAGAAAAGTTACAGGAGTGCTGCCATTGGGTAGTTCTTCTTCAAGTATGTTTCACGCCATTTATCTTTTGTCACATTTACTTGTTGTACTTTGAAGTACAGTTGTAAATTTCAATAAATTATGTTAAAAAAAAAAATAAAATAAAAAAAAAAAAACATTTTTTACTACTACCATTGGGGAACGTCATGGTATAGTGGATATTGCACTAGTCTATTGTTCTCCGAGTCCTGGGTTCGAATCCCGGCTGTGACAGTATATTATTCATTCTGTTATTTCAGCTCTGAAGCGAATCTGGAGTATAGCGACCATCCTGGGTCACACCCAGCCTCTATAAAGTGGGTGCCCGAAAATGTAGAAAAACCGGTTGAGAGTGATCTCGGCCGAATCACCTCATCGATGGCTGCTGCCTAGGAACAGTACGGTTGTAGAGTTACAGGTAGTACTACAATTCATGAGGGATGGTCAATACTGTCCGATAATTAAGGTACTTTAGAGACAAATCATGACTTTAGTTTTGGTCAGGTTTTTTTTTTTTTTTTTTTATATGCTGATAAAATCTTCGTGTAAAAATAAATAAATAAAAAAATTGTTATGATGTAAGGAGTTCATTGAAAATTTTAGAGTTGTTTTTAGAGCCGTTTAAGAAAATATGGTGAATTGTGCATAATCCAAGTTATTAATTGTCATTTAAGATTATTCACAGCTTTCCAATATTTTGTTTTTAAATAAGAATTACTGCATACACTATAAATACACAGACACTGTTTTGCGAGATATAGTTCTTTGGGCACGGGACAATCTGAAACGTTTACTTTCGTTTAAAACTCAGATTAAAATATTTACATCGATTGTTCCCAACAAAATATTTTCGCTGACCCCTTCGTCAATTCTGTACAATGGCAAGGCATATATTTTGTTCCACCTGTGGCTAATTTCCGTTTTTAAGTGTTATGTTTTTAATTAAATGAAATCTTTGTATGTCAAATACTTTGACATCGTAAAGTATATGTTTGAAATTTTTAATTTGTCCGTATTCGTTACATAAGTCTTTTTGTATGATGTTAAATCGTTTAATATAATGTTTTGTGTCTCCGTGTTCTGTGATTAGTTGTGTTAGCAGATAATCATTACCACTCTCCTCTTCTTGTCGATGGAACTCGACTCTTCTCTCGCTTGACTTCAGCTGCCCTAGTTCTCCACTCTCTCCCTCTTTATTTCTATCCCCTCTTCTTTTTCCAAAAATACTATTTTTTGGAAATTGCCGATCTTGGTCTTGACAAAGGGGCGAAGTTGATATGGGAAGCGCCCTGGGTCTGTGGTCCAGCGTCCTATACCTTTATCATAAGTATGCCTATCCCTAGGCCAGGCCTAATTCTCAGGGAGGGAACTACCAGGTGTACCGCGGGGGACAGCCCACAGACAGCCCAAGCCCACGGAAAACCCAAGAGGGTTTGGAAAATGCCTTTTGACGACAAAGCTTATTAATATTTATTAAATTATATTGAGGATGTATAGTCGACTGTGGAAACTATTATAGGTGGAATAATCAGGAATCAGTCATTTTTGAAAATTTTTAATTTTGCCAACGTTTCGGCTCAAGCTTGTGGGCCATCATCAGGGCTACAAACATCAGAACAAAAGAGATACATATTAATATGATAATGAAAATTTTCTTTTGAATGTAGTGACAATGATAACATTTGAAATAAAACAGAAAATATACCAATATACTTAAATATTATAGATACAAATAATGATAATATGATACAAAATCTGATGATGATAAGCATAAAAACAAAACTTTAGACTTTAATATAGAAGTAAAAAAAAAAATATATAAACGTACCATTACTGAGCCATGTCCAAGCATAAACTAAGGAAAACCATAAACATAGGTAGTATGGGGAGGGGTTCATGTAAAAATCCTGAAGGTTTTCCCCTCTAAATATAAATACTACAGCTTATCTTTATTTTTAAAAAGTTTCACAAAATTACACAATGGAAAAACAAAACATTATACTCGTAGTACAATAAGGCTCAACATTTTTAACAGAAAATTGTAAACACTAGAATCTGAGGTATGTAAAAGATCTATGAGGTATATAATAAAAAATAAAATAAAATAAATAAATAACAAAAACCAGAGGTGTTATAAACGAAAAGATAAATATACAGTAAATGAAATATAAATTACACAAGCAAATTGTACAATAAAGTTATAACTTAAGGAGACGGAATATGTTGGCATACGAGGGAGAGATTATTTCTTTGTCTGTTTTATGATTGACCGGTACTCGATCTTTTTCCATATGGATATGTATAGATAGCTTCGGAGCCGAAACGTTGGCAAAATTAAAAATTTTCAAAAAATGACTAGTTCCTGATTATTCCACCTATAATTTATTAATTAATATAATAATTATCAAATCGTAAGTTACTCCCCTTAGTATTCTCAATACATAACACTATGTTTTTTAAGATAAAATCTGATGGCGGGTTTAGATAAAACTAAACCATTAGAATAAAAATATTTCAAAATATCAATTTGCAACATAATGTCCTTCAGTACCTCTTGGAAATCAACGCCTCAATTCTGCCAACAACAATAAGCTTAGGGAACCCCAAGGTTGGACGTGGATCCCACCAACTTTTGCCAACACTATTCAAGCACAAATCCCTGAGACAGTACAACTCAATCCTACCCCTAGAGATTTCTTAACCATTTTGAGGTTTCTTAATAATTTATGAAGGCCATGTTTTTATATATCTTTTAATATTATCAATTTTAAAGTAATTTATTTTAAACTCTTCAGATAAAGTTGATATAGGAGTCTATTGTTAAGATTTTAAGATCCCGATCTCGTTATCGATTATTTTATACATAAAATTGACATAGTGGTCTATTATTATGTTTTAATTTCACTTACCTATATATGAAAGATATAGTATGGGGAAGTATTGCGAACGTGAAAATTTTCGAATTCCTGTTTTCAACATAAATACACGTTTTTGGGTCTTCTGAGTCCAAATGACCAAGTCCCGCAAAAAAGGTCTGTGTGTGTGGTAACTCCCTTGCGTAAACGAAAAGTCCTATGAAACTGAAACTTCATATTTAAGACAAATATACGCCCGAGATGTTACAAAAAGTTTTTCATCAAAATCAGCTAACCAGATGAGCCACTTTATACCATGCATTTTGCACCTTTTTACGATTTTCTCAAAAACGGATCTAACAATTTTGATTAAACTCGCTATTTCGATGTAAAATTTAATGGGCTTTAATATTATGTAGGTTTCATTCTGATTGAAATAGTTTGAAAGGGATTAAATGCCGATAATTTAATTTCTTTTTTTCCTATAAAGTAAATTTAATTTTGTACATTTTATACAAATAGTCATATCATCTTGTTACCATTGATAAACAAACAGGTATATATATAAGTTGAACGAATTCGATATAAAAAAACTCAAAAAATATTTTGAATGCAATTTATTGTTTTTGAAAATAAGGACAATAATATACATGTATAATATACCTTTGGAAAGGTAAAGATTTTATAAAAAATATTATCTTATACACAAACTAAATGATTATTTTAGATAATAATAGAACATCGATTTTTTAATAAAACATGCTATAGAAATTTAATTTAATTAATTCTGGTTTCACTCATTTTTATATCTAACTGTATTCGAAAATTTTTAAGCGATTTTTAAAAGGTAGGTAAGTGAAAGTCATGTGTTGCCCGCACAAGATTTTTAACTCGTGGAATCACATGGCACTATAAAATTTAAGACCTCGCTTATCGACTACTTTAAATTCTTCCTACATAGAGATAAATTTTATGTATAATGGCCCTCGCTAACTGTTAACCAGCCATATTGGTTAAAAACGTAATTGCAAGACATAATAACCAATTGACACATATAATGAAGTGAGAACGGTTGACTGTATTTATATTTAGAGGAGAAGTTGATTCCGTGTGCAGTCAACAAGAAACTTCATTTAGTAGAAAACTCGATTTATTTGAGCCAACGTTTCGCCCTAAATGTCTGGCCTTCTTTAGGGCTATAAAACAAAAGATAAGAACCAGTTGTAGAATACAATATATAAAGATGATATGTAAAATAAATTATACTGATAATTAGAATACTATGATATGAACATCAAGATTTTTTCCCCGATAAAAATTTCTCCTAATATGAAGAATAGTAATCATACTTTTAGACTTAGAAATATTCATAAAATATTTACAGAAATATCTGGAGTAAAATTGAAAGCCGTAATTATATTGGGTTGTTTACATATTTAAAGTAAACAGTTACTAATCCTCTACCTTTGTATTATAGACATTAGCTTCCCAATCAATTACCCACTTTTTAGTATACCTCCAAATATGAACATAGAAACACGCAATTTTCGAGTAATATTTTTGTACGAGTTTAAACTTGGCCATTCAGCAGTTGAGGCCGCTAGAAATATTTGCAAGGCGTTTGGGGAAGGGATTATTAATGAACGGACCATTCGCCGTTGGTTTCCTAAGTTTTCAGCTGGGGATACCGACTTTCTGTTACCGAGTCTGTCCAGGATGTTTTTAGGCAACCCATTCTTAACATATTTTCTAATATACTAAATTTGTTATAACATATGTTTCATTCTATTATCAGCTCGGTACAGATCTTTTCAAGTTCGGATCTTCTACTATTAGGGTTCCCTGCGCACAGATGACATATATATATATATATATATATATATATATATATATATATATATATATATATATATATAGAGAGAGAGAGAGAGAGAGAGAGAGAGAGACAGAGAGACAGAGAAAGAGAGGGAATAGAATAGAAAAAGACTTTATTCTTGGGCTAAGTCCCTTAAGATAACAAAACATGAATGTTACAAATGAAAATAGCTCATAATACATTAAATAGATTGAATTATATACAAACCTAATTATTTACATAGGTATAGGAGGTAAAGAAAGAAATTTAAACAGGGTGTTTCATAATTACATGGCACAATTTTAGGTATGTGTTCACTAACACAAAATAAACAAAAAAAGTTCATATTAACATATATCTCAAACTCATTCATTAAACAGGAATCAAAGGTTAAAGCTTTATAATTTATTTACTATATTAATACTGATTGTCCAAAATTTAACGCGTTTAATACTACATACAGCAAACCATCTTTTTAACGAACACGGTTATAACGAACACCAGTTTATAACGAACTATAAGTTGCAGTCGTTTGAAAAATGAATCGAAAACTATGCTTTTTCCTCGTTTACAACGAAAAATTCTCTTATAACGAATTAACGAACTACTTTTGTGGACCTCAGAATTGAATTTGTTCAGTTATTACGAAGAATAAAGAGCGGCGTCTTTCTTTCCAAATCCTTCTTACCTGTATATTCAACAGAATTCTGTGATTCAGTCTGTGACAGCTTATGGCTTCTAGAGTTTCAGCTAGTTTTACTGTTTTTATTGCTTTTATTACTTGCTTTAATTCAAGTTTCCTACGAGGTCAAGTCAGTCTTGCGCTTCCGCTCCGCACAGTATGTCAAAGAGAAAATCCATTGATTTAAATACAAGGTTGGTGATTCTCCAAGAGAGGATAAATAAATTGAGTCGAAATCGAAAATTTCGGAAAAATACGGGATATCAAAATCTCCTCTATCAACGATTATCGCTAATAAAGATAAAATCGATGCCTCCGTTGTGTCTTAATCGGGATGTGCAAAAAAAAATTACATTTTTTTTATTACTTCAACTTTATATGGATTGCTGCTATTTTGACATTGTAAGCCCCTTTTTAAGTTTTGTATTTTGAATGATGGGTTATGTTAATCTTAAAGTATTATGTAAAATTTGAAATATATATGTACATAGTACATAGTTTTAACTACTTTTGTAGTTTCTAAATAAACATGTGCCTGAAAGCGAATGCTGTATTGAAAACATTTCTTTTTAACCACCTGAATTTATAACAAGACATATAACATACATACAATATATTTTTCGGATATAACGAATTCTTTTATAACGAACCGAGAATTTGTTGGTCCCTTGGAGTTCGTTAAAACGAGGGTTTACTGTATAAGGTTTTAATCACCTGAGAAACAAATGAACGATAAGCAATGACTCTAGTAGACGGATGAGCGTTTGTCTTGTTCGGTGTGGTTTAGTTTATCATCATAAGTCTAGTTCTGTGTGTTTAAGAGTGAGTGAATACTGTGACACAGTTCAATTTATGATTGTCACGGGTGACAAAATAAATTAATTCACTTTTGCAGTTCTTCGGTTAGGAAATTTTTCACGATATCTTCAAACTGCAGCAGCACCGTTTTTATGTACCTCGCTAAGCAAATGTATGTCTTTTTGTTCTACATATATGTATAAATATCCTAAAGTCGGTTTTTACAAGGAAGGTGAGTAAAAGTTGTTAGTTTGGTTCTCCAGATTTTCTCTTATATGGTTAAGTAAAAAATAAATAAACGAAAAGGGAGGATAACGCCCTCAATAAAATGAAATGAAGAGTAATTTTATTCTGGGACGAGTAGTCCCCTAAGAATAACAAGAAATAAACAATTACATGATAATTTTATAATGATGGAGTTTTTGTTGACCGTTGAGAAATTGGATGAGGAAGATGGTTGGGGGTGCGGTCATAGAATAGAAACACACATTTAAAACAAGTGCTATTTTAAGGTGCTATTTTGCTGCTTTTTTTCAAGTGCTATTTTACTCCATACTGTACAACTACCATCTTATTAATTATTTTTATAACTGTCATCCATACATTATAACTATCATCTTAATTTTGTTTATTTCCATACTTTATAATTGTCATCTTAATTTTGTTTGTTTCCATACTTTATAACTGTCATCTTATTATCATTTTACATTTAATTTTGTTTATGTTCCCATATTATATTACTGTCATATTATTATTATATAACTAACGCATTATTAAGTCTATAATTACATTGGTTGTTATCTTGTTTCTTTTAGCCCTGATGAAGGACCACATTGTATGCCGAAACGTCGGCACATAATTAAAATAGCACTTATTTTAATATGTGTTTCTATTATATGACCGCACCCCCAACCATCTACCTCATAATAATTCTCTGGTCGTTTAAGACTTCAGTTTAACAATAAAGACAGATTTTGTGACAATGAATAGTTATCATCTATATATTTTAAATATTACATATGTTGGGAAGATTGATACTTTAGGAGATGGAGAAATAGTTGGTGTTTGAAAGTGGACAATGATAAGGCTTTACGAATGGGTACAGACAAGGAATTGCAAAATAGGATAGCACGATTTACAAAGGATTTTTTGAAGGAGGCAGATCTGTGAGAAGGTATATACAAATTTATGGGTCGGGGTCTAGTGTTTACTGAATGGACAGAGGAACAAGTGGTAAGCATATCACGGATATAAGGAGGTTTTTTTGTTTTGAAAAATTGGAAGAGACACCTAGGAGGTACTGCCGACGCACAGTGGGCAATATGACCGATTTAGGTGAACAAAATTCTGAAATTTGAAAACATTTCACCTTTGGGGTCCCACATTACGGAAAAAAAATATTTAAAAAAATAATAAGAAAAAATATAAAAACTAATTAATTTTTTGGCACGATTGGCGAGCGTACAGTGATCAAACATCAATTTTATTAGCTAAAAAAACTTCTTTATATTTTACGTTTGAAGTCCCAGAATACAGGGAAAAATATATAAAAAATCTAATTATGGCTCGGAGTTGCTAAAAACTGCTAATAGATGTATTTTATATCATTTAGGAAATTCTTGAAATTATAGATTGTAAATCTTTTGATTTGGAGTGTTGTTCTGATAAAAATTATGTATCACCCAAAACGCCAAAAATCGCAAAACTTCTTTGTAATATCTAAATACTAGAAGGATTGGTAAAACGAATCCTACAAATAAATCCTTGGGGTAACTTGGGGGTTATATAGTTTTTCGTTATTGAATAGGGGCATACATTTACAAATTGCTAAATTAACTCTACTGGTAGATTGCAATGTATATTCAATAACGAGTTTGGAAATATAATGTCTTACCTATCTCAGCAATCTCTATTGTTAAATAAAAGCAAAAATACTTTGCTCTAAACACACCTTGAACACAATAAATGACGAACGAATAAAGATAATCCCACTGCCGGTTAGTAGGCACTTGTGTGAACAGGAATGATTCATTTATTTACTATTTATTTGTAAACACGGTATGGCGGGAAATATTAGTATTAAGGGTCTTGCCAACTAATAATAAAAAGGTGAAGAACTGGAAAATCCCAAACTTTTGACTTGACTTTTGCCCACTGTGCGACGGAAAGAGGGATAGAGCCAATTCAACTCAGTATACCTACTAAAAACATGGGAGCGTCTGGGGATTCCACATGTGAATCTAATGAAACAATTCATAAGTCTTTTTTATACTGGATGTATCTCCACATCACGAATACTGAGCATCGGGATTTTTTCCTCGATTTGTAAAAATAAAAAGGACTTTTCGGCAATTATAAAACAAAACAGAGGTAAAAGTAATGAAGTTAAGGGGTTAATTCGGACTAGGGGGTGAAATAAAGGGGGTTGGTAGGGGACATGCGTTGGGGTTGGTGCTCGTAGAGTTCAGTCCACTTCCAGGCTTCTGCGGGGGCCCATGTCGCTCTTCAGTCTCCTCTTTGTCGTCTTCATCGTCGTAACAGGTAATGTCCAAAGCAATTTACTCTACAATGACATTCCCTTCTTTGGCATATATCCAGTCTCGGAAGGATAAAAAAAATAGAAAATAGTGATTATCAACATTGTCGAAAAAATTTCAAAGTTGGAAAATTCTACATGAATCTGTCTCAACTCTATATACCTCTTAAAATAATGAAATTTATTCTAATCACTGTAAAAATAATTTAAACAATCATAAAAATATTTCCTTCAAATTTAATAAATTGATAGCATATTAAAAAAAATAACGC
Source organism: Piezodorus guildinii (assembly GCA_023052935.1). NCBI lineage: Eukaryota > Metazoa > Arthropoda > Insecta > Hemiptera > Pentatomidae > Piezodorus > Piezodorus guildinii. The sequence goes on along the minus strand of CM041295.1, from coordinate 19,993,970 downwards.
ACCACTTTCAGTTAACTACGTTGTTAAAATCAATTTAATAATTTTTAAATACAGTTAGAGATGAAAATAAACTGTTTAAGAAATAATTACACGAGTTTCAATAAAAAGTTGTGTTTTATTAAGTAATCTATTTTATATTTAAACGGGTAAACCGAAACGTAGAAAGATAGTTATTTTAGAAAATGTTTTAATTAAATAAACATATTGGAAATTAAATGTGCTCATTTATAAAAATATAAGGATATATAACTAAATATAAAATATCTAACTTTCTAAAGCCTATATTTCCAATATTACCAATATTTCTAATTGTTATTAATTAATGTATTTAATGATAAAATGTATACATGTGTGTTTAGGTGTTTGTCTATGTGGTACGTTTAGCGAAAGTTTGTATATAACTGAAATGCTTCAGCAACTTTTTCAACAAAATCGTCGAAACAGAATTACAACTTTATACTATGAATTTTGTCAAGTTTTACGATTTTATCAAAAACTTTAGAGCCTTGTTTTGATTAAACTCATTTTATCAGTGTAATATTTATTGGGCTTGAATATCACTTATGTTTTATTCTGAAATAGTTTGATAGGGCTTAAATAAAAATATTTTAAATTTTCTTCCTCTAAAGTATCTTTAATGTTTCCAAAAAATCAACCAGTTTATGTAGTAAACATTGATGAAAAAGGGATTAATATACACGTTGAACGAATTTGATAACCAACTAAAGGAGAAAAAACATTTTTGTACGTTTTATTAAATAAGAATAGTATTAAAGATGTGCAATATACCGTTGGAAAGCTAAAGATTTTAAAAAAATGCAGAAAGAAGGTAAGGACATAAGCTTGAGTGATTATTGAAAATAATAATTTCTATTGTAAAATTATTTAATCTGAAACACATGTTTCCGTCGTAACTCGACATAATTCTCTAAAAATTTTGATTAAGCTCAATCAATGTAAAATTTAATGGGCTTTAATATCATGAAGGTTTTATTCTGATTCAAATAGTCTGACATGGCTTAAATTTCGATATTTTAAATTGTCTAAAAAGTACCTTTAATTTTGTATATTCTATAAAAATAACCATACCATCTTTTTATCATTGATGAAAAGCGAGTAATAATACAAGTTGAACGAGTTTGAAACCAACTAAAGGAGAAAAGTGCAAAACAAAATTTTTTTTCAGGTAATTTAGTTTAGTTTTGAATATAAATTTGAATATGTAATTTGACTTTACCATTGCTTATTCTGCCCATTTGTGACAAATCGTAATTTATCTGAATAAAAAGTTATAAAAAAAAAATATATATCCCTTTAATATATTAAAAGGACAGATTTTATTAAATGTCTTTTACAATCAGTAATTAATTATTTGTTTTATATATATATTACGAACAACCTCGAAATTAGAAAACAATTCGCGATAGAAGTAAAAAATCGGTTCGAAGCTTTGGAATCTTCAGACGAGGAACACAAAGATGTAAACAAACTATGGGAAGGGATCAGGGATAATATTAAAGAGGCCGGTAATTTATGTCTTGGAAAAATTGAAAATAAAAAGAACAAACCTTGGTTCGACAGGGATTGTCAAAATATGTGCGAAAAAAGAAAAACCGCTAAACTGAATTCCTTAAATAATCCAAGCGATAATAATGTGGCTTATTTTCGGTTAGTAAAGAATGAAACTTCAAAACTCTTAAAAAATAAGAAAAGAGAGTATCTTAAAGGCAAAATAATAGAAATAGAAAAACACAGAAACGAAAATGACGTAAGAGAGATGTACAAAGGTATAAACAAATCGCGTAAAAGATTTGAACCTCTATTGAATGCGATTAAAGATGCAAATAACAATATAATTGCGGATCCTTCTGAGATATTAAATAAATTTAAACAACACTTTGACGGCATCTTAAATACGGAAAATAATAATCAATCTCCTCTCTCTGAATATCAGAGCGCTGAACCATGGATAGACGCACGAGTAAAGAGGAAGTCGAAATGGCGATAGGAAAATTAAAACGTTATAAGGCCGCAGGAAATGATAATATCACGAGTGAATTAATCAAGGCGTGCGGAGAAGCGGGCGTTTCCAAAATACATTTTTTAGTTAAAAAGATCTGGGAAACTGAAAAAATGCCCGAGGAATGGAAAGAATCAATACTTATTCCGATCCACAAAAAAGGACCGAGGTCGGATTGTAACAACTATCGTGGGATCTCTCTTCTCCCAGTATGCTATAAAATATTCTCGTCAATTCTAACTAGTCGAATCACGGAATACGCTGAGGAAATTATCGGAGATTACCAATGTGGTTTTAGGCGGAATCGCTCGACTATTGACCAAATATTTTCCCTACGCCAAATATTAGAGAAAAAATTGGAATACAACGGTGTAGTCCATCAACTTTATATCGATTTTAAAAAGGCTTATGATTCGATAGACCGTCAGAAGCTATATAACATCATGATTGAACAGGGAATACCTAGAAAGTTAGTAAACCTAGTAGAGATGTGTTTGTCGGAAACATTCCATAAAGTTAGAATCGGTCATAATTACTCCGAGAGATTTGAGGTGCGATCGGGCTTAAAACAGGGTGACTCCCTTTCACCTGTGTTATTTAATATAGCTTTAGAATATGTCATAGAAAAGGTGATGTGTACCGAGAAAGGCTTAAATATGGGTGACAAGATTCCGGTTTTGGGGTATGCCGATGATCTGGTACTGCTAGGTGAAGACACGGAAACCATACAACTAAATACAAGTGTGTTAATAAAAACCGGTAAAGAAATAGGACTCGAATTAAATACCGATAAAACGAAGTATATGATTAGTAGCAGAAACGGTGTCGATCTTGGTGATATTGATGTATCAGGTCATACTTTTGAACACGTAGAGAAATTCAAGTATTTAGGTTCAATTATAACTAGAAAAAATGAAATCCAGGAAGAAATAAAGTCCCGGTTAAAGGTGGGAAATGCGTGTTATTATTCAGTTGCTAAGTTACTTAGTTCGCGGCTTCTATCTAAAAACTTAAAGATTAGAATTTATAAAACTATTATTCTTCCAACGGTTCTTTACGGATGTGAAACGTGGCCGCTTACTTTAAAGGATGAACAGCGGCTTAAGGTTTTCGAAAATAAAGTATTGCGTAAAATATTTGGTCCAAAGAGAGATGAGGCCACTGGGGAGTTTAGAAGGTTGCATAACGAGGAATTGCGGAACTTGCATCCTGTGAATATAATTGAGCTGATTGCATCGCGGAGACTCAAATGGGCGAGTAAAGTTGTTGGGCTCGATGACGAACGGATTCCCAGAAAGTTGGTATTTGCTGATCCGACTGGTAGGCGTCCGAAAGGTAGGCCGAAGCGGAGATGGGAGGATTGCGTTAAGGCTGATCTCGGGAGCTTGGGCTTGAATGGTGAGCATTGGACGAGTCTGTGTAGGCGGAATTTGGTGGTATCGGCAACGAACCTTCGGGTTCGCTAAGCCTATTATTATTTATTTATTTATATATATTACGTTTGTGGTGTGTATACCAATTACAACCAAACAACATGTTAAAAAGAATATAAAATGGAGGTGTTTAAAACCTAAGTTGGAGGATAATGTAGGTTATGTGTTATGTTAGTGATATAATGAATTTATATTGAATCAAAATGTATAATTACAGAGATATTTTACTAAGCCTGTATATTATATATTTAAAATTATATGCTAGATTTTAATAATAAAATAATTTTGGAATAACTCTTTCTTACTGTATGGGCTTCTGGTTGAAAATGAACAACTTGTTCAATATTTTGGGTAAAATATATGCCTTTTATTATCACTATCCTTTTCTGGGGCTATAAATAATATTGTAGTTATTTTAAAATAAAATGGTTAGTACTTTGTCTTGACAAACCTTTTTCCTTTGTTGCATTTTTTATTGTGGAATTGAAGTTGCTGATGTATTGATAAATTCTTTTTTTTTATTCACTAATTTATGTATGAAATATATAGGAAGGGAAAATATTGTGATCGTGAAAATTTTCGAATTGCAGTTATCAACGGAAATACGCGTTTTAGGGTCCCTTAATTCCAAATAACCAATAATATGCTTTAATATCATATAGGCTTCATTCCGATTAAAATTGTCTGACGGAGGTTAGATACCGATATTTTAAATTTTCTTCTTGCAAAGTTCCTTTCATTTCGTAGATTAAAAAAAAAAAAAAACATTATCATCTTGTTGGCCTTGATAAATGACGGATATATAATTTGAACGAATGAATGTTTAATGAAATTTCTTTGTTTCTTATAATAGGAACATTAATATAGTTGTATACCGTTGGAAAGCTAAAGATTTTCGAAAAAAAAATATTAATCTTATGACAATACTGTCTTATAAAGAAAATTGTAAAAGTTAACGGAGAGCGATAAAAAACCGATAAAACGAATTGATTCTTGTAGATAATAATATTGGGTTGCATCAGATAAAATGTCCGTTTTCAAGCTAAAGGATTTTTATTAAAAATAAAATATGAAAACAAGATAATTTTATTCGAAGTATTTACCTTCTTTTTCTACACATTTTTCCCAACGTGACACCAACTTTTGTATCCCCGAACTGAAAAACTCTGAGCTTTGAAGTGAAACAAAATCTGAAAACGCACTTCTCACTTGATCATCATTTTTCTTTCTTTATCATAAGTTTTCCTCTGACGGAGTTGTTTAAATTCCTGAACAGGTGGTAATCTGTTGGAGACAAGTCAGGAGAATATGGTGGGTGCGAAAGAACTTCGTTGCCCAGTTCTTTCAATTTTTGCACGGTATGTTTTGAAACATGCCGCTCAGTGAGATCATGAGGTACCCATGTATCGAGCTTTTTTACTTTCCCAATACACTTTAAATGTCTGGATACGGTAGATGCACTTGCATTTAGTTGTGCTGAGAGTCCTTTAACTGTTTGGTAGGGGTTTCCTTCTACTGTATGTTTGAGGACATCGTTGCCTATTACGGACGGAGGTCTTCCTCGGGGCAAGTTTTCCAAGTCGGTATCCCCAGCTGAAAACTTAGCAAACCAACGGCGAATGGTCCGTTCATTAACAGTCCTTTCCCCAAACGCCTTGCTAATATTTCTAGCGGCCTCAGCTGCTGAATGGCCGAGTTTAAACTCGTACAAAAATATTACTCGAAAATCGCGTGTTTCCACGTTCATATTTGGAGGTATACTAAAAAGTGGGTAATTGGTTATAAGCTAATTTTTATAATACAAAGGTAGAGGACTAGTATCTGTTTACTTTAAATATGTAAACATTCGGAAGAAAACAACAGAGACCTGCAAAATCCTTTATGTGTTTCAGAAACTATAAAAACGGACATTTCATGTGAAACAACCCAATATATTAGTGTACTTAATAAAACACATGTTTCTATCGACACTCAACGTAATTAATTCTTTAACTTTTTTTAATAGTTTTATTTGAAATTTCTAAAATTGATTTCAACAACGGAGGTAAGTGAAATACGTGTGTTGAGCGCTGATTTTTTTATATTTGTTTAGGTTTTCTGATATACATGATGTTTTTGAAATCTAAAACTATGATTTCGTAAATTACATTAATTTTGATGTATTATTTGTCTTCTTTTTTTTTTTCGTGTATTTTGAAGTCAGTTTATTGTTTGTACCACGATGTCTGTAAATCGACGGACTCTTTACTCATTACATTACAATTACATCCATCTTTCAAATATACATATCTACACTCAATAAAAGGATATGTTTTACATTTTATGGAACAAATTTTAAAACAGCTCAAGCAGTGGAAATATTTTGCGGAATTCTTCCTACTGTTCCTTTGGACCGAAACCGCGAATCTAACACGTTTGGGTTGAATTGAGATAAATAGGGAGAAAGGAAAGGTCTTCGGGACGGCGATCCTTTACAAAACCAGTCGACTGGTCTTCCTCATCACCAAATACTCAGGGTTGGAGGTTAATAAAGAGGTCTCTAGTTGATATTAATTTCATCATATTATGCTCTATTACCTTGTGTTTTAATGATTTATTCTCTAAAATTTAAAAATTTGTATTTTCAACTTTTAAAACTATCAAAACCCTTTAATGGTCTTTAATATCATGCAGGTTTTACCCAAATATACATAGTTAGACGAGGCTTAAATGCCTTTGCCAAAACATAGTTTAGAAGGTCAAAATAGTAGAAAAACGAAATTTATACAACGTGAAAGTTAGGTATATTTTAATCAAGGCAATAATGTTAAATAAATTAATTTTAGTATGATTAGCCCAATCTACAAGAAAATCTGTTATTGGGATGAAAAGCCAAGAACAACATTTGAGTTTGATATTAGAATTAAAATAACGTGGCGATAAACATGAAAAAGGATATATATATGTAAATTATAACCATTAGTTTATAATTTAGAAGTAGATAGTGTCACTATTTATCATAGTGACAAAGTAGATCACATGTGTTTTTAAACATGGGGTAGGTTTCATGTGTTCTCTACTGTTAACTTCTAGTGTAGAAAAGGGGCTTTTTATTCAATTCTCTTATTTCAGAATCGTCTAAAGTCTACTTTATTCAATAATTACTTATATATATATATATATATATATATATATATATATATATATATATATTTTTTTTTTTTTTTTATTATTATATTTTTTAATTTCAGTATTCGGCGTGGTCTTTAAAACTGACCATATCGAACTGTTGTACGTTCCTCTGCATTGATTTATTATTAAAAAATATATATATGAAATTTGAACAAAGATTATGGTGGCAACCTGGAAGATGGACCGTTCTGAGAGGATGAAGAGGAATTGGGAGGAAAAGAGGAATAATAAGTCATGAATTCAAGTTCCTCTGCTATCCTCAGGGGGCATAATACTATAATAACATACAATAATATACATATTATATATATATATATATATATTTTAGTACATATATATTTTAGTACAATATAGAAAAATTGATATTGTTTCTTAGCTAACGACCGAGCAAGGAGGTGATGAGGCCTACATCAAGCACAATCGTCCCCCCCCCCCCGCAATTTCCGGGTACCCACTTTAAAGAGGGTAGAGGTGCCCATAGAGAATTTCCCTACCCTAAGGTCGCATTGCGGCTGAAATAACATAATAAATATACCACAGGATTTGGTGGTGCTTCATTTACCAATATACAATATATAGAGGATATAAATGGCTGTGTTATGATTGATTTTTATTTTAATCACAGAAAAACAAACAAAAAAAAATCCTGTACCTCTACAACCTACGCAAGGCCTTGGGATCAGTACATATAGAAAGTCGTACTGTTTCACGGTCAACGGACGTTCATGGAGGTGATTAGGCCTTGATCATGCTCAGCCGCCAGATTTTCTCCCCTAATTTTGGGTATATAGAGGCTGGGTGTGTCGCAGGAGGGTCGCTATACCACAGGGTCACTCTACATCTGAAATAACAGAATAAATAATTCTGCATCAGCCGGGATTCGAACCTTGGACCCGGAGAACAGGACAAAAAAGACATATTACTATTTGCTAAATTTTTACAGAAAGCTTAGGGTTTATTGTTCCAAAGGGATTCAAGAATTAGCAAGGGGTTGGTCGGTATTTCTCGAGCGGAAAATCGGCCTGCAAAACTGAGTGATGAAATATCAGGGTGTATCAATAGCGATGATTTAGTGGATGAATTTCTTGAGGAAACTTGAAATCTTTCAAAGAAAGCCCTCAGGGTGTTTGTCAGCTCTCCATAAATCAGGCCATTCATCTCGGCCCAAAATGAAAGACCCTCAGCTTTTTATTTTAAATAAGAAATTGGACCAGCTCTGATTTAGTATCAAATCAACTTCAGAAGTCCTGAATGTTAAAATATGTGTATACTCTTTGACCAGTGAAAATATTAAATGTTTAAAATTAGCGACCATCAATTTAAATTTTAAAAAACATCTCTAACCCATGAAGGTTTTTGGGTTTACTTATAGAGATTTGTACTGTTTTACGGCCAACGAAAGTGCAAGGCGGTGGTAAGGCCTAATAACACAATTAGTACCCACTTTATAGAGGTTGGGTGTGCACCAGGATGGTCAAAATTAAACCTGGATAGGCAAAACTTTTCACTTATCTGAATATGTGAAATGTATAATAAGTGAAAGTATTGTGGTAGTGAAAATTACAAGGCGCTCTGTCCACTAGACCACGCCGCTCCCTAGATGTATACTATACCCTTGGAAATATTTTATTAAGAATGTTCTATTATCCTAGAAGGTTGGAGATAGTAAAAGACGTAAATGATTATTGAAGAAAATAATAATTATTTAATATAAAAATACATGTTTCCATCGAAACAAGATAATTTCTTACCACGCGCACCAGATATTTTGATTGATGTAGTATTTATTCAAAATTCTTAATTGATTCTGAAGTATGGCATTTTCTTTATCAATAATTTTATATGGACAAATATCGGACTAATATAAGAGGAAAAAAATTAAAAGTTATTCTACCGATATACTTGATGGAAGAACTTGAAAGAATTCGAAATGATATATTCAAGAAAGAAGTTTTTATATTTGATCGTATCCATAATTCCATGGGAAAGGGAAAATAATGAGGGAATTAAGAAAAGCTCTCTTCTCGAGGAAAATTGCATTTAGAATGAAACTTGAAATTAAAGTTGCCTTATTATTCAAGAAGACTAGTCAAGTTTTCCCTTTAATAAAGCCGAAAACCTTCAGGTACAGAGCTATTTTAAAAATAAATTATGCAAAGACTAATCATATTAATAAATTAGTTGGTTGAATGGTTCGACCACCGAAAGTGGAAAATCAAAATTGTAAATAAATGTCCATCAGTCCTTAAGTTCTGTTCGTCAGAAATAGTAATAATATAAATTAAGACTTTTTTTAAAAGGAACTAAAGGACTTGTGAGGTATAAAAGAATTGGAATTATTTTATATTTCTTCCAAAAAACATTTTATTAAATTGAAGAACATTAATAAACTTTTCGGGGAATTTCCACCCATCGTCAGGATCCTATAATGTTCTTCAATTTAATAAAATGTTTTTTAGAAGAAAAAAGAAATAAGCCCAATTCTTTTCTTCCTCTGAAATACTGTAATTACGCTCGGATAGTAGTAATAAAAAGAAATAAAGGAAATTTTTTATGAAAACAATATTTTCAGGAACACTTATTTTAATAGAATAATGGGATTTGATAAAGAACATAGTTGGAATATACATTCTCTGGGCTTGCTAAAACTGAAAAGAATAACTGTGCTTGGTCTGACCAATAGGAGAAAAAACATATTCATTTATGAGTCTCTATAGTTAAATTTTGTTAACACATAGTTTATAATATGAATACATTTGCTGAATTCAGTAAACTAATTAAATATAAAGTTAAAAACAAACTTAACTGTACAAACAAAATTAATTATTAAAAACAAACTTAATCTATCAATAATTCTGTCCAAGAATCCAAGCTTATCAACTTCTTTTAAAGAAAAACAGCCCTGACCATCACTGACCGCAGGTGTTTACCATACAACTAAATACAAGTGTGTGGATGAACAATGGCATAAGGTTTTCGAAAATAAGGTACTGCGTAACATATTTGGTCCGAAGAGAGATGAGGCCACTGGGGAGTATAGAAGGTTGCACAACGCGGAATTGCGGAACTTGTATCCTATGAATATAATTGAGTTGATAGCATCGCGGAGACTGAAATGGGCGCGTAAAGTCGTTGGGCTCGGTGAGGAGCGGATTCTAAGAAAGTTGATATTCACTGATCCGACTGGTAGGCATCCGAAAGGTAGGCCGAAGCGTCGATAGGAGGATTGCTGATCTCGGGGGCTTGGACTTGAACGGTGAACATTGGACGAGTCTGTGAAGGCGGAATTTGGTGGTATCGGCATCGAACCTTCGGGTTCGCTAAGCCTATTATTATTATTATTATATATATTCGAAACTTCTGTTCAATCGTTATGCTTTTACCTCAGCGCCTTATTTTAAAAACGATTATTTCCAAAGTTAGGTATGAGTTTCATGAGGAAGAAGGATTGCTTAGAAGATAAAATTATGTCGAAGATCAGTAAGAGAATTTGAACATTTAAACCATTAAACAGCTAGATATTACGATTACCGAATGACACTGTATGATCTTGTAATTTAAGTTATTGATTTAATATTTTTAAAAACAATATACTCTTCGGTATCTGGTTAGTGAATGTACTTTATCAGAGTCTTTTTAAAATTTATTAGTCTAAAAAAAATTATATAAATTAATAGTTGTGAAAAATACTTATTAAATGAAAAGAAATAAGTAATCTTTTGACACTCACTGTATTTAAAACTTGATTTAAGCAAGGAGGAGTTAGGAAAAGTTGTGTAGGCGTACCAGGTTTTTAGACAAAATGGTTACTTAAAATTAAAAAAGATACTGTGTTATAAAATAAAAAATCAAATTTATAAAACGTAAATTCTAAAAGTGAAGATAAATCTAATAATGATGTTTCCATGCCTGCTCACTCAATATCCTCGCAGCCAATAACCTCCTAATTAAATTATAGAATGTTTACATTTTGCAGTATGTCTGTCTCCCTTCTTTCTGCCTTAATATCATTTAGTTCAAAGGTGGCATCAGTGCGGTTAGGTCTACTCTCTGTCCGTTATTACATATTTCAAAATTGTCCCAGTGTTAATTATTGTTTATTAATTTTACAAGTATGCAGTTTACTTTTATTTTAAAATAAGAATTTATGAAAAACCGTTTTCTTACAGTGCTTAGTTAATAATTGTGTTGCTACATGAAACTATTATCTCTACCGTATCATGTTATTTAAATAGTATTTTTATTTAAATGAAACTTATTATATATATACATAAATATTAATAGTTTATAAATATTTAATGAAAATTATTATAAAGTTTAATCCATATAATTATAATGGAAGATAAATGAGACTGAATATAGCTTCAATCAGTGATTTGTACTTGGCGGCATCTCTCAGCCAATGAGAGGCCACTATTAGTTTTAAGTCAAAATAACTTCCCTAACTGTCTCTCTATCTTCAGTTAGATACACACTCTTGTTCGGTTCGGTTCTGTGTCGAGTGGTTAGCTTTATTTTGGATATGTGCACAATGTGTTGTAAATGTGAAAATAATGATTTATTTAAAATTCTTAATGGCTCTGTTATTTTATTACTTATTTTCGTTTCGAAATATGCCTGTTTCGAAGAACATTGCATATAGAGGTGAACCTAAAAAAGTGAAGGCCATATTGAATCTTTGAACACTAAGGTAAGAATTTAAAATGATGCATGACACTTTTTTTTTTTGTTTTTTTTTCTTTTTAGGTATATACTTTAACGGAGATATGTATTACACCTATATTTCTTATATAAAATTTCATTTTAAACTCGGTGTTATCAGTAAATGTTTCTCACATTAATTTAAAATTAAATTTATGTAGGCTGATATATTCCCATTCCTTTTTGTATCTTTTTCTGGAATTTGGATATAGAAATATTCTGGTATGTATTAAAAATTTTACACTTGAAATTTAAATATTTGGGTAGTTTCAAATATGAGAATATTTCTGATTATCTTATTTTATTAATAAATGTGGTAGATCTGACAACATTGCTTATAGCGAAATTAATAACCAACTAAGCCAGACCTAAATACTGTTCTAGGATTTTAAAACATAAGTTTTTTAATTATAAAAATTATATATATATATATATATATATATATATATATATATAATACATATATACATAAAATAATTATATATTTAGAAGAAATATCTTGATTTAAAACTAAGTTAATCTTATTGTGTCAGTATAAATGGTAGATCTGGCAACATTGTATATAGCGAAATTAAATGGCGCAAAAGCCAGAGCAGTGGCACTTATTACCTTTCATTTCAAACTTATAAGATATTTATTTTAATATATTAATTTTATATAGTTTTTCTCGCATTTCATGCATAAAAGGGTTAGATATAAATTTTTCATTGATTAGAGTATTTAAAATCGTTCAATAAAACATTCAAAATTCAGTACCAGATAAATTTAAATATTTCAATAATAGCGAAATTAAGAATCCGTCAATGCCTTAGTGGGATACTGAACTTGTTAACCAGCATCTTAAAGCCTACTGTATATTTATTTCAATATGTTGCTTTTAAATGTTGATTTGATTTTTGATTTTGAATTTTCTGTAAGAAAATTTATTAATAATGTTATAAGAAGGATTTTTTTTTTCTGGTGAATTATATACATCTATGCTTATGAAATTTTCATCAAGTTCGTGGCTCTATCAGTGTTAATTATTATTATTTCAGTGTAGCTTGAGTAAATGTTTTACGATATATTTTAGCTGCTTTCATCCATTTAGCGAATGATTAATTTTGTAACTAACATTGTAATTCCGGGGACACCTCTATATCTTTAAATCTAAGATTATATTTTTAGTAATATAAAATATAGCTAACCCATTTCTTCTTACATTTTAAAGTTTATCTATGATTATTTTTATCAAATGATCGAAGTATTCCATTATATCGATTTTCCTGCACAGTTAAAAATACTTCACTACATTTTTTCTAGTAATTATCAATGATTCCTTTTTTGTGTAGAATAAAATAAAAATAAAATTAATACATAAAAACATTTGTTTGGGATTCTTTGGGAATTGAAGTAAATGTCTGAATAACGAGATTTAAATAAGTTAATGCTAAATTTGTGATTGGTTGCAATGTATTTTTTATTTATTATCTAGCCGTTTTTTAATATTTTGCAATGCTTAATTATAGTCAGTTATAGCATTCTTATTGACTTTTTGTGAAGCATTCAACTATTTGAGGAAATTTAATGCTTAGTCGTTTATCTTCTTCGCTGTTACTCTCATTATGCTATCTTCCAGGCTGTGGAAGTATCTTCTCTCTTTCTAAAAGACTTATGGAATTGTACTTTCGATCCTTATTTAAAATGAAAATAGGGTGTTGATCACATCTTGTCCTATGCGCATGCGCTTGCACATAAAAGAAATTAAGCTAACGCTAATTAAACTAACGAGACAATTCTTATTGTTTGTATAAAGGAGTGTAATTAATAGTTTGGCAACAATGATTTGTTATAATTGATGTTTATTATTAATTTTGTTTTATATAGAAAGAACACAAGTCAATAAAATACCACAGCAGATTATATGGCGGCCCAGTGGCGAACTCACGCGGAACTAAGCCGAACTAACGTTTTTTTTCTTACAACTTCCGTATGCATTCAACATATATGTTATCATTCTTTTATATATGTATATAGTAGTCATAGAAATTGTATCACCTATGGTTTAATTGTTTGTGGTAATGAATCTTTTATAATCGAATATTTTTGTTTTTGACTACTTGTTAATATCATAAGCTCAATAAAATAACATTTCCTAGTTTTTGTTCAGTATTATTAACTACTGCCAAAATAAAAGTTTTGATCATGTCAAATTTTAAACATTTTGCTATCAGTAAGAATTAAAATTGTGAGATTACATGAAGTGGATCAATTTTCACGGAAATTAGCAGTGACACGAATCAACAGTGGTTATGGTTTTGAAAATTCATTTTATAATTCATCTATAATTTTCAATATATAACATAATTTTTTTTGTAATTAGCATTTTTAATACATGCGGTTATGTTTAATTTTGTTTATTGGTTAATGCAATGACCACGATTGAATTTTTTTTTTTTCTATTGGTACTGTTGTGGAACTGTATCAGTGATTTGGAACAGTTTCATTTCCTGATTGGAACAGTTTGGAACAGGCACAATAAAAATCGGTAACGGCACATTTATAATCTGTTCTCAAAGAAAGTTTGTTTTGATGTAAATTTATCCTTTTGTTAAATATATATATATATATATAATATAATATATATATATATATTTTCTAAAAAGAATATTTAATGATATATTAACACAATTTAAAATAATTATTCAAGATTTTAAACAATTCTGATATTTTTTTTTATTATCCTTATTTTTTCTGGTACTACACTGAGGTTAAAATCAGAACTGAAAATAACGAGTAGCGTACCGTTTCTATTTGTATTTGTGCTTAGAAGCTTTTGCATTAAGAAATTAACCATATTTAAACAAATAGGAACCTTTTTTCCGTTTCAATCCTTCTGGAAAAATTAAACAAAAATCGAGTAACCGGAATTACCTCTTTAAATAATCATATTACATATTTTCTCAGAAACAGCTTTAACGATTTTAATTAAACACGTTATAAAAACGTATAATTTAGTGGGATTTAAAATCCTGTATATTTTTTCTATCTTAAAATACTCTGAAAGTGTTTAAAAGGTGAAATTTTTAAAAGTAATTAATCGTCCCTCGTTGGTATTAATTTTAGCTTTGAACTAAATTAGCTGATCGAAATTGCTACTTTATTTGCACATCTTTACCATTTTCTCTAAAACGTTTGTACCTATTTATATTAAACTCCCTATATCGATGTAAAACTGTTTGTTTGTTTATATATTTTAATGCTACTGTAGCTAATCAGACGGTGGGTCCTAAATTTCACCTAATTAGGTTTTATTAGGGATCTTTAACTAGTACTTGACATCGTACTGGCTTGGGATTACAATTTTATAGCATAACCAAGGATTTTTTAGTACCATCACAAACCTGCAGTGTTTGAACTCGTGATATTTGGCATACAAATCTGTATGCTAGCCACTACACCACAGATGACCCTTAGATGTAAACTTTAACATCATGTAGGTTTCTTTCTAATATAAATAGTCTGGCAAGGCTTAGATGCCGATATTTTAAATTGTCTTCCTCTATAGTAATTTTAATTTTGTATATTAAAAAAAAAATTAATAAAAAATGATTAAATACATAAGTTGAACGAATTAGATATGTAACTAAAGAAGAAAAGAGCAGACATATTGTTTAAAAGTAAATGATTTTTTTTCGAACATAAGAATAGTTATAAAGTTATATAGTTGTATAACATACCGCTGGAAAGCTAAAAATTAAAAAAAAATATTATCTGATACACAAAGTTGTATGAGGTAATGGAGTGTAATGAAAATCGGATAAAACTAACTGATGTTTTAGACTATTTAATAAAACACATGTTTTAATCGAAACTTAATGTAATTAATTTTTAATGTTAAAATGTAACTGTATTTAGAAATTTTTAAATTAGTTTTAACAACGAAAGTAAGTGAAAGTAGTGTGTAGCGTGCACCAGATTTTTTTTATAGGTTAAATAACCGCTTGATTATTATTTTAATTATTAAATTAGGTAATATATCACCTCTATTAGTAATAAATTAATAATTGCTGTTAATAACGTATAAATTAATTATTCGCTATCATGAAAAAAAAATATTAATGAGTAATATGGGCTTCTTAATTAATTGAAAATATAAAGATATTTTATACTGGTCCCCTATATCAATATTTAATTAGTCACCCACTCGTTCTAAATAGACTTAATGAATATTCTTATCGACAAACTTTTATTTATGATTTATGACAATTGAAATATTAAAATTTCAAGCTGTGACCTCAAATATTATTATTGGGCACAAAACTTCAAGAATGATTCCGAAATTCGTTCCATACCCTTAGTCCTTTGACTGTATAATGCAAACAAGAAAAAAAAAAAAAAAAAAAAAAAACTCGGAGGAAAAATATAACTTTAAAGCATATGCTGAACTTTTCCCAACTGGGAAACTTCTTATCAGAAAAGCTTTTCCAACTTTCTGCCCCTCTTTAGAGGATATAATGAAGCCAAAAGAGACAAAAGTGGGAATAAATAAACATAATTGTTTTTATTGCATGCTCAATTTTCTTATGTAATATAAAGTATTTATTTGTTTAAATATAAATATTGTTTTGTTTTTTTAATTTTCACTTTATCAATTCTAGTTTTCAATAGAAATACACATTTTAGGATCCCCTGAGTCTTACCAGTATAACCTAGATTGGATAAAAAAGTGTGAGTGTGTGTGTGGTAAGTTTCCTAGCGCAAAACGAAAAGACGTATGAAACTGAAATTTTATATTTAAGACAACTATAAGCTGGAGATGTTATAGCAGTTTTTTCATCAGAATCAGATAACCAGAGGAATCACTTTATACTATGCATTGCACCTATTAGCGATTTTCTCAAAAACGGCTCTAACAATTTTGATTAAACTCATTATATCGATGAAAAATTTAGTGGGCTTCAATATCATGTAGATTTTATTCTGATTGAAATAGTCCCAGATAGTTTATATTCCGATTTTTTTAATTTTCTTCTAATAAAGTACCATTATTTTTGTAAATTCTATAAAAATAACCATAATATCTCGTTAGAATTGATAAATAACAGCTAAATATGTAAGTTGTGCGAATTTAAAATACAACTAAAGGAGAAAACTGAAAAAATACTTTTTTAATGCAATTATTTGCTTTTGAATATAAGAACAGTAATATGCATGTATGATATACCATTTAAAAGCTAAAGATTTTAGAAGAAATATTATCTTATACATAAGCTTTTAAAAGTTAATAGAGAGTGATAAAAAGCCGATAAAACTAACTGATTATTTTAGATAATAATATAAATGATTTTTTTGATAAAATTAAGAATTTTTAATAAGTTTCACTAATTTTTATCTCTCTAACTGTATTTGAAAATTCTTTAATCGATTTTTAAAACGGAGGTAAGTGAAAGTCGTGTTGCCGCACCAGATTTTTTCAATCAATTTCAAGTTCTGATTTTTCAAAATCGATTTTTCTTTTTTTTTTCTCGTACCGTTATTCCTCTTATGCTTGATTCTTTTTTTTAATCAATTTTAAGTTCTGATTTTTCAAAACCGATTTTCCTTTTTTTTTTCTACCTTCTTTTATGGTATTTCCACGGGTATGTCCTTAAAATCCTCATTTTGATGTTGCTTTAGCCTTCCTTCTCCGGCTCTAACTATTTTGATTAAACTCGCTATATCGATGCAAAATTTAGTGGGCTTCAATATCATGTAGATTTTATTCTGATTGAAATAGTCCCAAATAGTTTATATTCCGATATTTTAAATTTTCTTCTTATAAAGTAGCATTATTATTGTAGATTCTATAAACATAACCATACCATTTTTTTATCATTAATAAAAAACAGATAGATTTTTAAGATGAACGAATTTGATATCCAACAAGAGGATTAAAGAACAAACAAATTTTTTTTGTACAATTTTTGTGTTTTATAATATAAAAACAGCAATATAGATGTATAATTTACTGTATATACTAAGTTGTAAAAGGTAAAGCAAAATGTCGAATAGGGCATAAACTTATTTCTGATTATTATTTGTAACAATTTATAATTTATTAACAATTTGTTATATTATTTAATATAAGTCTTATGTTTCCAACGAAACTAAATATACTTTTAATTTAAATTAACTTAAAACTTATTTCTTTTTCAATGCTTCTTAAATTTGTTATAACTGTGGGGGTAACTGAAAGTCATGTGTTGCTCGCACCAGATTTTTAAATATTCAGTTTCATTCAATATATGATTATTTCTTAGTCATGAATTGTAAATATCAATGATGTATATTTATATTTAAAATTAGTAATGTATTTAACAATGAATAAAGTTGTAGATTGAGATTAGTACAACTTTTGTTTAACCTGATATTTAATTTTTTTTTCAATTCAATGTTATTTTAATGATATAATTTAATGTAATCAAATAAATAATAATATATCTATGAAACGTAGCAAAGGTGGAATTATAATATAAAAGAGTAGCCAGTACCTACTCAGTATATGCCCACTTTGCTCAAGAAGTAAATAAAATTAAAATATTTATTATTGTGTTTTTGAAACCAATCTATAGCTAGTAGACGTTGTTTATTGCTAGTGTAAATTTTATTAATTTCATTTATATGGTAAATTTATGGGAGAAAAATGATGTCTCATTAACAAAAGTTTTCTTAAATTATTTTCTTTTCATTTAAAAAATTAAAAACTGTTTTATAAAATTAAAATATTAATGTTTTTTACGGTTTATTTTCTATCTTATGTTTTTAATTATGATAGGCTTAGCGACCCGAAAATTCTACTTAAAATATTTTTCAAATTGAAGTATATTTAAAAGTTTAACAGTCGAGGTAAGTGAAAGTTGCCCCAGATTTTTTTTTTTTAATTTTAAATGTGTTTGTTTTAATTTACCTCCTACACAAAATTTCAGCAGAATCCTGCTGGAAAACCAATGAATTCCAACAAAGAGAGTATCATTTAGGGGCTTAACCACAGGTTCCAAAATATAGTCCTGTTACTTTTGACCATTTTTCACAAAAATAGAGCTTTGTGGTGTCATCAAAGCAAACTCCTCACCAAACCATTACTGAAAGGGTTATAATATCTTTCCACTCTTCTAATGACTATTCTGGGGTTCTTTGGAGCTGTGTGCATACTACACAATCAATTCGGCGATTAAATTTATCTTGGATCGTAAAAAATTTCTCATCGCTAAACAAAATGTTTCGGTTAAGTTCAACAGTGTAACGGCCAAGGAACACTTCTTATCTATCCACTCTAATTTGTTTTAGGGAAGAGGTCAGCCTTTGTCCTGTCATTCTTCGAAATGCATCCATTCTAAGATCACTTTCATTTTGCGAGACAGTGATCCGACCAAGATTCCCATTTTCCTAGTCATGATTTGTTGTTTTTGAATGGGATTTAATCTGAATCGAGGAGCCACTGTTTTCACTGGATTAGCCGTTCTCACAGTGCGGGGACGTCCCGGCCGAGGTCTGTCACATACAGATTGGGTTTCAATATAACCATTTATACTGCGGTACATACGACTGATACCCAAAGGTTTCGAAATGTTGAAAATCTCTGTCCTGCATTTTTCAACTTTGTGTAAGGCGACCACAGGTATTCGTTTTACTTTATCGCCCCACTACATGTTAACTGAGCGAAACAAAAATATGAACTAATTCGGATTATTATCCTGACATGTAAAGAAAATAATATGATAGAGGTGAGGATTTTCAAGTTGTAAGCCAAGTTCAACTTTTGTAACAGTATTCATGGCAGAACTAGGTAAGATAACATTTTTTTTCTAGGCGTAGCTATCCTCACTCCACGAGATATATCTCATCCACTCCGAAAGGAAATATCAGATGCCTGGCAGTCCATGTGGGACGAAAGTCCTGCTAGCAAACTTTTTTTAAATTTATTTATAGTAATTTACAACTGTATTAAAGAACACAATAAGTAAATATGAGGAATGGAAAAAAAAAAGTCATAAAAATGTCTTGAGCAAGAACTACCCATTGGTAGCACTTCACTAGCTATTTTAACTCAGTAGGTCCCGAGGACACCTTCTTTTCAGTCGCCTTGGAGGGTTATCAGGGATATCTAAGGAAGATAAATTACGGACAAGTGGATTTGTATGGGCAGGGAGTTTAGAATGAAAAGAGGAGTATCTATCACGGGATATGTCCGCAACAAATGGGATCTTAAGGTCATTATGAATGAGTTGATTTGTAACAAAATAAGGAGCATTCAGGATTTTGCGAAGGATTTTGGATTATAAGGATTGGATGCGGGAGGAATTATCGTAGAGCCCCAAAGCTCGATTCCATATGTCCAAATAGGTCTGATAATAGTGATGTAGATGATTGTTTTGTAATATACTGGAAGTTTTGAACTTTTGTCTAGTAAGTGTTGTAGTAATCAATATCTTCGAGCAGTTTCTTGTCGTTTCAGTCTTGTGTGAGGGCTAGCAAACTTAAAAATATAAAAAAAAACAGTAAAGCCTTGGTCCACATCATATCGCTCAAAGCGCAGAGAAGAAGTTGTCCTTGCTAGGTTAAGGATAGGCCACACTAACATGACCCATCTTAACCTCATTACCAAACGACCACTTCCTAAGTGCCAACATTGTGATAGTATCCTAACTGTCAGTCATATTTTAGAAGAATGCCCTTTTTATAGGACAAGTTTAAGCAAATTTGGACTCAGACCTAATATATCCTCCATACTCACTGACAATTAATACAACATTCGGCGCTGTTTAAGTTTCTTAAGAGCCTATTATATAATAAAATATAGTATTTTAAATTAATTTTATTTTTATCTAATATTTTATCTCATTATTATTAATGTTATTATAAGTTTAGATTGATCAATTTATATTTTTTATTTTTTTAATTAAAGAGAACTATAGGCGTTTATGACCCCTGGGTTTTATGCCTCAAAACCCCAAACAACAACAACATTTTTTTCTAAAATCTTAAGCTTTCCAATAGTACAGTATATATCTATATTTGTTATTTCCCCGCCGACAAAAAACAAAAACAAACTTTTGGTCTTTTCCCTTTTAGTTAGCAATCAAACTCATTCAAATTGTATTTTTATCCGGTTTTTATGAATGCTAACGAGATAAAATGGTTAATTTTTTTGAGTCAGCAAAATTAAAGGTACTAAGTTACAAATTAAAAAATTCGACTTTTGAGCCCTTTCAAACTATTTCATAATACGTTATCTTTGAGGAAGTTATTTTTTTTTTCGTTTACTAGGTTTATATTTATTTTAGTTATTTTAGTTACTTAAAGATGGTTATTTGGTCAGCTTTATGTATCTTTGTTATTATTATAGTAAATAATGACTTTAAAAACTGGTATACTATATTACACATATATTATTTATATTATATATATATAATTATATAATTATTTATATTTAAATATTTAATTGTAAATATTTATATATATATATATATATATATATATATATATATAATATAAAATATTTATTTATATTTATATATATGATATATATTTATGATATGCATACATATATTAACACATAATTGTAATTAGTTATTAATTATGTTCCTTCTGTCTGTTGGCCAGACATGTATATTTCCATATACTGTACAAACCTGTTATTCTTAGGGGACCTAGTCCCAGAATAAATTTTGTTTTCTATTTCTATTTCTATTTCTATATATATATATATATATATTATATATATATATATATATATATATTTATTTATTAAGCCGTTTATGAGATAACAGTAAAAAGTGCAAAATGCTTAAATAAACAAGCTCTTCTGGTTTACCCATTTTGACGGAAAAAATTATGTATGATAAATTTTTTTTTTTTTTTAATATTTATTTATAGTAATTTACAACTGTACTAAAGAATACAATAAGTAAATATGTAGAATGAATATAAAAAGTCATGAAAATGTCTTAAGAAAGAACCACCCAGTGGTAGTTTTATTAGTAGTCACTAACTATTTTAATACAGTAGGTCCCGAGGCCACCTTCTTTTCAGTCGCCTTGGAGGGTTATCAGGGATATCTGAGGAAGATAAATTACGGACAAGTGGGTTTGTATGTGCAGGGAGTTTAGAATGGAAAGAGGAGTATCTATCACGGGCTATGTCTGCAACAAATGGGATGTTTAGGTCATTATGGAGGATTTGATTTGTGACAAAATAAGGAGCATTCAGGATTTTGGATTGTAAGGACTGGATGCAGGAGGAATTAGATGGTTTCGTAGAACCCCAAAGCTCGATTCCATATGTCCAAATAGGTCTGATAATTGTGATGTAGATGAGTCTTTTGTAGTGTACTGGAAGTTTTGAACGTTTGTCTAGTAAGTGTTGTAGTAATCGATATCTTCGAGCAGTTTCTTGTCGTTTCAGTCTTGTGTGAGGATTCCAAGTAAGGCGCTTGTCAAGATGGAGACCTAGGTATCGGATTTGTTCTACAAAAGTAAGGGTAATGTTATTAAAGGATACTGGGGGGCAGGAAGTCATCGGGTTGCGACGAAGGGTAAAGGTGATTTGGTGGGATTTGTTGGGATTTATTTTAATCCTCCAATTTTGACACCATTCTTCAATGGCTTTGATGTGGGACTGAAGGTTTTGGGATGCAGTAGTTGGATCATTATGGACTGATAAGACACACGCGCCATCAGCATAAGTATTGAGGACAGTGCGAGATTGGAGTGGAATGTCAGCTGTATAAAGGGAGTAGAGGATAGGACCTAAGATAGGGAAAATGTGGATGAGTAGGAAAAGTTGTGGTTTACCTTAAAGGTTCTGTCAGTAAGGTAGGAACGCATTAATAGGAAATATGTAGGGGTGAGGAATTGACGGAGTTTGTAAAGCAGTCCCTGGTGCCAGACTCGATCAAATGCTTGTTCTACATCAAGAAAGGCTCCAGTGCAGTACATTCCACGCTCCAGTGTGGAGGGCACTACATCCACCACGCGGTGACATTGTTGTATTGTGGAATGAGATGTTCGAAATCCAAACTGGTGGTCAGGGATAACATGATTCATTTCTAGGATAGGATAAAGACGTTTTAGAAGGAGTTTTTCTAGGATTTTGCCCATGATGGGCAAAAGGGAGATAGGACGATAGGATGACGGATGTTCAGGAGGCTTATTGGGTTTTTTTTATCATTTTTACTATTGAAAGTTTCCAAGCAGTAGGAAAAAACGTGGATCTGAGAGTTGCATTGTATATATGGGTAAGGAAAACGACGGCTTTTCGAGGAAGTTGTTTTAGGATGTGAGGTGTGATAAGATCATGGCCAGGAGTTTTTTTGGAAGGTAATTTTTTAATTATGTTTATGACTTCAGAAGGATGAAAGGCTTTAGGAGGAAGGGACATTTGGAGTGGGATAGCTAGTTCTGCCTCAACATGTTCAATGTGGGTTGGATTTAGGATATCTGGATGAGGGTTAAAAATATTGAAGAGGTGTTTACCAAATATTTGTGACTTTTCTTGATCTGATCGTGACCAGTTATTGGATTCATTGAGGAGCGGGTGATTAAATAATTTAAATTTAAGGAGTTTTTTGGTTGCTATCCATAAGGATTTATCAGAGGTGTTTAGGTTTTCTGTAAAGTTCTGTAAAGTTTGTACTTTAAATTTTCTTATTTCTTTTTTTAATTTGTTAGTAAGTTGCGTGTAACGAGCTTTGTCAGATGGGTACCTAGTTTTATGCCACTTAGTCCTTGCTAGTAGTTTTTCTTTTAGAAGCATTCGGATATGTCGTGGCAAGTTATTGTTAAGGTCTTGAGGGTTTTTGTTTGTAGGGTGTGATGTGTTATTTTTGATAACTGTCTCAATTGTTTTTGTGAGTTGTTCAATGGCTGAGTCAATGTGTTGTTTTGTTTTTAATGGAATTGTCAAGTCAAGGTTGCTTTCCATGTCAAGTCGAAAATTGTCCCAGTTAACAAGTCCAGTAATCAGTGAAGGAAAAGAAGGTTTCGGAACAGGATTGGAATGCATGAGAAGCAGAACTGGACTATGGTCTGAGGAAAGGTCATCTAAGGTTCTTATCGTGGTTTGGACTGTAGGTATTTGGGATGTAACGAATATATCAAGTATATCAGGGCGTTTTTTAAGCGATGTTGGCCAATAAGTAGGGTCTGAGGATGAAAGGACGGAATAGCTACTGGAGTGAGTGATCTGGGAAAGAATCCTGCCACGAGTATTGGACGTTCGACATCCCCACCGTTGGTCTTTGGCGTTGTAGTCTCCACCAGCAATGAAGCGCGGACCAAAGGATCTGAATAAGGTATCAAGGTGATTATAGGATAAGGAATTACCAGGAGGGCAGTATACAGCTGAGATCGTTGTGGTAAAGGGGTGGCAGGATAAGGTGATAGAGGTTGACTGAATGGTGTCTGTTGGAGTGGAGGGAATCAGAGAGTGGGGTAAGGATTTGTGAATAAGGATACATGAGCCTGCATGGGATGTGTTATCTGGATGATTTGATCTGTAAGTAATGTAGTCCCGTATGTAAAAGTGAGAATGAGTTGTGAAATGAGTCTCAGTAATCAGAGCAATGTCAATGTGATTGTAGTGAAGAAAGATGTCTAGTTCGTTTTTGTGATTATTCAGACCATTGGAATTCCATAGGAGAATAGCTAGGGTCTGCTTGTGGAAGATTAATAGGAAGCTGTGATAGGAGATTTGTAAGGAGATTGATGAGTGGTTTGATGGTGTTTTGGAGGTATAGAAGAAAGGATGAAAGAATAGATGTTATATCAGTTGGAGGTTCATAGGGATAGGCAGGAGTATCTAGGGATAAAGGATTCATTCCTCTCGGAGTGGGTAGGATTTTTCTCTGAGGGAGTTGATGAGGTTCAGCATGAGCTTCTAATGAGAAATGGTCTTGAACTGTGGGCATTAAAGAAGGTGGATGCTGGGGATTGGTCTGTGGAGAGATTAGTGGCGGTAATTTTACCCTTAGAGAAGCAGGTTTTGGGTCATTAATTGGTATTTTCGTATGAGGATGGGAATTTTGAGGTTTAGGTTGAGTTCTCTGAGGCTGTGATTTTAAGGTCTGTGGCTGGTAATAGGGGATCTGGGGTTGAGGATGGGATGTTTGAGGATGTGATGTGGAGGTTTGAGGCGACTGAGGTCGGGGTAGAGGTATGTTGGCTATTGCAGAATAGGTGGGTGTGTTGGAACTTGATGGCGGTTGATAAACGCTGGCTCCTGGAGTTCGACGGATCCCCATGAGCCTGCATGGGATGTGTTATCTGGATGATTTGATCTGTAAGTAATGTAGTCCCGTATGTAAAAGTGAGAATGAGTTGTGAAATGAGTCTCAGTAATCAGAGCAATGTCAATGTGATTGTAGTGAAGAAAGATGTCTAGTTCGTTTTTGTGATTATTCAGACCATTGGAATTCCATAGGAGAATAGCTAGGGTCTGCTTGTGGAAGATTAATAGGAAGCTGTGATAGGAAATTTGTAAGGAGATTGATGAGTGGTTTGATGGTGTTTTGGAGGTATAGAAGAAAGGATGAAAGAATAGATGTTATATCAGTTGGAGGTTCATAGGGATAGGCAGGAGTATCTAGGGATAAAGGATTCATTCCTCTCGGAGTGGGTAGGATTTTTCTCTGAGGGAGTTGATGAGGTTCAGCATGAGCTTCTAATGAGAAATGGTCTTGAACTGTGGGCATTAAAGAAGGTGGATGCTGGGGATTGGTCTGTGGAGAGATTAGTGGCGGTAATTTTACCCTTAGAGAAGCAGGTTTTGGGTCATTAATTGGTATTTTCGTATGAGGATGGGAATTTTGAGGTTTAGGTTGAGTTCTCTGAGGCTGTGATTTTAAGGTCTGTGGCTGGTAATAGGGGATCTGGGGTTGAGGATGGGATGTTTGAGGATGTGATGTGGAGGTTTGAGGCGACTGAGGTCGGGGTAGAGGTATGTTGGCTATTGCAGAATAGGTGGGTGTGTTGGAACTTGATGGCGGTTGATAAACGCTGGCTCCTGGAGTTCGACGGATCATCGGGGTAGTCTTAGTCGAAGGGTCGGGTGCTTCATTATCAGTTCTTGAACTCTCCAGTGGGGTTCTAGAGGCTTTAAACAGGTGCTAGAAGCATGTGGGCCGGCGCATTTGACACATCTGGCTGGATGATGACAGTATCCCTTCGTATGCCCAAGATTTTGACAGTTTGCACACTGTACTATCTCATCTTTCTGTCTTGGCTCTTCGAATTTAATGCAAGAATAAACAAGCCTGTTAACTTTAAATATTTCGGGGTTGATGGATGCAGGCTCAAGATCTACAAAGAATAGGGGTAATGGAAATTTTTCTGTGGGATGGACAATACAAGAGACGTGTCGCACACTGAATCCTAGTTCCTCTAAATCCTTTTTGATGGCCTCTATGGGGGTGGTGTAGTGAAGACCCCTTAAAACTACTCGGTATGGCTTCTCTTCTTTCAGCTGGTAGCAATGAAATTCGTATTGTTTCTCTTTCAAATGAATGACAAGTTTTTTATAATTATCTTTAGTTGTTGTGTTCATTTTCACGTCTTTTAGCCTTGCGAAGCATTTGAAATTAGTCTGTCCAATAAGAGTAGATATTTCTTGGCCAAACTTATAAAAATTTTGAATGTTGTTAACATACACTGGTGGTGGCTCAGGTTCATTGAATTCATGGGGTGTGGAGGATGTTGTCGACGAGTTATTGATGGCTGCAACGTTGTTGCTGGAGGGTACAGATGTTGAGGCAGTTTCGGCTTGTTGAGTGTTGGCTGAAGTTGTACTTCGGTTTTCTGGAGTGCAGTTTTGTTTAGCCTTCGCTTTCTTATTTTTTTTCTTATTAGGCGAGTTACTCCCAGAATTTGGCAGAACGTTTCTGTGGCGTTTTTGTCGCGTCCTTCTTTTCAGGTACCGCGAATCAGTCTCACTAATTTCACTAAAGGGAGTCTCATTGTCTGTGTCCATCACTGAATTCACATCAGACATAATGTTTATATATTGCAAAACATATAAAAAATAAAAAAATCCTACTAAATTATTAATGTAAAAATATAATAATAATGAATGAAAATATATCTACAAAAAAAAAATAATAAAATAAAAAATATACCCTATAAATATTAGTAATAAAAATTAAATAACCCTTTAAAAATTAAATTATATACATAACTATATACAAATAATAAAAAAAACATTTTAAAGTAATTTTTAAAAAATATTCAAAGATAAAAAAGATTTCTTAGTTAGTCCGGGATACGAACTCAGGACGGTGGCAGGCTGATTCTCAGTGCCGTGACCGTGGACTTGAAGCGCTGGCTGATAAAAGATCGTAGGTATTAACTGCCACGTCAGTTAGCACAAATGACACAGCTCAGTGAGCTGGCTATTAAAATAAAACCACTCACCTCGAAGTCTATAGGCGTAACGTGAAAATGTTCAAATGAGGAAACCTTTTGCAAAGGCTGACTGCTGATTAACTCGATAATCGTCTGTTACACAGTGGGAAAGACAGAGCGACATGAACAATGAACTTGACAATCGGCCATGACATGATTACTTTTTATATGATAAATTTCAAATTTAAATTTCGTACTAATTTTCTTTTTAGAGTTAGTCCTACGTCACATACACAGAACATTATGCTTGTTCATTGAGCTCAGGAGACCCTAAACGTGTATTTTTAAGGATGCCTCAAATTAATTTTTTTATTTTTTTTTTAATAATATTTATTTATTGATATATATTACTATTTGTTTCAAAATGGACAGAGATATGAAACCACAGTCATACAATATATTCAGAAAATTATGATAAAGTAAAATAAAATAAAATAGGAAATAAGTAAATTCATATATATATATAAAAAACAACAACCAGTAATTTATAAAAAAAAAAAAAAAATTTAAAAAAAAATGAATAGAGGTCGCATACTTCCCCTTTCTGTATATTTCATGTATAATAATAAATAACTTTATTCTTGGACTTACGAATAACAATGTTGTATAAATAAAAGGTAAATGTTATACAAGAATTGAATTAGACAAATGTGTGAAGAGTACGTAATTTCTAAAAACTTAAACATGCAATGTATTTTGACTTCATTTATTTTTTGTGATTTTTTATTTTGGTCTTGATAATGGGGACAATACTCTGAAATGTAGATAGACGACAATTTTAGAAAATGTTTTAATTTTAAAAATAAAAATATTGGAAGTTTTAAGTGCCCATTTTTAAAAATATGAGGCAACTTCCCAAAGCTAAGAGAAAAGAAAGTGAAAAAATGCATATTGTTGGAAGATGAATTATATTCGCCGTGAAAATTCATTGAAATTTATGCCCAGTAGTTTAAATCGATTCTGCCAGGGGAGGAGGCTAAAGAAGTATCAAATTATAACAGCAATATATTTTGAATTGTTTTGAAGTTGGCTGACAGTGGTCATTTATTGTGGACCAACTGCCAAACTTTCGGTCATTATTATATACACTCAACGCGCAACTTGAGATTAATTGTCTTCGGGAAAACGTTCGTCCCTTGTTCCCATATCACTCCTGTCAACTAAACAAAAGCTGATCCGCGTATTAAAAAAAAAAAAAAATAATAATAAATTCTTTATTTATACTGGGACTAGTCCCTTTAGAATAATATTACAACATATGTAAAAAGAACTTAAGTGTTTTAGAGTACCAAAATAAAACAAACAAAAAATAATAGAAATAAAAAACGAAAATGAACTATAGTAATAAATTAAAATGTAGCTTCTAATAATTAATAACGAAACTAGACAAAAATACAAAAAAAAAAAAAAAAATAGAAAAATATGTGCATATAAACAAATTTTTATTAAGAGAGCTTTACATTATTATTGACATAAAATATAACTTATATATTAGTGACATATAATAGGACTCGAAATAAATACCGATGAGACGAAATATATGATTAGTAGCAGAAACAGTGGCGATCTTAGTGATATTGATGTATCAGGACATACTTTTGAACACGTAGAGAAATTCAAGTTCTTAGGTTCAATGATAACAAGAAAACATTAAATCCAGGAAGAAATAAAGTCCCGGTTAAAGGTGGGAAATGCGTGTTATTATTCAGTTGCAAAGTTACTTAGCTCGCGGCTTCTGTCTAAAAAC
The DNA here is from genome assembly GCA_023052935.1 of Piezodorus guildinii. NCBI lineage: Eukaryota > Metazoa > Arthropoda > Insecta > Hemiptera > Pentatomidae > Piezodorus > Piezodorus guildinii. Next base: position 19,965,482 of record CM041295.1, on the reverse strand, counting down.
TTAAAGGTTAGATTTTATAAAACTATTATTCTTCCGACGGTTCTTTACGGATGTGAAAGGTGGCCGCTTACTTTGAAGGATGAACGACGGCTTAAGGTTTTCGAAAATAAGGTACTGCATAAATATTTGGTCCGAAGAGAGATGAGGCCACTGGGGACTTTAGAAGGTTGCACAATGCACACAATTGCGGAGTTTGTACCCTGTGAATATAGTTGAGTTGATAGCATTGCGGGGACTCAAACGGGCGAGTAAAGGTTTCGGGTTCGGTGAGGAACGGATTCCGGGAAAATTGGTATACGCCGAACCGATTGGTAGGTGTCCAAAAGGTAGACCGAAGCGTCGATGGGAGGATTACGTTAAGACTGATCTTGGGGCATGGGCTTGAACGGTGATCATTGGACGAACCTGTGTAAGGGGCATTGGGTGGTATCTGCATCGAACCTTTGGGTTCGGTAAGCCTATTATTATTATTATTATTATTATTGATGTTGAATAAACTAGTATGTATTAACTTAATTTTCCTTCAACTTTCCTTTTTTGCGCAAGACTTACATATACACCATTTTGCGGGACTTATTCGGACATTTTAGAAGTTAGGTATTTATCCTGACCACATGCCCGCCTATAAATAAAAAAAAAAAAAAATAAAATAAAAAGAAAAGAAAAAAAAAAGTAGATAGACCATGACGCCTAACCATAACTTTTTATTCCATTTCGGACCAGGGTTTATTTTTTCTAAATAACTACAACAGACTCGTTTTTACCGATCCCCGCTAGAAAATGCCTTTTTAAAGCCGTAACTCTTTTTAATAATGATAAATGACCTCGGCCAATGGGATTTTTATGAATGATATTCTTTCTACACAGCGGGGGGTGACTACCCCCTCCCTCTAACCTCGTCACACTCATCAAGTAATGACTTTTGTGGCAGCACTAAGTTCCCGGTGTGAGGGGCAAAACTGTCTATTGCTCCAAGTCTCTTGTCGGCGCTCTGAGTTGGGAATAACTAACAAGCAGAGGATCCCTTGTCTCTCACTCATTTTGATCATACATTTTTAGGTAAAACTTGACATTAAACCATTAGTCTCTACAAAAGATTAGGGGCCTACATTCCCCTAGGAGTCGCGTAAAAAAATCGAAATTTTATTTAATATGTCTTGTTCTAGTGAAGTTAGAAAAATGAGTTTGGTGTAAAAAACAACCTATTTCGAAACGAAATAATTTAAAAAACTATTAAAATATTGAAGTTTGATAATATTTAAAAATACTAACCAAGAACTAAGAAACGTTATGTTTTTAAATTTCCTTATTTCATTAAGCGTACGATATAAATAAATAGACCAAAACAAAAATAATCGATTAGAATTCATTATCATAAAAAAATTAAGCATAGGTGATGCAATATCTATGATCACAACTTTTTACCATCTTAATAACACTATATTTAAGTATGAATTGAAATGTTTTATTCATTTTATTTAGAAAGGAACTGAAAGCGTAATTAGTACGTTTAGAAAAGAACTCTATTTCTAAAGGACTTGAGAGTTCATTAGGTAAAATCCAATGGAAGATTTAGATAAAACTTTTTATTTATAGTAATTTACAACTGTACTAAAGAATACAATAAGTAAATGTGTGTAGTATGAAAATAAAAAGTCACGAAAATGTTTTGAGAAAGAACCCAGTGGTAGCACTTCACTAACTATTTTAAGACAGTAGGTCCCGAGGCCACCTTCTTTTCAGTCGCCTTGGAGGGTTATCAGGGACATCTGAGGATGATAAATTACGGACAAGTGGGTTTGTATGGGCAGGGAGTTTAGAATGAAAAGAGGAGTATCTATCACGGGCTATGTCTGCAACAAATGGGATGTTTAGGTCATAATGGAGGAGTTGATTTGTGACAAAATAAGGAGCATTCAGGATTTTGCGAAGGATTTTGGATTATAAGGATTGGATGCGGGAGGAATTATCGTAGAGCCCCAAAGCTCGATTCCATATGTCCAAATAGGTCTGATAATAGTGATGTAGATGATTGTTTTGTAATATACTGGAAGTTTTGAACTTTTGTCTAGTAAGTGTTGTAGTAATCGATATCTTCGAGCAGTTTCTTGTCGTTTTAGTCTTGTGTGGGGATTCCAAGTAAGGCGCTTGTCAAGATGGAGACCTAGGTATCGGATTTGTTCTACAAAAGTAAGGGTAATGTTATTAAAGGATACTGGGGGACAGGAAGTCATCGGTTCGCGACGAAGGGTAAAGGTGATTTGTTGGGATTTATTTTAATCCTCCAATGTTGACATAATTCTTCAATGGCTGTGATGTGGGACTGAAGGGTTTGGGATGCAGTAGTTGGATCATTATGGACGGATAAGACACACGTGTCTTCAGCATAAGTATTGAGGACAGTGCGAGGATGGAGTGAAATGTCAGCTGTATAAAGGGAGTAGAGGATAGGACCTAAGATACTACCTTGAGGCACTCCAGCAGATAGGGAAAATGTGGATGAGTAGGAAAAGTTATGGTTTACCTTAAAGGTTCTGCCAATAAGGTAGGAACGCATTAATAGGAAATATGTAGGGGTGAGGAATTGACGGAGTTTGTAAAGCAGTCCCTGGTGCCAGACTAGATAAAACTAAACGATGAGAATACTAATGTGTAAAAATATCGATTTCGTAACAAATATCTTTTAGTAACTTTTGAAAATCAATGTCTCATTTGAGAAAAGAGAAGTTGAATCCAAATAGGGAATTTTAAAAAAAAAATCCGTCAGCCCGCGACTTTTGTCCGAAACTACAGTACCGGGTTTTTCCAAATTAGGTACAAAAATAACAAGGTGGCCAACGACGATCCTAACGCATTGATATCAGTACATGAGATTAAGACTCTTAAGATGATCAAGACACTGCAATGAACATGAAGAAAATAAAATAAAACTTAAGTCATAATTCACTTGTAGCTGGGTGGTTAGCATAACAGCCTCCTATGCCAAAGGTCATGGGTTCAAACCCGCAGGTGGTCCTAGGATTTTTTAATGGGAGTAAAAAATCGTTAGTTATGCCGTCCTTCGGAGGGGACGTTAAGGTGGTCCCGAGCCTGTGCGATGTCAGGTACTCGTTAAAGATCCCTACCCTAATGAAACCTGGAATGGCAAAATTTAGGACTCCCACTGTAGCATCGTCATAAAGCATATAATAGCATAAAGTGATGTTAAATAAATAAACAAACAATAACAACTTGTATAAAGTGGCTCTGCTGGTTCGCTGATTGTGTTAAAAAAGTTGTGTTTTAAACAACAAGCGTTTCATTAAATAAATTATTATTATTATCTCCAATCAGTTAATTCTATCATCACTCATCTTCTACCGCTTTTCATCACTCTCCATTACCTTTTAAATTTTTGTATATAAGATAATATTTTTCATAAACTCTTCAGTTTTTCGACAGTATATTATACTTTAATATTGTTTTTCTTACGTTCAGAAAAATAAAAATTACGTTAGAAAAATGTTTGCTCTTTTATTCTTAAGTTTGTTATCAAATTCGTTCAACTTGTATATTTAGCAATTTTTTATCAATATTAATAAGATGATATGGTTATTTTTTTGGAATCCACATTATTAAAGGTACTTTAGAGAAAGAAAGTATAAAAATTCGCCATTTAAGCCCTTCGAGACTATTTAAATAAGAATGAAACATGATATTAAAGTTAATTTTGTTAAAAACGTTGCTGTTACATCTCAGACATTTACTCTTCAATAATATAAAATTTCAGTTTTGTACCGCTTATCGTTTTCGAGCTTCACTTACCACATACACTGACAGAGTCCATAATTATAACAACAGAATTATCACTGTTAAAGAGATTTTCCCAGCACATGTTCACTGCAGCGAAGCTAATTTAAAATTACTAAAAGTATTGGCAAGAAAAATATTTTATCCGCGCTTTTATATTCAAGAAAGGAAAAAGTATTACTAGTAAAAAAAATAAAATAATAGAGCGGCATGGTCTGGACGATTTCGGAATAACACAATTGACCCATGCTTAACTATAGAGGTACTCACTACGTTTGCTATAGCATGCTATTTGTGCTATTGTGCTAAATCCATCAATTTTATACAGGAAATAATTGTAGAAACTCGACGGATTTAGCAAAATAACACAAATAGCATGCTATAGCAAACGTAGTGAGTACCCCTTATGTTGTTCCGCTTATGCTTGATACTTTACTTTCATTTCCTATATATAGTAAGGGAAAGTATTGCAATCCTGAAAATTTTCGAATTCCAGTTTTCAACGGAAATACACGTTTTAGGATCCCCTGAGTCCCAAACAACCAAGTCCCGCAAAAAGGTCTGTGTGTGTGGTAATTTTCCGGGCGGAAACGAAAGGTCCTATGAGACTAAAATTTCATATTTAAGACAAATAAACGCCCGAGACGTTACAAAACCTTTTTCGTCAAAATGAGCTTACCAGAAGAGCCACTTTATACCATGTATTATGCACCTTTTTTCGATTTACTCGAAAACGGTTCCGACGATTTTGATTAAACTCGCTATATCAATGTAAAATTTAATAGGCTTTAACATCATGTAGGTTTCATTCTGATAAAAATAGTTTGACATAGCTTAAATGCTGATATTTTAAATTTTCTTCCCCCAAAATACCTTTAATTTTGTAAATTCTATAAAAATAACCATAATATCTCGTTAGAATTGATAAATAACAGCTAAATATGTAAGTTGTGCGAATTTAAAATACAACTAAAGGAGAAAACTGAAAAAATACTTTTTTAATGCAATTATTTGCTTTTGAATATAAGAACAGTAATATGCATGTATGATATACCATTTAAAAGCTAAAGATTTTAGAAAAAATATTATCTTATACATAAGTTTTTTAAAGTTAATAGAGAGTGATAAAAAGCCGATAAAACTAACTGATTATTTTATATAATAATATAAATGATTTTTTGATAAAATTCAGAATTTTTAATAAGTTTCACTAATTCTTATCTCTAACTGTATTTAAAAATTCTTTAATCGATTTTTAAAACGGAGGTAAGTGAAAGTCGTGTGTTGCCGCACCAGATTTTTTAAATCAATTTCAAGTTCTGATTTTTCTTTTTTTTTTTTTCTCGTACCGTTATTCCTCTTATGCTTGATACTTTTTTTCAATCAATTTTAAGTTCTGATTTTTCAAAACCGATTTTCTTTTTTTTTTTCCTACCTTCTTTTATGGTATTTCCACGATTATGTCCTTAAAATCCTTATTTTGATGTTGCTTTAGCCTTCCTTCTCTACTCTGGATTTAAATTTTCTAGGTGGATGATCTAGTCCTTATTTCCACCTTTTGTAAAGGTATTAAAGCCCTTTCAGCTTCCTGACCCGAACTTCTCAGGTTATTCAACTATGGCACATTTAAGTTTAATACAAGAGGGAAATACCTGTTAAATATCAAGCACCCGAATGCGTTATAAATAATTTTCCTGTAATTAGACTTTACTTAAATGTTCTAAACTTGCTTAGTGACAGCACGTTATAAAATAATCTGAATATCGATATGTGGCAGTTTTAATTTAATTCCAAGTTTCAAAAAAATCTATATAAACAAATGAACCATATATTCTAGAGGGGAGATGCCTAAAAAACGAACATGATGTTTGTTAATTAATATCTGAAATAAATTATTTATTTTACACGCTGAATGCACTTTAAAATATAAACGTAATTACATTAACTGATGTATAGCAAATCATAATAGAGTTTATGATGATATATGAAATTAATCTACTCTTAAACAAAACGAAATGAGACAAGTATTTAATAATCTGCGGTCACATAACCAGTTAGAACATTCGCTTCATTGAATTTTTCAGTTTATAGTTCAGAAGTTGATTTTCAAAAGGCACTAAAGGAAATTTTTTTTTTTTAAATACATATTTTTACATATTTGTATTCTAATGGTTTAGTTTCATTTAAACCCGTCATCAAATTTAAAAAAAAAAAAACATAAAACTTATTTGAAAATTGCAATTCATTTAAAAATATACTAAATGCACATTTCATTTCATTCCAAAAGGTACTTAGAACATTTCCTACCAAAACGTACTATATCCTCTGTAAACAGATAAAATATCCTGTCATTTTCTTTCAAAAAGTTTGTTTTGTATAACATTTTTATTGATTTTGTTTTGTATTTATGTATATTGTATTATTATTATATAAATTTATTGTTTTGTATATATCGTGTGAATGTAGTATGAATGTTGTACTATATCACTATTAATAATGTCCTAATAGGATTAATTGTAATATTACTTAATTAAGAACTGTTTCTCTCTCTCTCTCTCTATTTCTTTCAAAAAGTACTTATATTTCCTATTATTCAGTAGAACCACCTAACCCGGAAATATATTACCATTAATTTATTGTTTTCTTCATTTTGTGCATTTTTATTAGTTCCTTTAGTACTTCTTGAATCACTGCTATTATTTTGATCAATAGTTTTAACCTAATAATCAGCTTTTAGGCTATTTTAAACAGCTTAATCGCCTCGCTTCGGTTCTCGTAGGTTCCCAATTAAATTAAGTTTTTTTCATTGTATTTCTTTTTGCAGCAACATAAATTTGGTATAAAAGCTTTAGAATAATGGTATTAGATCGCGAAAATTATTAGAATTAGCATTCCCTGATTTCTCTAAAAAGAATTAAAAAAAAAAGTAGACATTTTGTTTTTTAAATGTGAAATAAAAGCTCAAAAATTATTTATGTAGCTAAATATTGTTTACTCGTAGTTTATACTATAAATAAATTTGCTAAATTCACAGAAATAGTAACATAAAAGTTCAAAACAAAATTCATAATTTCACACATTCTTATTATAGAGCAATAAATAAATAAAAGATCTTTTGAATATTCCCTATCTTTATAAAGAATAGACAATCAAATGTAATTAACCAACAAGCAAAGATATTTCTCAGAGGGAGAGTAGGGAAAGATACATAACTTAGGAATTAACATTATAAAGACGTTAGTTATCGGTAATGTTGTATGAGGAAGGTTTTGGTGACTGTTGCCAACTTATTGCGCGCTATCATCTTCCAAAAAGTACTATATCGTTTTTAATTCTTTCCAGAAAGTACTATATCCACGTTTCATTTAAAAAAGTACTGTATCCATATTATATTGCCGAAAAGTCACGTGAAAAGTGAAAATAATTTGAAAAAATAAGTTGATAACACAGAAAAAGTCAATTTAGATTTTAATAAAAAAATAATCAAGTAAATTGGTCCAATAATAAAAAAATGACAGATTTTTTGGGTTTCCTGTAAAATTGTTTAAATTGGATATAGGACTTTTTGGAAATCAACTTCTCAATTCAAGCTAATGAAGTTTTCTTTTCTTATTTATTTTTTTTTTTTTTTAGTAATAAAGAAAAACCAAAAATTGACACGTTTTGAATAATGTAAAAGCTTAGAGCTCCAAACAAATTATCCACAGTTTTTACTTAATAACTGGTTAAAAAATTATTTAAAAAAAAATTAAAATTAATGTAAATTGGACGATTTTAAATGGATTAACACATATACAAACACACATGTGTATATAAACGTATATATAATCATTTAACACGTTCACGCCAGGGTAACCCACCCGTTGGTCACATTTGACTATTCCGTGGGGTGGAGTGCATTCGATGCATGGGACTGTTTTTATGTCGCATTACACACGTTGGAACTTGCAAGAGTGTTGCCCAGCCTCACGCGAAAGAACGTACAGTGAGTGTCAAAAGTATTCGGAATTCACTACTATTCTGTAATTCACTTGTTTTTAAGTTATTTTTTATGTTTTTAAAGAGTTATTAACCACTTTATAATGTTAGAAGGAAGGTATACAATAGCTAAAACTAAAAATTACGACAACAATCATTTTATTATTAACGTATTGAACGTTTATTTACGAAAAAATTAGAAACAGTGTATGTTAATGGTGTCAAAAGTGTTCGAAATTTCGTGGTTTCCTAGTTATATTAATGCAGTGATCATAAATAAACATCCTGTTGGTAAAAACTTTTTGTATAATTATAGATTTTAGCCAACTAGGAATTAGTCTTACCAATTAATTAATTGTTTAGTGTGAAATATTACCCCACTCCAACACTTATTGTATCTTGAGGCCATTTTCATTTTGAATATAATATTTCCTGATTTTCCTTTTTAGTAAGACACAAAAATAGTTAATTAAATTTGAAAGAAATAATGGAAGAGGGATTTCGAGAACTTTTTGAAAATTTTGCAGCAACTAAATATGAATAAATAACGTATATGTGTCCAGATTTATGGTCGCGCGTATGTCATTAATTAGATTTATTCCTAATTTTTCTTCTACTTTTAATTCTGGCTTTTCATACTTAAAAAATACACAAACCTATCAATAATTCTGTCCATGAATCCAATTTTATCAAACCTTTCATAGGGAAAACGCACGGAAATATCACTGACCGCTCAAGGTGTTTTACTATGGCATACAAAATTCTTTGTTTGGTTTCCTCCAAACCATAATCTTTTCATAAGAACGATGTATTTTAGTATGGGAGTCATCTGTAAACATTTTAATTCACTAACCTTCTCTTTAAAAAATGTTACAAACATTCAGCCTATTCTCTCATTTCCTTGCCTGCTAAAAGACGTTTTCCGTACTTCTTGTACCATGTTTTCCTTTTCGTAAATATTTTTAGAACGCGGCGAACAGTTGAAAAATTTATTGTGCATCCAGAAGTTCTGATAAACTCATAAATAAGTTAAGGTTTATTCATTTGAGATATTGTTTTCTTATTTGATGAATAATCAGTCTTTCAGTTTTAACATTTAATATATTTTGGACGCTTACTTTTTTGCTTTTATATTTTATTATTACATTATATACACTGTACATAGCCATCCATATATTCTCATCAATTTTTTTAACATTTAAACTATTTCTATTGTTGAAAATTATTCGAGGCCGTTGTACGATCGTTGCGTTTTTTATTTAGGCCCTTATTTTAAAATAATAATCTTTTAATGGTTGGGTATATATTACATGAGAGAGGAGAATTGTTTAGAACATAAAATTATGTGGAAGATTTGTGAGAATATTAAAATTTGGAACCATTAAAGAACAATATATTACGATTGCCGAATACTTTTGACACTGAACAATCTTGTAATTTTTCATTATTAATCGGATATTTAAAAAAAAAATAAACTTTTCGGTTATCTGGTCAGTGATTTTCCTTTATGGGAATCTCTTTTAAAGATTTGGTAGTGAAAACAATTATATAAATTAATAGTTGTGAAATGTAATAATTAAACGAAAAGAAATACGAATTCCGAATACTTTTGTCACTCACTGTAGATATTCGCCCGGGCGTGAACGTGTAAACACCTTTTCCATTTTTCACTTCCTCTACCTTCCCCCTACTCCAATCTCCCATCTTCCTGGATGGGATACTGTTCCTCCTGCTATCCCTTAGTCCTTCCTTCCTTCCTGCAAGGACCTCAACTTCTTTTAGTTTTATTCCTAAAAGCACTCTATCCAAACAGTTTTACGGATCTACCTATACTCTTATAACTGATGACTTTGTCCACAATTTTTTGTTCAGCCTGTTATAGTCCATTCTGACCATGTGGCCATAGAACCTCAATCTCCTGACCCTGATAACGGTTTTAAGATCTTCCAAATTTCTGTACATTTCTTTGTTGGCTTTTCGCCTATGCCCTTTTTTGTTAGTTCCCGTAAATATTCCTCAGAATGTTTCTTTCAATCTTTGTTTTTTAATATAATTTGAAGAGTCCAATATATTTGAATAATCATAAAACAATTTCTTTTTATTTTCAATTAAATAACTAATTAACAACAATGACCAAACATGTCCTAAGTTTCGAGGCCATGTCTCATCAACAAGGATATCATTTTTTTTTTAAATTGCTTTAACTGTTTCTCATATTTATTATTATTTACGTACTTTCTTCAATCGTTTTAGATTGTTTGTATTCTTATTACATATTTTGGGTTGTAAAATAAGTTCTTAGTGTTGTTTACTGGTGATTTCAATAAACCTTCAAATATTTGTAAATATTTTTAATCAATTATATAGGACCCACCAACAGTCGAAGGACGTCCCGAGCGCTTTGCGTCTTCAAAGTCCAAAATTCCGTTCCTGAATCGAGGAAACCACTTACGGACGGTGCTTTCTCCTGAGGCATCTTTGCCATACACAGCGATTTTTTTTAACCGTCTGTGCAGCGGATTTTACTTTTCGAAAATGAAAATGATTTTTTTTTTCTTCCATTTTGAGCAAGCAAAATACCACATAATGCTAAGGAATCTCGGTTGAAACTGATACACACAAGCAACTTAACTAATCCTTTTATAAAAAATGTAAACATTATTGAACAATTAAAGATGATTTTATAAACACGGAGAGGATTAAATTGAAATATTGAAAAATGCTTCGAACTTATTTTGCAGGCCAATATAAAAAAAATCTGGTGCGGGCTACACACGACTTTCACTTAGCGCCGTTGTAAAATTGATTAAAGAATTTTTAAATACACTTAAAGATAAAAATATGTGAAACTAATAAAGAATTAATTAAATTGTATTTGTATAGAAACATGTGTTTTATTTAAAAAATCTATTATATTATTATCTGAAATAATAATCAGTTAGTTTTATCGGCTTTTCTCCACTCTTTTCAAAGCTTTCCAACGGTATATTACACATCTATATTACTGTTCCTATGTTCAAAAACGAAAAATTGCATTAAAAAATAATTTTGAAGTTTTCTACTTTAGCTGGAATTTGAATTGGTTCAACTTGTATATTTACCTGTTTTTCATCGTTGATAACAAGATTATATTCTTATTTTTTTATATTGAGGATGTATAGTCGACTGTAGAAAACTATTATAGGTGGAATAGTCAGGAATCAGTCATTTTTTTGAAAAGTTTTTAATTTTGCCAACGTTTCGGCCCAAGCTTGTGAGCCATCATCAGGGCATTACTGAGCCATGTCCAAGCATAAACACTTATTTTTACTTTCACTTACTATATATAGTAAGGAAAGTATTGCGATCGTGAAAATTTTCGAATTCCAGTTTTCAACGGAAATACACGTTTTAGGGTCCCCTGAGTCCAAATAACCAAGTCCCGCAAAAAGGTCTGTGTGTGTGTGTGTCTGTGTGTCTGTGGTAACTCCCGGGCGGAAACGGTAAGTCCTATGAAACTGAAATTTCATATTTAAGACAACTATACGCCCGAGACGTGACAAAACTTTTTTCATCAAAATGAGCTTACCAGAAGAGGCACTTTATACCATGCATTTTGCACCTTTTTTCGATTTTCTCAAAAACGGTTCCGACGATTTTGATTAAACTCGCTATATCGATGTAAAATTAAATGGGCTTTAATATCATGTAGGTTTTATTTGGATAAAAATGGTCTGACAGGGCTTAAATGCCGATATTTTAAATTTTCTTCCTCTAAAGTACCTTTAATTTTTTAGATTCAATAATAATAACTAGATTATCTTGTTAGCGCTGATGAAAAACAGGTAAATATATAAATTGAATAAATTCGATACCCAACTAAAGGAGAAAACAGAAAAAATATATTTTTAATGAAATTTTTCGTTTTTGAACATAAGAGCAGTAATATACATGTATGATATACCGTTGGAAAGCTAAAGATTTTAGAAAAAATATCATCTCATACACAAGCTTTTAGAAGTTAATAGAGAGTGATGAGAAGAAGATAAAACTAACTGATTATTTTAGATAATAATATAATAGATTTTTTAATAAAACACATGTTTATATATAAATTCAATTTGATTAATTCCTTAATAGTTTCACGTATTTTTATCTCTAACTGTATTTGAAAATTCTTTCATTAATTTTAAAAATCGAGGTAAGTGAAAGTCGTGTGTTGCCCGCACCAGATTTTTTTAATATCTACAAAATTAAAGGTACTTTAGAGGAAAATTTAAAATATAGGCATTTAAGCCCTGTTAGACTATTTCAATCAGAATGAAACCTACCATCATATTGAAGCTCATCAAATTTTACATCGATATATGGAGTTTTATAAAAATCGTTAGACCCGTTTTTATGAAAATCGCAAAATGCATGGTATAAAGTAAATCTTCCGGTCAGCTGATTTTGATGAAAAAGATTCTGTAACATTTCAGGCCTATAGTTTCCTTAAATATGAAATTTCAGTTTCGTACGACTTATAATTTTTGCGCTAGACTTACTAAACACACACACGGACACAGAGATATTTTTTCGGGACTTGGTCATTTTGACTCAGGAGACCCAAAACATGTATTTCCGTCGAAAACCGGAATTAGAAAATTTTCACAATCGCAATACTTTCCCTTACTATATATTTCATATAAATAAAACATAAAACTTATTTGAAAATTGCAATTCATTTAAAAATATACTAAATGCACATTTCATTTCATTCCAAAAGGTACTTAGAACATTTCCTACCAAAACGTACTATATCCTCTGTAAACAGATAAAATATCCTGTCATTTTCTTTCAAAAAGTTTGTTTTGTATAACATTTTTATTGATTTTGTTTTGTATTTATGTATATTGTATTATTATTATATAAATTTATTGTTTTGTATATATCGTGTGAATGTGTATGAATGTTGTACTATATTACTATTAATAATGTCCTAATAGGATTAATTGTAATATTACTTAATTAAGAACTGTTTCTCTCTCTCTCTATTTCTTTCAAAAAGTACTTATATTTCCTATTATTCAGTAGAAGCACCTAACCCGGAAATATATTACCATTAATTTATTGTTTTCTTCATTTTGTGCATTTTTATTAGTTCCTTTAGTACGTCTTGAATCACTGCTATTATTTTGATCAATAGTTTTAACCTAATAATCAGTTTTTAGGCTATTTTAAACAACTTAATACTCGCTTCGGTTCTTGTAGGTTCCCAATTAAATTAAGTTTTTTTCATAGTATTTCTTTTTGCAGCAACATAAATTTGGTTAAAAAATTTTCAGCAAATAGTTAGAATTAGCAATCCACAAACTCGCTAAATATGAGGAGAAAATCCGTGCCTCATCTAAATTAGTAGTAGATTTTTTTTAAATTTTTAATGTAAAATAAAAGCTTAAAAGTTATTATTTATCAGTCTCTGTGGTTAGATATTGTTTACACGTAGTTAATAATATATATAAATTTGCTTAATTCACACAGATAGTAAATACTAGTTCAAAACAAACTTCATAATTACATACTTTTTTTATTATAGTGCCAGAAATGAATAGATTGTCTTTTGAATACTTACTTTCTCGTTTTCTTCATTTTGTGCATTTTTATTGGTTCATTTAGCACGTCTTGAATCACCGCTATTATTTTTTATCAGTAGTTTTAACCTAATTATCAGTTTTTTTGGCTGTTTTAAAAAACTTAATTACGTTACTTCAGTTCTCGTAGGTTCTCAATTAGCTTAAGGTTTTTTTTTAGTATTTCTCATTGCAGCAACCTAAATTTGGTTTAAAAGCTTTAGAATAATGGTATTAGATCGCGAAAATTATTAGAATTAGCATTCCCTGATTTCTCTAAAAAGAATTTTAAAAAAAGTAGACATTTTGTTTTTTAAATGTGAAATAAAAGCACAAAAGTTATTTATGTAGCTAAATATTGTTTACTCGTAGTTTATACTATAAATAAATTTGCTGAATTCACAGAAATAGTAACATAAAAGTTCAAAACAAAATTCATTATTTCACACATTCTTATTAAAGAGCAATAAATAAATAAAATTTTCACAATCGCAATACTTTCCCTTACTATATATTTCATATATAAGTAAGCGAAAATAAAAATGTTGTTACATATGTAGTGAGAATTATGTTTTTAAAAATAATTATAGATATTATTAAAATAATAGTAGATATAAGGTACATTATAGGAATGTTTTAAAAAGGCATGGCCTCGAGACGTTAGACAAAATTTTTTATTATCATTATTTAATGATAAAAAAAGAAGAACAGACAGTTCTATGGTTATTTAAATAAGAAAAAAAAACATATATATATATATAAGCATATATATTGTTTATATCTATGGACGAGGACTTAGATATAAAATTTTGTTTAAATTATATATTGTTGAACCCTTTTATTAAAACCAATAAATCCTTATAAATATTCAAGGTGGTACACGAAAAGGGTCGTTGAATATTAAATAATGGGGTGTTGATGTAGCGCTTTCACACATTGATATCCCCTGTATTAGCTATTTAAATTAACAAAGCTTTTTCCTCCTTTTGCCTGGGAACCAAATTGAAAAAAATAAAGTCATGAATATTTTATAAGGATAGCTTCAAATCTGGATATCTAAAGTTTGACGATATAAACATTTTTCATTTTGAATGTTGGAAGAAAGGCCGCAAGATTTTATATAGGGCATTTCTCTAATAAATACCTCGATACATTGCATTAGAAAAAGTCCGCCGCCCAAACAGCTTTCACTTACTCTCCTTGTTTTAATAAAGTAAAGAAAATTTAAAAAAATTCAATAGACTGTCAGAAGCTGTATAACATCATGATTGAACAGGGAATACCTAGAAAGTTAGTAAACCTAGTAGAGATGTGTTTGTCGGAAACATTCCATAAAGTTAGAATCGGTCATAATTACTCTGAGAGATTTAAGGTGCGATCGGGTTTGAAACAGGATATCTCCCTTTCACCTGTGTTATTTAATATACCTTTAGAACATGTCATAGAAAAGGTGATGTGTACCGAGAAAGGTTTAAATATGGGTGACAAGATCCCGGTTTTGGGGTATGCCGATGATCTGGTACTGCTAGGTGAAGACACGGAAACCATACAACTAAATACAAGTGTGTTAATAAAAACCGGTAAAGAAATAGGACTCGAATTAAATACCGATAAGACGAAATATATGATTACTAGCAGAAACGGTGACGATCTTGGTGATATTTATGTATCAGGGCATACTTTTGAACACGTAGATAAATTCAAGTATTTTTGTTCAATGATAACAAGAAAAAATGAAATCCAGGAAGAAATAAAGTCCCGGTTAAAGGTGAGAAATGCGTGTTATTATTCAGTTGCTAAATTACTTACTTCGCGGCTTCTGTCTAAAAACTAAAAGGTTAGAATTTATAAAACTATTATTCTTCCGACGGTTCTTTACGGATGTGAAACGTGGGCGCTTATTTTGAAGGATGAACAACGGCTTAAGGTTTTCGAAAATAAGGTACTGCGTAAAATATTTGGTCCGAAGGGAGATGAGGCCACTGGGGAGTTTAGAAGGTTGCACAACGCGGAATTGCGGAACTTGTATCCTGTGAATATAATTGAGTTGATAGCATCGCGGAGACTCAAATGGGCGAATAAAGTTGTTGGGCTCGATGAGGAGCGGATTCCGAGAAAGTTGGTATTCGCTGATTCGACTGGTAGGCGTCCGAAAGGTAGGCCGAAACGTCGATGAGAGGATTGCGTTAAGGCTGATCTCGGGAACTTGGGCTTGAACGGTTAACATTGGACGAGTATGTGTAGACGGAATTTGGTGGTATCGGCATCGAACCTTCGGGTTCGCTAAGCCTATTATTATTATTATAAAATCTAAAAAATAATTACCCCAAGAGAGTTACAATAGTTTCGATTTGGAAAATTATTTTAACGAGCAATATATTTTAGATAATGGAGAAAGCCAAAAAACGCGTATAGATAAGTGATTTTTAGAGACAATTATTTCTATTTTGATATTCTTAGATCTGAAGTAAATGTTTTCATCGAAAGTCAATTTTTCAACTCTTATTGAATGTTAAGATAGGAAGTAATTCAAATTCGTGTGGTGCGCTCACCAGATTTTTCACGTTATACCTACCATACTGACAGATCCGCCCCTGCTTCACACAGCTCCAATCTGAATGAGGTGTCATTTTTTTCATGTTTAAAAAAGCTCTGTCAGACCGATTTAGAGTTTATCGCTCAGAGAGTTTTAGTTTATCGAAACGAAAAGTGCAATTAGGAAGAAAACATTTTTTTTTTTTTTTTTTTTTTTTTTTTTTATAAGGTCTACTCATTATTATATTTAATCATCGACAGAAATGAAAAACATAAATCAAATGTTAAACTTATATGTTTGTTATTTTAAAGGGAAGTACCGATAACGAAAAATTAAATTTTTCTAATAAAAGAAAACTTGATTTGTGTATATGTATTCAAAAGTATAGAAACAACAAAGGTTCCTATCCTATTAGGTTTATAACCAGTTAATATTTAAAATAAATATTATATTTATTCGGACGTTTTCTTTTATTGCATGTTAAATTTTCTAAAATCTTGTGCTTTCCGGTATACTATGCGTTCATATCACTACTTATATTTCAGGAATAATTTTTTAATGACTTGGTTACAAAAATTTTATTTTTCCTGTTTAAAGAAAATCTAAATTGCGATGTATTTTACTTTTTAACGGAAAGAATGCCCTTAATGATAGTAAAAACCATATGTGAAGGAAACACGCTCCTTAACCTATTGTAAGTGCTTCCCTCTAGCGAGTAGCAACACAATCAAGGGCACATAACGCCATCTAGTAGTAGCTAGAGGGACTACTCTGCCAAAAAAGACAGGAACACACAGGACCGGAGGTCAATAACCATAGTGTCACATGAAATATCCGTTTTCAAGGTAAAGGATTTTTATTAAAAATACGATATGAAAACAAGATAATTTTATGCGAAGTATTTACCTTCTTTTTCTACACATTTTCCCAACGTGACACCAACTTTTTTATCCCCGAACTGAAAAACTCTGAGCTTTAAAGTGAAACAAAATCTGAAAACGCACTTTTCACTTTATCATCATTTTCAAAAAGTTTTTCTTTGACTATGTTGTCTAAATTCCTAAACGGGTGGTAATCTGTTGGAGACAAGTCGAGTGGGTGCGGTAGAATTTCGTAGCCCAGTTCTTTCAATTTTTGCACGGTATGTTTTGAAACATGGGGTCTTGCTGCCCCTCAGTGAGATCATGAGGTACCCATGTATCGAGCTTTTTTACTTTCCCAATACACTTGAAATGTCTGGAAACGGTAGATGCACTTGCATTTAGTTGTGCTGAGAGTCTTTTAACTGTTTGGTAGGGGTTTCCTTCTACTGAATGTTTGGGGACATCGTTGTCTATTACGAACGGAGGTCTTCCTCGGGGCAAGTTTTACAAGTCGGTATCACCAGCTGAAAACTTAGCAAACCAACGGCGAACGGTTCGTTCATTTACCCTCCGTTCCTCAAACGCCTTGCAAATGTTTCTAGCGGCCTCAGCTGCTGAATGGCCGAGTTTAAACTCGAATAATATATTAATCGAAGATCGCGTGTTTCCATGTTCATATTTGGAGTTATACTAAAAAGTGGACAATTAATTGGGAAGCTAATGTTTATAATAAAAGGGTAGAGGATTAGTAACTTTTTACTTTAAATATGTAAACATTCGGAAGAAAACAACTGTGACTGCAAAATCCGTTATGTATTTCAGAAACTATAAAAACGGACATTTCATGTGAAACATTCCAATATATCGATTATTTCATACAGTCCACAGTCAGTTATAAACATCCAACTCATCACTATTAATAATTATGAGCTGGAGTACCCTTGAACGCCCTAGACCTCCATTCATAATCACCGTATCAAAATCCGTCCAGTGGGTTCGAAGGAGTTCGCGGAAACCAAGAATCGTGATATCATTGTAATATCGGCCGAGGTGAATTCATATATTGGGTTGTTTCACATGAAATGTCCGTTTTTATAGTTTATGAAATACATAAAGGATTTTGCAGGTCTCTGTTGTTTTGAACATGGAAACACGCGATTTTCGAGTAATATTTTTGTAGGAGTTTAAACTCGGCCATTCAGCAGCTGAGGCCGCTAGAAATATTTGCTAGGCGATTGGGGAAGGGAGTGTTAGTGAACGGACCATTCGCCGTTGGTTTGATAAGTTTTCAGCTGGGGATACCGACTTGGAAAACTTACCCCGAGGAAGACCTCCGTCCGTAATAGACAACGATTTCCTCAAACATACAGTAGAAGGAAACCCCTACCAAACAGTTATAGGACTCTCAGCACAACTAAATACAAGTGCATCTACCGTTTCCAGACATTTAAAGTGTACTGGGAAAGTAAAAAAGCTCGATACATGGGTACCTTATGATGTCGCAACAAGACCCCTTGTTTCAAAACAAAAATTGAAAGAACTGGGCTACGAAGTTCTTCCGCACCAACCATATTCTACCAACTTGTCTCCAACTGATTACCACCTGTTCAGGAATTTAGACAACTTCGTCAAAGGAAAATTTTTTGAAAATGATGATAAAGTGAAATGTGCGTTTTCAGATAATGCTTCACTTCAAAGCTTAGAGTTTTTCAGTTTGGGGATAAAAAATTTGGTGTCACGTTGGGAAAAATAAGGTAATTTTTTTTACTTAGTACTTCGAATAAAATTATCTTGTTTTCATATCGTATTTTTAATAAAAATTCTTTACTTTGAAAACGAACATTTCATGTGACACAACCCAATAAATTCATATTAGGTGAATTCATTTCTTTTTGAAAAAAAAAAATTCCCCCTCCTCAAAATCAGTTAGATAAGATGGCAAATGATAGACTCACCGGCTGACTATTGATTTCTGTTGTCGATCTCAATTCTCTCTCCGTAATTCTTCTTTCACCAGAATTGAGGTACCTGTTGGTAATAACTCAAAATCAGTTAACCATATTAATAATTATAATAAAAATTTATTTTAACAACGGAAGTACAGGAGAATCGTGTGTTGACCGCACCATTTTTTTTAATGCCAAAGTGATTATGCACAGATATATTGTCATGAACGAAATTATGACAATGAGCATTAAAAATAAAATCAATTTAGCAATAATAAAAAAATAGTCCTGAACTTCGGTAGATTCTGAAACTTGATGTTTACATTGTTGTTTTTATGACCAAAATATTATTTATTCAAACGTGGAAGATAGCCGCAGTGACCTAAAGGGACTGTACAAATATGTTTCGGAGATTAGGTGGGTCAGGGGATGTGTTGGCTTAGGCAAGGAGGGGGAAGGCTGACGTCCCAAATTGTATATCTTCCTTGTATAACACCCCATAGCTTGCATTATTGCATTATTATTATTATATTAAGGGGTAAAACAAAATTTCTCCCCCTCTCTACGCATTGACTTTTTCTCTTTTTTCTAGACTCTATCTAGATGCCATGTCCCAATTTTATGGCGAGTTGAAGTGGCTTGACCCTTCCAATCGTCGCAAGTATTTCTTTGCGTCATTCCTTTACCCGGTTCCAATCCCACCGCCCATCATACATTTTTGACCTCCTACAGTTCAAATCCTCTATCCATCCTCATACACGCTCCAGGCCTTCAGGCCCGATTTATACAGTGCGGCCCACCGAACTGCACATTTCGACAGATCCTTTCTCATTTGATCCACAATCCTATGGAATTCCATTCCTCCTTCCATCCGTCACTCCAATTTTCTTTCTACCTTCAAATCCTGCATATTTAATTACTTAATGAATATCCAGGCTCAATAAAATTGCAAACAAGCTTTCTTTTTATTATTTTTTTTTGTTGTGTGATTGTTGTTTTCTTCACATTTAAGTATGTCTAGTTCATATGAGTAATTCTTAATTTGTTTATATGTAGTTAATATACTTTAAGACTCCAAAGCACACTTTGTACTTTCTGTATTATTTATTCTAAAGGGACATGTCCCAGGATAATAAAGAATTTATTTATTATTATTATTTATTTCTTAGTAAAAATGAAGAATAAAACCGTTCGGGTGGATACTGGTGGTACAAACACATTTATACAAGAGCGAATGCAGGAATTTCATTAGGGAAGAAGGGTTAGTAGGTTGGAAATCGTAAGTGGGGAGGTCTAATTGGTCAATGAATCGAATTTTCTGGACACTGTACATTTACATATTAGAAAACAAAAACAAAAAACCTGTAGCTCTACAACTTATGAACGGTCTCCTCGGGTTCAGTACTTAGAGATTCGTACTGTTTCACGGCCAACGACTGTACAAGGAGATATTGGGCCTAAATCACATTCAGCTGCCCTAATTTGGGTATGTTTTTTCCTAATTTTGGGTACCCTGTTTATAAGAGGCTGAGCGTGCCTCTGGAGGATCTCTATATTTCAGGGTCGCTTCACGGTTGAAATAACAGTATACATAATTCTGCCTATGCCGGGATTCGAACCTAGGCCACACCGCTCCCTATTTACATATAAGAGATAACTTTAAACATGAGGTTAACCTTGAGAATCTTGGAAATATGAAAAATGCCACTGAGACATAAGGTGTCACAATGCCATTATAAAAATATCATAGAAAAGAAAAACAGGCCTATCTAATCCAATTTATATAAACAGTTATCCGCACACTAGACTGAAACGTCATGGAATTTCTCGCCGCTTCCGGTTACTTCAACACTTACTAGACAGACGCTCTAACCTTCCACTTAACTTCAAAAGATTTATCTATTGTATATAAAAAAAAAACAAAAAAAAAAACTGTGCCACTACAACCCATGAAGACCCTTTAGTTCAGTACATATAGAGATTCGTACCGTTTCAAGGCCAACGGCCGTGCAATGAGGTGATTCGACCAGGTTTTTTCTCCATTTTCGGGTACCCACTTTATTAAGGCTGGGTCTGCCCCAGGAGGGTGTCCATACCCCAGGATCGCCCCCGGCCGAAATAACAGAATAAATAATATTCCGTCACAACCAGGATTAGAACCCAGGATCCGGAGCACAGTAGACTAGCGCTCTATCCACGCCGCCCCCGTTGTACATGAACATCATAAAACCTATCTGGACTTACGGAGTTGAGCTTTGGTGGTCCACTAAACCATCAAATTCTTCCCGTTTTCAGTCCTTACAATCCGAAATCCTTCGGAAAATCCTCAACGCTCCTTACTTTGTCACTCATCCATAATGACCTTAATATTCGGTATGTTGCTGATTTGGCCCGGACCTGGTATCAATCATTCCATGACAAACTCCACTCCCACTCTAACCCAAAAGTTTCAATCCTTGCTTCCTTTTCCATTCCTGACAATTCTCCGAGGGGTCTGAAAAGAAGATGGCTTCGAGACCTTCTAGTTTAGAATATTTTTAGAGGGCTGCCGATGAGTAGCTTCTCTACATGTCATTTTCATGTCTAGATGTGTTGTAAATATTAATAAATAATTTTAAGAAATATATAAACAGTTATCGCAAAATCTAGGTACAAGTAATTATTTATCCATTGATAAAATAATAAGTGACATAAAATGGATAATTCAGGCAAGATGTGAACTGTTGATCTTAAATTGTAAAATAAACAACCATGAAGAAACACAGATATATTCACTCGGTAATACTAATAAAATTTAATATTTACAACAATTTCTGCAGTATGTCCAATCTTATCAGATACAGGAAGGGAATACGTAAATAGAGTACCTTTAATTTCGTACATTCCAAAAGATTAACCTATCATCTTAATGACATTGATGAAGGACGACTAAATTCACAAGTTGGACCAACTAAAAGATAAAATAGCACAACTATTTTTTTATTTCTTTTTTTTATTTAATTTTATCAGTCAATAATGATCCCACTGTTGCCTCTCAAAATCTCCAATCCCACATCAGAGACCTTGAGGTATGGTGTCAGAATTGGAGAATTAAAATAAATTCCAACAAATCCCACCAAATTACCTTCACCCTACGTCGTAAACCTATGACATCCTGCCCTACAGTATCCTTTAATAACATTCCGCTCGTTCCAGTTGAACAGATCCGCTACCTAGGGCTTCTACTTGACAAACGTTTAACATGGAATCCGCACACTAGACTGAAACGACAAGAAACTGCTCGCCGCTTTCGGTTACTTCAACACTTACTAGACAAACGCTCTAAACTTTCACTTAACTACAAAAGACTCATCTACATGACCATCATAAGACCTATCTGGACTTACGGAGTTGAGCTATGGGGCTCCACTAAACCATCAAATTCTTCCCGTATCCAATCCTTACAATCCAAAATCCTTCGAAAATCCTAAACGCTCCTTATTTTGTCACGAATAAGCTTATCCATAAAGACCTTAATATTCCCTTTTGTAGCTGATTTGGCCCGAACCAGGTATCAATCCTTCCATGACAAACTCCAATCCCACTCTAACCCACTAGTTTCAATCCTTGCTTCCTTTTCAATTCCCGACAATCCTCCGAGGCGTCTGAAAAGAAGATGGCCTCGAGACCTTCTTGTTTAGATTAATTACTAGAGTGCTGCCAATGGGCAGTTTCTCTTCAGGTTTTTCATGTACACTATCTTTAATCAGCACATTTACTTGATGTATTCCTATACAGTTGTAAATTTCAATAAAATATAATAAAATAAAATAAAAATTTTTTTTAATTTTTTTGTTATAATAAGAACAGTTTCGTCATAAACCTACGACATCCTGCCCTACAGTGTCCTTTAATAATATTCTTCTAGTCCCGGTTGAACAGATTCGCTATCTAGGACTCCTACTTGACAAACGACTAATTTGGAATCCGCTCACAAGACTGAAACGACGAGAAACTGCCCAACGCTTTCGCTTGCTTCAACACTTACTGGACAGACGCTCTAACCTTCCTCTCAACTACAATAGGCTCATCTATATTACCATCATAAGGCCTATCTGGACGTACGGAGTTGAGCTTTGGGGCTCTTTCATGGACAAACTCCATTCCCACATTAACCCACTAGTTTCAATCCTTGCTTCCTCTTCCATTCCGGACAATCCTCCGAGGCGTCTGAAAAGAAGATGGCCTCGAGACCTTCTAGTGTAGATTACCTAGTGGAGTGTTGCCAACGGGCATATTCTCTTCATGTCTTTTCATGTATATAATCTATATTATGAGCCAATTTACATGATGTATTTACTAATACAGTTGTAAATTTCAATAAATTAATAAATAAAAAAAGAACAGTAATATAGACGTATTATATATCGTTGGAAAGAGAAATATTTTAGAAAAAACATTATCTTATACACAGATTTGTGAAAGGTTATGTAAAGTGACGAATAGAGAATAAACTTATCACTGATAAACAATTTAATATAGTTATTATATTTATATTAAAATCAACTTAAAATATTTTTCAAATTGAAGTATATTTAATAGTTTTTAAATTGATTTTAACGGTTGAGATAAGTGAAATTCGTGTGTTACCCACACCAGATTTTTTTAAAAATTTTATTTCCTGATATTTTTTTAGATTGTAATCAATGATTTTAATCGCTCCCCTTTTTGCGATGAGGTGATGGGAAGGTTAATTTATAGCTTGCTATTTAGGAATGCCGTCAATCCTTTTTGAGACGGGTAGCAATTGTTGCAGAGCGGTAGAAGATTGAGTTAGGAAAGTTCTGATTGGAGGAATCATTGTGAGGCGACAAGACCTGCCGGCCAATCCCAATCCTAGCTCTGGTGTATATTCCCTTAGGCTACTTTAATATACTCCATCAGTTTTGCTTATGGGTCAAATTAATTCCTTGTGTAAGATAAATCTGAAATCATACGAGAATATTCAGATAGACCCAAGATTATTGGACTTAAAAAGATTCGCAGGCTGAAAGTACCACCCTGCGAACAAACACGATTTGAATACACTCCGTTAGGCAGATAAAATAACCTGACACAACGTGTAAGTCATTATTCGTCAGCAGATAAAAGTGGATAGCAATTTGAAGTGAGAAAAAATAAATAATAATAATTAAAACAATGATGGACTTTTTGTTGACTGTTGAGAAATTATATGAGGAAGATGGTTGGGGGTGCGGTCGTAAAATAGAAACACACATTTAAAACAATTGCTATTTTAATAATGTGCCGACGTTTCGGCCTACATTGTGGGCCTTCATCAGGGCTAAAAGAAACAAGATAACAAACAATGTAATTATAGACTTAGTAATGCGTTAGGTATATAAATAATAATATGACAGTAATATAATATGGGAACATGAATAAAATTAAATGTAAAATGATAATAAGATGACGGTTATAAAGTATGGAAATAAACAAAATTAAGATGATAGTTGTAAAGTATGGATGACGGTTATAAAACTAATTAATAAGATGATAGTTGTACAGTATGGAAGCAAACAGAATTGAGATGATAATATTGTAATAAGAATATATAAAGAGAGACTAAGCAAATGAAAAAATGACAAAGGAAAAATATATGAACTATTAAAATTTTAGATATGAACAATTTTGAAGTGATTTATGACGGTACTATATTAAAAACATAGTTAAGAGTATAGGTAATATATAAAAAGAACATAGTCATTAAAAAAGAGAAACAGTATGAATAAAAAAATAATTTTAAAATAATGTAATATTAAACTAACAATTATATGTCAGGATATGTAACGGAAAAAGATGAGTATGGAAAGAGGGAGAAAGAAATAGGCGATGAAAAGAGATCCTAATCAATATCAATCTTATTAATTATTTTTATAACTGTTATCCATACTTTATAACTCATTATCAAAAAATGGCATATTTTTACCTTCAATGTAAAATTTCTTTAAGTGGATGTTGTAACTTTTGGAAATGAAGCTCTCAATTCTAAATGACACTGGGAAATAGGATTTCCATGCTCAGATTATAGTTTGCCCGAAGGATGGAGTTGCAGAAGGCTTCCAAGTTAGCCCTAAATGATGTTGTTGAAAATAACAGGTATTAGATGCCCGATTCCTTGATTAGTTGATCCGTGGATCATGAGATTAGGAGCTCGCTCCACCTTCACCGCCCAAGTTTACAAGAACAATTACCGAGATTTAATAACGGGGCAAACTTCTACGCCTTTATCTTTTCAACTAAACTCTAACACGTATGCCTTTTGTTACATAAAACCATTATTTTTCTACTACAAGGCTTTATATGTCGTCCCTGTTATTGCATACTAATGTTTTTTTTTATTATAATTTTAAATCCCCTTTCATAATACATTTTAATTTAAATTTCATTATTATTTAATTGATTACTTACAAATTTTATAAGAGTACATTTTTATGTTATATATATATATTATATAATATATATATATATATATATTTTATTTTATTTTATTTTTTTATTTATTTATTTTTTTCATGAATGGATGGCATTGGCATACACCATACAGCCATTTTATATATTATGTCTTATTAGTGAAAACTATTACAATTACCATTTTACCAAATTACAATTACCAATTTACCAAATTACAACTACCAATTACCGAACTATTACAATCATCAAATTCTTTTGTTAATCGATTGTAAAGGTTTATTTATACTGAAAACTTTCTTATTTTTCGTAAATTTTCATAACTAATATTCTGATTATTATTTATTTAAAAAATCATCTCTTTGAGTTTTGTATGCCGGGCACACCAATAATACGTGTTCTAGGGTCTCCCTAACACCACATTTGTCACATTGCGGAGATTCTGATACGCCAATTTTATGAAGGTAATTGTTGCAGATCCCGTGATTTGTCCTTAATCTAATATATGTTTTCACCACGTTTGTACTAAAATTTGTTTCCGCGAACGAAGGTTTTCGAATAATTTTAGGAAATATGGTTTTGTAAAATTGTCCAGTGGGGTTTTCCTGATATAACTGTTGCCAAATTTCGAATGTAGTTAATTTAATGGATTTGTAAAAATCTTTGAAGGGTATCCTAAAGTCAACCTGTTGCCCAGCTGTGGTGGCAGATTTAGCCAGTCCATCTATTACCTCGTTGATAAATAAATTAATAAATATAAATAAATTATAAATTTTAATTGTTACCTTAACCTTTAACTGGTTAGGTGAAATTTACAGTAAAAATTGGTGAGTTGGGGTCAGGCTACAGACCTCATTTTTTTTTTTTTTAATCCTAAAACATCTAGTATTGTTTATTCTTATAAAATACGATAATTCAAACTTGTTTTTAATAGTTACCATAAGAAAGAATGCTTATAAAATTTAATAAATGCCTGATGTTAATAAATACATTTTATTAATAACTTTTGTCTCTTTTTTTAATGTTATATTCTAAACAATAAAAACGTTTGTAAAATAATATGTAAAAAAGTCCTTATCTTAAAGTTTATTACATTTAAAAAACGGAAAATGATTAAAAAAATAATACTTTTATAATGTAAAGAAAGAATGCATAGCTAAAATCAGGCACAGTTTTTGCAATAGGAAACCGAACATTGTCCACAATTATTTTGTTCACATTTAATACAAACTATAGATGACTTCTTATCCTTATTTCTCATACAAAAATAACATCTCATTTTCTTCGGAAGGGCCTCCTGACTTGTCTTAGATTCATCTGGTCTTTTTCCCTAATAATGATTGACCTTTAACCGAAGCTCCCGGGGAAGTCTGGGATTTTCTGACCGTCTGGTCATATGATCCTTTAACAAAGATGATCCCAGCTTCTTAATAAAATAAAAAAGGTGCGTAAAATAACACGACCACGAGTAGCAGTTATTTCAGTGTTTTTAAAATATATTAAACAAACTAATAACTTTCGCAGAAATGGAAAAATCACTCAATGTACATGATGGAAAAAGTTAAAATTTTAAAAATCCTCCTGAAGAAATAAATCAAATAGTGACTTATTATGTTCTTCCTCCCCGACTCTTTATATAAAAATATTTAGTTATTAGGTAATTAATTTTAAAATTCTTCAATAAAAGTTGATTTTAGAGAAAAAGTGGCTTTAATATCCAAGGTATTTTCTTAATTATGTATATTATTACAATTAATATTATATACAAGGTATATATTATTACATTATATACAAGGTATATATTATTACATTATATACAAGGTATATATTATTACATTATATATAATATAATATATATATATATATATATATATAATATTATTTATATTATGATGTATTAACTTTTATGAGAAAGATTTACCACATATACACATACTACACCATTTTGTGAGACTTATTTAGTCAGACAGTTTGATAACATTGTCCTAACTAGCAAAATGTCGACTCAATATAAAAAATAAATAAATAAAAATAAAAAAGTGCTAAATGCGAGGTATAAAGTGGCACTTCCGGCAAGTCAATTTGTTGGAATCAAAGTTGTTCTATTATCCCAGCCATATAATTGTCTTAGATATACATAAATTTTAGTTTTTTTGAGCCAGACTTACCACATACGCACGCACAGAATTTTTTGCGGGATTTGATTCTGGGACCCTAAAAAGTGTGTTTCTGATAAATTCTCGAATTCGAAAATCTTAACTATCTCAATACTATATATTTTATACATATGTAAGAAAAATTAAACATATGGAGCGTTCAGCACACTATTTTCACTTAACTCCGTTATTTAATATCAATTCAAGAATTATCATATACATTTAGAAATCAAAACAAAAAAAACTTAAACAGTTGTGGCGTCGACACATGTGGTTGCCAAGGAGACAAAACCTTCCCGTGTTTTGTGTTACAAAAAATACCTTTTGTGTTTAAAACAATGTTACATGTGGTGTGTGTTTTAATAAAGATATAATCCATTATTAATGTTATTTATGTGGTGGTACCACCACATATTGGTGACCCTGAATATCAAATTCATTTACATCAACGAATTCTTCAAGTAAGTGACAACTATTTATTTTCGTAACACCATTAAGATGCAAGAGGTTACAAAATACCTTTTGTGTTTAAAACAATGTTACATGTGGTGTGTGTTTTAATAAAGATATAATCCATTATTAATGTTATTTATGTGGTGGTACTACCACACAGTAAATAACATTGATTTTCGATAGAAACACGCGTTTTATTAGATAATCCATTATATTGATATCTACAACAATCAATTAATTGTATCGGCTTTTCATCACTCTACATTAAATTTTACAATTTAGTGCATAAGATGATATTGTCCCAAGTGTATTAGGCATCTACATTTCTGTTCTTAAGTTAAAAAAACACAAAAATCACTTAAAAACATATTTTTACATTTTTCTTCTCTAGTTGGATATCGAATTCATTCAACTTATATATTTACCTTTTTTTATCAATGCGAACAAGAAGATTAAGGTTACTTTTTTTGGTTCTACAAAATTAATGATACTTTAGATGGAAGAAAATTTCAAATATTGGCTGTTAAGCACTGTTAGACTATTTCAATCAGAATGGAACCCACATGGTATTAAAGACTATTTAATTTTACATCTATATACTGCGTTTAATTAAAATCGTGAGAACCATTTTTGAGGAAATCATAAAAAGGTGCAAAATGCATGGTATTGGGTTGATGCAAAATTAATGCAGGTTTCCTCTATTGCAATATCTTAATTCCAATTGTGTAAACAAAGCTAATCCTAACATTGATCATTATTATACCAAAACAAACCTTATCTAATACCCTCTCTTTCACCATGAATTTGTTTAGTAAAATCGTTTTGTTCAGTGTGTTCAAATGTCTTGAATCGAAAATGTCAAAGTGCGATTTTCGTCAAATTTATTTTTACGAATTTAAATTAGGGCGCAGCGCTGCGCAAACGGCTCGTAATATTAATGAAGTGTGGGGTCAGGGGGCTATTAATGAGTGCACGGTGCAGCGTTGGTTCCAGAAGTTTCGCAGAGGAGATTTCGATTTTGGAAGGTCGGGGCCGTCATCTTGCTCTGGACAACGACCAGCTGAGGTCAAAAGTGGAAGAAGACCCAACCAAAACCACACGAGAAATGGCGGCGGAACTCGGAACTCAAAAATTGCAACGTCTTTGCCCAGCATTGATGAATCGGAAAGGGCCGATCCTGCTCCACGATAACGCCAGACCACACGTTGCACAACCAACGCTTCGACGACTGCACGAGTTGGGCTACGAAGTTCTCCAACATCCGCCTTATTCACCTGACCTCTCTCCTACAGCCTTCCACTTTTTCAGGCATCTGGACAACTTTTTGAGGGAGAAAAATTTTCAAAACCAGGACGACATTGAAAATTCTTTTCGTGATTTCATTGAGTCCAGGGATTCGGATTTTTTTTCTGGTAGAATAAGAAAGCTTGTTGAACGTTGGCAAAAGTGCATTGATTCAGATGGAAATTATTTTGATTAAATATATATGGTTAAAGTAAAGATATGGCGTATTTAAAATACCTACTAAAAACCTGCATTAATTTTGCATCAACCCAATATAAGGACGCTTTTTCTGGTTCATTAATAATTCTAACTTCTATAATTATAATGCACTATAAAACAATTAATATAATTTGTTGGGAACATTAAAAATAATTTATAATATATAATTAATTAATATAATTTATAATTGATCGCTCTTGAACCCATCCCCTTCTACCACATGAGTAACATAACATTATTTTTATTAAATACGTAATTTATAACAATAAAAACATGTAGAAACGTTTAGTTTCTTCAATCTTACGCCTCGGCCCGAACGAAATACCCCTAAAGTTGGTAACAAAGAATATTGATTTCACGTCTTGAGGATTCACATGTTCTAATATTTAGTTAGCTGACGTGTCACTATGTGAAAGGGAAGATCTCACTGCTTCCCAAAATGTTAGATAAACTTTTTCAGTGTTGTTTACAGCTTATCTTGTACTATTTATAAAACTCTCTCCCAAGTAAACAAGGAAACATAAGTTTTAATTAGTAATGAAATATACATTGTACTGAATTGCAATATTTATTATTATTTTATTTTTTTTTTTTCAACAACAATTTTTATTGAGTAAAATTACAATCTGTCCCAATTTGGACATCAA
The DNA here is from genome assembly GCA_023052935.1 of Piezodorus guildinii. Classification (NCBI taxonomy): domain Eukaryota; kingdom Metazoa; phylum Arthropoda; class Insecta; order Hemiptera; family Pentatomidae; genus Piezodorus; species Piezodorus guildinii. Next base: position 19,935,570 of record CM041295.1, on the reverse strand, counting down.
TAGTAGTGCTGAAAGACATCATACATACTACAACTTAATGGGCTTCAATATTACATAGGTTTCATTCTAATTGAAATAATAGGACAGGGATTAAATACCGACATTATAAAATTTTCTTTCTCAAAAGTACCTCTAATTTTGTAGATTAAAAAAAAATAGGTATAGCATCTTGTAATTGGAGTGAAAAATAACGGCTGAATTCGCGAGTTGAGCGAATTTGATAAACAAACAAAGGAGAAAAGTGCAGAAATATTTATTTATGCAATATATGTGTTTTTTAACATTAACATAGATGTATAAGTATTGGGTTGTTTCACATGAAATGTCCGTTTTTAAAGTTTTTGAAATACATATAGGATTTTGCAGGTCTCTGTTGTTTTCTTCCGAATGTTTACATGTATAAAGTAAACAGTTACTAATCTTCTACCTTTGTGTTATAAACATTAGCTTCCCAATCAATTACCCACTTTTTAGTATACCTCCAAATATGAACATGGAAACACGTGATTTTCGAGTAATATTTTTGTACGAGTTTAAACTCGGCCATTCAGCAGCTGAGAAATATTTGCAATGCATTGAACGAACCATTTGCCGTTGGTTTGCTACGTTTTCAGCTGGGAATCGCAAAAATTTTCGAATACCAGTTTTCAACGGAAATCACGGTTTAGGGTCCCCTGAGTCCAAGTTACCAAGTCCCGCAAAAAGGTTGTGTGTGTGGTAACTCCCGAGCGGAAATTGCTTATTTAACACAACTATAAGCCCGAGATGTTACAGAAACTTTTTTATCAAAATGAGCTAACCAGAAGAGCTACTTTAACCATGCATTTTGCTCCTTTTACTATTTTTTTTCAAAAACGGCTATAATGATTTTGACTAAACTCTATTTATCAATGTAAAGTTTGATCGGCTTTAATATCGTTTAGTTTTTATTCTGATTAAAATATCCTGACAGGGCTTCAATGCCGATATTTTATATTTTCTTCCTTTATACTACTTTTAATTTTGTACATTCCAAGAGATTGATCATATCATCTTATTGACATTGATGTAGGACTGCTAAACATACAAGTTGGGTGAATTTGATGACGAGGAAAGGGTAAAAGAGCGAAACTATTTTTTAATATAATTTTTGGTTTTTAGTATTAAGAACAGTGAGTAATATAGACGTATAATATATCATTGGAAAGAGGATGATTTTAGAAAAAATATTGTAAAATGTAATATAAAATAAGGAAATACCCTTATAACCTCTTCAGAAAGTATTTACATTAACAGATTTATTTACTTATGTGGCTGGATATCGATAGAACAAAGCATTGACGAAATTCCATGAGAAGGGGAAAGTGGGAGATGGGCCGGCGGATGAACAGAAATAGCTCTTTATCGTTGGAGCCGGCGGCCATATATCAAAAAATATACGGTTGCCTTCCGTAGGACGTGCCAGCAACTCTTTTCTTACATAAAAGTCCTAAAACAGGGCCAGAACACACTCTGCAAAACCCTTTGCTACATATCTTCGTTACCCATTTTTCTCAATATCTGTTTATGTAAATATATTTAATCATCGGTCAAGCATTTTAGCAGTTCTATCATTGTTGCTCCTAAAAGGAACGGAATTAATTAATTATAAAATTCAATTTTATACAACTGTTGCTAATTTGAAAAGTGCGATCCTAAACAGTATACTTAAACGTATCCGTATCATATACACCGCTGGTCAAATGTTTGAGGCCTCCTATGGTATGAATAACAAACTTAGTATGGATACCAAAAAAAAAAAAATAATAATGGCTTAGCGAACCCGAAGGTTCGATGCCGATACCACCAAACTTCGCCTGCACATAGTCGTCCAATGTTCGCCGGTCAAGCCCAAGCCCCCGAGATCAGCCTTAATGCAATCCTCCCATCGAGGCTTCGGCCTACCTTTCGGACGCCTACCAGTCGGTTCAGCGAATACCAACTTTCTCGGAATCCGTTCCTCACCGAGCCCAACAACTTTACGCGCCCATTTGTCTTTGCGATGCTATCAACTAAATTATATTTACAGGGTACAAACTCCCCAATTCCGCGTTGTGCAACCTTCTAAACTCCCCGGTGGCCTCATCTCTTTACAGACCAAATATTTTACGCAGTACCTTATTTTCGAAAACCTTAAGCCGTTGTTCATCCTTCAAAGTAAGCGGCCACGTTTCACATCCGTAAATAACCGTCGGAATAATTATAGTTTTATAAATCCTAACCTTAAAGTTTTTAGACAGAAGCCGCGCGCTAAGTAATTTAGCAACTGAATAATAACACGCATTTCCCACCTTTAACCGGGACTTTATTTCTTCCTGGATTTAATTTTTTCTTGTTATCGTTGAACCTAAATACTTGAATTTCTCTACGTGTTCAAAAGTATGCCCTGATATATTAATATCATCAAGATTGCCACCATTTCTCCTACTAATCATATATTTCGTCTTATCGGTATTTATTTCGAGTCCTATTTATTTACCTGTTTTTATTAACACACTTGTATTTAGTTGTATGGTTTGCGTGTCTTCACCTAGCAGTACCAAATCATCGGCATACCCCAAAACCGGAATCTTATCACCCATATTTAAACCTTTCTCGGTACACGTCACTTTTTCTATGACATATTCTAAAATATAGGTATCTTATTATTATTGGTAGTCATAAACTAAATTGCTAATTAGGTTTAAGAAATGTTTGGGGCTATCATAAATAATAATAAATAATTTGATTTATTCTAATTATTAATGAGACTTCTAACGTGATAAAAAATAAATAAAATAAACAATGTGAATCGTTAATAAAAATATATATACATACACACTCACCCTCTGCTGGTCACAAGTTTGAGACTACCTATGGTTTACAGTAATTAATCCATTTGAATTGCTTTGTTGTACGGCACTTTGGCGCTTGTTTTTTTCTCTTTGTGTATTATGTGGGTTGCACTACGTAATTAACCAACAAATTCATTCTTTTTAACCACTCTTTAATGAAAAATAAACTAAAATAACCTGTGCTGTGAACTTCTTACAACTTTTTCAGCTGACAAATTTATTTTATTAGGTATTTTATTCTTCATCGCAGACACCTTAAATTTCGCATTACAAACAGACATTCTTTTAACTTATGACGAGGTACATAGTAACGATGCTGCTGCTCTTCGAAGATATCGTTAAAAATTTCCTAACGGAAGAACTGTAAAAGTGAATAAATTGATGGCGTCTCCCATATTAATCATAAATTGAACTGGGTCACAGTATTCACTCACCCTAAAACGCACAGAACTAAACAAACAGATGAGCGACTGCTGTCATTGCTTATCGATCATTTGTTTATCGGGTGATTACAACCTGTTATATAGTATTAAACACGTTAACATTTTTACAGTCAGTCTTAATGTAGTAAGGAAGAAGAAATTCCCGTTTGGATCTGCTGCTCAACTTCACTGAGTTGCTCTCAGTACACAGCATACTGGATCAATCCTGAAGACCAATCCTTAATTTTTTCTCTGTCAAAGAAAAAAAATTGAGGGATATACTGCCAAATAGAAATAAATAGACATTAGACATTTTGCACTTCTACATGTTTAAATCCAGCCTAGCTTCAATATGTTTGGTGATGTAGGATTCCCAGTGAGTCCAGGATTATGGTATCCGCAATCTTTTGCTATTAATTTCTGCTCCAGTAGCTACAGGGATGCCCATGCTTCCGAACTAAAGTCCTACGACTGTAAGTTCTTTATCGCCGAACTCCTCACGAAATTTTTCTTTCAGCTATGGAATACATTTTGTATAAAAGTTTTCTTTCTCCTCTCGATTTTTTTCTGCCTTGTTTCCAATCATTTGTTTCATATCTGATAGTGGGATATGATAAATATGATTAATAAATGAGTTTGATATATATGTTAATATATTGTGTTAAAAAGGTTAGAATCTTTAAAACTATTATTCTTCCGACGGTTCTTTACGGAAGTGAAACGTGGCCGCTTACTTTGATGGATGAAAAGCGTCTTAAGGTTTTCGAAAATAAGGTATTGCGTAAAATATTTGGTCCGAAAAGAGATGAGGCCACTGGGGAAGGTTGTACAACGCGGAATTGCGGAGCTTGTACCCTGTGAATGTAATTGAGTTGATAGCATCGTGGCGACTCAAATGGGCGAGTAAAGTTGTTGGGCTCGGTGAGCAAGGGATTCCGAGAAAGTTGGTATTCGCTGATCCGACCGGTAGGCTTCCGAAAGGTAGGCCGAAGCGTTGATGGGAGGTTTGGCTACATTAAGGCTGATCTCGGGGGCTTGGGCTTGAACGGTGAACATTGGACGAGTCTGTGTAGGCGGAATTGGGTGGTATCGGCATCCAATCTTCGGGTTCGGTAAGCCTATTATATATATATATATATATATATATATATATATATATATATATATATATATATATATATATATATAATAGCGAAGAAGTTATGTTTCGTTTGGTTGTAAATTAAATTAAATTTGTTTTTTGTTCCCAGATAATAAATGAAAGTCAATGACTAGTAAGTTCGAAACAGATAATCCCCGTGATTGGTTCTCAGCCCTTCGAGAATAAACAGCTTGGAGTTGAACAAGTTAAATCCAGTGAGCTTAAAGATCCCTAACTTATGTCATTTATCCCGATACACCAACCGCATCAAGAGCAGCATTAGTGTCTGCCTCGGCTTAATGAATTGATACTTTAACACCATCATTATCAAAGTTAGATTCAGTTTTACTTGTTGTATTACAAAATACAGTTGTAAATTTCAATAAAAATATTTAAAAAAAAAAAAAAAGATTCAGTTTTAACTTTTTAAAAAGTTTAACTAATGTGAATAAATTAAAAATTTACTAATATCCATAGTGGACATTATCGCCCAACTGTAAAATACATTTTAAAGCAGTTTCAGTTAAACCCGTGGCTTTGCTAGAGATTATTTTATTTAAATTCACATATATGTCTTTATGGTAAGAGTAAAGAAATTCCGCATAAGATCACTATTGGTATATTTTTTACAAAATAAATTTTTTATTGAGTGATATTAAAATCTGTCCTAGTTAGGACATTTATAATAGTGATCAGAATGAGTGAGGACAGGCAGGTGAAGAAGACCTACCAAGGAACCATCATAGCCACACGTAATAAGGGGAGGCCAGGAGCGTGATAAAAAGACAAGGTCCTGGAGGATATGCGGCGCTTGGGCATCTGTATGGTGGAGGATAGAGGACTGTGGCAGGCTATGTTGAGGCAGGCCAAGGACCACTTCGGTCTGTAGTGCCAGAAGAAGAAGATAACAGTGATCAAGTACAACATTCATACAATATTTACCAAACTATATAATAATCTACAATAAAATATTTATGAAGTCTAGAAGTCACTCATACCTATATATAATCTTCAAACATACAACTCAATGAGTCAATAATATAGCCAGTGCTAGAACTTCAACATATATGTTTACAAGAGGTCTCGGGGCCACTGTAGTTTCATCCTTCTAGAGGTATGGTAAGGGTGTGTGGAACTGGATAAGGATTGAGCAATAAGATCGGTGTGATGAATAAGGTTTTGATGAAAATCGGGGAATAAGGTCTAGAATAAATGGGATATTTAGGTCGTGGGGTAAGGTATGGTTGGTGGCATAATAAGGAGCATTAACTATTGTCCGGAGGACTTTGGTTTGAAGGGGTTGAATACGTTTGATGTTGAAAAAATTGGCTGTCCCCCACAGTTCAAGTCCATAGGGCCAAATAGGTTTCAGTACTGTCTTGTAAATAAGCAGTTTGTTTTTAATAGAAAATGGAAATTTTCTTTATTAATATAAAAACAGTCTGTATAATTGGCCAAATCGTCGTCTATTATTGATTCTTTTAACTACCTTTGTGTATAAAGATATTGTTTAATACCAGGTCCTAATTTTATACTGTCAAATTTACAGTAGCACACCCGATGATATACGCATACCCATAATAAATAAATTTGTTTTAGCTTTTAAACATAATAAACCTCAATTAATCCCATTCTTAAACGAAGGATTTCAAATTTAAAAAATCTTTTGCGCTCAACGCATGACTTCCTAATACCCCTGATTCTAAAATCAATCTAAGAACATTTAAATAAAGTTAGAGTTAAGAAAAAAAGGTTAATGAATTTCATCGAGTTTGCATAGAAACATGTGTTTCAGATTAAATACTCAAACAATAGAAATTATCTGTAATAATCACGCAGTTTTACTCGCTTTTCATCACTCTACAACTTTGTGTAAAAATGACATTGTTTCTAAAAACATTAGCTTTTCAACTGTATATTATACATCTTACATCTTGTTATGTTCAAAAAAATAAAAAAATTACCTAAAATCGCATAGTATGATTTCCAAAGCTGTCGTTCCACTTCCCGGGCAGCCAGAAATATTAATCATCCTTTTGCTGAAACATGTTCTAAGAAAAAACCGTTGCTGGTAAAAAAGTTTCCTCAGGAGATACAACGTTTGGAAATCTTCCTCTAATATCAATGGAGGATGAAGATAATAACAGATTGTAAAAAAAAAAAAAAAAAAAAAAAATCTCCTTATAATACATTCTGATTTTGCCAAAGGCAATAAAATGCAAAAGAAATTTAAAAATGCATTTTCCGGATTTCTTCCAACCCTTGAAAATAAAATTATAACTAACTAAGTTGTAATATGTAACTAATAACAGTAAATGTAACTAAGTTTAGTGTAAAATATTAGTTATAAAAAAACTATGTTTAAATATTAATGCTAAAAAACTTCTGGAAAAGAAGAACAATAATAGGGGTAGAGCAAATGATTTTTTTTTTAGTGTTAAAACTCTTCTGTACTTGACCTTTTTCAACAGACATAGGGCCTAATCATTTATCCATTCACAATAATTGGCCTTTCATAGTTCTATCATCGAAGCATCCATTGATGGTACAATAACTGAGGGCAATAAAAGCTAAAAATTAAACATAGCAATCTGTTCTAAAAGCATGAATTTAAACTTTTAATGGTTAAAGAACTTAAAACTATTAATGAATTGGATCAATTATTATCAGTAGAGATCGGAACCGAAAAAGTGCAATAAACATCTTGAATTGTGCAAAATAGTGCAGCCAAACCCCAAAATATAAAATGGAGGGTATATATTCCTCAATAGAAATAATAGGCTTACCGAATCCGAAGATTCGATGCCGACACCACCAAATTCCGCCTAAACAGACCCGTCCAATGTTCACCGTTCAAGCCCAAGCCCCCGAGATCAGCCTTAACGCAATCCTCCCATCGACGCTTCGGCCTACCTTTCGGACGCCTACCAGTCGGATCTGCGAATACCACCTTTCTCGGAATCCGCTCCTCTCCGAGCTCAACAATTTACTCGCCCATTTGAGTCTCCGCGAAGCTATCAACTCAATTATATTCACAGGATACAAGTTCCGATATTGTTTCATTTATAATGCTAATACGTATAAATACATTTGTTTTAATGTTATAGCCAATGAATGGAACTTCAACGAAAAGGTTCCATATTCATGTCAGAAATTACTCACCTATCGTTAAAAAAAACACACACACGATTCACGTGAACAAAATATCTATATAAGATACTTTTTTAACTACACAAAATTTTTAAAGCATTGAACGATTTAATTAAATAATTAGATGATGACACCTTAGACACCGTCTCATAGTCACCCTGATAAAGGCCCACAATGTAGGCCGAAACGTCGGCACACAATTAAAATAAGTACTACTTTCTAATGTGTGTTTCTTTCTGATGACCGAACCCCCAATCTAATATTCTCAACGGTCAACAAAACTCCATCATTAATCAAATAATTGAATATATTTATCTGATTCGTTCCTTCATTTCTTAATTAGACGGTGAATTAATTGACTTCTTATGGGTCAGTCGAGAAGAACCCATTGAAAACAGTTTGAAGGATTGATCAGAAATGCTTGTGAATAATAACTAGAGGTATGTAATATAGACCAGGGTAATTAATTAAATATATATAGTTTCAATTTTTAATATTCAATAGCAATTGAGCTCACAGCTTTTGTATAGGGCTTTTATTTTCCAGCTCCAACAGATGCTTGTATCCAGCTAACGACAAAATAAATAATAACAATTTTTCTTAATTATATCCTGAATCATAACTAGGAAGAATTTTTTGTCACCTGTATTACAATGAGCGTCTATTTGTGATTTTCTTTTACAGCCTAATGATTTCTATTGATCACGAGCTATACAAAACACAGTTTCCTCATCTGGTCTAAGCTCGGGGTAATTATAATTTAAGGTTTTAATTTCCGACTAGAGAAAATCTGATATTTGAAATATCATTTAATACTACATACTAAGAGAAAATAATGAAGAGCTCTGAACAGAGTGGGATTTCAATATAACAATAATAACAATGATCGTCTTTAACAAAAATGACGTTAGATGTAAAAAAGCAGTGATCCTCCTCAGAAAACTGAATTCCTTATGTTAGGCGGATTTATTTTCTTACTGGTAACTACCTAACGTAAATTATTTATTTATTTATTGAGATATATTACAATTTGTTACAAAATGAACAATAGTAATATTGATAAGAGACCACATTCATACAATATATACAGAAAATAATACTAATAGTCAAATTACATAAAATAGAAAATAAATAAATTCATATATATACAATAAAATAATAATAAATAACAAAGCAAAACAACAACCTATAATAAGCGTAACTACCAAATTTGAATATTTCTGTTCATTTTTATTCTTCTTAACTAATAACTTAATTCTATATTTAATATGAGAAAAATTATAAAATAGAATTTTAAGTATTTATTACTTTCTGCTTGTATATTTACTATCCAAAATTTGGTTCTATCAAAAGCAATATTAAAATTTAACTCAAAATTAGAAATCTGGTGCGCGCAACACACGACTTTCACTTACCTCCATTGTTAAAATCAATTTAAATAGTTTTTAAGAATGTTTAAATACACTTATCATAATAATAGGCTTACTGAACCCGAAGGTTCGATCCCGATACCACCAAACTTCGTCTACACAGACTCGTCCAATGTTCACCGGTCAAGCCCAAGCCCCCGAGATCAGCCTTAATGCAATCTTCCCATCGACGCTTCGGTCTCCCTTTTGGAGGCCGACCAGTCGGTTCAGCGAATACCAACTTTCTCGGAATCCGTTCTTCACTAAGCCCAACAACTTTACGCGCCCATTTGAGTCTCCGCGATGCTATCAACTCAATTATATCCACAGAGTACAAACTCCACAATTCCGCGCTGTGCTACCTTCTAAACTCCCCAAAGGACTCATCCATCTCCGGACTAAATATTTTACGCAGTACCTTATTTTCGAAAACCTTAAGCCGTTGTTCATCCTTCAAAGTAAGCGGCCACGTTTCGCATCCGTAAAGAACCGTTGGAAGAATAATAATTTTATAAATTCTAACCTTTAAGTTTTTAGACAGAAGCCGCGAGCTAAGTAATTTAGCAATTGAATAATAACCCGCATTTCCCACCTTTAACCGGGACTTTATTTCTTCCTGGATTTCATTTTTTCTTGTTATCATTGAACCTAAATACTGGAATTTCTCTACGTGTCTAAAAGTATGACCTGAAATATTAATATCATCAAGATCGCCACCATTTCTGCAACTAATCATATATTTCGTCTTATCAATATTTAATTCGAGACCTATTTGTTTACAGGTTTTTATTAACATTTAAATACACTTAGAAATAAAAGTAAATTGTTAAAGAATTAATTACATTGAATTTCAATTAAAACATGTGTTTTACATAACTTTTCATCACACGCCGCTAACTTTTACAATTCCGTGAATTAAATAATATTTTTTCTAAGATCTTTAGCTTTCCAACGGTATATTATACATCTATATTACTATTATTATGTTCAAAAACACCAAAAATGCATAAAAAAAATATTTTTGGGCTTTTCTCCTTAAATTGTTTATCAAATACGCTCAACTTGCATATTTAGCTGTTAATTATCAATGCTAACATGGTAATATAATAAGGTACTTGAGAGATAAATATTTAGTAAAATTTAAAAAAAAAAAGTTAGGTAAATTGTTTAAGAAAATTTAAAATATCGGCATTCGAGCGCTGTCAGGCAATTTTAGTCAGAATGAAACCTACACAATAATAAAGCTCGTGAAATTTTACGTGAATATAGGTAGGTGTTTAATCAAAAGCCGTTTTCGAGAAAATCGTAAAAAGGTACAAAATGCATTGTATAAAGTGGCTGTCTGGTATGGTGATTTTGATGAAAAAGTTTTTGTAACATCTTGGGCTTATATTCATCTTCAATATGAAATTTCAGTTTCATAGGATTTTTCGTTTACACGCAGGAGTTACCACACATGGACACATACCCACGCTTATACAGACACACGATCGTAATACTTTCCCTTACTATATATTTCATATATAGATAAGTGAAAGTAAAAAAATGCAATTTAATCCAATAAAAACCAATAACATGCAATTTATCGCAAAAGAACAAAACGTGCGATTTCATGAAGAATAAAATTGTGATATATTATTCCCTAGTTGCTGAATCGGATTGCTATTCGGGTTTCACACAAACAAATAGAACGTGCAAAATCATGGAAATCCTGTCTCTAATTATTAGCAATGGAATTCTCTAGATTATAAATAGAATATTCTTTATCGTTATTCATCATTTAAAATAAATTATCAATATATTTTTTAAACTTCTAAGTCACATTCGAGGCGTTTCTATCCAAGATCTACTGAAGGACATATTTTACAAAATTTATATTTTGACATGTTTTTATTCAAATCGTATAGTTTTATCAAAAACCTCCATCCAATTTCATTTGAAGAATACAGAAGGACTTTAAAGTCATTTTTATGTATTTAATAATCTTTTTAAATTAAATCATTTTTTAGTTATGCATAACTGAGGTTAGCAAGGCTTAACTGGAATACTCTCCCGTCTAACATCCGCCATGCTCCTTCCATATTTACATTTACATCCCTCCTCTTTCAGTTTCTTCTTGCTTTCATAAACGATTGTGTCCACGCTCTTGAACATTAATAGTGGTTAAGTTTATTTTTAATTTTTTATTTTCGTTGTTATTTTATTTTATTTTTTCTGTAATATATAACAATCCATAGGTCATTTTACTTTTTTTTTCTCATATAATCACTTAAACATAATTATGCACATTTATTATAATTGTTAATATTTTTTGTGTATGAGTATCTTTAGCTGGTCATAACTATTTTTTTTTTATTTACGATATTCTTAAAGGATCTTGTCCCAAAATTAAACTTCTTTTATATTCTAATCTATTCCAAATATACTTTGCGTTGAGGTAATTTAATCCAATTTTTTGACGCAAAAATTCCCAGTTATCTTTATTTTACAATCTTTTAGAGAAATACAAAAACTCGATATGTACTGAATTCCTTCAGCAAATCTTTATTCGGGTTACGTACTTTTGAAATTTCTACACGTTTCTTTCCTTATTACTCTATGTAATTTACTTTATCTCCAATTATTTCTTCATTTTCTTTATATCCAATCTTAATAACCTATACTCATAAAAAAATATTTATTTTTATACTTTTAAACTTCTTATCGCCGTTTTTGGCCTCTTTATCTCGTTCACGCTGGGGCGAATATCTACGTTTTTTCGCATGAGGCAGAACTATCTTAGTTGCTTACACTTCGTTGGGCGTCACTGTTGTAAGTTCCAATTACTGCGAGATCACAACAGTTCGAGACTTCCAACGCGCTTAATGCGAAATTGTTACAGTTTTGACATACGCATATGACTTGAAACAGAATCACGGAAATACTTTAAAATTATTCTCATATTGTCACTATTGGGAATTAAAATATAAACGGAAATCACGCACAGCTAAACGAAATTTTTAAAGAAGAGTAGTCAAATGAAATTAACCGATAAGAGTCCTTTGAGTTGGGATTTTGATAGCTATAATTTTTTTAATACATAAAACCTATAATGTTGAGAAAAAATAAAATAAACTTATTTTTTTTTTTACGACTTATTATCTAAAAACAAGTGACTCACCTGTGATTCTCGTCCCCCCAGGGGATAGTTAAGCGTGACCCACTAATGAGTCACACCGCCCCACGGAATAGTCAAGTGTGACCCTCCGGTGGGTCACGCCGGCGTGTACTTGTTAAAAGTTAATAGATAAACGGCCTAATCTTCTTAACTACATAAGGCTCATCTACATTTCTATTCTGAGACCGATCTGGACTTACGGTGTAGAGCTTTGGGGCTCTACTCAATCATATGGTGTTCTTCCCGTATCCAATCCTTAAAATTTAAAATCCTCAACGCTCCCTTCATCGTCACAAATAATGAAATCATGAGCTTAATTTTCCTTATGTTGCTGATTTGGCCCGAGCAAGCTACCATGCCTTTTATGAACAACTCCATTCCCCTCCTAACCCAAACATATTATTTTTTTCACTAATTCTACATTTTTTTAATCTCAGTCCGCTATTTTATATTAATAATATGTATTTAAATAAATCATTAGCCAATCCTTTAGTTGTTTTTTTTTCAACAAACAATCGAATCAGTAAAAATAACATAGCTTCTTGGAAAAGCTCTAACGAACATTCTAGTTCCCATATTTTCCGCCCCACGCAATGAGCGTTTTTTAAATCGAAAAACACCACTTCTTTAGACACCGTCTCAGAGTCAAGTATGTATCTTTTTTCTTGTTGATTTTTTTTTTTTTTTTTTTTTTTTTTGGAACAACAATTTTTATTGAGTAAAATTACAATCTGTCCCAATTTGGACATCAATAGTAGTGCTGAAAGATATCATACATACTACATTCATACAATATTTACACGGCATAAAATTACAATAAAATATATACACAATAATGAATCGATTCTTGTTGATTAGGATATTTTTTTTCATCGCCTATTTCTTTCTCCCTCTTTCCATACTCATATCTTTCTCCGTTACATATCCTGACATATAATTGTTAGTTTAATATTACATTATTTTAAAAATTTAAAATTATTTTTTATTCATACTGTTTCTCTTTTTTAATGACTATGTTCTTTTTATATATTACCTATACTCTTAACTATGTTTTTAATATATTACCATCATATATCATTTCAAAATTGTTCATATTTAAAATTTTAATTGTTCACATATTTTTCCTTTGTCATTTTTTCATTTGCTTAGTCTCTCTTTATATATTCTTATGACAATATTATCATCTCAACTCTGTTTACTTCCATACTTTATAACTATCATCTTACTTTTGTTTATTTCCATACTTTATAACTGTCATTTTATTATCATTTTTACATTTAATTTTATTTATGTTCCCATATTATATTATTGTCATATTATTATTATATACCTAACGCATTATTAATTCTATAATTACATTGGTTGTTATCTTGTTTCTTTTAGCCCTGGTGAAGGTCCACTTTGTAGGCCGAAACGTCGGCACATAATTAAAATAGCACTTGTTTTAAATGTGTGTTTCTAATTTATGACCGCACCCCCAACCATCTTCCTCTTTTAATTTCTCAACAGTCAACAAAAAACTCTATCAAACATATTATGGATTACTAGCAATGGGTACTCTTTAAATACGTATTATGTCTTTGTTTTATATTCTACTCACATATACTTTATTTATTAATATGATACAATAAATAGTAAGTTTCAAATAATATTTTAAATTTAAAAAAATAAAAAAAATACTTTGGCTTTCATCTTTCAATGATCAACAATTTTAGTTTGCTGACGCGATGTTTATATGCGTCAAGACAAAATATATAGAGTTAATGAAATATCATTGTTTGAATGAAGTAGATTTTATAGTTGAATAATTAATGGCAGTTCAAAACGAGATCTCATATTTCTTCGTAGTGAAACGCTTTCTATTAAAGTCTCAGCTGGAAATTCAAGTTAATCCAGGCAACCTCCAGTAATGCTAACTTACGGCAGTTGGGAAAGAGAAATGAAAAGAAGTGTGTAAGGAACTTTCGAAAACAAACTTATTAAACGAACATTCAAAAAGAGGCTTTGAAAGCCTGTTATATATCAATGTTAAAGAAGGGATTCATTATCATAAATTTTGTAATTTTATAAATATCGGTTGGATTCACTTGGTCATCATTTTCAAAACGTTTTCCTTTTACAGAGTTGTCTAAATTCCTGAACAGGAGGTAATCTGTTGGAGACAAGTCGGGAGAATATGGTGGGTGCGAAAGAACGTCATAGCCCAGTTCTTTCAACTTTTGCACGGTATGTTTTGAAACATGGGGTCTTGCTGCCGCTCAGTGAGATCATGAGGTACCTATGTATCTAGCTTTTTTACTTTCTCAGTACACTTTAAATGTCTGGAAACGGTAGATGCCCTTGCATTTAGTTGTGCTGAGAGTCCTTTAACTGTTTGGTAGGGGTTTTCTTCTACTTTATGTTTGAGGACATCGTTGTCTATTACGGACGGAGATCTTCCTCGGGGCAAGTTTTCCAAGTCGGTATCCCCAGCTGAAAACTTAGCAAACCAACGTCCAATGGTCCGTTCATTAACACTCCCTTCCCCAAACGCCTTGCAAATAATTCTAGCGGCCTCAGCTGCTGAATGGGCGAGTTTAAACTCGTACAAATATTACTCGGAAATCGCGTTGATCATTTGGAGGTATACTAAAAAGTGGGTAATTGATTGGGAAGCTAATGTTTATAAACAAAGGTAGAGGATTAGTAACTGTTTACTTTAAATATGTAAAATTCGGAAGAAAACAACAGAGTCTGCAAAATCCTTTATGTATTTCAGAAACTATAAAAACGGAAATTTCATGTGAAACAACCCAATACAAAAGGACATTTTTTTCAAAGTTGATATTTTCACATATTTGTATTCTGATGGTTTAGTTTTATCTAAATCCGTCATCAAATTTTATTTAAAAAACATGAAAATCCTTTAAAAAAGTATTTAAAAAATGAAACTCAATTTTTAATAGAATAATGGTATTTTATCCAGAAAATAGTTGGAATTAGCGTTCCACGAACTTGCTAAATATGAGAGGAAAAACCGTGCCTGAACTAACTTAATATTAGATCTATTTGATTTCTTAATGTAAAGTAAAAGCTCAAAAGTAATTTATTTATCAGACTCTGTAGTTAAATATTGTTTTAACGTAGTTAATAATAATAGATAAAGTTGCTAAATTCACACAAATAGTAAATACAAGTTCAAAACAAACTTCATAATTACATACTTTCTTATTATAGTGCCATAAATAGATATATTGTCCTTTGAGTATTTACTTTCTTGATGAAGAATAGATAATCAATGTAATTAACCAACAAAGAAAGATATTTCTCAGAGGGAAATAAGGGAATATACCTAACTTAGTAATTAATGATATAAAGATGTTAGTTATCTATAATGTTGTATTAGGAAGGTTATTGTGACTGTTACCAACTTACCGGCGTTATATTCTTCCAAAAAGTACTATACCCCTTTTAATTCTTTCCAAAAAGTACTATATCCACGTTTCATTCCAAAAAGTACTATATCCATATTATATTGCTTAAAAGTCATCTAAAAAGTGCAATCATTTGGATAAATTAGTTGGTAACACGCTTAAAAACCAACTTTATATTTTATTAAAAAAAGAATCACAATAAATGAGAGATTTTTGCGTTTTCCGTAAAATTGTCTAAAGTGGATATAGTACCTTTTGGAAATAAACGTCTCAATTGTCGGCATATTTTTCTTTTCTATTAGAAAAAAGGCAAGTGAGCTTCGGAGGTTCACCGAATGATATGTAGGGAATACGGGTACAATGACTTAACAGAACGTATTGCTTGAATATGGTTTGCCATCTTTCATTCCAGATTCGAAGATGAACCTCGGCATTCAAGTGATATAAAGGCTCTGAAGATCGGTCGCTAGAAGTCAAAAAAATTGCGGAGACACTTGAAATATATTTTGGAGCCGTTCGAAAGCATTTAAAGCAGCTTGGCTATACGCCCCATCTTGATGTTAGGGTATAACTGACCGAAGCAAACCTGGCCAATCTACTAGTCTCTTCTGAACAAGTACGAAAGTGGCCCTTTTTCAAATGAATAGTGGCGAATAATGAAAAATGGATCATCTACAATAATGTTAGGCGCAGGAGATCTTGGACAGCGGCTGACGTCATCTAGAAGTCCGACCTATATCCGAAAAAATAATGTTCTCTCCACATGTTGGGATTATCGTGACGGGCTTTTTTAGGAGTTGCTTCCACAAGAATGATTCAAAGATCTATTGTACACTAATAGCAAAAAGGGTCTAAGCATTACGATATAATAAATAAATCTCTTTATTTGTTTTCGGGCTAGCCCATACAAATGGAGTTGAGTTGTACAAAACAGTTAAACATAAATCAAAGAAATCTATTACAACTGTACTAAACAAAATACGCTTCCTTAACTAAAACAAATACATAATAAAAGGCAAAATAAATTGTAACTGTAGAAATATTAAACAAATAAAATAATCATAAATAGTTTAACAAATTCAATTATTGTTCTTTTAGTAATGTGCTTAAATTATTCTTCAATACACAGATACGAACTTCTTAGCTTTAAACATTCTGTTAAATAATAAAATAAATTTTCAAATTTCTTTTTATTTTCTATTTGCAACAAAAGTTGTACTATGTAGTCATTGTCTGACATATTTTCAATATATGTCCTTAAGTACTTATTTCTGGACGGGGAGTAAACAGGGCATTGCAACAAAAAATGATTTATATCTTCTGGTTCGCCTGAATTACAAATAGGGCATTCAACGCTTCTATCTAAAAACCATTTTGGAATCCGTTACTGGTAACTTTCAGTTTATTGGGTTGACATAGTCTTAGTTGACTGATCAATCTATATTTCCTCATAGGTCCCTTTATTTTCAAATAATATTCCCCCATATTTAAGCTACTAATTTTCCTAAAATTAGGATTAACCTTTGAGTGTAAAATAGCCTGAATATCTAGGGAAAGATTATGATTATTGAATTTTTCAACAGCGTTATTTAATTCCCTTTCAAATAAGGCTTTACTTTTGATATTTAATATGTCAGCCGCGTCTATAATTAACAATTTATTAATAAGTTACCTATACCAATTGTACTTCACTTTGACCCTCTGGTTCAAGGAATATTTTTTTTAAATGTTTAGACATATTTTCAGTAACCGATCATCTTTCATTAAGTCTACCTTTCGGTACCAGCGAATCATTCTTTTTAGAACATCTGTTTCTATTGATTTTATTGATTGTTAGGTGTAATCCGTGGCCAATGATATATTGCTTTAAAATAACTTAAGCACTACGATATATATAGCCCAGAACTAGTCAATATGAAAGGTGTATTTCACCAAGACAACACTCAGCAATAATCACATAGCAAAAGTTAGTGCGACTGGCCTAGGGTTTTCATCTCCCTCAACGGGTTATCGTTTGCTGAGGAGAGATATTTAAAAGCTCACTTCGAACAGTTTTTCGCAAGTCCTAGTGTTTTACGTGAACGAATTGATAAAATGGTTTCAAAGATGACAAAATGTCATTAATAAAGATGGCGTATACATTATTGAATAATATTTATTCTGTGTATACAAAAAACTTGCTTTATATTACAGTTCAAAACCTGAACGAACTTAAGGATCCACCCAATAAAACTATATCGTTGAAATCTGCGATATTAGCTCGTATCTTAAATATCAATCAAGCAATTTTAATGAACCCAGAGGTCTAATGGCGAAAAGTTCGACAAATGACATGTTGATTTCCAAAAGATAATAAATGAATATAAGGTGGAGATTCTTTAAGGTGATAGTGATAATTAGATAGTGCAATGATGAACATGGTACATCGACTGATTCTGTTTATATATAGTTTGTATAGAAGTTTGTGAGTTCGAGTCGCACTAGTGCTGTAGACCTCAAGTCTCGAGACTTTCGGCGGAATGAGTTTCATGACTCAGGGACGCTCCTTACCTCCACTATAGTTTGTATAGTGGGATGATTTTCACTGTTCATGTTTTGTCATGCTTTTATAATTTTTAAAATAATTTAAAATTTTTTTGATAGAATTTCAAGAATTTTAACGTTAATCTCATAGATTATTAATAATTTTAACTGTATGTATGTGCATGTATGTGTATGTGTACGTATGTAAATTTTATAATATATATATATATATATATATATATATATAATATATATATATATATATATATATATATATTATATATTATATACTTTTTTATTTGTTTATTATTTTTTATCATAATTTTAACATAGTTAAATAATTTCATGACAAATTGTAAGATAATTATTTGTGAATTGACAATATTTTGTACTTTTAGATCTAATTAGTTCCATTGCACCTGAAGATGGCATTGTAGCCAAAACGTAGTGCAATTATTTTCAATAAAAGAGTGGTGAAGTAGAAATCAGCCTCCAATTTTATTCATAATAAATGCATTTTTTATTAAATTGATATCTTGACTTTGTTCTATAATCGTATGACATTATCGAAATACGATTTAATCTCAGGTCCTTTAAAAACAGAATTCAGGAGTGTAATTAAAGTTTCAAAATTGATTAACTCAAGTGAGGAAATGAAAGCCGTGAGTTGCACACACCAGTTTTTTTATTTATTCAAAAAAAGGCAAACGAGCTTAGGAGGTTATTCCAGATTTTACAGTATATAAGCGCACATGTGAAATATGGTATTTTTTAATGCCCGCTGTTTTTCAAAGAAATATATTCTACTAATATGTGGAGGGCTAAAAGAAAGGGTAGAATTTCCTTTGTCGTTACTTACTGGGCACAATGTTTTTCCTCTGTCGCCAACCGTAAGAAAACAATGGAGTAATTTTCAGAAAAGCGGATGAATGGTTTCACTTCTTGTATGAAAAATTAGGCCCTTATGTGTCTTAAACAATGATAAAACATAAACAATAGACATTTTCTTTAGAATCAGATTCTACGAATGCTATGAAATGTTTTAAGAGATGTTCGCGGTATTAAATTTAACTAAATTGACTAACATATAAAAGGTTAATATTTATTATAAGCTAGCTGCCCCTACAGACGATGTCTTGTCTTAACTATGTCTTAGTGAAATCGGTGAAGCCGCTTACGCGTAATGCGATGAAAAAGGGGATTCATTTTGTTTGTTTATTCGTTTAACGTCACTTTACGCTACTATGGCTAATCGGACGATGGTACATCGGGAGTCCTAAATTTTGCCTATCCAGGTTTTATTAGGATAGGGATCTTTAAGAAGTACCTGACATCGCACAGGCTCGGGACCACCTCTTAACGTCCCCTCCGAAGGACGGCATAACTAAGGATTTTTTACTCCCATTAAAAAATCCCGGGACCACTTGCGGGTTCAAACCCGTGTGACCTTTGGCATATGAGGATGTTATTCTAGCCACCCAGCTATAAGTGATCCCCTAGTGTATTTTTTTTTTGTCATTTGGAACGTATCTGGAAACGCACGATCTTAAATTTAGAGGGTTTTATTTATTAATTAAGGTCATCATTGAAAATAATATACCAAAATATAGTAGTTGTAATAACATAATCTAATATAAAGGACAGTACTGTCCACTCTACCTTAGGGGAAAAGTAGATTTCGTTTCCCGGTATCTCTCCATTCTCTCTATTCCCTCGCTTGTGCTATAAGGGGCCACCCGCGGGTTTGAACCCGTGACCTTTGGCATAAAAAGTTGTTATGCTAACCACTACGCTATGGGTGTCCTCAAGGGGATTCATTTTTATACATATAGATAGAGAATTATTATTATCTTAGAAAAAAAAAAAAAAAAAAAAAAAAAAAAAAAAAAAAAAAAAAAAAAAAAAAAAAAAAAAAAAAAAAAAAAAAAAAAAAAAAAAAAAAAAACCTAACGATCAAAATAACTTTTCTCTTTTATAAGATCCTTTTCCTGATTGTTATAAACACAACAAAAAAAATGCAATGGCCAAGGGAATAGAGGATCTTTATATATATATATATTATTTACCACTCAATCAGTCAATAGTCTGATAGATTCGGGAACAATCTTTCCAGTTGCACGCAGTAGAGTTCACACTTCATAAAGGAAAAAAATCGTGATGAATAACACCTTAAAAATTCTGAAAACGCAAAGTATGGATTTTTTTCCAAATCATCCCCTTGCAGAAACCGAGAAAGCAGTTTTGAATAGCTCACGGCTATTCAGATTGTGTCATTAACCCAATATTCATAACAGATCACAATCTCCCCATAAATTCTCATATCATAAATCAATTAATTATTGTTTATTAAATTATTGATGTATTTTTTTATTTCTTTGATTTATTATTTTTTTTTTTCGCTCACCCCTACCTCGCCTTTGAAGGCTTTACGGGGGTTTCTCGGACCAGGCGGTGAGGGCGGGGTATATGTAAATGCCGAGATAAAAGTCCCCCCCCCCCGGTACCGAGGCTCGAACTCGCAATAGTTTGGGTTTCCAATTTTTGGTTCTCTGTGGTTGCTAACCCACTCGGCTACTCCGCACCCAAATTTATTGATGTATTTCAATAAATTTTCAAAGTTGTAACCTTAAATGATTGCTGAGGAATTAATCAGAGAAGTCTGTCTACTGCTCTTTTTCACTTTCCCCATGGAGAGTAGCTGGCAATTAACATTATCTAATGCCAGAACACATCCCCTGGGAAGTTCGCAAGTAATTGTGGACAGATTTGACTCAACAGCTTGCAGAAGTTCATAAATAAACGTTAATGGTAGTACAGAACCTCCCTTCCTTTTCAACGTCGTATCTCCACTGCTTAATTTCTTAAACCGAGCAGTGTGTTGGTCAAGGACCCCTTCACCATCATATTTGATAATTTCGTAAGATGCTTGATAATACATATTTTATAGAAAATATGTATCCAAAGAGATGATGGGATTTTTGAATTAATAAATTCTAAAGATTCCTAATTATATTAAGCGGATATACAAGACTGCCATCACATTGGAGGAAATGTATTTAAAGCAATGAGGACTATTTTGATTATTAAAAGCAGGCATACATTTTTTCGAATTCGTAATCCCGAATTATAATATTCCGGGCCATCCTATAAAAATCTATATCTCTATATTTAACTTATTTTAATAAAATTCAGTTTAATCCTCACTGTGTTCATAAATTCATGTATACTTGGTCTACAATGTTTACATATTCTAAAAAAGGATTAGTTAAGGTGCTTTTATGCATCAGTTTTAACCGAGATTTCTTATCTTTAAGTTCTATTTTGCTTGCTCAAAATGGAAGAGAAAAAAAAAAAATCTTTTTCTTCATTTGATTATTTTTTATTTCTGAAAAGTAAAATCCGCTGCACAAACTGTTAAAAAAGTTGCAGCGTGTATGGCGATGGTTCTTTATAAGAAAGCACCGCCCGAAAGTGGTTTGCTCGGTTTAAATCCGAAAATTATGACTTTAAAGTCGCAAAGCTCCGGTCGTCCTTCTGTTGATGATGAACAAATTCTGAAAATTACCTGAAAGATAGCAACACGTAATATAACGTATGATTAATTAAAAATATTTGCAGGGATCTGAAGTTTTTATTGAAATCACCAGTAAAAAACGCTATAAACCTATTTTACAAGCCAATATTAACATTAATGTATTTACAAAGCAATCGCTTCCAGCCTGGACACGACAGTGCATGAGCCACTAGGAGTTAAAATTAATCCGGTACGCGCCCCGCAAAGGGCTCAATATCCCACATAAATAAACGATAAGCTTTCAATAACAGAAGCGCTCCTGTCTCGCCTCACTCCCAACAACTTTTTACATGTTTTTTTTTTGTTTTTTTCGTTTTTGCTAAATTTGTATATAAGTTTTTTAAAATAACCAGTCACGAACGATAAATTATTAAAAAGTTTAATAAGTGATAACGAATATGCCATGTCAGTTTATGTATTACCCTGATGATGGCTTACGTGTTTGAGTGGGAGTCATCCATAGCACATTGGCTAACATAACAGCTTTCTATTCAAAGGTCGCGGGTTCACACCTGCGGGTGGCCCTAGGATTTTTTATTGGGAGTAAAAACTCCTTAGTTATGCCGTCCTTCGGAGGGGACGTTAAAAGGCCTGTGCGATGCCAGGTACTCGTTAAAGATCCCTATCCTTATAAAATCCGGATAGGCAAAATTTAGGACTCCCGCTGTAGTATCGTCCGATTAGCCATAGTAGCGTAAAGTGACGTTAAACGAATAAACAAACAAAATGAATCCCCTTTTTCATCGCATTACGCGTAAGCGGCTTCACCGATTTCGCTAAGACATAGTTAAGACAAGACATCGTCTGTAGGGGCAGCTAGCTTATAATAAATATTAACCTTTTATATGTTAGTCAATTTAGTTAAATTTAATACCGCGAACATCTCTTAAAACATTTCATAGCATTCGTAGAATCTGATTTTAAAGAAAATGTCTATTGTTTATGTAATAACATAATATAATATCTTACATAATACCTTGAGAATGGGGAAACAACCCCGAAACGTTGATAGATGATATGAATGGTTATGAAATAAAATAAATAATTAACAAAAGTAAGTTAAGGTGGGCTCATTTAAGTGTGTAATATTAAGAAAAACCTCCAGAAAAATTAAAAAAGAAAAGAAACTAAATTAAAATATGGAAATTAGCACCAACCATATGATCAATAATTCATCAAATTTGAAGAAAAAAATAGATGAAATTTTAGATAAGCACATAATATCTTGAGAATGGGGAAACAGCCCCGAAACGTTGATAGATGATGTGAATGGTTATGAAATACAATAAATAATTAACGAAAGGAAGTTAAGGTGTGCTCATTAAGTGTGTAATATTAAGAAAAACTTCCAGAAAAATTAAAAAAGAAAAGAAAAATATTTAAATGTCCTCCAAAAAATGAGCTTAATTTTGAAAAAAAAATCTGATAAAAATGTTGGCATCAGTAAATTAAATAAAAAAATAAAACGTTATATTAGTGTGTGCGATCGTCAATGCAGTTTCCATTGGTAGCTGTGCCAAATCAAACGGTTCGTATTTTTAAATAAATATTCGCCGCTTACCGTTTATTCCTTTCAGTAACCTATTTATGTAATATATAATACAGAAAAGTACTGAAATCATAAAAAAAATCGAATTTGAGTTTTCAACTGAAATATAAAGCAAACAAATCTCGATTCCAAATGACCTAGTCTCGCAAAATGGTCTATGTGGGTGGTATGTCTAGCTCATAAATTAAAAGTGGTTGGAAATTGAAATTTCAAATTTAATAATAATAATAATAATAAATAAATTTTTTATTATCCTGGGACAAGTCCCTTTAGAATAAAAAAATACAGAATTTACAAAATGTACTTTGCAGTCTTAGAGTAAGTTAAATACATATTAACAAGTCAATAATGACTTACATAAAATTAGACATATTCAAATAAGAAGAAAACAAAAACAGTGACAAAAAATAAATAATGATAATAATAAATTATTTACAATTTTATTGAGCCTGGGTATTCATTAAATGATTAAATATGCGGGATTTAAAGGTTGAAAGAGAGTTGGAGTGACGGATGGAAGGAGGGATAGAATTCCATAGGATTGAGGATCGAATGAGAAAGGATCTGTCGAAATGTGCAGTTCGGTGGGCCGTACTGTATAAATCCGAAGGCCTGGAGCGTGTACAACGAGGATGAACAGAGGATTTGAATTGAAGGAGGTAAAAAATGTATGATGGACGGCGGGATTGGATAACTTGGCAAAGGAATGTCGCAAGGAAATACTTGCGACGATTGGAAGGGTAAAGCCACTTTAACTCGGCATAAAATTGAGACACGGAGGCGTACCTGGAGACCCCGAAGATGAATCGGACAAAGCAATTAAATAAGCGTTTTATTTTTACTTCGAGATCCCCAGAAACACCATCGTATACCGTACAGCAATAGTCGAAGTGGGGAAATATTAGAGAGGTAACGAGGAGTTTTCGGGTTTCATACGGAAATAGGTGACGGAGGGAATATAGTCGCTTTATGGTTGAAAAGGTTCGACGGGAGATTTCGGAAATATGATTTTTGAAGGATAGAGTTTGGTCGAAGGTTACTCCCAGGTTTCTAACAGTCGGGTGGAACTTTATAGGATTACTATTTAGGAATAGGGTTGGGATATGTGGAACTGTTTTCAGGAGGTGATGGGATCCTATTACAATTGCTTTTGTTTTTTCAGCATTAAGTTTTAACTTATTGACTACAGCCCAGTGACTTATTCGATTTAAGCCCTCTTGTAGTCTTTTTGTAGCTGGTAATAGGTCGGAGGGTGGGAAGGAAAGGTATATTTGGAAATCGTCAGCATAGAGGTGATATTTAGAGTGATGGATAAGGTGAGGGAGGTCATTAATATAGATAGCGAATAGAGTGGGGGATAGAGACGATCCCTGAGGGACACCACAGGATAGTGGCAGGGTAATGGAAGGAGGTTGATCTGGCACTACTACATACTGAGAACGATCGGAGAGGAAGGATTGAAACCAGCGCAAAGCACTGTTGGATACTGGAAGATTTTGGAGTTTGGTTAGAAGGATACTATGGTCAACCGTGTCAAACGCCTTTGAGAAATCTAGGAGGATAAGTATAGTTAATTTTTGGTTATCAATGGCATTTTGGAGGTCTTGTGTTATTTTAAGGAGAGCGGATTGGGTAGAATAACCGGGTCGAAAACCGGATTGGAGAGGACTAAGGAGAGAGTTTTTTTCAAGGAAATTTGATAGCTGGGTTTGAACAAGGCGTTCGAGCGGCTTTGATAGATTGGAGAGAATAGAAATAGGACGGAAATCTTGCGGTGATGTAGGATTGGGAACTTTATTTAGTGGTCGGACGAGAGCGGTTTTCCAGGAAGAAGGAAAAGTGGAATTTTGCAAAGAGAAATTATATATATGATATAATACCGGTATGAGGGATGGGAGGCTGGATTTTATTAGTTTCACAGGAATTTTGTCTGGTCCATAATCGTTAGTACGTGATTTCAGAATTACAGTAAGTAGTTCATCGTAGGACACGTGAGAAAAGAAGAAACTGTCTGGATTGAAGTTTTGGTAATTAATACCAGGAGTTGTCGAAGAATTAGGAGCTGAGGATATAAAATGGTTATTGAGTTCGTCAGGCGTGACTTGGAAGGAACTAAGGTTATTGGGTTCAGGAAAGGACAATTTTCGAAGGATTTTCCATTTAGACTTAGCATCAGGAGCATCGGAAAGGACAGAATGGATATGGAGGGATTTAGCACGTCGCACTGCGCATTGGGTTTCATTGCGGAGCTTCTTGAAAGACACATAGTCTTCTTGCAAACGGGTGCGTCGAAATTTGCGTCTTGCCGCTTCCCTTCTCTTCATCATATCCTTTATCTCGGGGGTGAGCCAAGGCGCAGTAGGACGGCGTAAGATTCTGGTTTTCAGGGGAGCGTGGATGTCTAGTATGGACCGTAGGTTTAAGGTAAGAGTGGAGACCATAGGATCAATGGAGTTGTCGGAGTATATCGTGTCCCAGTGGATAGAGTCCAGATCAGGTTGAAGAGATTCATAGGAAAGAAATTACGATATGATATGAAAGAAATTACGGTCCAAATTACGATATGATATGACTCTTGGATTGAAGGATTTGACAGGCAGATCATAAGTAATATGGATAAGGTCGTGTGATGACAGGAAAGGAACGGGATGCTGCGATGAGGAAATAATTTTTATAGGAGAGTCAGAAATATGAAGGTCCAACCAGGTATCAGTATGCTGAGAGTGATGAGTAGGGTGATAAGGAACGAGGTATAGATTGAGGGAGTATATTAAATCGGTAAGGAAGGATTTGTCGCTGGACTCAGATAACATATTTGTATTAATATCACCAGAAATAATTATATTATTATATGCTGAGACCAGTTGGACAAGAGAGGATTGGAAGATGTCATCAAATGGAACACGAGGAGGTCGGTAGACGACGGCGTATAACAAGGGTGAGGAGATGGTTGAAATTTCAACAAACATATATTCTATGTGAGGAAAGGGATTAGGAGGAGACTGCAATAGGATTTTTGCTTTCAGACTATCATGAATATACAGCCCGACTCCACCTCCGGTGCGATCAAGTCTGTCATGTCGTAGGAAAGAGTAATTTAGAAGGGAAACCTGAGAGGAAGGGATAAATGGTTTTAACCATGTTTCGGAAACGGCTACTATATGATAAAAATTGTCGAGGAAATATTTTTGGAATTCTTCATAGTGGGCTAGGAGGGATTGTGCGTTGATGTGACAGGAAGTTAGGATATTAGTCATAGTGGGGGATAGAGAGGTGGTTAAACTTAAAAAAGGATTAGGACTAAGGGATAGGATGTAACTATTTTTCGTCCAGCACTCTATTTTAGATTGAAACAAAATACATTTGAAAAAAAAAAAACATAAATATGTTTAAATAAATAACAAAAAATAAATTTAATGATAGTAGAAAGAAGAAATAAATTAAATAAAAACAATTTAAAGAACTAGTGAATGAAAAAAAACAAAACAATACTGAATGTGGTACAGAGAAGATGTCTTAGTTTTACTTTTATGATAATGGCAACTGATAAAATATAATAATAGGTACAATGAGATTCGATAAAAAAATAAAGTAAATAAATAAAAATATATATCTTTAATAAAAATTGAGTAAATAAAATATCTTCGATATATGAAAATAATATTTTTTCTATTTTGAAAATATAAATAAAAATGAGGTTTCTCAAAAAATAAAATATAAGTGAAAAAATAAAAAGACATTCTTCTATATAAAAAAAAAGAAAAATATGATACCTATTAGAATTTACTAGCATAATTAGAAAATAATAAATATTGGAAACTATAAAACAAAAAAGTAAAATATATACAATATAAATAAAAAATACAAAAAAAAACTTCATCATTGATCGAAACAAAATACCTATGAAAATAACATAAACATGTTTAAATAAATACCAAAATAAGAAGAAAAAAATCAATGTTAGTAGATAGAAGAATAAACCAATTAAAAAACAATTTAAAGAACTAGTAAATGAAAAAAACAAGACTGAATGTGGTACAGAGAGGATATCTTAGTTTTACTTTTATAAGGCAACTTAAGGATAATGGCAACTGATAAAATATAATAGTAGGTACAATGAGATTTGGTCAAAATAATAAAATATACATCTTTAATAAATAGTGAGTAAATAAAATATCTTCGATATATGAAAATAATATTTTTTCCATTTTAAAAATATAAACAAATATGAGGTTTCTCAAAAAATAAAATATAATTGAAAAAATAAAAATAAAAAGACATTCTTCTATATAAAAAAAAAAGAAAAATATGATACCTATTAGAATTAACTAACATAATTAGAAAATAAAAATATGTTAAAACTATAAAACAAAAAAGTAAAATATTTACAATATAAAAAAAAATCACCATTATAGAAAAAGTAATAAGTCTATTATATAAAAAAAAATTATATCCATCATATGCAAAATGAAATACAAAAATAAATAAATTCTCTACTGTATAAATGAATAAATTTTTCTCTGTTTGAAAAAATAAGATGTCACTACGACAAGAGAGTATGATATAATGGTTATGAAAAAATAAAATAGATTCAAAGAATAAAAGTAAGATGTCAACAATGATAAAATAATTACTAAAAATAAGTTTGATGCGACGAAAATTCTTACTTCAGGAGTAAACGTCGAGATCGGTGGGTTTCGAAATAATAACAGCTGGGTAGCCATCAGCCTGGCGACACCTCACTCTACCACCACCGAACCAAACATATTTAATTTTTTCTGTCTGGCTAGCCAATACAAGTGTTTGTTTGCGGGTGTCATGGCGTCGCTGACATAGACTCGATGCGAATCATTATCCTTCCAGCCAAGGTGACGTGTCGAAAAATCTCTTTTAATTTTTCTTTGTTTTAAATTTAAGATGAGTAAATAGCTGGAATGTTACGGCAACTCTTTCACTAATGTTTCTGAACTAGAATTGGTTATACCGTGCGTTTTGCCATTTATATACGATTTTCTCGTCATAGCAGGGCATTGAAATAGTATTAAAAGGCTTAAATACCGATTTTTTTAGAAAGAAAGTCACTCTAAAGTACTTTAAATTTTGTCAAATAGAAATAATTAACCACTTTTGCTTGTTGGTATTGATAACAAATAGTTAAAATTAGATTTATAACCAGCTTTGAAATCAATATCTCAACAGTTTTTCAATATATTCAAAAACATTTTATTCTGTTCGATATAAACATTTAATTTGTATACAATGCTACTTTGAATGATTCAGAGTCATTCGTAATGTAACAAACACCGTGTTCCGGGGGGTGTATCTCCTGCCTGGGAGTAAGGGTGAACCGCCACTGTTTTGTTCTACTCGATTAAAACACGAGTTTAGGGAGGGCGTAGGGTGAAGCGAGATTAGGGCTTGCTAACTTCCATTTAGGGGTTAAGTAGTCAGATCTCGGATTGGCTAATCTGCA
Source organism: Piezodorus guildinii (assembly GCA_023052935.1). Classification (NCBI taxonomy): domain Eukaryota; kingdom Metazoa; phylum Arthropoda; class Insecta; order Hemiptera; family Pentatomidae; genus Piezodorus; species Piezodorus guildinii. Next base: position 19,906,907 of record CM041295.1, on the reverse strand, counting down.
GCTAGGCCAAGTTCAATACCGTTAGCGAGTCTATCACCTAGCCTTGTACACATTTGTGGGATTCAGGAAAGCCATCTTCGCTGGGCTGTGAAATGACTTCGACCCATGGTTTAATTCGCCCGAATGTAATTCAAGTAATATGTTTTAATGTTTATTATTATCGATTTTTAGATATTAATGTGTACCAAGACTGGCTAAAGTATAATTTTTGACTCCCTGGATATTATCTTTTACAAAATGCATTGTATTCGATAAGATGAACGAAGGTATGTATGTGTCTGTGTCTGATTAAATGACCTTCGTTACCTCTTTTTTTTTCTGCTTGCCTCCTAACAAATATTACTCCATTTTTTTTTTTAATAAAATACAATTAATTAATACAATATTTCACCAATAATACTATAGAATAGAATGAGTTTATTTGTCTTTGGGGGTTCCCCATACAAATAGAGCCTGGTCAGGCTATACATTACAACAGCAATTAATAACAATTATAAGTAATAAACATGAAACGAAACAAATCACAATAAGATAATAGATAAGTACTAAACAGCACAGTAAAATGAACAACATAAACAGAAAGTAACAAATTATTTTTATACAGGTTTAAACAAATTTTTTTGTTATATAGAAGTATTAAAGTATTTTAGATTTTAAATATTCTTTGAAATATAAAGTTTTAATATATATATATATATATATATATATATATATATATATATATATATATATATATATATATACATAAATACATTTTAAATTAACATCGGAGTGAATGAATATTAAATATTAAGATTTTAAATGAGCGTTGACATATTAATATAGTTAAAAGAGTTGTTTGAAGCCAGATTATGGATAGGTAGTAAGTAGGTCATTGCAATAGTACTAGCATTATCTATTATATAAGCATTATTATGAAACATTGGCTAGGTACAGTATTATAAATTGTAAAAATAGTTGGTTATTTTCTAATGTAGCTCGTAATTGTTAATAAATCTTACTCGTTTATTACAAATGATCTTAGTTTTAAGGTGCTAACTAGATAATAATATAGTTGTTTGACTTTAATTGGGTCATCAATAGTTAATATTGTAGGAAATAGGCTTTCTGGTATGTTATTAGCGTGAGGGATGATGTAGTGGTTTCTAATTGTTGAATATATTAGACAGACTGCTATTAAATGGTATATGGTTTCATATGTGTTCATGTTGCATATTGTACAGATTTCTTTGGGGTTAATATTGTAGTTATAGTTAATAGTGTTGTTTGCATGAGAAAATTTAATATGGTATTTTCCAGAGAGGCGAGCTTGGATTCTTATTTTCAACTTCATCTTAAGCGGAATATTATGAATGGTTTGATAACTGTGGCTGAGTAAAGTTTGTTGGTAAAGACTATTGTAGAAAGGGCTGTATTGACATGATGTTAACGATTCGATATCAGTGTTGTGTAGTAATATTACTTTGACTATTGCTGTGCGGTGTTTTGGGGTGTCTCCGGAGAACTCGAAGAAAAACTGAAGCTGTTGTTTCTTAATGGCTACATTTGATTCATATTTGGGATTTCCAGGGACACTTCTATCACTCGATTCGACGAAGAGTTAAAGTGGCTTTATCCTTCCTGCCTTAGTACTTCCTGGTATCATTCCTTCAAAAAGTTATCCAATCCCGTCGTCCATCATACATTTATGATCCGTTACTCTTCAAATCTCCAATCCATTCCCGTAACACTCGTACGCGACTTTATGGTTTATATATTTCGGCCCATCGAACCGCATCTTCTTACATCCTACAGATCTTTCACTATCCGATCCTCTTCCACAAGGAACTCATCATTCTCATATCCGTAACTCTAATATCCTTCCGATCTTTGAAAACAGTCTATTCAATTCCTTTCATTCCATTTAATTTCCTAAGAATCCTGACTTTTCCAGTTTTTCATTAAAATCTGTGAATAGAAAAATCATGGAAGTGTTAAGTTTACTACTTTCACTTACCTATATATGAAGTATATAGTAAGGGAAAGTATTGCGACCGTGGACGTGAAAACGCCTCTAACGAGTTTGATTAAACTCGCCATATCGATGTAAAATTTAATGGGCTTTAATATCATGTAGGTTTCATACCAATTGAAATAGTTTGACAGGGCTTAAATGCCGATATTTTAAATTTTCTTCCTCTATAGTACCTTTAGTTTTGTAAATTCTGTAAAAATAACCAATCATCTTGTTACCATTGATTAAAAACTGGTAAATATATAAGCCAAACCAATTCGGTATCCAAAGGATAAAACTAAAAAAAAATATTTATTCAATGCAATTTTTTGTTTTTTAACATAACAACAGTAATATACATGTATAATATACCTTTAGCAAGTCAAAGATTTTACAAAAAAATATTATCTGATACACAATTTTGTAAAAGTCAATAAAGAGTGATGAAAATCCGGTAAAACTAACTGGTTGTTGTAGATAAAAGTATAAAAATTATTTAATAAAAAATATCTTTTTATTTAAATTCAATTTAATTAATACTTTAACGATTTTTTAAAATCTCTAAATGTATTTAAAAAATTTTAAATTGATATTAACAACGGAGGTAAGTGAATGTCGTGTGTTACGCTCACCAGATTTTTTAAATTGATTTAAAAAAAAAATAATTGTATTTTCTTTTTTACTTTCACTTACTATATATAGTAAGGGAAAGTATTGCGATCGTGAAAATGTTCGAATTCCAGTTTTCAACGGAAATACACGTTTTAGGGTCCCCTGAGTCCAAATAACCAAGTCCCGCAAAAAGCTCTGTGTGTGTGTGTGTCTGTGTGTGTGTGTGTGTGTGTGTGTGTGTGTGTGTGTGTGTGTGTGGGGTGTGTGTGTGTGTTTGTGTGTGTGTGTGGTAACTCCCGGGAGAAAACGGTAAGTCCTATGAAACTGGAATTTCATATTTAAGACAACTATACGCCCGAGACGTGACAAAACTTTTTTCATCAAAATGAGCTTACCAGAAGAGGCACTTTATACAATGCATTTTGCACGTTTTTTCGATTTTCTCGAAAACGGTTCCGACGATTTTGATTAAACTCGCTATATGGATGTAAAATTTAATGGGCTCTAATATCATGTAGGTTTTATTTGGATAAAAATGGTCTGACAGGGCTTAAATACCGATATTTTAATTTTAATTTTCTTCCCCTAAAGTACCTTTAATTTTGTACATATTATAATGATAACTAGATTATCTTGTTAACGCTGATGAAAAACAGGTAAATATATAAATTGAATAAATTCGATACCCAACTAAAGGAGAAAACAGAAAAAATATTTTTTAAATGCAATTTTTCGTTTTTGAACATAAGAGCAGTAATATACATGTATGATATACCGTTGGAAAGCTAAAGATTTTAGAAAAATTATCATCTCATACACAAGCTTTTAAAAGTTAATAGAGAGTGATGAAACGAACATAAAACTTACTGATTATTTAAGATAATAATATAATAGGTTTTTGAATCAAACACATGTTTCTATAGAAATTCAATTTGATTAATTCCTTTAAAAGTTCACGTATTTTTATCTCTAACTGTATTTGAAAATTCTTTCATTGATTTTAAAAATGGAGGTAAGTGAAAGTCATGTGTTGCCCGCACCAGATTTTTTTATTTATTTTATTCGGAGCTACGTTCATAAACATTGGGACTATTCATTAATTTCATTGTTACATTGTTGTTGGATTATCATTATTTTTTAAAGTTATTTATACATTTTATAGTTTTGTTTTAATCATTGGTATTAGAAGTTACCTACCTATTGGTTTAATGTATTCATTTTGTTTAACATGGTGTTTCTTCATATTTTTTTTTTGTTACTATTTACTGTACCTGTAATTTTGTTTTATGTCATATGTATTATTCTGAGTGACATGTCCCACAATAAATAATGAAATCAGGATAATTATTGTATTCTTTTTTTTTTTCAACGTTGGGGCGTGGATATGAACAATAAAGTCTCAAAACGTTAACACAATACTTTATTTTTTGACTGAACATTAAGTCCCGTTTTGTATATATATATTGAAGAAAAGACGTTGGTTGATTAAGAAATCTAGTCCTGCAGGTGTTCTACAGTCCTGAAGGTAGAGCTGAAGAATGCCCTTACTTTATTTACAGCAATTATTATTGCTTTTCTTGGCCCGTTCTGGCTTTTCAAGTAATTATGCTTTCAAGGTAGGTAGTTAAAACTCCTCAGATTTCCTCTAATTGTCTCAGAGATAAATTTTCCATGGAACATTGTGACCAGGTGTTGTATTTCATTATTTTTTATATTTGAGCTTAATATTCTGAAAATTTCTAGCTGATGCGTAATAATTGTATGGAATTACATTTAAGTTTAGGAAATTAAAAAAAAAAAAATAATATATATATATATATATATATATATATATATATATATATATATATATATATATATATATATATATATACTACCACTACTACTTCATAAATACAAAGTAGAACTCTATGGCGACCCTGGAAGTTCCGTCCACCAGAGATCGATTAAAAAAAAAAATTAATTATAAGACTTATGTATCAATTTAAAATTTAAGGTGGAAAAAATATTGGTCTTGTTTGAAATAAATAATGTAATTTTAAAAGGATTTTGTTTGGAAAGTTTCCTTTCTGAATAACAAACCCTAACTAATTTATAATTCAAGGAAATATAAATTTACAAAAAAAAATCGCGATTCACCAAATATAAGGAATGTTGTTATAATCACCATATATATATATATATATATATATATATATATATATATATATATATATATATACATATACAAGAAATTAATTCATCGACCCTTTTTTTTTTATATTATAATTTTGTTTTAAATAATTCGGGTTTTGGGTCATTAAAAAAGTTTAATGACCCAAAACCCGAATTATTTAAAACAAAATTATAATATATATATATATATATATATATATATATTTTTTTTTTTTTTTTTTTTTTTTTTTTTTTTTTTTTTTTTTTTTTTTTGAAGCTGACAGTTTTCAATGATAATAAAAAAATAAAATAAAAAAAACTACCCATAAAGGGTCTTAGGCTCAATACTTTCAATACAGATTCCTACTGTTCCACTGCCAACGTAAGTACAAGACGTTGCTTAGGTATAGATCACCCTCAAAAGCCAGGTTCCCCCCCTCTCAGCTTTCGGATACCCATTTTATAGAGACTCAGTGTGTCCCAGAATGTTCTTAATACTCTTGAGTCGCTCCACGGCTGAAATAACAGACAAGATAATTCTCTTAGCCGGGGTTTGAACCTGGGACCCGAAATGCCGTAGACTAGTGCTCTATCCACTGCATCGCACCGCTCCATGATACCACTTTAATAAAAGAAAAAAAAGGGAAATAAGGTGATAGATAATATTTTTAAAATCATAAATTTGTATTTATTGGGTTGTTTCACATGAAATGTCCGTTTTTATAATTTCTGAAATACATAAAGGATTTTGCAGATCTTTGTTGTTTTCTTCCGAATGTTTACATATTTAAAGTAAACAGTTACTAATCCTCTACCTTTGTTTTATAAACATTAGCTTCTCAATCAATTACCCACTTTTTAGTATACCTCCAGATATGATCACGCGATTTCCGAGTAATATTTTTGTACGAGTTTAAACTCGCCCATTCAGCAGCTGAGGCCGCTAGAAATATTTGCAAGGCGTTTGGGGAAGGGAGTGTTAATGAACGGACCATTGGACGTTGGTTTGCTAAGTTTTCAGCTGGGGATACCGACTTGGAAAACTTGCCCCGAGGAAGATCTCCGTCCGTAATAGACAACGATGTCCTCAAACATAAAGTAGAAGGAAACCCATACCAAACAGTTAAAGGACTCTCAGCACAACTAAATGCAAGTGCATCTACCGTTTCCAGGCATTTAAAGTGTATTGGGAAAGTAAAAATGGTCGATACATGGATACTTCATGATCTCACTGAGCGGCAGCAAGACCCCATGTTTCAAAACATACCGTGCAAAAATTGAAAGAACTGGGCTACGAAGTTCTTCCGCACCCACCATATTCTCTCGACTTGTCTCCAACAGATGACCACCTGTTCAGGAATTTAGACAACTTCGTTAAAGGAAAACTTTTTGAAAATGATGATCAAGTGAAAAGTGCTTTTTCAGATTTCGTTTCACTCCTAAGCTCAGAGTTTTTCAGTTCAGGGATAAAAAAGTTGGTGTAACGTTGGGAAAAATGTGCAGAAAAAGAAGGTAAATATTTCGAATAAAATTATCTTGTTTTCATATCGTATTTTTAATAAAAATCCTTACCTTGAAAACGGATATTTCATATGACACAACCTAATACATTAAAATTATAATGCAAATACATAAATAAGGGAATAAGTGCTTGAAGTATATAAATAGGGATGAAAAAAAAAACAGTATATATAATAAACGGAATATAATTTTAAATATAATTAGGTTGTATATTTTTAGTTTACATATGATTACGATAATTCCTAAAAAAAAAAAAAAAAAATTGAAATACATAACTGACATTTTAATCATAGCGATACAATTTTGCTACTTTTAATCATTAAACATTTATCGGATTGGATTATAAAATATAGATAAACTAGTAGAAAAACACAATTACAAAACAGGACTTAAATATCCTATCAATCTTAAATAAGTTGTAATATGTTATACTTCAATAACTGAAAAAATAAATTAAGAAAATAGAATATATATATTTATGGCTCGGTTGGAATTCAATCAAGTTCAGCCCAAAATGTAAAAGGGAAGATTTGAACGTCAGAATATTTTGCCAAAGCAATCGCTACCCCGTTTAAATATTTATTGCCAATCTCATCCTTCAATCCGAACCACCATACGAATGTAAATGATTTTCTTAGAAATCTGAAATTATTTAGGGTGATATGTTTACCTGATTTTTTCCCTTTTTACAATTGGGAGCAAAAACAGAATATAAAATTATATGAATTAATTTATTTTAAGTTCCTAGGATAATTTTCAAGCAGCGTAGAACACAAAAACGCTCAAATTATTGCACAATGGTTTATTATTTCCAAATAATAATATTAGGGTATAACTGATTATTTAATAATTATACTGTTTAAAGAAAATTAAGTAATATGAAAAGCAATAAATAATTCAAAGGTAAATGGTCAATCACCACTGCTGTTTTTTCAACGATATATATCTCTTATTTCTAAAACGATTTCAATGATTCTTTTTTTGTTTTGTAGAAACTTTAATTCTCTATCGAAAACCACTAACAACTTACTTATTTATAATTAGGTATTTATTTATTGATTAGTATTTAATTATTTATAAGGGCGTATATATAGGTGAAATTTTAATTTTAATTTTCTGTTTTATATTTAATAGGAGTGTACTGGCTTTAAAACTCTTTAGAATTTTTTGTATATCATAAAAAATAACTGAGTTATAGGAGTATTTATGGGTAAAATTTCATTTTTTTTCTTTTCCTTGTTATAATTATTCTCGGTTTCTTGGCTAAAAAACGCTAATATTTTTGTGCGATATATATTTGGCCGCTCTTCTAAAGAAGTATTTGATACATTAAAAAAAATAAAATAATTGTTTTTAATTTTAATTGTTCACAGATGCTTGAAAATGGCCCTAGAGGCTGAAACGTTGTGATGTTTAATAATTATATAAATAAAAACATGTATCAAAGACCTCTTTTGTAGAGCGGCCAAATATTTATCGCACAAACATTGAACAAAAAGAAAACTTAGGACAATGATGCGAAAATCTAATATTTTTTTTTGTCTTTCTTCAAAAATAAATGAATTTTTGAATTAAATCATTTTTAATCGGCGGATATTAACGTACATATGTTAGCATTATCTTTGGATGCGCTAACATTTTTGAGCCGATTTAAAAAAAATAAATAAAATAAAAAAATAGGTCTAGTAGTCGGAGAAAAGAAGCAGATGGCAGACAAACTGATTTTGTTTTGTTCCTTATTCGGATTCTACGTATCCTAAAACATAAGCCCACAAATTTTGAAAGGGGACTTATTTTTTTAGTCGATCACAAAATAGAAATCAGCTTGAAACTTTTCATTATTCATTGTGCCTTTAAGAGATATTAGAAAATAAACTATCCATATTAAATTAATTGACCGTTGAGAATTACTGGAAGGAATTAGTCCGGGTGGCGGTCATTAAATGAAACAACTAAATAGTTTCAACTATTTTATTGTTTGCCAACGTTTCGACCCCCTTTGTGGGTCTTCATCAGCCTGATAAATAGTTGAAACTATTTAGTTGTTTCATTTAATGACCGCCACCCAGACTAATTCCTTCCAGTATCCATTTTAAATATAAAACTTACCTCCACAACTATTAATGGAACTTGGGCTTATTCATACACATATTTTTACTGTTTCTAGGCCAACAGCCGTACAAGGGGTTGATAACACCGGGATCAAACTCATCCACTCAGTTTTTTCCACCGATTTGGGGTACCCACTTAATAGAGGCTGTGGGTGCCCAGTGTCCTCATCAGAGGATGTAAATAAATATTCTGCTCCAACAGGTGTTTAGGCCCAGGACCTACTATACCACATTATACCATTATTATTGAATTACATTATACCTCGCTGCTCCCATATTAAGCATAATTTGAACGATAATATGATGCAATTCTTCAAGAAAGAAATGAATATGAGTGATGATGTTTGAAACAACTTATCCATATCAATACATTCTCGTGAATAAAAAATAATTGAAACCAATTTTATAAAGTTGTAAAACAGTTAATTAGAATAGTTTTTAACATAATATCTGCATATTGTTTATTTTATTGTAATTATACTAGGATAAAACGCACTATCTAAACGAGACCTTCGCTAAGAGATCGTTTCTAAAAAGCATGATGAATAATAGAACAGTATTTTTTTTTCAAATAAAAAAAAAAATTCATGCATGTTACAAAATTTCAAAATAAAATTTACGTGTGTAAAAAAAAAAAAAAATTAAACATGCCAAAATGTCGACTAAAATTTACCTCCAATGTTTTGAAGGTAAAAACAAAAGAACTTATTTACCTATTCTACCATTATTATTACCTATACCTGCCTGTGCTTATTTATTATTACTTTTTTTGGTTATCTGTTACATTTTGAAAATCGTATCAGTCTTTGAAAAAAGTCGACTGGAAATCGGGATTGAATTTTAGTTGAAATTGTTGCATGTATACCATTTTTTTACCCTTGCACTCTAAAGAACACTCAGTATCTAAATCAGAAAATCGAAATTTCGTTATTAAACATTTTTAACTTTTGTTACAGTAGAATATTCTATTGTACATTTAGAGTAATGAATATTTATAATAATTCAAAAAAAACAAATCATTAAAACAGTAAATTTTTAATATGGATATGCTTTAAAGTGAGTATCCAAAAATATAAGGAATGAAATCAACTTAGTGCACGACCGTTAGTTTATAAGCAATACGAATCTATAACTACTTAACTAAACACCCTTCATTGGTTGTAGGAATACATGTCTTTTTTTTAATTTCTAATATTATAAAATGTTCTGTTTGCTGAACTTATTACAAATTTAAACAATATATAGATTTTTTTTAGTGTTAGCAGAAATACGGTGTTTAAGGAATGTTCACGCCATATGTTATGGCCTGATAAGGTTTTATGCTGGTTTATTGAAATTAAAAAAAAACTACATCATTTTTATGATAATTATTATAAGATCATTTTGTTTGTATTTATTTTATGTTTTATGTATATATAATATATATATATATTTTTTTTTTTTTTTTTTAAATAGTTAATCTAAATATAAATTAAAAGTTTTTGCCAAGAAAGTGAAGAATAATAGAAGAGAAAGAAAAAAAAAGACGATCGTACTTCAATTGTTTTCACTACTGCCTCGTGCCGAGTCGAGTCTGAAGCTATCTGAACGGTGAAGCTGTGCCGTATAATAGACCCAAGTCTCCTCTCAACGTATGAACGTTTGCAAACGTAACGTATTTCTTCATCTTCTCATCGTTCCCCTTGGAACTTGGAAGAGCGAGCCGCCCTGCGGTCATTTTCAATACTCAAGAGTACTTCGTTCAAGCCGCCTGCGGTCGTTTTCTTTAACACTCAACTAGACATCTTTACGTGAATATAACCTATCTATATCCATTATTGGAACATTTAATTTCTTAATTATCATTCTTAAAACTGTTTAATTTTGAGACCAATATTTTTTACATCTTTAAGCATTCAATTAAGTCAAGTTCGTTTCTCAAATTTCTTCAATATTTTATTAGGTTTATTTCGTTTCCTACATTTTCTTACAGCTGTTTAAGTATAATTAGGTTAATTGGTTTCTTATCTTTTTTTCATATCAATTTATTAGGTTAATTTTGTTTCTTGTTCCGTTTATATTTATTTAGTTTAATTAATGTATTGTAATTCGTCGTTTGCTTTCATTATTTTTATTTTTTAAATCTATACAGTCCACTAATATTTTTTTATCGAACCACCCTTACAATTTGAGTTATCACTTGAAAGTACTGTTCTTCCACGGATAGCTCAGCGTATACAAGGAACGTTTAATAATAAGCCTTCTAGCAGTCAGATCAAATTCTTATAGACTTTTCAGTTTTAGGTATTTTCGTTTAACATAAGTTATTTTTTAATAAATTTTATATCAAGTATTAAGATGTTATACTTATAAATTATAAATAGCACATCTTGAACATTTATATTCAGTTTGAGGTAACTCCATTCCTGAGGGTCAAAAAGACTTTTTTCCTGTTTGATTTTATATACCATGTTTTAATCTTTTTTATTAATTTCGATATAAAAAATTGAATTCAATAATATTGTCAACAAATAAAAAAAAAAAAAATTGTATAGAATTAACTAATTAGTAATGTTTTTACAGTAAAGTTCAGTAAAAGAACGATAATTTACAGATTTAATTAATTTTACACATAAATACAATTTTATTTATTATTAAATTGAATAAAGCATGCCAAAAATATAAATGAATTTTTGGATGGGTTTTCCTGTCCCTTGCAATGCTTGAACGTTCCTGAATGCAAAGTTTTGAACGCTCATTTATTATTTGCTTTTTATTAACACCAATTATATAATTGAAATAAAACATTTCTCTTCTTACACTTTATTTATTTATTTGCACTTTAACATATTCATGTAAGTCAACGTTTCGAAGATTTTGCCTCCTTTTCAAAATTGTGTACAAACTAAAAACAATATATATATTATTAAAATAAATATTATAATAATTTATCTTATAGTGGTAGGAGAAATTTTCTAATTTTAAGTATTTAAAAATATATATGCTCTTCGATTAACTAATTATAATATTAATTAAAACTTATGTTTAGTTCCTGTATCATCTAGAGAAATCCAATAATACAGATTTTTTTTAAAATATATTTTATTTATTCGCACACAGTACGAATGTCTATATGTACTGAATTATAGAAGCACAGGCATTTTTATTATTATTTTAATTAACGACATTTATATAAACGTTGCTTAAACTAAAAATCCGATCAGGTTAAGATGTAAGGTTAGTTAAACTTGACACTCCTCATGTCCATGATCCGTGAGTTGCTAACTAACGAATGTTCCACGCAAACCGACAATGCTTTACAAGTTTAAACACCTCTCTTTTCTACCATGAAGAAATCAATCGATCAATGAATCCGCTTTAGAGTCTAGGATTAATTAATGTGCTTTGTTATTAATTCATGATTCGTAGTTTCTCCAAAGTGTTCAAATGTTTTAAATATTTATTAGACTCTTCTTTAGGCTTCCACGGACTAGATATTTTTCGTCTTCTGGTTTTGACCGCGTTTTAATATTTATTATTTAGAACTGAAGAAGCAGGCAGCGTGTCTGGTGAAACGTTGGCCGTAAAATTTAAAAACGGTCAAAACCATAAAAAGACTACGAAGAAAAAAAAAATATTAAACAATTAAAATATTTTATGGTTCACATGGTTTGAATAAAAACCCGTACCTCTACAAACCATGAAGGGTCACATGTATAGTACTGCTCTTATGTTCAAAAACGAAAAATTGCATTCAACAAATATTTTTTCTGTTTTCTCCTTTAGTTTGGTATCGAATTTATTCAATTTATATATTTACCTGTTTTTCATCAGCGTTAACAAGATAATATAGTTATTTTTATTGAATCTACAAAATTAAAGGTACTTTAGGGGAAGAAAATATCGGCATTTAAGCCCTGTCAGACCATTTTAATCAGAATAAAACCTACATGATATTAAAGCCCATTAAATTTTACATTGATATAGCGAGTTTAATCAAAATCGTCGGAACCGATTTCGAGAAAATCGAAAAAAAGGTGCAAAATGCATAGTATAAAATGCCTCTTCTAGTAAGCTCATTTTGATGAAAAAAGGTTTGGCACGTCTCGGGCGTATAGTTGTCTTAAATATGAAATTTCAGTTTCATAGGACTAACCGTTTCCGCTCGGGAATTACCACACACTCACACATAGACCTTTTTGTGGGACTTGCTTATTTGGACCAGGGGACCCTAAAACGTATATTTCCGTTGAAAACTGGAATTCAAAAATTTTCACGATCGCAATACTTCCCCTTACTATATATAGTAAGTGAAAGTAAAACTCTGAACGCCAAAGTGTCGCAAAATTGAAACAGAGTAATAGATGAAAACTATAGGTCGTCTCAAGCTTTTGACCGGCACTGTATATAGTATTTCCGAATTTCTAAAATATATTAAGTGTAACAAAGCTTAAAGTTACACCATATAAACAAAGAACATTTGAATCTCTATTTCTATTTCAATATTATTATAACCCTTCCATATCAGGTTACTACCAATCGATTCCCTTCTTTTTTTTCCCTAGACAAACAAGGAAATTTATTTGGGAAGAAGAAATGGAAAGAGAGTGAAGGAAAGACTGACTTAAATTTAATACAATAGAAGTGCTCTATTCTTAGCCCACCTTCTACAATACTATGTTGAGTGGCAGCGCTCCAGAATCAATTGCAAGAAAAAAAATCCTATGGGTTTTCAACTGCTTAATAAAACCCAGAAGGGCCTTTTATTGCAAGTCTTATGCAACCTTTGTTATTTTTACTTTCATAAAGGTTGTCCCGACATTAAATGGCAAAACGTCAGGAGCATATGCCCGAAAAACCAAGTAAAAAAAAATCATGAACGATTTACGTGTTTTTGCTTCAGTAATGGTAATATTTTCAGAAAAATTTATCAGATACCTACAAATATTCCAAAATATGTCTCAAATAATTATTAATTTTTAACTAATAGGACTCAGGTTAGGAGTGTATGTAATTGAATTTGTAACCTTTGATAATTGAACTTAAAGAAAATATCTTTGTAATATTAGTGAAAGAATAACTATATTTTAAAATATCTTCATTGCTTATTAGAATAAATATATCTCTATTTAGAAGTAAAGGGGGAAGACCTTTTATTTGAGTAAAAGTTCCCGCTGTATTTGCGATTTTCAATTCAAGGTGGTAAAAGAAATAAAATAAAATTAGGTGTAGGCGATAAAGGGATAAGAAGAAAAAATATAAAATAACCTAATTAACAAATTTCTAAAGATTTAATAATAGCGGTCGAGGATAAAGAGAAAATTAAGCGTCGTAAAGAAAAAAAAAACAGAGATATTAATATAAGAAAAAAATAACATCCATTTTAATCTTTCATAATAGTCTAAGATCCGAACTTGAAACGATCTGCACCGAGCTGATTATAGAATGAAATATATTTTATAACAAATTTAGTATATTAGAAAATATGTTAAGATTGGGTTGCGTTAAAAAATCCTGGAAAGACTATTTTTAATTATTTAAAAAAAAAAAATTAAATGAATGTTGCAACATCATGATAATAAAAAAACTTTTACCCTGACTTAAAGCATCACGTATCGGTTGTCAGGTAAAAGCGGGTATGTCGATATCAGTTATCTGCACCGGCTTGATAATAGAAAAAAAATTATATCAATATAAGCGTTGTTTTATTGCAAACACATTGATATAGGGTTGCCTGCAAAAACTTGGTCCTAATCTGGGTTGCCGAATTTTAAAGATTAAATTTTAAGGCGAGTGGAAATGCGTGACAGAGAGATCCGAGTTGAGTATAGCGTGTTATTATAAAGGACCCAACATTGCAGCCGCACGTAATCGGACATTGAATATAAGTAAGTTTGATATCCCATATAAAATTACAGGACCATTTTTTACACAAATACCAAATTACAGGGTAAAATTTTTTTGTCATCATGATATTGCAACATTTAATTAAAAATAATTTTTTTTAAAATAATTAAAAATAGCCTGTTCAGGATTTTTTTAGGCAACCCATTCTTAATATATTTTCTAATATACTAAATTTGAACTTTTTAATAAGATTTGAATTTTAATATACTAAATTTGGCCTTAAATATGAACATTACAAATTTTATCGCCCTTTTTACCACCGATGATATTGATGAATTAAAAAATATTTATTATTATGCCAGGCAATGTTGCCAAATCAGATCATTTATAATAAATGAATAAACATGTTTGTTAACTGTATCATATTATTTATCGTGTTTCGCCATATTATGTAAAAACATATAGTTATATTATATTGTAAACTATTATATTATTCATATATTGTATTTGAGTTATTTTGTTATAAATTTTATTTTAATACAATGTACCTAGAGCTGATAACGTAGTGAATTAGTGTCTTGCTAACTCTTTTATTGAAGTATGTTTTTTATTCTATATTTGTTATGTAGCCAGCTCTATTTGTATGGGAGTTACCCCGAAAGCAAATAAAATTATTCATTCATTCATTCAATATACTAAATTTGTTATAAAATATGTTTCATTCTATTATCAGCTCGGTACAGATCGTTTCAAGTTCGGATCTTCAACTATAAATGGTTCAATATTTTTAAATAGGGAATAATGCGAACTATAATACCGAAACTCAAGATGAAGAGAAAATTAAGGGTTATAAAGAGCAACATGACAAAAACGTCAACCACATACAGACAAAAATGAGCTACTAATTTTATTATTTCACAGATAAATCAATCATTTGAAATAGTAGTAAAGCATATTCCTAAATGCCCGAATTCTTATGACACAATTAAATATCTATATCATTATTATTCAAAACTTAAAAAATATTAAACAAAGAATTCTGTGGTTGCTGGCTTCTCACCTGTAAAATGTTTAGCAATTAACGGCCAGAACCACATCTTGTTTTTTTTTTATTCACCAGGTGAATTGTGTTTGGTGCCTTTCAACTCACGTTCCGTTGGGAAACTGGCATTTGCAAGTTAATCGAAAAACCTTTCCACATAAATAATATTTCTCTCTGGTGTAAAAAATTTAATATTTTAAAAAGTTTCTGGCTTAAATTCCTCAATCGTTAGATTTCTCACGATGGAGACAGAGAATAAACATTACTGATATTTTATGTAAAACAATTAATAAATGAGCAACCAAAATTACTTTCAAAGCGTTGCAAAAGATAAAAAAACAAAACAAACATTTTAAACATATTAGGCATACTGGTTTATTTATATATTTTTTATTATTTATTAAGATTTACTATTGTATTAGTTAATACATCAAGTAAATTAGCTGTCAGATAAAGCACATGAAGAGAAAATGCCCATTGGCATTACTCCACTAGGTAATCTAAATTAGAAGGTAACGAGGCCATCTTCTTTTCATACGCCTTGGAGGATATTTCTAATTACCAAAAGAAAATTATATTTTTTCCATAATTTTTTTAATAGAAAATTCATATCTTTCTATAATGCTATTTATTGTGTAAATAATATCCATTATTTAATTGTACGCAAAATAATTATTTGATTTTTAGATAATGTTATAAAATTCAAAAAGTAATATTGCAATTACTATAAGAGGGTGAAACCGTGACATATTAAAACCTACAACAGGAAAATAATGTTATTTTATCCTTAGGAATACAACTTGTTTAAAACAAAGTATAAGTGTTCTACCTTTGTATTATAAACATTAGCTTCCCAATCAATTACCCACTTTTTAGTATTCCTCCAAATATGAACATGGAAACACGCAATTTTCGAGTAATTTTTTTGTACGAGTTTAAACTCGGCTATTCAGCAGCTGAGGCCACTAGAAATATTTGCAAGGCGTTTGGGGAAGAGAGTGTTAATGAACGGACCATTCGCCGTTGGTTTGCTAAGTTTTCAGCTGGGGATACCGACTTGGAAAACTTGCCCCGAGGAAGACCTCCGTCCGTAATAGACAACGATGTCCTCAAACATACAGTAGAAGGAAACCCCTACCAAACAGTTAAATGACTCTCAGCACAACTAAATGCAAGTGCATCTACCGATTCCAGACATTTAAAGTGTATTGGGAAAGTAAAAAAGCTCGATACATGTGTACCTCATCTCACTGAGCGGCAGCAAGACCCCATGTTTCAAAACATCCCGTGCAAAAATTGAAAGAACTGGGCTACGAAGTTCTTCCGCACCCACCATATTCTCCCGACTTGTCTCCAACAGATTTCCAACTGTTCAGGAATTCAGACAACTTCGTCAAAGGAAAAATTAAAAAAAAATTATGATCAAGAGAAAAGTGTGAAAAAATTTCATGTGACACAACCCAATATATAACAAAAAAAAATTATATATCAATAATAAAAATTTCACTTAACATAAAATTTAACTTTTTCCTCTCATGAAAGTAAATAATCTATTCATCTTACATAGGTTATATATATAAATATATATCTGTGTGTGTGTGTGTATCTATGTTTGTATATATGAGCTTATTAGTTTTTAAATAATTATTATTCGTCTAATTTCTGAGGTATGGTAAGGTTCAGTGGTGAAATTAAAGAAAATTTTCTTTAGTTAAGGTAAGGTAACGGCTTTATTAAATAAAAGGATTTTGTCCCGATTTTCCTGATCAATGATCAATAGCGTTGAATAAACAAGGGCGACTGCCGAGTAATAGCGAGCACTGTATAATTGACATGGGCGAGAAGTGAATTTCAGAATGGTGGCTAAAATTAAATTTACAAAATGCTCGGCTTGTAGAAGTGATGGTGCACGCACGTAACCCTAGCAGATGTCCAGTGAATATTTGAAAGGACAATCAATATTAAACGGCTTCCAATGATGGCTTTTATGGAACATTTATGACCCCATTGAGGGCATGAATCTGCCATAAACACCTCTACCAATGAATGTTAAATAGCTATAAATATTATCATTATTTATGCTCGACTAGCTGTCACCTTCATGTTTTCAACTAAAAAAATGTTTTTTAAAAATAATAAAAAATTCTCTTATTTTTCTTGGTTTTATGCTTTTAATGTAATGAATAAAAATAGCTTTATTCTGGTTCTCTCTGTCCTCTCTCTCTCTCTCTCTCTCTCCTCTATATATATATATATATATATATATATATATTATATACATACTGAAGTTCAAAAGTTTGAGACTACCTTCGGTTTACATCAATAAATAACCTTTATAAATAATAATAATAATAAAAGGCTTACCAAACCCGAAGGTTCGATGCCGATACCACCAAACTTTGCCTGCACAGACTCGTCCAATGTTCGCCGGTCAAGCCCAAGCCCCCAAGATCAGCCTTAATGCAATCCTCCCATCTACGCTTCGGCCTACCTTTCGGACGCCTGCCAGTCGGTTCAGCGAATACCAACCTTCTCGGAATCCGTTCCTCACCGAGCCCAATAACTTTACGCGCTCATTTGAGTCTCCGCGATGCTATCAACTCAATTATATTCACAGGGTACAAACTCCGCAATTCCGCGTTGTGCAACCTTCTAAACTCCCCATTGGCCTCATCTCTCTTCGGACTAAATATTTTACGCAGTACCTTATTACGCCGTTGCTCATCCTTCAAAGTAAGCGGCCACTTTTCACATACGTAAAGAACCGTCGGAAGAATAATAGTTTTATAAATTCTAACCTTTAAGTGTTTAGACAGAAGCCGCGAGCTAAGTAATTTAGCAACTGAATAATAACAAGCATTTCCCACCTTTAACCGGGCCTTTATTTCTTCCTGGATTTCATTTTTTCTTGTTATCGTTGAACCTAAATACTTGAATTTCTCTACGTGTTCAAGAGTATGCCCTGATAATATCAATATAAACCTTTATGAAAATCACTATTCATGTGTAAGAAAGCTTTGTAACAATCGTAAATAACAAGAAATAATTTGATTAAATCTAATCTTTACAAAAATATCTAACCTGAAAAAATAAAAATGAATAAATAACGTGATTTTGTGTCTAGAGCTTCATTTACAGTCTAATAATAATCTTTACCTTTGAGGAATTGAGAAGATAAATTTTATTCTTAGTTTGATTTATTGAATTCTTGACCACCAAAGTTGTAAGTCACAGCACAGGTAATTTTCGTCTTTTTCATTAAATAACGGTTAATAAGTATGAATTTTCCGTTGAATTTTGTGCCGCACATCAACAAAACTAAAAATAAAAACCTAAAAGATAGTGTTGCTATTTTTCCCTTTAGTTGGTGCTAATTGAATATGTATATTTTACCTGTTTTGTATCAATGCTAACACTATAAACTGGTCAATGTCCTTTAAAGATAAATTAAATAAATTTAAAGTTCTTTTTTTCAATTTGAAAATCATAAATCCTGTTGAATGGACCTTCAAATTTTATAAAGAATCTGATTGTAAATTTTAAAATTGGCCTAACTTCCTTGTTCGTAATATTATTCACTTTGTAATTGCCACTATTTTAATAGAAACAATTACTTTAACGTCTCCAGATAAATTTAAGCAGTATAACTCATTAGTATCCTATATTTATTATTGCATTAAAATGCAAATTATTAAATATTTCAATTTCAGTATAAATAGACTAAAAGCAACTTTCAAAATAAAAGGTTCATATCTTAATAAATGGCGTATTGAAATAAACATACAGAAATAAAGTAAGGTAGACTGAATCATCGACTATCAATACATAGACGACTTTTTCAACATAAAAACAAATTATCACTAAGCAACAAAATCATCATATACAACATGTTACTTACACCTATGTCGACGTACGGTACTCAGGTGTGGGGCTCATGCAAAAAATCACACTTGCAGACAATTCAAATCTTTCAATCTAAATTCCTCCGCTTCATCACTCACTGTCCCTTTTACGTAGCCAATAAATCATTACACAAAGACCTCAACATACCAATCGTAACGCATATCATTAAAAAATATTTCAAACATTTTCACGACTCACTCGCTGGACATCCAAACCTACCGGTACAATTGAGACGTTGATTTCCAAAAGATACTAAATTAGATGAGGAAGATGGTTGGGGGTGCGGTCATAAATTAAAAACACACATTTAAAATAAGTGTTATTTTAATTATGTGCCGACGTTTCGGCCTACAATGTGGGCCTTCATCAGGGCTAAAAGAAACAAGATAACAACCAATGTAATTATAGACTTGATAATGCGTTAGGTATATAATAATAATATGACAGTAATAAATTATGGGAACATAAATAATATTAAATGTAAAATGATAATAAGATGACAATTATAAAGTATGGAAATAAGGCGACAGTTATAAAGTATGGAAATAAACAAAATTAAGATGATAGTTATAAAGTATGGAAGTAAACATAATTGAGATGATAATATTGTAATGAGAATATATAAAGAGAGACTAAGTAAATGAAAAAAATGATAAAGGAAAAATATGTGAACAATTAAAATTTTAAATATTAACAATTTTGAGTTGATATATGACGGTAATATATTAAAAACATAGTTAAGAGTATAGGTAATATATAAAAAAATATAGTCATTACAAAAGAGAAACAGTATGAATAAAAAATAATTTAAATTTTAAAATAATGTAATATTAAACTAATAATTATATGTCAGGATATGTAACGGAGAAAGATATGAGTATGGAAAGGGGGAGAAAGAGATGGGCGATGAAAAAAACCCTTATCAATAAGAAGAAAAAATACATACGTGACTATGTGACGGCTTTGCCTACAGGAGTGATGTTTCCCAGTTTAAAAAACGCTCATTGCGTGGAACGGAAAATATGAGAACTAGAATGTCCGTTAGGAAAATTCCAAGAAGCTAAGTTATGTTTACTGATTCGATTGTTAAAAAATAGCCAAAAGTTATTACTTGAGAGTACTTGAGTTATTACTTATGAGTATTTGATAAAATTGTAAGAAATAGTGACGAGGTAAAGATTAAAAGATTTTAAGTAATAACGGATGACGATGATAAATGATGAATGATGATAAGGTAATAACGAATGACGATAAGGAGCTGTCGAAGGAAAAGATAAATAAACAGTAATCTAGTAGGTAAACAAATAAATAAATAAAAAGGGAGTACAAAAATTAAATAAATATATAAATAAAAATTGATAATAAATAAATAAAAATAAAATTATGAAGAGATGATCAGATGGTTGTTTAAAAAATGAGCTAGGGATGCTTTATTAAATTTAATATTTGAGAATAAGCTAGTGACAAGTTATGTTTGTCAGTCTTTTGATTAACAGGAAGGGGTTCTAGTTGTATGTAAATGCATTCTGTAAAAAAAAAAAAAATAAATAAATAAAAAAAAAATAAAAAAAAATAAAAAATAAAGATACTAAAGGACATTTTTTACGAAATTGATTTTCTTACATAATTGTATTCTCATCATTTAGTTTTATCTAAATTTTCTAGTTGATTTTATCTAATGAACTCTTGAGTCCTTAAAAAACGCGATTTAGAAATGCAGTCATTTTCTAAAAGTACTAATTACGCAATAATTTTTGTTCCTAATCATTCTTAAAAAAGTTGTTTCATAACTTTAATATGATTTTATAATTATAGTAAAAAAATAATTCTAAATTTTAATGCAAAAAGACCCAAATTAGCCAGTTTAATAATACAGTAATGAGAGATTTTGGCGCTTCCTGTAAAATTTCCTAGAATGGATATAGTACCTTTTGGAAATCAACGTCTCAATTACTGACAGACACACTACCACAAAACCCACCAAGGAGACTGAAACGCCTCTGGAGCAGAGACCTACTTCTTTAGCAGATCTTCCACGCCAAGGAGTGAGTGCCTTCACTGGGAGGTTTCTTCGCTCACGAATTCATAAGAATCCTGAAGGAGGTTTTTCGTAATGGTCATCAATGTTACAATATATGCCTAAAGGCATTTGTATATTACTTGTTGTCAAATAAATAAATAAAAATACCTCAAAATGAGCTCTACTTTGAGACGAACCAAATTCTGATTGAAATATTGGAAAAAAAAAATCTTTATGGAATGCTAGGACATTTTATTTTAACCTGGATTTAATAATTATTATATTAATTAATTAATTATGTAGTCTTATAGAATGTTGTTGCTTTTATTGAATTATTAGTTGATAAAATCGATGAATTTTCCTTTAACATTTCTCTTTGTTTCTGATTCTTTGTTTTACCTCAATCTAATGGGAAAAAATCTGGTGCGCGCAGCTCACGACTTTCACTTACCTCTGTTGTTAAAATCAGTTTAAACTGTTTTTAAGAATTTTTAAATACACTTAGATAAAAATAAATAATTGTAATTGCCACTATTTTAATAGAAACAATTACTTTAACGTAATTGGTGGTTAGGGATGATTGTTGTTGACTGACGCCTTTCAGCTAACACAACCACCCTGAAGAAGGCCTATAATTTAGGCCGAAACGTCGGCACCAATAAATTAAGGTTACTCTTAATTGTGTGTTAAATTGACTGCACCCTCAACCAACTTCTCTCATATATATACACAGTCAACCATTGTCACTTCATGACTATTATATTATTATTTTTGACAATCAATTAGTTTTATTGGCTTTTCATCACTCTCCATTAGCTATTACGATTTTGTGTATAAGATAATAACTTTTCTAAAATCTTTGGCATTCCTACGGTGTATTATACACGTACGTTAATATTATTGTTTTTATGTTAAAAAACACCAAAATAGCAAGAAAAAATATGTTTACACTTTTCTCCTTTAGTTGGACATCGTAATCGTTCAAATCACATATTTATTCGTTTTTTATCAGCACTGAACAGATGATATAGTTATTTTTATAGATTCTACAAAATTAAAGGTACTTTAGAAGAAGAAAATTTAAAATATCGGCATACAAGCTCTTCCAGACTATTTCAATCAGAATAAAACGTACATGATATTAAAGCCCATTAAATTTTACATCAATATAGCAAGTTTAATCAAAATCGTTAGAGCAGTTTTTGAGAAAACCGTAGAAAACTGCTATATGCTTGGTTGGTCTTCTGGTCAGCTGATTTTGATGATAAAGTTGCGTTACATCTCGGGCGTATAGTTGTTTTAAACATGAAATTTCCGTATTGTACATTTTTTTCTTTATTGTGCTAGACTTACCAAACACACACAGAACTTTTTGCGGGACTTTGACTCATTTTGACTCAGTGTGAAAACTGGAATTCGGGAATCTTCGTGATTGCTATACTTTCCCTATTATTTCATATATAGGTAAAACTGAAGGAATTAGTCCGGGTGGCGGTCATTAAATGAAACAACTAAATAGTAGACTGAGTTTCCACTCGCCTACCAGACGCCCTGATGATGACCCACAATGGGGGTCGAAACGTTGGCAAACAATAAAATAGTTGAAACTATTCAGTTGTTTCATTTAATGACCGCCCCCCGGACTAATTCCTTCAGTAATTCTCAACGGTCAACTAATTATATCCACAAGGAAGTAAAAAAAAGTTGAAAATCATTTGCATTAATTTAACGTTCTTGATAAATATTAAATATAATTTGTTAAATAATATAATTTAAAAAAAAAAGTATTTTGTATACGTTATCAACGGTATAGAAGTGACTAGAGGGGTTATAGGATTTTTCAAAGTACTTTAACTTGAAGGCTTTCTTCATCCATGCTGTCTAAGCGATTTTTCGATGTTTTATTAATTTTGTTTTATATAAATATTTACTTAGGATGGTTCCTGTTGTCATCTGCTCTACCTGAATCGTATTCTGGTGTTATAAATAATATTATTTATAATATTACGTTTGTTAGTGTCATCAAATGTATAAATTTAATTATGAATACCAATGCCACACAGAGGGGGGCACGTACAGAATTTAATTTGACTGTTTTGAATGTTTCATGTTACAAACTTTGTTATTAATTTATGCCACATATGCATTAATTTCTATTGAATGTGACATTTTCACATTGTTATAATTTTCTCGAGAAATGCACGTATAAATTACAACCTAAATAATTATTCACGGTTATAACAAGGTTTTTTATTAGAAAATTACTTTCAACTACTATTTATAATATATTAATACGTGTTTTACTTTACTTATTAATGATATATATGAGCCGTTTATTTTACAAATTTATACTTAAATTGAGATAATTAAGGATTTGCGTTTTAATGAAATAGAAAATATACATATGGGATACTAATGTTAAAGTATTTTTAAAGGGGTTAAATTTATAGTTCCTATTGGAATTGTTCACGGCTTCTATCTAAAAACTTAAAGGTTAGAATTTATAAAACTATTATTCTTCCAACGGTTCTTTCCGGATGTGAAACGTGGCCGCTTACTTTGAAGGATGAACAACTGCTTAAGGTTGTCGAAAATAAGGTACTGCGTAAAATATTTGGTCCGAAGAGAGATGAGGGCTCTGGGGAGTTTAGAAGGTTGCACAACGCGGAATCACGGAACTTGTATCCTGTGAATATAATTGAGTTGATAGCTTCGCGGTGTCTCAAATGGGCGAGTAAAATTGTTGGGCTCGGTGAGGATCGGATTCCGAGAAAGTTGGTATTTGCTGATCCGACTGGAAGGCGTCCGAAAGGTAGGCCGAAACGTCGATGGGAGGATTGCGTTAAGGCTGATCTTGGGAGCTTGAACGGAGAACATTGGACGAGTCTGTGTAGACGGAATATGATGGTATCAGTATCGGGTACGATTATTATTACGGTTACTATTATTATTATTATTATTATTATTATTATTGGAATTGTTGTATTTTTCCAATGATTAATTTCTTTTCACCAATAATGAAGTTAAATAAAGGACTCATCTATTAAAAGAAGGTATTGGAATCGAAAAACTTTCCTAACATTAAATTTTATTTTCGAAAACTTTGAAGCATTGTTCATCCTCTAAGCTAAACGACCACGTTTCATACCCATAAAAAACCGTCGCACAGTGGGCAATATGACCGATTTAGGTGGACAAAATTCTGAAACTTGTCTATATTTAACCTTTGGTGTCCCAGATTACAGTAAAAAATATTTTAAAAAATTATAAAAACTAATCAATTTTTTGATACGATTGGCGTACGCACCGTGGTCAAACATCAAATTTATTTGCTAAAATTTAGAATACGGGAAAAACAATACAAAAAATCTAATTATGACTCGGAGTTGCTAAAATCTGCTAATAGATGTATTTTATATGGTTTAGAAAATTCTTGAAATTATAGATTGTAAAATTTTTGATTCGTAGTGTTGTGTCTGAAAAAATGATGTATCACTCAAAACGCAAAAATTCTTTGTAATATCTAAAGACTGGAAGGATTGGTAAAACAAATCCTACAAGATAACCCTTGGGGTAACTTAGGGGTTATATAGTTTTTCGTTATTGAATAAGGGCGTACATTTACAAACTGCTAAATCAACTCTACATGTGAGATTGCAATTTATATTCAATAACGAGTTTGGAAATATAATATCTTAACTGTCTTAGCAATGCCCATTGTTAAATAAAAGCAAAAAGACTTTGCTCTTAATACACCTTAAACAGAATAAATGACCATCAAATAAAAATAATCCCACTTTTGGTTATTAGGCACTTGTGTGAACAGGAATGAATCATTCATTTACTATTTATTTCTAAACACGGTATCGTGGGAAATATTAGTATTAATGGTCTTGCCAACTAATATAACAAAGGTGAAGCACTGGAAAATTCCACACTTTTGACTTGACTTTTGTCCACCTAAATTGGTGATTTAGCCCACTGTGCGCCGGGATAAAACAAATAATAACACGCGTTTCTTGCCTTTGACCGCGACTCTGTTTCCTCCTGAATTTCGTTTTTTCAAGTTATCAAAGATCCTAAATACCTAAAGTTATCGGCATGCTTAAACGTATATTATAATCAAAATATAAAACTATTTACGGATGTGAAACGTGGCCGCTTACTTTGAAGGATGAACAACGATTTAAGGTTTTCGAAAATAAGGTACTGCGTAAAATATTTGGTCCGAAGAGAGATGAGGCCACTGGGGAGTTTAGAGGGTTGCACAGCGCGGAATTGCGGAACTTATATCCTGTGAATATAATTGAGTTGATAGCATCGCGGAGACTCAAATGGGCGAGTAAAGTTGTTAGGCTCGGTGAGGAACGGATTCCGAGAAAGTTGGTATTCGCTGATCCGACTAGGCCGAAGCGTCGATGGGAGGTTTGCGTTAAGGCTGATCTCGGGGGCTTGAGCTTGAACGGTGAACATTGGACGAGTCTGTGTAGGTGGAATGTGGTGGTATCGGCATCGAACCTCCGGGTTCGGTAAGCCTATTTTTATTATTTTTCTTTTTTATAATATAAAAGCAATATCGATGGCTAATATACCACTACATTGAAAAGCTAAAGATTTTTGGAAAAAAAATATTATCATATTCACAAAGTTGTAAAAGGTATTGGAAATTGATTTAAACGGATAAAACTTAGTGAATATTGTAGATAATTGAGACGTAGATTTCCAAAAGGTCCTAAAGGAAATTTTTTCTAAATTGATATTTTGACATTCATTTTATCTGATGAACGTGTGAATATGATAAGCTATTATTTTCTAAAGGTGCTTATTACACATTTAGTTTCGTTCCGATAAAAAAAAAAAAAAAAAAAAAAAAAAAAAAAAAAAAAAAAAGCTAGATTCTAATGCGAAAAGAATCAAACGACTCTATTATATAACAGGTCATTTATAGAAAACATGTTTTCATCTAAACGTTTTGTAATTCTTTAACCTTTTTTTATTATTATTAATTTTATTTAAAAATTCTTAAATTGATTTTGACAACGGAGGTTCGTGAAAGTCCTTTGTTGCGCGCACCAGAATATGTTTTTATTAGGCAATGAGTAATGAAAAGTGTATACTACTAAAAAATTGCCGTAGAAAATTATTACTTAACATGAAATATACTATTCCATTGAAACTCAATTAATTCACTAGGCTTTTTTTTCAACTGTAACTTCATTTAAAAGTTCTTAAGTTGATTCTTAAGTACTTAGATAAGAGGTAGTTGAAAGTCAATGTTTTTTCACAATAGTGAATCCGGTGAGAAAGAAAGGTGAGATTAATTACATATTCCAGAATTTATAATAGAGACTCTAGAATCCTTTGAACCTAGCAAAGGTTACACGTTTACGCTTTGAAGTTGATTCCAATTTATTTTCGGAATATGAAGCCCAAAGCCATGTCTAATTTTGGTAGGGTGTAGCTGGGAGTAATTAAAAACAAAATCTCATAATGGATACGGAAGAAAGTTAGGGCATATTCTTTGTTATAAAGGCCTCTTTCATAAACCTTTTCTCCAACCGTTGGGGGACAAAAGCTGTGAAAAATTCACATTCCAGCAACAAGTGCGCCCCCTCCTTAGCTTTAATTTAACCAAATCCTAAATTGCTTTTGGAAGAAAAAATATATATATTGCAGCACCGAATTTAATTGAATGTTCGTTCTATAAATTATAAAAATATTTATGTTTTGTATACAAATAATTGGAGGAAAAAAATACAAACGGATTTAGCAGGTTATAACTTAGTTTTACGATAACATTCGAGTGGTTTCCACCAAAAAAATGCTGACCCCTGTGCCTCATCATTCCAATGAAAAGGCCTCCTAAATCCAAAAAATCCAGAATATATATATATATATATATATATATATATATATATATATATATATATATATATATATATATATATATATTGGGCTGTTTCACATGAAATGTCCGTTTTTATAGTTCCTGAAATGCATAAAGGATTTTGCAGGTCTCTGTTGTTTTCTTCCGAATGTTTACATATTTAAAGTAAACAGTTACTAATCCTTTACCTTTGTATTATAAACATTAGCTTCTTAATCAATTACCCACTTTTTAGTATACCTCCAAATATGAACATGGAAACACGCGATTTTCGAGTAATATTTTTGTACGAGTTTGAACTGCAGCTGAGGCCTCTAGAAATATTTGCAAGTCGTTTGGGGAAGGGGGTGTTAATGAACGAACCATTCGCCGTTGGTTTGCTAAGTTTTCAGCTGGGCAAACCGACTTGGAAAACTTGCCCCGAGGAAGACCTCCGTCCGTAATAGACAACGATGTCCTCAGACATACAGTAGAAGGAAACCTCTACTCTCTTGGTCTCACTGAGCGGCAGCAAGACCCCATGTTTCAAAACATACCGTGCAAAAATTGAATGAACTGGGCTACGAAGTTCTTCCGCACCCAAAATATTCTCCCGACTTGTCTCCAACAGATTACCATCTGTTCAGTAATTTAGACGACTTCGTCAAAGGAAAACTTTTTGAAAATGATGATCAAGTGAAAAGAGCGTTTTCAGATTTTGTTTCACTTCAAAGCTCAGAGTTTTTCAGTTCGAGGATAAAAAAGTTGGTGTCACGTTGGGAAGAATGTGTAGAAAAAGAAGGCAAATACTTATGTTTTCATATCGTAAGTTTAATAAAAATCCTTTACCTTGAAAATGGACATTTTATGTGACACAACCCAATATATTCTTTTCTCCATTTATATTAATGATATACCAGATTCCATCCATCATACCCGATGCCATCTTTACGCCGATGATCTACAAATTTACTCCTCTTTCCGCCCTCCTAATCTCTTAGATGCTGATGCACATGATCTCTTGTGTTTTGCACTTATTGTATTATTAGTATATTGTTAAAAAAAAAACATTGTAATAATTATTTAATGAAAATTTTATATATGTAGATATTTCTTATTATGTTTATAATCTAGTTTAGTTTTCAATATTATTATTTGATGCTGCTTTTTAATCCATTGTTTGTAATTTATATTGTTTCTTTGTTTTGTTTTTGTATACTCTAAGACCTTAAAGTTTTTATTTTAATTTTCTTGTTATGTTATTCTAAAGGGACTAGTCCCAGAATAAATAAAGATTTATTATTATTACACATATATATACCAATGCTTTAGGCGTTGCATGCTGCTAAACCTGGTCAAATCTAGACTCTGAGTTTCAGAAATAAAGAAGGTAGAATTAGAATGGTGTAGCTCTACCCCTATCCCCATATCGTGTAGAAAAGGCCACGTAGGGAAAATGAAAAGGAAAAGGGAAATTAAAATGATGATAAAAGATTCAAATTCCAAGAGTTTACTTCAATTCGTGATACATTGAATTACTAAAATTTAAAACTTACACAAGACATGTATTTATTCAAAAACTCGTAATGAAATCGAATACTATTTTGTTGATTTTGGGCTGAATAATTCTTCCATTAATACTCATTCTTTTATTTCATGACGTTTCGGGATATTCTCCCATCTTCAGAAGTCTACAAAAATTATATTAAGCAATGAATGAATGTAATGAATAATGAAGTGAATGGTTTAAAAAATTTTTATAAGTTATGTGTCAATTGATAACAAAACTTTAAAACTATTAAATAACAAATTTTAAAATCATAAGGAGGCATTAAAAGCAAAAATTTTAACAACGTTACATAGTACTTAGTTAAATAAATAAATAAATATTATAAAGTTACCTCGTTATATATTCAGTTATCCCAACATTTTCACTAATCACACATTGAGCCAGGTAAAAAAGTAAAACGAAGTCAATATCTAAACACATCAGATCTGAGCAAGAGTATTGCTCACATCTTTGTCCTCAACTGGATTAAGGATTAGACCAATTTTTAACTTGTATATGGTTATTATTATTTCATATTGTGAAATTCTTTAAAACATTTATCATTAATTATTTATATTATATTTTTAATTTTTTAATTAAATCAGAATAGTGGTAACTTAAATGTCTTGAGTCAGTTTTAAAATTCACGGTTTTATCTATATTTTTATTGATATATATAGCCTCTATGGTTTTTCTATTTTTGACTATTTCCAAAATTTGTGGTCTATTGCGATCAAACTTATGTTTCAAATGTATGCTATGTTGTGATAAAGCAGTTGTATTTATATTTTTACTGTTGTACTGTTTAAACCATTCACTTCATTATAGTAATTTTTAATGTGATGGTAAATTGCTTAGTATAATTTTTGTAGACTTCTGAAGATGGGAGAATATCCCTAAACGTCATACTGATGAAATAAAAAAATGAGTATTAATGGAAGAATTATTCAGCCCAAAATCAACCTTAATAATTAAATGAGCTCTTCCTTGTTTAGAATATATTGATATAATGAATACTATTTATTATCTTATGCGGTTATATCTCTCATTGTAATTTAAGCTTATTATTTTAAAAATGCTCGAGAACGAATAATTTCATGAAGTTGATTTTGTTGCAGCAGTTATTTGTCAGTGATCTCTTGCAACTATATCATTAAAAAATAGTGTAAAGCATGATTCTTATAGCTGGACAAGGCTTCAGAAATAATTTACCTAGGTTTCTCTTAAATAATTTCCCAACGATATTGAAGCCCCCTGAACGTTGTCTGCGGTACGGACCCCCTGGGGAACCACTGCTATAGAGCATTGCGTGTTAGATAACAATATAAAAATGTTATAACATCTAAAATAAAGAGTCCCATAGGACCAATATAATTATTTTTACTTTCACTTACTATATATAGTAAGGGGAAGTATTGCGATCGTGAAAATATTCGAATTCCAGTTTTCAACGGAAATACACGTTTTAGGGTCCCCTGAGTCCAAATAACCAAGTCCCGCAAAAAGGTCTGTGTGTGTGTGTGTGTGCGTGTGTATGTGTGTGGTAACTCCCGGGCGGAAACGGTAAGTTCTATGAAACTGAAATTTCATATTTAAGACAACTATATGCCCGAGAAGTGACAAAACTTTTTTCATCAAAATGAGCTTACCAGAAGAGGCACTTTATACCATGCATTTTGCACCTTTTTTCGATTTTCTCGAAAACGGTTCCGACGATTTTAATTAAACTCGCTATATCGATGTAGAATTTAATATGCTTTAATATCATATAGGTTTTATTTGGATAAAGATGGTCTAACAGGGCTTAAATGCCGATATTTTAATTTTTTTTTCTCTAAAGTACCTTTAATTTTGTAGATTCAATAATAATAACTATATTATCTTGTTAACGCTGATGAAAATCAAGTAAATATATAAATTGAATCAATTCGATACCCAACTAAAGGAGAAAACAGAAAAAATATGTGTCGAGGTATGGTTGTTATAATGGACAAGAAATAGTATCAGAAGGCCTCGACAATTGCGTATTCATACAAGGAAGAGAGTTTAATAGAGATGTCATTGAATGAATTAGCAGAGAGGACTGGTTAGGACGGATTACACTCTGTGTGGTAGTAGCACGCCAGTAGTGTGGGTTAGGAGAAGACTCACTCTGCGTGGTAGTAGCACGACAGTAGCGTGGATAAGGAGAACTCACCCTGCGGGGTAGTAGCCCGACAGTAGTGAAGGTAAGAAGGAGTCAAGATAGAAGAAGGAATTGAATCAAAGATAGACCTCAATGTGTTACAAAGGCAGAGCAAATCTGACCTAGGGAGATACCCGCTTGGGTGATCTGAAGAGCTGAGCCAGCTCTTGGGATGTTAGTCATCCATGTCGATAATTGACAGTGAGAGCTTAGCTAGCAGTCTAGGGTCTTGGCCCTAGGTCAAATTACTTTGAGTGCTTTATTTATTCTCATAAACAGTTATATCGGTATAAATAGTTACAGTGGCATTAACTATTAACAATGTACAATATTATTGGATATAACGTCTTCTTATATTTGGCCAGTAAGGTATGTGGACGCCGCTGGTGCTATCTGTGAGCAAGCGTGTGTAGCATCCGCCACATGTTTTAATGCAATTTTTCGTTTTTGAACATAAGAGCAGTAATATACATGTATGATATACCGTTGGAAAGCTAAAGATTTTAGAAAAAAATATCATCTCATACACAAGCTTTTAGAAGTTAATAGAGAGTGATGAAAAGAAGATAAAACTAACTGATTATTTTAGATAATAATATAATAGATTTTTTAATAAAACACATGTTTCTATATAAATTCAATTTGATTAATTCCTTAATAGTTTCACGTATTTTTATCTCTAACTGTATTTGAAAATTCTTTCATTGATTTTAAAAATGGAGGTAAGTGAAAGTCGTGTGTTGCCGGCACCAGATTTTTTAAACATCATTTTAAGAAGTTAGGTTAGCCAAAGTTGTGTGTTGCGTTCTCCAGTTTTTTAAGTTTTATTTCTACATTGATTTAAAGAAATTTGCAACTATATTTGTGCAATAGAACATAAGTTATAAATATATTTTCTCATCATTGTCTAAAGTGTTCTTTTGGTTGAATATTCATCGAACTTATAAATATAATTAAATAAGAGAAGTAAATGATTAAAGGAGAACGGCGCACTCTAGCGGATAGAACACTATTCTAATGTTCGGATCTCGGGGTTCGAACCCTGGCGGATGCAGAATAAATATGTTATTTTAGTCGTGGAGCTACTCTGGAGTAACACTCAGCCTTAATAAAATGGGTAACCGAAAATTATAGAAATAACCTATAATCACCTCATTGCGAGAAACAATACGGATCTCTGTACGTGCTGAACCTAAGACCTTTAATGGTTGTAGTAGTACAGGATAAACTAATTAAGATATTATAATAGAATAGAATAGAAAGTAACTTTTATTCTGGGACTAGTTCCCTTAAAAATAACAGATTTGTACAGTTTATAATATACAAGTCGGGCCAACAGACTAAATGAATATAATTAACTAATATTTACAAATATAGATAAATATATAATAATAATAATAATAATAGGCTTACCGAACCCGAAGGTTCGATGCCGATACCACCATATTCCGTCTACACAGACTCGTCCAATGTTCTCCGTTCAAGCCCAAGCCCCCAAGATCAGCCTTAACGGAATCCTCCCATCAACGCTTCAGTCTACCTTTCGGACGCCTACCAGTCGGATCAGCAAATACCAACTTTCTCGGAATCCGTTCCTCACCGAGCCCAACAATTTTACTCGCTCATTTGAGTCTCCGCGACGCTATCAACTCAATTATATTCACAGGATACAAGTTCCGCAATTCCGCGTTGTGCAACCTTCTAAACTCCCCAGTGCCCTCATCTCTCTTCGGACCAAATATTTTACGCAGTACCTTATTTTCGAAAACCTTAAGCCGTTGTTCATCCTTCAATGTAAGCGGCCACGTTTCATTTTTTATAAATTCTAACCTTTAAGTTTTTAGATAGAAGCCGTGAGCTAAGTAACTTAGAAAATAGATAAATATATACATAAAATAAAACGAAATAATAACAATCCTTAGGAAATAATTGTGATGAACAAAATGAAAAATAAATGTTCAATATATCAACTTTATATACAGTAAGATGTAAGTTTCAGGACATAGTTCATCTAACATGTCTTTATTAATTTCATTTGCAACTGATTTTAATTCACTTGAATACTGAACTAACGATATTAAAAATATCGATATTTTTGAGCTGATATTACACCGGTATTGATAACGTTTACGGAAATTTACATCGATGTCCTATCTCTAGTGGACACGTATACACAGACCGCTGCACATGCGCCAGTCCAGAGCATGTGACGTCGGCATGTTAGTAATGCGGACTGTAACCTATAATCTATTTTTGCAGGTTTTCTTCCTGCGAATAACAGCATAACGCGCCTAAAGAAGTTTTCACTTCAAAAATTAGGTTTACACTTTTTTGCTTTAGTTCGTTATCATAGTTTTATTATTTTCGTATCAATACTAACAAGATGAAATAGTTAAGTTTTTATAATGGTCATTGATTTTTATCTCCAATTTGCAGAACAGATGCTGAGAATAAATTATATGAGTAGGAAACTAATGGACTACTAAGTGAATAGTTATTGTTTTAATGCTCACACAATCGATTTTGCAAACAAAGACTGCGGGTTGCAATCGTACTTTCAAAATCGTATCGTGTTCATCCACCCATTGCTTAAATTTTACAACTCATAAATAATTTATGACGTTAGGATTAGAATGATTTTGATGGACTGCCAGAGACATCTCAGTCACCCTTGCTTTGGGTATCAACCTCATGAATTATTCATATTTTGTGTTTTTTAAAACCGTCTTTTTATTCCCTTAATCTCATTTTCCCTCAACTGTCATAATTAGAGCCCGACAACCCTTCCATTCTTTTTCCCTTAATTTTCGGAATGCAGAAATAAATGAGGTCTGACTGGAATCAGATAACATGAAATGCTTTCATGGAATGACATAACTCGAGATTTTTAGAGGAAATATTTCATTTCCCAAAGTCCAACATTATATGTATTTTTACTTTTTTGTCTGATTTCAAGACGTTCAATGCTGCCATCTATAGGCCAGTCAGGGAACTGAAGATAAAGTGTTGATAACAAGGAATGTAACATTCTGTTCTCTTTTAGTTTGAGATTAAAATTGTGTATGCATTCTTTGTAGTTTTCTTTAATTATTTTTTATTATTTCATATTCCACTTTTTACAAACGCTAGTTAAAAAAACGTTATTTAATCACAAAGATACATTCATATATTTGTGGTCATACCTGTTTTGAAGGAGTAATATTTTTTTTTTTTTACTTTACAAAAACATTGGTAAGTGATATATATTTATTTATCATTTTTATTTAATTTGACCTCACACATTTATCTATAAATATTGTATGAATGTGGTCTAAAAGGATTATTATTGTGCTCCTTATCGAAACAAATGGCAATATTTTTGAAATACAAAAAACTTATCAATACAAATACTATTCATATTACCTTCCTTTAATAATATATTAATTCGTTACCCAATATCAAAGGCACTATTGTTCAATTTCAAATTTCTTTTAATGTAATGCATTTAAATTTTTATTGTGAAGTGAGAATAGTTAACGGTGTGAGTAAGTGAGGGACGTTAGTTCAGGGTTCATGAAACATGATTCATTCTTCTGATGCTCTCCTTCAAACGCCCTGAAGAAGGTATATAATTTAGGTATAAACGTCGGCACCTGTTTATTAAGTTTATATCTTAATTGTGTGTTCTTTTGACTGCACCCTGAACAAACTACAATTTTTATACCGTGCAAAAATTGAAAGAACTGGGCTACGAAGTTCTTCCGCACCCACCATATTCTCCCGACTTGTCTCCAACAGATAACCACCTGTTCCGGAATTCAGACAACTCCGTCAAAGGAAAACTTTTTGAAAATGATGATCAAGTTAAAAGTGCGTTTTCAGATTTCGTTTCACTTCAAAGCTCAGAGTTTTTCAGTTCGGGGATAAAAAAGTTGTCACGTTGGGAAAAATGTGTAGAAAAAGAAGGTAAATACTTCGAATAAAATTATCTTGTTTTCATATCGTATTTTTAATAAAAATCCTTTACCTTGAAAACGGACATTTCATGTGACACAACCCAATATATATATATATTTTTTTTTCTTTTTCATTTCATATAGTTAGTGTTAGCTACGTATTTTGAAGATTTCATATTTCCTTCCCCACACTTGGCCTGGCCTTTTCTTCTCCTTACCATATATCCCACCTCAGCTGTGCCATGCCCTATATCTCACGGCAGGCTTTCATTCTACTTCCTTCATTTCATTCCAGCCAGGGTTGGCTTTCCCTGGAAAGACAATCGTATTTTTTTGTAAAGGACATAGTAAATCTTATCCCACCTCTTTTAACCTAAAATGATTTATTACGTTTGTATATTGATAATGCGTAGGAAAACTGTAAAAATACTATAAAATAATTCGGAAAAATATTTTAATATCAATTATTATTATAGAAGAGTAAATATAATTATGAATATAGTAGTTGGAACAATATCTTCTCTTTCTTTATATTTTTATTTATTATAACATAAATAAAACTTGATTAGAACAACGATTCGAGGTGCTTTCTATGCTATGCCTCATCTTCAGATTATTAAAAAATCATATATATTTCCATATTATATCATAATATTGGTCATATTGGGTTGTGTCACATGAAATGTCCATTTTCAAGGTAAAGGAATTTTATTAAAAATACGATATGAAAACAAGATAATTTTATTCCATGTATTTACCTTCTTTTTCTACACATTTTTCCCAACGTGACACCAACTTTTTTATATCCCCGAACTGAAAAACTCTGAGCTTTAAAGTGAAACAAAAAGTTCTTTCAATTTTTGCACGGTATGTTTTGAAACATGCCGCTCAGTGAGATCATGAGGTACCCATGTATCGAGCTTTTTTACTTTCCCAATACACTTTAAATGTTTGGAAACGGTAGATGCATTTGCAATTAGTTGTGCTGAGAGTCCTTTAACTGTTTGTTAGGGGTTTCCTTCTACTGTGTGTTTGAGGATATCGTTGTCTATCACGGACGGAGGTCTTCCTCGGGGCAAGTTTTCCAAGTCGGTATCCACAGCTGAAAACTTGCCGACTATGCTAAAAAGTAGGTAATTGATTGGGAAGCTAATGTTTATAATACAAAAGTAGAGGATTAGTAACTGTTTACTTTAAATATGTAAACATTCGGAAGAAAACAACAGAGACCTCCAAAATCCTTTATGTATTTCAGAAACTATAAAAACGGACATTTCATTTGAAACAACGAAATTCAATCATGCACTATTATTTATACGTAGCACCTATATACGAATTATTTTGTCAATTGTTGTTAAAATAATCTCTATTTCACAATCACATAAAAATTGTTTTATCATTTTACTGCTAAATAATTGCAATTATGAAGCAGACTCATAGTCATAGGAAAAATATTTAATTTGTTTACAAATAAGTCCTTATAAGGTATAGATCGGTAAGCGCTTTTTTTTTACTACCGAGAAACATTACACAGTAGCTTACGTAGAAACGTTTTACATATAAGAGGAGATCTACTATTAACAAAGAAATATTATTTAATTAGTTGGCTTTTGTTTTGATTGATGTGTGTTGAATTGATATAATGATGTTAAAACATACCGCAGAAATGATTGGAAATGAGGACATGGCTTTAGCATCTTCTCTTAATTAAATATCCTCATTGCTCCCAATCGAATTATAGAATGTTTACACGTGGCAGAATCACATGGACAGTTCTTTTTCAATCTTCAGTTTAGTTTATTACGTCATTCAGTGCGGATCGGTTCTTTTTAACTCCGCTAAACTTAAAATATATTTTATCAGCGTTAAGTGTTGTTTAGTCTTTAGAAATAATATAATTATAAAATATAAAATATCGTCGTAAAAAGTTAAACTAAGAAATCAACATATATTTAATTTTTACGAAACTCAAAATTAGCTCACTTTTTTTCCTTTTTTTTTTTTTTTTTACATCAGAGATTTAGAAATTTTTATAGTCTATTAACGTTACCAGGATTTCTGAGTTTAATTTAATAAAACGAACGAATTCCGAATATTCTAATTTTTGCAAATGTTAGTTTAAAAAATGGTATTTTATCACAAAGATACTTTCATATATTTAAAGTCATTTATATTTTAAAGGAGTTGTGTTTTTTTTTTTACTTTACAAAAAAATTGGTTAGTAATATTTATTTATCGTTTTATGTAATATTGCCTCACATTGTTATCTGTAAATATTGTATAAATGTGGTCTAAACAGATTATTTATATTCTCCAAATTGAAACAAATAAAACGAATTAATATATTACTTTTCTTTAACAATATGTTAATTCGTCATTCAGTGCGGATCGGTTCTTTTTAACTCCGCTAAACTTAAAATATATTTTATCAGCGTTGTGTTGTTTAGTCTTTAGAAATAATATAATTATAAAATATAAAATATCGTCGTAAAAAGTTAAACTAAGAAATCAACATATATTTAATTTTTACGAAACTCAAAATTAGCTCACTTTTTTTCCTTTTTTTTTTTTTTTTTTTTACATCAGAGATTTAGAAATTTTTATAGTCTATTAACGTTACCAGGATTTCTGAGTTTAATTTAATAAAACGAACGAATTCCGAATATTCTAATTTTTGCAAATGTTAGTTTAAAAAATGGTATTTTATCACAAAGATACTTTCATATATTTAAAGTCATTTATATTTTAAAGGAGTAGTGTTTTTTTTTTTACTTTACAAAAAAATTGGTTAGTAATATTTATTTATCGTTTTATGTAATATTGCCTCACATTGTTATCTGTAAATATTGTATAAATGTGGTCTAAACAGATTATTTATATTCTCCAAATTGAAACAAATAAAACGAATTAATATATTACTTTTCTTTAACAATATGTTAATTCGTCAAACGATATTTAGGACACTATTGTTCGATATCCAATTTCTCTTAATGTAATGCATATTAATTTTTATTTACTTTCATTATTTATATTTTAATTCTGTTTTATTCAAATTATCAATTATTAAAAATTATTTAATATATAAGAATGTCCATAAATATGATATTATTAATTAATTTTACATTTTCTTATGTTTCTGTAAATTAGTCATTCTTTTTTAGTCTACATATTTCCCCTTCCTATCTATTTATAACATTTCTATTTTAATAAACTCAATTAGTTTTGAATATATTATATTCTATTGTCTTGACAAATTTATAAGGTCATTATAGCAATAGAAGAAGAAGTTATTCTAATATTTTTTTTTTTATATATGATTATTTTTAAATTAAATACGGCATTTCGTCTATAATTTGCGATAACCATTTTTGTAGATTTGCTACACAATATCCTTATAAATTACTTTTTTTTATTAGTGGTTTAACTTTTGAAATTACAATACGATTTACTTTGACCTTTAAAACAAATATTGCAGAGATGAAATTAATTGTATTAGCTTTTACATGTATTAAACTGAAGTAAGTAAAATAAAATATTAGATTTTGCTGATTCCCATAATATATATTAAAAAATTACCACTGTAAACTTATTTTATGATAAAAATTAATTTAGAAAAGGAGAGAGAAATGCTTTATTTGTTTAGCAATGCTGCTCAAATACATCAGGTTGCTTAAATAACACAGCGTACTTTATAATTTCCTTTAATATGATATAATTTTAAGCAAATTAATTTATTAACTAAAATATTTTATAAAACATGTTTAACAAGTGTTTATTGCCCATCTTAAATTTTATCTTTGATTTTTATTTAATAAATGCATCTAATTCACTTAATGTTGTAGCACAAGAAATAAAAAACTGTCCTTTTTTGTTAAAAAATAACATTTTTAAATATAGTTTGATCAACTTGCATATAAATACTTGATGGTACATCACACACAGATGTTTTTGGAATGGCATTGGAATGAATATTAACAGTTTGTTTACTTAGGGTCAGAGGTTGGGCCAATCAGAATCGAGGATTCTTTATGATCAAGTTATGACTTGTTTTTTTCTTATCTTTACTGCCTTACCTCTAGCTCTAAGATCAGTATTATATTGAATGTCATGCGGATCGGACCTATTTCTAGAGTTTAATACATATTTTGTAGGTTTATAATGAGGTTATTTTAGCGTTAATTTTTAAATTATTGCTGTTACTTTAGCGTCGGTTGTTTTATTTTCGTTTTGAAATCTGCTTGTTTTAAAGAACAAGGCGGATAGTGAACTTCAAGAAAGAAGCTCAGCTATATTGTAACGTCCTGTTGGGTAATTTATTTTAAATATTGCATAACCATTCCTAATGTTTTATTTGTTTGTATAAATCTATTTTTAAGTGTAAATTATATCCTCACACAAGACTGAAACGACAAGAAACTGCTCGAAGATATCGATTACTACAACACTTACTAGACAAACGTTCAAAACTTCCAGTATATTACAAAAGACTCATTTACATCACTATTATCAGACCTATTTGGACATGTTGAATCGAGCTTTGGGGCTCTACGAAACCATCTAATTCCTCCCGCATCCTGTCCTTACAATCAAAAATCCTTTGCAAAATCCTGAATGCCCCTTATTTTGTTACAGATCAACTCATTCATAATGACCTTAACATCCCATTTGTTGCAGACATAGCCCGTGATGGATACTCCTCTTTTCATTCTAAACTCCCTGCCTATACAAATCCACTTGTCCGTAATTCATCTTCCTTAGATATCCCTGATAATCCTCTAAGGCGACTGAAAAGAAGTTGGGCTCGGGACCTACTGAGATAAAATAGTTAGTGATGTGCTACCACTGGGTAGTTCTTTCTCAAGACATTTTCATGACTTTTTTCTTCATTCTTCATATTTACTTATTGTGTTCTTTAATACAGTTTTAAATTACTATAAATAAATAAATAATAAAGTGTAAATTCTAAATATTCTTCATTTTTATAGTTACTTTACACTTTTTAAAAAGTTATTTTTTATTCAATAATAATAATGTATATTCTAGTATTCAGAGAACGGGACATTTTTAAATAAGGATACCCATCACAAAGGATAGCTTTAATTTTAATATTTAAAAAAAATAAATCATGCATCTTTTTTTATTTATTTTTTTTTTTTTATAAAATTTTAGGAAATTTAGTTAAATATTTCAATTGTATATTATTATATTATATTATAATATGTACGCTAGTTTACTAGTTAAACTATCAAAAAGGATGTATTTCATTTTTTTAAGTTATTTTATTCCCCATCACCAATTAAACTTACTGTATTGGAGGTACATATTATTTTTCAATCTAATTTGTTGTTGTTATTAAATTAAAAAATAAATAATAAATTGAATTAAAATAATTTTGTCACTGCATAAGGTAAATTTAAATTTGTTAATATCAAATTCTATATTTTCTCCTTGTATGATATTTTGTAAAGCAATCTCCAAGATGCATATTTGGCTGGAGGGTGCAAGTGCCACAGTAATAAGTAATCTTTATTGAACTATAGACTATGCAAAATATTAAAGACCAACGCTCCCCTGGAGTCGCTTAAAAAAATCTGATCGTTAGCGCATGAAATACATGATTTATTAAATATCTCTGGTTCTTGTGAAGGTAGAAAAATAAGTTTGGTATGAAAATTGCTCTATTTCAAAGCGAAATAATATAAACAAAAATAAGCCACTAAATATAAATATTCTCGTCAAAACAGTACTATTAATAATGTCTCTTAAAAACTGTGTTTCTCACTTCTAAAAAGGAATCTTACTCTAAACACAGTTTTTATGAAACCTTATTAAATGTTCTGTTTTGTTGTTTTATGTACGAGATTATTTATACTTGTAAGGATATTACCAAGCATAAAACATAAATAAAGCAATGGATTATTTTTTTTAAAAAAATATTTCGCAGCCTTACATGGAACCCTCATACAAGACTGAAACGACAAGAAACTAAACGACGTTTTCGACTACTTCAACACCCACTAGACAAACGTTCTAATCTTCAAAAGGCTCATCTAAATGACTATCATACGGCCTATATGGACTTACGGAGTAGAGCTTTGGGGCTCTACTAAACCATCAAATTCTTCCCGTATCCAATCTCTACAATCCAAAATAGTTCGTAAAATCCTCAATGCTCCTTATTTTGTAACTAATAAACTGATCCACAAAGACCTTAATATTCGGTATGTTGCTGATTTGGCCCGATTTAGATACCATTTCTTTCATGACAAACTCCATTCCCACCCTTATCCTCTAGTTGAAATAATTTCTTCCTCTTCAATT
This sequence comes from Piezodorus guildinii, assembly GCA_023052935.1. Lineage (NCBI taxonomy): Eukaryota > Metazoa > Arthropoda > Insecta > Hemiptera > Pentatomidae > Piezodorus > Piezodorus guildinii. Next base: position 19,865,869 of record CM041295.1, on the reverse strand, counting down.
CCCGACGATCCTCCGAGGCGTCTGAAAAAGAGATGGCCCCGAGACTTTGTAGTTTAGAATAGTTACAGGAGTGCTACCATTGGGTAGTTCTTCTACAAGTCTTTTTCATGTCATTTTTCTTATATCATATTTACTTGATGTATTTTTTTAGTACAGTTGTAAATTTCAATAAATTATGTTAAAAAAAAAATTATTTCGATTTAAAAAAAGTAATTTTGGCACTAAATTTATTTTTCCACCTTTTTAAAAACAGAGATATTAAATATAATGTGTTTTTCGCGCGTAGACTTTTCGATTTTTTCAAGAGCGCTGTCCCTCAATATTTTGCAGAGTCTAATGGTTTAATGTCTAGTTTGACCAAAAAAAAATCATCAAAATCGGTTAGACCTTTGGGATCCTCTCCTTGTCAGTTGTAGTATCTAGTGGTGTATTAGATACGAGCTCAAGGTCAGTAAAAACTGCCTATGTACTTAATACATTTGTATCAGATACTTTTTAGTATCACAAAGCATCTGCTTGATACAAACGGACCCATCACTACTTCGACAGCGCCTGAGAGGCACCGCTCGAGCGCAAAGTGTTTAGTTCCGTTCTCTGTCCGAAAAAGAATTTTTTTTCTTTTTAAGTTTTAATTGATAGAATAAAATCGTGTTTTGGGTCTTGTTCACAATGATAACGTTAACCTGCTGTGCTATCAATGACTCCAATCCCAGTGGAGAGATGGGCAGGCGGGAGGAGAAGGGAATTCCGCTAGAGCCCCGAGCGCCACGACAGCTGTAAAAACTTGCTGCAACAAGTCCCTTTAAAGTTGCCCCCGGGCCAAGCAACAAGTTCCCAGTACAACTCCCCTCCGCGGAATACGCCGTTGACAAGAAAACTGCTTTAACTCTGTTTCAGGCTCCAGTAATTAATTAAATCAGCAATATAAAAGCCTATTTATGCAATTGAATAATGAATCATTTGATCCCTATAAAATTTCCATAGCAAGTTAGACCGAAATCTGAGAAACGGTTATTTTAATGAAACAATATTGAATTTTTTTTTCTTCCTAATATTGAAAAGGTGTGTTGTTTTTTTTAAATATATATTTATTTAAATTTATAATTCTAAAAAAATACTTCTACAACCTATGAAGGTTCTTTGGATCAGTGCATATAGAGATTCGTACTGTTTCTAGGCCAACGGCCGTGCAATGAAGTGATTAGGCCTTGATCACGCTCCTCCGCCAGATTTTTTCCCCAATTTGGGTTCCCACTTTAATGAGGCTGGCTCCTGCCACAGGAGGGTCTCTAAACCCTAAGGTCCACCCCCTGGCTAAATTAGCAGAATGAATAATATTCTATCATAACCGGGATTCGAACCCAGGACCCGGAGGACAGTAGGACTAGTGCTCTATCCATTATACCACGCCGCTCCTTAAATTTACAACTTTATAATTCAATAAACCTAGTAAACGTGAGATAATATTCAACTTAGAAATGATAATAATGTAGGGAAACTACCCATTGGCAGCCTTGGAAGGTCTAGGGACTATCTTTTTTTCGGACGCCTAGGAGGATTATCTAACATTTTCGATGAAACAAAGATTGATATTTTGAAACATTTAAAACAATGTTAACGAGCTTCGTTAAAACAATTACTTACTTAGGTAATAATAGATTATGAAAAACAGTTCCTAGCTAACATATGAAATATACAAAGTATGTGACCAAGTGGCTAACGCAAATTAGGCGTGCGAATGGTGCGATCGTCTTACGAGTAAGCCTAGACATAGTCTCTTGGAATCTATTAAGGATGATAAATGCCTATGTTGGATTATGATATAAATGCTCATTCATCCCATAGATAATACTGGGAGTTTGGTGGAATATTTATTTCATCGATCAAAGCAAGTCTTAATAAACGGAACACAAGCCCAACTTTTCTTTCCTGCATTTCATTATTTTCATTTCCGACAAGTTCCACTCACTAGCCTCCATTTGCCTAACTGATTTTCAAGCAAATTTTGGTTTTCTTCCATTATGAACTTGGCTCTTTGGACTAAGCTGAGTAACTCACTACTTTTTAATTTAGGTGTAGATAATTTTAGGTGAAGTTTAATATAGAATCGGAGGCTGATTACTATTTTATTATAATGCACCAAGTTTCGGCTATAATTCTATCGGGTTGTTTCACATGAAATGTCAGTTTTTATAGCTTCTGAAATACATAAAGGATTTTGCTGGTCTCTCTTGTTTTCTTCCGAATGTTTACATATTTAAAGTAAACAGTTACTAATCCTCTACCTTTGTATTATAAACATTAGCTTCCCAATCAATTACCCACTTTTTAGTATACCTCCAAATATGAACATGGAAACACGCGATTTTCGAGTAAAATCTTTGTACGAGTCTAAACTCGGCCATTCAGAGTCCGCTAGAAATATTTGCAAGGCGTTCGGGGAAAGGAGTGTTAATGAACGGACAATTCGCTGTTGGTTTGCTAAGTTTTCAGCTAGGGATCCCGACCAGAGATGGGCAAAATCGCATTCGGATATACGAATACGAATGCATTCGGGAAGATCGAGTTTTGAAAATACGAATACGAATGCAATCGTATTTCAAAAAAGAATACGAATGCATTCGTATTTCGAAAAAATATACGAATACGAATATACTCACAGATGTAGACAGGTATACGCCCGAATTTCACAGGTATGCAAAGGGATACGGTCATATTCCACTGGTCTAAAAACGTATACGGACCTGTACAAGTCAATATGTGCGCATTTGCAGGCGTGAATTCGAATGCGGTCAATAATATCTTATATTAAAAGACATAAAATTTAATATTTATGAATTTTTTTAAAAATATGATTCAAATATTGTCGAAATAACTTCTTTAAATACGAATATCTATTTATTTACATATATCAACACTCATACAGTTCTCTTCTCTATAATGAAATAATTTAACAAATATTTCTTAAAATTTATTAATTTGTGGAAAATGAAAAACATTAATGCAGTAGTGCACTTATAAATTATATTAAAAAAGAAAAGAAATATTATCCCTTTGATATATTTTTTTTTAGCTTAAAATTTATATTGAAAGTAAAGTTCAGTAAATATTTCAACTTTTCAAACCAACTATGTGAAAATAAACACCACGCATTCAAAAATAGGTAAAATGTTGAATTTTAAGCATTTACAGTGTAGAGTTTAGGTAATCCAGGTATGGAATGACTCATTGACTTTTCATGACTATGTTTCTATTTTCTAAGTTTAGAAGTTTGCTTTTATTCCAAAACATCGAAAGTTATAATAATAATAAAATTAATTCTTTATAATGAAGTGAAGTAAAGCGCTAATAAAAGTACTTATATAACATTCAAAGCTGTAATAGAGAGTGATGATAACCGCAAAAAACTTTAGTTTTTATCGTAGATACTATATTATTATTAATTTATTCTTAATAGTAATTTTATCTGAAATAAATGCTTTAATTGAAATTCAGTATAATCCTTTTTTTAATGTTAACTTTGTTTGAAGATAAGAAGTAATATAAAGCCGCCTTAGAACCACGGGACATCGGGAACTTTACCATCGGGAATTTTACCATGATACCTGCCCTGGGATTTTGAGCCTATTAAAAGAGGCTAAATATGTGACAAACTTCTTAGGAAGTATTGCAAGACTCAAAAGCAGAAGGAAATCCCTAAATTAATTTAAAACCAACTAAACAATTTTCACAACAGAGGGTAAAAAATCTAAATGGACTAGGAATATACTAACTAAACCCTTTGCCGTAGAGGCATTTTTAGAAAATAATTCATGACCCTGTTTCTATTTCCTATGAAAATGAATGTAGTATATCCTAAAACATTAAAGTAGTATAAAAAAAAAAAATAATAACAAAAATAATTGGTTATAATGAAGTGAAGTAAAGCGCGAATAAAAATGAATATGAAACAATTATTAATATTTATATCATTAATTGTTACATATTCACTTTTAAATCTATAGATTTAAGTTTATTCTGATGAAATAAAAAAATACCTTATGTATTGTTAATTTTGTTTATTTTAATTATCTCACCACTTCTTGTTGCTAGTGTTAAGAATAAATGGATAAGTATTAAACAAACTTAAATTGACTGGAGAAATAAAAAATGTAAAAATAAACTTTTTCCAGGTTATTATTTTTCAATTCGCATATAAGAAAAGCATAATAGACCGTTATAAAGCTACAGATTTCACAGAAAATGTTAAATAATATAAAAAGTATCACCTTAGTTATGATTGTATATAATAATTATGTTATTTTATTTAATCTAAAATATATACTTCCAACGAAATAAAGTTATTTTTTAAACATTAACTATTTATTTCAAATTGACCACTATTAATTAATCACTTTTTAATGTACTGATTTTTCCTACAAATAAAATTGTTGGGAGACTGGATGAAACTTTAACACTTAAACTTTACTTATTCTTGAATGCATATTGTTTATTTTCACATAGTTGGTTTGAAAAGTTAAAATATTTACTGAACTTTACTTTCAATATAAATTTTAAGCTAAAAAAAAATATATCAAAGGGATAATATTTCTTTTCTTTTTTAATATAATTTATAAGTGCACTACTGCATTAATGTTTTTCATTTTCCACAAATTAATAAATTTTAAGAAATATTTGTTAAATTATTTCATTATAGAGAAGAGAACTGTATGAGTGTTGATATATGTAAATAAATAGATATTCGTATTTAAAGAAGTTATTTCGACAATATTTGAATCATATTTTTAAAAAAATTCATAAATATTAAATTTTATGTCTTTTAATATAAGATATTATTGACCGCATTCGAATTCACGCCTGCAAATGCGCACATATTGACTTGTACAGGTCCGTATACGTTTTTAGACCAGTGGAATATGACCGTATCCCTTTGCATACCTGTGAAATTCGGGCGTATACCTGTCTACATCTGTGAGTATATTCGTATTCGTATATTTTTTCGAAATACGAATGCATTCGTATTCTTTTTTGAAATACGATTGCATTCGTATTCGTATTTTCAAAACTCGATCTTCCCGAATGCATTCGTATTCGTATATCCGAATACGATTTTGCCCATCTCTGATCCCGACTTAGTAAACTTGCCCCGAGGAAGACCTCCATCTGTAATACACAACGCTGTCCTCAAACATACAGTAGAAGGGAACCCCTACCAAACAGTTAAAGGAATCTCAGCACAACTAAATGCAAGTGCATCTACCGTTTCCAGACATTTAAAGTGTATTGGGAAAGTAAAAAAGCCCGACACATGGGTACCTCATGATCTCACTGAGCGGCATGCTTCAAAACATACCGTGCATAAATTGAAAGAACTGGGCTACGAAGTTCTTCCGCACCCACCATATTCTCCCGACTTGTCTCCAACAGATTACCACCTGTTCAGGAATGTAGACAACTTCGTCAAAGGAAAACTTTTTGAAAATGATGATCAAGTGAAAAGTGCGTTTTCAGATTTTGTTTCACTTTAAAGCTCAGAGTTTTTCAGTTCGGGGATAAAAAAGTTGGTGTCACGTTGGGAAAAATGTGTAGAAAAAGAAGGTAAATACTTTGAATAAAATTATCTTGTTTTCATATCGTATTTTAATAAAAATCCTTTACCTTGAAAACGGACATTTCATGTGACACAACCCAATATCTTATATGGCAAGAACTAAGTATTGTCTTAATGTTAGTGACTATTCACATTCAGAAGCCTAATGTCTGAATTGAAATTAATAATTGGAACATCAATGTTAATTATATGATTCTTCATTTTAATTTTATCACCCTCCCTCTCCCTTTTTATGACATTCAATTAAGACAGACTTCTGAGGCTTCGGGGTGGAATTATCCACTAACCTTTTGATGAAAAATTGTTCTTCCACCAGAAGATGACATTGCCGAAACGTAGTGCATTATAATAAAATAGTGGTGAGGTATAATTATCAGCCTCAAATTCTATACTTCTTTATTTTTATTTAATGAAATTTACAACTGTATTTGATTATAAAACAAGTGAATATAGTATAGGATTGAAAAAAAAAATTAGAGAAACTTTCTAATATCAGCACTTCAAAAAATATGCTAAACCAGAAGGTTCCATCTCCTTTTCTGAAGCCTCGAAGGATTAACAGGAATTATAGGAGAAGCAAGAATTAAAACCAGTGAGTTAGAGTGAGAATGGTAGAGCTTTTCTTGAAATTAATGGTATCTGGGCAGGATGTCAATAGGTTTACAACGAAAGGAAAAGGTCATCTAGTAGGATTTGTTGGAATTTATTTTAATTCTCCAATTTTCGCACCATACTTCTAGGTTTCAAGAGATCGAGGGGTTAAGAGTTCAAGTTTAAGAGTTCGAGAGACAATAGCTGTATCGTTATTGACTAATAACCTACAAATGTCATTAGCATACGTAAAAAAAAAGGTGGTAGGATGGGTTGGGGTATCAGCTGAATAGATTGTAAATAATGGGTCCAAGAATATGCTTTAGGAGAACACCAGCAGACTAATTAAAAAGGGATGAATCGCAACTATTATGATTTACTTTGTACGGTCTGTCAGTGAAGTAGGTCTGGATGATGAGAAATACGTGGGGGCGGGATAGCTGAGTGAGCAAGCGCGCGTTGCCCTTAGAACATGGGTTGCCCTAGAAACAGACGACCAAACCTTGTGAAATAAAATAATTACGAGTTCGAGTCTTGGTGCTGGGGGATTTTATCTCGGCATTTATCCCCCACCCTCACCCCCTTATAGCCTTCAAAGGCGAGGTAGGGATGAACCAATTAAAAAAAAAAAAAATATGATAAATACGTAAAGGGGAGGAATTTACGATTTTTTTTTTTTTAATTTGAGTAGATTGTTCTGCTTTCTTGGTCTCAGTATTTTTCAAATTCAGACAGGCCTTTGAACGAATTTGGAAGTGTGTCCGTAAGGGAAAGAGAGAGGTGGTAGATTCGTTGCTTCAAGAACGATCTATCAGGAACTTAGCAATGAGACAGAACAAAAACTCAGGATTAGGGGAAGAGTGATGTTGCGACGTAATAAAAAATCTACTTCTACTGAAATCTTCATTAAAAAAAAAATACTTTTTTTTTCATTACATTACTGAATTAATGATTACTCAATGGTTTATTATTTTTAAATAACTATATTAGGGCTCTACTGTTTATAAAGGTATTTATAGAGAGTTAACCAATATGAAAAGCAAAAAATAATTCAAAGGAAAATGTTCTAAAATGGTCAATCACCAATACTGACTTCAAAACGCTATATCCCTGCTATTTCTTAACAGGTTTTGAAATTTTGGTATTGATTTATTAATTTGGCCAAATGGATTTTCTGTATTCATTTTATGGGTTATGTTTGAAACATAAGCCCTATGATTTTATTATTGGTATCGATTCGTAGGTTTATTATTGAAAACAATAAACCTAAAGCATTTATACTAGACTTATTTACTATTTATTTTTCTTTCCTATCGATATTAATTCAAATAAAATTTCCTGACTTAAGAACACTGTTACGTGCTACGTTGTTTTTTGAACATTAATAGTAACCGAGATATCAGGGAATGACTTCTCTTATAAGTTGTGGCTTTACCATATAAAATTATTTTACTTTATTTTATAAAATAATCATTCGCTCATAATCGCGCTTTCTTGGTTAAGAAACCCTAAATACATTTTTCTCAACCTTAAAAAATAACTGAATTATTGAATTAAATCACTTTTTAAAACGAATCCCCGCTTTTTTAAAACTAATCTGCCCTTACTACCGTCTAGGTGTTAAGATCATCGTTGCTCTGGTATTTCTGTACAAAATGAAAAAAAAAAAATGGTTTTGTAGTTTCGGAAAAAAACCTTGGACGGTGCACAGGGGGGGGGGGGGAGGGCGCGGACAAACGGATTATTTGTATTCGTTTTTTGGGTTCCACGTATCTTGAAACGTAAGCCCTCATATTTTGAGAGGGAGTAATTTATTTATTTTCTTTTTTTTTCGGTTACAAAGGTTATTATTGAAAAACTAAAGCAAAATTACTGAATTAATTACCTTATTTACCTCATATGAAGCCTAAAAATTACTTAAACATTTCTAATAACGATTCTAAACAAAGTTAAGATATAAAAAGATGTATACGAGAATAGTTAGTTACAGAGACTATTCTATTCTATAATTATATTATTATATTCAATTAACAATCTCTTCTCATAAATATATTTACTATCACATCAATTATACATAATGTTTCGAGATGTTATCGCCTCATCAAAAACAAATATTATTTGTTAATTTGTTATTCTCAGTTTAACTTAATATTATTTATCCTTTTTTACTTTCACTTATTATATATAGTAAGGGAAAGTATTGCGATCGTGAAAATTTTCAAATTCCAGTTTTCAACGGAAATATCTGAAATCATCCACAAAACCTATTTATTTCCATGATATGAAAATCATCTAAAAATATGCCATTAAAAGTGAATTTACTGAGGAACGAAAAGACGTTAAAATGGCTGATATACTTGTATCTTAAATAGAACAATCAGGGCAGACTTTTGTTCCGAAAAAGTGCGTTTGGAACCACTGTGTGTCGTTTCCAAGTCTCCACTACCAGCGTATAGCGAAATGTAATGATAATAAAGAAATTTTAATAAAAATCTTTAACCTTTCATATCTGTTTAATAAATGAGTTTGAGATATATGTTAATATGACCTTTTTTATTTATTTTGTGTTAGTTAACACACTTAAAATAGTGCCTTGTAATTGAGACGTTGATTTCCAAAAGGTACTATATCCACTTTAGAAAATTTTACAGGAAACGCAAAAATCTGTCATTTATTTATTATTGGACCAATTTACGTGATTCTTTTTTTATTAAAATCAAAAGTTAATTTTTAAGTGTGTTGCCAACTCATTTTTCCAAATTATTGCACTTTTCCGATGATTTTAAACAATAAAATATGGATATAGTACTTTTTGGAACAAAACATGGATATAGTACTTTTTGGAAAGAATTAAAAGGGATATAGTACTTTTTGGAAAGAATTAAAAGGGATATAGTACTTTTTCGAAAGAATTAAAAGGGATATAGTACTTTTTGGAAAGAATTAAAAGGGATATAGTACTTTTTGAAAGAATATAACGTGCGATAAGTTGGTAACAGTCTATAACTATAACCTTCCTGATACTACATAACCGATAACTAACATCTTTATATCGTTAATTACTAAGTTTTGTAAATTTTCTTATTCTCCCTCTGAGAAATATCTTTCTTTGTTGTTTAATTACATTAATTATCTATTATTCATAAAGAAAGTAACTACTCCAAAGGACAATTCATCTATTTATGGCACTATAATGAGAAAGTATGTAATTATGAAGTTTGTTTTGAACCTGTATTTACTATTTGTGTGAATTTAGCAAATTTAACTATATTATTAACGACGTGTAAACAATATTTAACCATAGATACTGATAAATAATAACTTTTGAGCTTTTTTTTCACATAAAAATATCTACTATTAAGTTAGATCAGGCACGGATTTTCTTCACACATTTACCAAGTCGTGGAATGCCAATTCCAACTATTTGCTGCATCAAATACCATTCTTTCTTCTTCCAGTGGCGCGACAGGCCGTGTAGGCCCTGGGCCTCGTGGTGTAAACTCCTGCGAGTTTACACTCACGTTTCACGATGCAATTTTTAGTGTAGGGTCTTCACTCCCTGCGACTAATTTTGTGAGTAGCCATCCTTTGGCTGACGGGTCTCACATACCCGGGGGAGAGGCTGTAAGTGAATCCCCATTTTTTCACATCCTTATAAAAGCCCCGTCGCAACTAGGATTTGAACTCAGAACCTGTAGCATGTGAGATTAGCGCGCTAGCCACTCAGCCACGGGCTCCTCGCATCAAATACCATTATTCTATTAAAATGTGAGTTTCTGAAAAATTTTAAACCAAATTTTTGTTGCTGCAAGAACAAATACTATGAAAATACTTAATTTAATTGACAACCTAAAAGAACCAAAGCGACGCAACTAAGTTGTTTCAAATAGCCCAAAAATTGATTATTAGGTTAAAACCAGTGATCAAAATAATAGCGGTGATTCAAGACGTGCTAAATGAACCAATAAAAATGTATAAAATGATGAAAACAATAAATTAATGGTGATATATTACGGGATTAGGTGTGTCTGCCGTAAAGTAGGAAATATAGTATCTTTTGGAAGGAAATGAAAGGAAAGGTTATATCTGTTTACATAGGATATAGTACATTTTGGAACGAAACATGGATATAATATCCTTTTTTATAGGATTTTTATGTTTCTTAGATAAAAATTGATGACGGATTTAGATAAAAGTAGACCATTAGAATACAAATATGTTAAAATATCAACTTTGAAAAAAATGTCCTTTAGTACCTTTTGGAAATCAACGTCTCAATTACGAAACACCCTGTAGAGTATTCTAAGTTTGTTATAAATATTTTAAATAGTTCTAGTTGTTCTTGTGAAGCGCTCTCATAAAACTGGAGAGACTATAAGAAGAGGGTGTTGCCGTGTCGCAAAGTGTCCGGGGGCGAGACAAATGGTCCTAGGCTCCCGAATTGCCCCGAAGGGAACTAAGTATTATTCTTTCAGTTCCACCACTTCTCAGTTCCTAGTTGATGAACGGCTACTTAAATGGCACAGAAACTTTCATGATGTGTTTCCATTCATATTTCCTTTCGGAGGGTTTTCATTTTGCCAGCTTCCGGTCCCCAGTGTGGGGTGAAAAGAGATTTTTTACAACAGCCAGTAACTTAGTATCCACTTTTCCGTTTATTAAAGGTGGAGTCAGCGATGGGAGAGTAATGAATCACAGTGACACATGGTTGCGTAGTCAGAAGTGGCTATTATATTTTAAGATGAGTGTATATGTTCTTTTGACCTATTGGTTGCCAAACTTTATTACCTAAGATATATATATATATATATAAGATAAGATAAGATGAGCCTTTATTTACACATATTTACAATTTTTGTTGATACCAAAAAGTTTATATATATTTATTTATTTTAAAACACTTTTAATAATTGATATAAGTAAAAAGAAACAATGTGACCAAATATTGTATACAACTTTTTAAAATAAAATTGCATAAAAAATTGATTAACTGTACAATATATAAAACAAGTAAAAGGGCTAAAATTACAAATATGGCATGAAATAGTCTTGTGAAGATTTTTCGTAGGGTTTTGGATTGCGAGAATTGGATGTTGAATAAATAAATATGATAAATAAACAATATAATTGGACCTCTAAATAAATAATTTTATTTAATTAATAAATCATTTTAATTAAAATAATTAAGTATTATAAATTTAATCTTACAGTTAGGATCATCCATAGACATTAATAATTCATATATTTTTTTTCTTCCAAAATGTGTTTTTTTTTTCAAAATATCAAATTGAAATTTTATATAGAGATCAATATTTGGTTTTGGGGGGTTCTGGTTCCATTTTTTTAATCGTATTTTGGATCGCTCTAGAACTTTTAGAAATTTTCGATTTTTTTGTTTTTGTAGATTTTCTCATTGATATTATAAATTTTATTTTGGATCGCACGAGTGTGTTTTTGAATATTGTGATTTTAAATGTGGTTGAGGACCGTTTGATGGACGTATTTTAAATATCAAGGGCGTTCCTTGTCTTTCCATTTATGAAATAGATAGTAAGGGAAAGTATTGCGATAGTGAACATTTTCGAATTCCAGTTTTCAACGGAAATGCACGTTTTAGGGTCTCCTGAGTCTAAATGACAAATTCCCGCAAAAAGGTCCGTATTTGTGTCTGTCCGTGTGTGGTAACTCCTTGGCATAAACAAAATTCCTATTAAACTGAAATTTCATATTTAAAACAGCTATACGCCCGTGATGTTACACTAACCTTTTCATCGAAATCAGCTAATCAGAAGAGCCACTTTATACCATGCATTTTGCAACTTTTTACGATTTAAAACAGCTTTAACGATTTTGATTAAGCTCGCTATGTCAATGTAAAATTGAAGGGGCTTTAATATCATGTAGGTTTCATTCTGATTTAAATAGTCTGACAAGGCTTAAATGCCGATATTTCAAAATTTCTTCTTCTAATGTACCTTTAATTTTGTAGATTGAAAAAAATTAACCATATCGTCTGATTAACATTGCTAAATAATAAGTCAATGTATAAGTTGGACGAATTCCATATCCAACTAAACGAGAAATCTGCAAAAATATTTTTTTATGCAATTTTTTGTTTTTAAAATTAAGAACAGTAATTTACATGTTATATTATCTTATACATACTATTGTAAAAGTTAACGGAGAGTGATGAAAAGCCGATTAAATAAATTGATTGTCGTAGATAATAATATAATAGATTATTTAATAAAACAGATATTTCTATTAAAATCCAAATAAAATAATTCTTTAACAATTTATTTTCGTTGATATTTTTGTTTCAAAATTCTTGAATTGATATAAATAATGGAAGTAAGTGAATGTCGTGTGTTGCGCCACCAGATTTTTTAAAATGTAATAAACGAAAAGAATTACTAGAGAGAAGCTTATATTTTACTAGAGCCTAATATGAATTGTCATTTTCTGACAGTATACGGTTTGACCAGCGTATACGGATAAGGGGTCAAAAAACATGCCCCGAGGAAGACCTCCGTCCGTAATAGATAGACAACGATGTCCTCAAACATACAGTAGAAGGAAACCCCTACCGAACAGTAAAATGACTCTCAGCACAACTAAATGCAAGTGCATCTACCGTTTCCAGACATTTAAAGTGTATTGGGAAAGTAAAAAAGCTCGATACATGGGTACCTTATGATCTCACTGAGCGGCAGCAAGACCCCATGTTTCAATATATACCTTGCAAAAATTGAAAGAACTGGGCTACGAAGTTCTTCCGCAACCACCATATTCTCCCGACTTGTCTATGGCTAGTTGAACTTAGTTGAACAATATATGCCATTATTAGGTTTCCAATTAGTTTTGAAAGGGCACCGAAAGGAGGAAAACTTAAGGGATTTCTTAAATGAGGGGCTGCTCGGAAGTCTTTTGTTTTTGCAAGTGTTGGCTAGGAGCGCTCGTTAAGGGTAGCTTATCCGCATCCCCCTAGCTCATTAAGGCGGTCCAAATCTCTAATATTTTCGATTAACTGCTTTTAAGTTTTATTTCTTACATAAATATCAAATTTTATAACTATAACTATAACCGAATAGATACACGTATTGTGCTATGTGATCCATATGCTAAATTCATTACAAATTGTTCGATTTCAAACTATTGGGCTCTTTCACATAAAATGTCCGTTTTGGTAGTTTCTGAAATATATAAATGATTTTGCAGGTCTCTGTTGTTTTCATCCGAATGTTTACATAGTTAAAGTAAACAGTTACTAATCCTCTACCTTTGTATTATAAACATTAGCTTCCCAATCAATTACCCACTTCGTAGTACAACTCCAAAGATGAACATGGAAACACACGATTTTAGAGTAATTTTTTTGTACGAGTTTAAACTCGGCCATTTAGCAGCTGAGGCCGCTAGAAATATTTGCAAAGCGTTTGGGGGAGGGAGTGTTAATGAACGGACCATTCGCCGTTGGTTTGCTAAGTTTTCAGCTGGGGATACCGACTTGGAAAACATGCCCCGAGGAAGACCTCCGTCCGTAATAAATAGACTGAAATAGAAATCACTGAGCGGCAGCAAGACCCCATGTTTCAATATATACTGTGCAAAAATTGAAAAACTGGGCTACGAAGTTCTTCCGCAACCACCATATTCTCCCGACTTGTCTCCAACAGATTACCACCTGTTCAGGAATTTAGACAACTTCGTCAAAGGAAAACTTTTTGAAAATGATGATCAAGTAAAAAGTGCGTTTTCGGATTTTGTTTCACTTCAAAGCTCAGAGTTTTTCAGTTCGGGGATAAAAAAATTGGTGTCACATTGGGAAAAATGTGTAGAAAAAGAAGGTAAATACTTCGAATAAAATTATCTTGTTTTCATATCATAATTTTAATAAAAATCCTCCACCTTGAAAACGGACATTTCATGTGACACAACCCAATATTTATTTGACTTCTAAGTTATGTGCAATGCCTAACAAATCTGGCAATACACAGAGTTCACTTACGTCCCTTCTTGAAATCAAGTTTTAATGAACTTAAAATTGAAAAAGGAAAAAAGTAAATAGAAATATTTTCTTTCTATGGAAACTTTTTTTGAAAATTAAATAATATAAAAACATAAATTATTATTTGCAACAATCAGTTAAAGTGATCAGCTTTCGTCACTTAGTGTTACTTTCAACAATTTTGTACGACAGATAATAATAATAATATAATAATAATAATAGGCTTACCGAACCCGAAGGTTCGATGCCGATACCACCATATTCCGTCTACACAGACTCGTCCAATGTTCTCCGGTCAAGCCCAAGCCCCAAAGATCAGCCTTAACGCAATCCTCCCATCGACGCTTCGGTCTCCCTTTTGGACGCCTACCAGTCGGTTCAGCGAATACCAACTTTCTCGGAATCTGTTCCTTACCGAGCCCAACAACTTTACGCGCCCATTTGAGTCTCCTCGATGCTATCAACTCAATTATATCCACAGGATACAAGTTTCGCAATTCCGCGTTGTGAAACCCTCTAAACTCCCCAGTGGCCTCATCTCTCTTCGGACAAAATATTTAACGCAGTACCTTATTTTCGAAAACCTTAAGCCGTTGTTTATCCTTCAAAGAAAGCGGCCACGTTTCAGATCTGTAAAGAACTGTCGGAAGAATAATAGTTTTATAAATTTGAACCTTTAAGTTTTTAGACAGAAGCCGCGAGCTAAGTAATTTAGCAACTGAATAATAACCCGCATTTCCCACCTTTAACCGGGACTTTATTTCTTTCTGGATTTCATTTTTTCTTGTTATCATTGAACCGACAGATACCATTATTTTTTAAATCTTATCTTTAAATCTCTACAATAGTGTATTATATCAATGATAATATCTTTATTAGCGAAATAAATATGTTTATAATATATAAAAAATATAGTCTCTAAAAATATATGTCTCCAGTTTTCTCCATTAGTTGAGTATCGAATTCATTTACATTTTATATTTATCCATTTTTCAACAATGCTAACAAGCAGAAACGGTTAATGATTTCTAATCAACAAAAGTAGAAGTGCTTTAGAGGATAAAATAAGTATTTATGACCCGTCCATACTATTTCATTCAGAATGAAACCTACATATTAAACCTCATTAAATTTTACATCGATTGCGACTTTAATTAAAAATGTAAAACCTATTTTGATGAAATCTTTTTTGTAACACCCTCTTCTCAAAAATATTTAGAGCGTCATATTATATGATTAGCGCCACAGTTACGCATTCATTTTTTGTTATAAACAGAATTTTATTATTTTTATTTCTGCTTACCTATATATGGAATATATAGTAAGCGAAAGTATTACGATCGCGAAAATTTTCGGAATCGAGCTTTCACCGTAAATAGACGTTTTGTAAGACTGGTGCGAAAACGAAAAATCCTAAAAAATTGAAATTTAATATTTATGAGAGCACTGTCCTCTCTACTTACGCTGATGACACTTGCGTGCTATCCGTGAATAATGATCCTCTTGTTGCTTCCCAATTCCTACAGAACCATGTATCCGCCAATGCAGAATGGTGTCACAATTGGAGAATCAAAATAAATCATAATAAATCCCTCCAAATCACCTTCACTCTACGGCGTAAACCTATTAATTCCTGTCCAGTTGTTTCCTTTAATCATACCCCACTCATCACTGTAGAACAAATACGATACCTTGGACTTTATCTTGACAAACGTCTTACATGAAATCCTCATACAAGACTTAAACGACAAGAAACTGCTCGTAGATATCGACTATTAAAATACTTACTTGACAAACGATCAAAACTCCCTCTTTACTTCAAAAAACTCATTTACACAACCATTATTAGACCTATCTGGACTTATGGCATTGAGCTGCACTAAACCATCGAATTAATCCCGCATTCAATCCTTGCAATCCAAAATCCTTCGACAAATCCTAGGCGCTCCGTACTTTGTTACCAAGAAACTCATCCAAAGAGACCTGAATAACCACTCGTTGCAGAAATTGCCCAAAAAAGATACTCCTTTCATTCCAAATTACCCGCCCATACAAACCCGCTAGTCCGTATCCTCTCATTGGCATCTATTCCCGATAATCCTCCGAGGCGTTTGAAAAGACGGTGGCCTTAAGACCTGCTTACCAAATAAACTTTAAAGTGCTACCACTGGGTAGATTCTTCTCAAGACTTTTTCAAGCCAATGTTCTGTAAATAGCTCATTTACTTGTTGTACTGTGTACAGTTGTAAATATCAATTAAAGAATTAAAAAAAAAAATATTTAAGACAACTATACGCCCTAGATGTTACAGCATTTTTTTCATTCAAGCGGGGAAGCAGCAGAGCCGCTTTATACCATACATTTGGCCAATTTTTTATGGAATCGTTTATCGTTATGAGAAGGTATAACGTGTCTCTTCTGATTTGCCAATATTGTTGGAAAAGCTGTTATAATAAAAATAAATAAGCATTTTCCCACCCCCCCTCCCCGACTATTTGCTTATATTTTATGACCACCGAATCATCTCATCTTTCATATATAACACATAATCAACTATATATCTCTTAACATATTTTATGGGAGAAGTTAGTTGAGGGTGCAGTCAAATAAACACACAATTAAGTATAAACTTATTTTAATGGTGGCGACGTTTCGGCCCAAATTATAGGCCTTCAGGGTGATTAAATGAGTGAGAGTCCAGCAATAAACATATTTTAGTTTGAAACATTACTGAACTCATTGAATTTAGCGTACTCGCAGTGATTACAAAAACAGGGGAAAATCCCAAGACATACTCTGCCGGAATGAGTTGTGAAAAGCCATTGTGCCTACCCCTTTCCCCTCCAGCATTAAGAAGCGGGTGTCAGAAAAAGAGAAGCTTACTTGAGCAATATGAAAGCGCTGCTGGGGACTGGTCCGCTGCACCCGCGTGTAATCCCTTATTCACAGCCCTTCTCTGCATAATCTCTATGACTTAGAGGAATAAAAGAGAGTCATGAATAATGGAGGGAGAAAAGGATTGAATAAAAGTTGAGGAAGCGCTTGTATCAGGAGGTCTAGGGCAGTTATCCTAATGGATTATTTTTCTTGTTCTTTTCGGCCTTAATGGGCTCACTCTTCCGACACTGCCAGGATTAAGTCTGTCGTGCGATCACAATTGAATACGCTATAGTACGCTGAGCACGCTGAATATGATTACGGACTATCCTCTTAAGGATATGGATTCTATTGTGCATATTTAAGCACCACTCTATGGATTATCTTGTTTTTCTAGGGCTGAAATTAAAGTAGTGATGTTATCTGTTCTTGTATAGAGTAAATATTGGATTGTGACACATCAAATTTCCATTTATTTTCAATCTTAATCATTATACAGGATATAAAAAGCGTTGTCTATCGATTTCTAGAAAAATATTGGGTTTTAAAATGGTTCGTGACCCGTCAGCCAAATGGTGGCTATAATATACATCGAGAAACGTGAGTGTAATCTCTCAGGAGATTAAACAGCGAGGCCAAGGGCCTACACGGCGTGTCGCGCCACTGGAAGAAGAAGAAGAAAATAATTTCGTAGCGGGTTGTTGTGATTTCAAGAAAAACTTCAGATTCTTGTAAATACAGTATGTTAAGCGTTTCTGTGATATCCCGTGTTGTGGACTGAGGGTTTTCTGTGACCAATGCTTGAATTTAATGACTAAATTGATGAATTTAGATCTTGTAAATATTTTTAATCAACTATATATGACCCACTTTGATCATTTTTCTATCTCTGAGGTATTTTTTTTTTAATTTGTTCATCATCAACAGCTGAAGGACGACCCGAACGCTTTGCGTCTTCCAAGTTAAAATTTCCAGTTCTAAACCATTTTCGGACGGCGCTTTCTCCCTAAGCATCATCGCCATACACCCTGCAGATTTTGTTAACCTTATGTGCAGCGGATTTTCGGAAATAAAAAATCAATAAATGACGAAAATGATTTATTTCTCTTTTATTTTGAGCAAGCAAAATACCACTTAATGATAAGGAATGTCAGTTGAAACTGATGCTTAAAAGCACGTTAACTAATCCTTTTTTAGAATATTTAAACATTATTGACCAAGTACACACGATTTCATAAAAACAGAGAGAATGAAATTGAATTATTGTACTTATTTTATAACCCAATATTCAGCATTAACACTTGTTAACCTCCATTTGCTCACCATTTTTGTTTCATTTCGTAATATAACATATATGAGTATAATTGTAAACGTTCCCATTGAAACAAGAGATTTCCGAACGCCGTATTTCATATGACGTTATATATACATCATTTCTTATGACGTTATATATACCTCATTTCATATGACGTTATAAATACATTATTTCATATGACGTCATAAATACATTATTTCACATGACTTTATAAATACATTATTTCATATGAAGTTATAAATACATTATTTCATATGACGTTATAAATACATTATTTCATACGTGTCTACCTATGCTGATGACACCTGCGTGTTATCAGTTCATAAAGATCCATTTGTTGCCTCAAATACCCTTCAAGCCCACATTAAAGACCAAGAAGTATAGTGTCAGAACTGGAGAATAAAAATAAATTCCAACAAATAACCTTTACCCTTCGCCGTAAACCTTTGACTTCCTGCCCTACAGTATCCTATAATAACACTCAGCAGAGTGAACAGATCCGATATCTAGGACTTCTTCTTGACAAACGACTAACTTGGATTCCACATACACGACTAAAACGACAGGAAACTGCTCGCCGCTTAGGCTACTTCAACACTTACTAGACAAACGATCAAACCTTCATCTAAACTACAAAAGGCTCATTTACATGACTATTAGAAGACCAATCTGGACTTACGGAGCAGAGCTTTGGGGCTTCACTAAACCATCAAATTCTTCCCGCATCCAATCCTTACAATCTAAAATCCTTCGTAAAATCCTCAACGCTCCTTACTTTGTCACGAATAAACTTATCCATAAAGACCTTAATGTTTCCTTTGTTACTGATTTGGCCCGGACCAGGTATCAATCCTTTCATGACAAACTCCATTCGCACTCTAACCCACTAGTTTCAATCCTTTCTTCCTCTTCAATTCCGGATAATCCTCCGAGGCGTCTGAAAAGGAAATGACCCCGGGACCTTCTAGTTTAGAATATTTTTAGAGTGTTGCCACTGGGTAGTGTCTCAACATGTATTTCATGACAGTTTTGTATATTACCATCACATTTACTAGATTTATTTTTATTTAATACAGTTGTAAATATCAATAAATATGTTTAAAAAAAAAAATTCATATGACGTTATAAATTCATTATTTCATATGACGTTAGAAGTTCATTCATGGGTTATAGAGATGCAGATTTATTTTTTTTCATATTTCATTTAGCACCAATTTTTTTTAATTTTTTTAAAACAGAAATTTATTCCTTTGATATGCTTTTGCTTAATTATAAAATATTAGTTTATTAGAGGCATAAGAGGTTTATTCGATGATTTCCATAACAAAATATAATTTTAAAAGTGGTACCTTCATTGAGGTAGCCCATCAGAGAACTTTGAAGTTGGGCCGGAGTTACAGCGTGTGTTTTATTTATTTTTTGTCTCTTTGCATTAGGAAAATGAATTTCGTCTACTCTATAGTAATTATTTCTCCCTCTACCAGCCTTGGAACATTTCTTTTTTTTTTCTCTTTAAACCATTGTTATAGTGTTTTATAGTTCCTTATATTGGGAGTGATTACTAAAATATCGAAATTTTTAAGCGAAATTCCCTTTAATTAACAAATATTTTTGAAATTCTTAACTACGAATACATTTGTGTATTTTATAACATGATATTTCGTCATTACATATAATACTTAAAAAAATATTGCAAGATATATATTTGGCCGTTTTACAAAAAATGTTTTTGATATATTTTTTTTTTATATTTATTTACTTGTACACATCACAACGTTTCAGCATCTAGGGCCATTTTCAATCATCTGTAACAATTAAAATTTTTATGATATTTATACACTTTTTACATTTAATATCAACATTTAAATTTATTATTTTCTTAATCGTGTTTTTTTTTTTTTTTTTAAATGCTCTACCTGCCATGCATATATATATATATATATATATATATATATATATATATATATATATATATATAATTTTTCACGGATTCATAAGCAGTGTCGTCCAAATGATTAGAAGTGTCAAACTATAATTTTAAAAGTACATGTTTTTAGAAGAATCATAATATATTTCATCAATTATTCAAAAAACAAAACAACCAAACAAATCCATTTATTCAAGAAACTATTTGTATACACTCACTTATCATTTATCGGTTCTTATTATATCGTACATATATCTTACAAATATTAAACCAAAAGAAAACTCAGGACAATGATGTGAACAAAAAAATCTCTATAATGAAATTGATAAAATGATCCAACATTAAATACCATACTAAATTAAAGTAATTGAGACGTTGATTTCTAAAAGGTACGATATCCACTTTAGAAAATTTTTGAGGAAACACAAAAATCTGGCAATTTTCTATTATTGGACCAATTTACTTGATTCTTTTTTTTTTTTTTTTTTTACTATTAAAATCTAAAGTTGATTTTTTACTGTGTTGTCAACTTATTTTTCCAAATTATTGCACTTTTGTCCTGACTTGTTAACAATATAAAATTGATAAAGGTACTTTTTGAAATGAAACGTAGATATAGTACTTTTTGTAAAGAAGCAAAAGGGATATAGTACTTTTTAGAACAATATAACGAGATACCAGTTGGTAACAAACATCATAACCTTCCTCACACAACATTACTCGTAATTACTAAGTTATGTATATTTCCTTATTCTTCCTCTGAGAAATATCATTCCTTGTTAGTAAACTAGATTTTATTGTATATTCTTTATAAAGACAGATAATATTCAAATGACCTTTAGGTATTTGTTTATTTCACTAAAATAAAAAAGGATGTAATAGAGAAATGTGTTTTGATCTTCTGTTTATTATTTCTGTGAGTTTAACAAATGTTTTCATATCATTAACTACGTGTAAAGAATATTTGACTTTAGAGACTGATAAATAAACAACTTTTAAACTTTTATTTTGATGTTTTTAATTTTTGTTCTATAAGGTTAGATCAGGCTCGTTTCCCCCTCCCCCCCCCTCATATTTACCAAGGTCACGGAATTATAATTCCGATCATTTGCTGGATGAAATACTATTATTCTATTAATACGTGAATTTCAGAAAATTTGCATATAAAAGTTATGTGGCTGCAAGAAGAAATACTATGAAAAAAAAAAATTAATTGAGAACCTATGAAACAAAAGCAACGCAAATAAGTTCCTTAAAATAACCTGAAGTGATTATTATATTAAAACCATTAATCAAAATAATAGTGGTGGTTCAAAATGTACTAAATGAACCAACAAAAATGTACTAAACAAAATATATTACGGGTTTGGGTGCTTCTGCTGTATAATAGGAAATATTGGGTTTTGTCACATGAAATGTCCGTTTTCCGGTAAAGGATTTTTATTAAAAATACGATATGAAAACAAGATAATTTTATTCGAAGTATTTACCTTACTTTTCTACACATTTTTCCCAATGTGACACCAACTTTTTTATCCCCGAAATGAAAAACTCTGAGCTTTGAAGTGAATCAAAATCTGAAAATGCACTTTTCACTTGATCATCATTTTCAAAACGTTTTCCTTTGACGAAGTTGTCTAAATTCGTTAACAGGTGGTAATCTGTTGGAGACAAGTCGGGAGAATATGGTGGTTGCGGAAGAACTTCGTAGCCCAGTTCTTTCAATTTTTGCACAGTATATATTGAAACATGGGGTCTTGCTGCCGCTCAGTGAGATATGAGGTACCCATGTATCGAGCTTTTTTACTTTCCCAATACACTTTAAATGTCTGGATACGGTAGATGCACTTGCATTTAGTTGTGCTGAGAGTCCTTTAACTGTTTGGTAGGGTTTTCCTTCTACTGTATGTTTGAGGAAATCGTTGTGTATTACGGACAAGTTTTCCAAGTCGGTATCCCCAGCTGAAAACTTAGCAAACCAACGGCGAATGGTCCGTTCATTAACACTCCCTTCCCCAAACGCCTTGCAAATATTTCTAGCGGCCTCAGCTGCTAAATGGCCGAGTTTAAACTCTTACAAAAATATTACTCGAAAATCGCGTGTTTCCATGATCATATTTGGAGGTATACTAAACAGTGGGTAATTGATTGGGAAGCTAATATTTATAATACAAAGGTAGAGGATTAGTAACTGTTTACTTTAAATATGTATACATTCGGAAGAAAACAACAGAGACCTGCTAAATCCTTTATGTATTTCAGAAACTATAAAAACGGACATTTCATGTGAAACAACGCAAAATATTACGTTTTGGAAGGAAAGGATATTTGTTTACAGAGGATGTAGTATGTTTTGAAAAGAAATGATTTTAGTACCTTAAGGAATGAAATTAAATGTGGATTTTGTACTTTTTAGAATTAAATGCAATTTTTAAAGGATTTGTATGTCTTTTAGATACAATCTGATGACGTATTTAGATGTAACAAAATTATTACAATACTAATATGCCAAAATATAAATGTCCTTTTGTACCTTTTGATAATCAACGTCTCAATTCTATTCAATAATTAACCATGATATTTTAGAAATGAAACCACTATTTCAAGTGTAATATGATTATAGTTTACTTTGAAAGTTCTATCGGCTAGGCGGGAACGGATTAATAGGGAATATGTAGAGAAGAGGAATTGGCGTAGTTTGTAAAGCAGTGCTGGATGCCAGGACTGTCAAAAGCCTGTTCCAGCTGGGAGATGGCTCAGGTGCAGCGCATTCCTCCCTTCAATTAGAGGATAGAGGGTATAACATCTACTGCGCGATGACATTGCTCCGGGGTACAATGCTATGTTCAAAATCCAAGCTCATTGTCTCGAATCCCATCATGTAAATCAAGGTCTGTACCCAAGACTTTAAAAATGCACACGAATTTCACTTGCCCCAGCTGAAGAAATTAATTTAAAAATTATGAGTTAGAGTTGAAAATATTTTAAAGCATTATATTCAGTTTCATTCGAAAGATATGGTTTAGATTAAATAATATGATTTTTAGTAGAGAATAGAATAGAAAATAATTTTTATTCTGGGACCTAAGAAAAACAGGTTTGTACAGTTGAAGTATACATGTCTGGCCTTTATTATTGTTATTATTAATATATATATATAATATATATATATATATACAATGATAAAATAAAACGAAAACAATTCTTAGAAAATATTGTTTTGAACATAATTAAGTATAAATTAATAGCTAACAACTTTTAAATATAGACAATGACAAATATCTTCTTTCAAAGTATAATTTCAGAATATAAATATATAAGTTTTTAAGCGTAGTTTTGGGATAATAAAAGGTATTGGAAAAGTTGTGATTTGAATGAGGAGAGGGAAGCAGGATGTTGGATATGAGCAGGTAGAGAATTCCAGAAAGGAGAGGAGCGGACTAGGAAGGAACGATCAAAAGTTTTAGTCCTATGGGTAGGAAAGTAAAGATCGGAATGGCGCGATTTTGTTTCAAGTGAGTGGACTGAAGACTTAAATTGTTAGAGACTGTGAATGTATGGAGGGTGTTGGAAGTTAATAATTTGGTAAAGTTATGATCCTAGGAAATATTGTCTGCGGATTGGGAGAAGGAGCCACTTTAACTCGCCGTAAAAAATCTCATGAGACCTCTTTGGAGTACTGAGGACGAATCTGAAAAATGTGTTCATCATTCATTTTAACCTGTCCTCAAGCAACGTCAAAGGGCCACCATATACTAAGTAGCAATTACGTGTGGATAGTGGAAGAAGATGGCGGTAGCGTTGGAAATATTTGTGGATGTTTATTGTTCTTGGGGAAATTTGGGCATTTGGGATTTCCAGGAAAGGGTTTGGTCAATGTTAATACCCAGGTTTTTGACAAATTATTTGATGTAAAATAATTACAGAAGTTTATGCCCTATTCGTCACTCAACATTACCTTTAACAACTTTGTCAACAAGAACAAGTCAAAAATTGGGCTTCTCTTCCATTTTGAATCGTATCCTAGATTCCAACTATGTCTGTTATGAAGGATTCTTTCAACTATAACGGCTATTTGAACATAGAATACAAACAAAATAATTAGAACGGTCCTTAAATATTAAAATTAGGCATATCCTATGAAATAGTGAAAATAGCTCTTTTCGTGAATAAAACTCACCCTCCCTAATATAAACAGAGTTATGCTACCTAGTACAGATCTTGTATCGGGAAGAGATTTGCGATATTCATTTTTTTCTTTTTAGTGTGGTAATCCTATTAACAATTGAAATATTTCGATTCGTATCCTTTTTAAAAAGGAATCGACTCAAAAATGGTGCTTCTCTTCTCTCCTAGTTACGTATACATGATATGTCCATTGTTTAGAATTCTTTCAAATAGAATGGCGAAATGAATAGTCCTCTAATTATTAACTTTGTTTTAATTATTATGTAAAAAATACTCATTATAATCCATAATACTCATTATAAAAAAGCCATCCTACATTCTTGACCAACTCATCCCTTGTTCATCGGTACATTCGTTTAATACAAGATCCCAGTCCACTAACCTATATATTCCTTTTCATCAAACATCATCCTTTAAAAAATCATTTAGTTTGCCTGCCACCTCGTTCTGGAATTCCATACCTACCTCTATACGCAAAGCACCTTCTTTAACCTCATTTAAAAGCAAACTGTTCCTTCATCTCCTCAACCATCCATCTTCAGATTGATTGCAAACAAAACGCTAGAATAGTGGTCATGTTACATTTTAAAATGAGGACCACAACAAATATGTAAACAATTTTTTAGATACATATTCATCTTTCTTCTGGTTTTCTCGGTGACGTTATTATATCATAAGAAGCACAATAGTAATATATCTTCATATACACATTTATGATTATATAATTATAAACATATATGCATACTAAGTAATCGTATTTATTTATTTAACTTTATTTATTTAATATAAATATTATATCTTAAGTTTGTATTTCTTTTATGTTTTTGTTGTGCCAGACACAAGTCACAGTTTTGTACTTTTCAGTTATTCTTAGGGAAACTGAAGGTCCCAGAATAAAATTTTACTTTCTTTCTTCCTTTCTTTCTATAATCCTGCTTGAAAATTATTATACTATATTTAAAAGTATTTTGTAAAATATAATGTCGTGTAAACCAAATAAAACACAGCTAGAACCAATTCCAACCTAGATTTAATGCATTGTTCTGGGAATGCAACATTTAACTATAAACATTTATCGATGTTGTTCTATGATTACTTAGTTGTATGCATTGGTTACTGTGATTGTGATAGGTTTCCTTTGCTCCGGTATATTGCGCTAGGTTAACTAAACACAAGCCAAACGAGCTTAATTAACTTTAGTGCGGGAATGGCGTAGCTGAGGGATTTAACCAACTTGATTAAAAACTACTTTTATTCTGGGGCCTTTGGACCTACAGGGATTGCATAACGGAAAATATCATCTACAAATTCGTCTAACAGTATTCCATAAAAAAATTCAATGATATAATAATTAAACTAATAGTAACAATTAATTTATATTCACTTTAAAAAAAATCTGGTGTTCGCGACACACGATTTTCACTTACCTCCGTTGTTAAAAACAATTTAAGAATTTTTAAATTCATGCAGAGATAAAAAAAAAATTGTTAAAGAATTAATTAAATTGAATTTCAATAGAAACATGCGTTTTATTAAATAATCTATTATATTTTTATCTACAACAACTAGTTAGTGTTTAGGGTAATTACCTCCAACTCAGTGTCAAGATGACCACACTAGGGACGCTCTGCTTCTTTAACAGGCCGCCAGGTGGCAGCACGGTCAACCTGAATTTCTCTTTTTAGGAACCAGAAACAGTTAGTTTTATCGGCTTTACATCACTATCCATTACCCTTTACAATCCCGTGTATCAGATAATATTTTTTCTAAAATGTTTAGCTATCTATATTACTATTCTTGTGTTCAAAAACACAAAAATTGCATTACAAAATATGTTTGCACTTTTCTCCTTTAGTTGTTTATCAAATTCTCTCAACTTTGATATTTAGCCGTCCTTCATCAGTGCCATTAAGATGATATCGTTAATCTTTTGGAATGTACAAAAATTAAAGGTAGTCTAGAGGAAGACAATTTAAAATATCGGCATTAAAGCCCTGTCAGACTATTTCAATCAGAATTAGACTTACATGATATTAAAGCCCATTAAATTTTACATTGATCTAGCGAGTTTAATCAAAATAGTAAGAGCCGTTTTTGAGAAAATCGTAAAAAGGTGCAAAATGCATAGTATTAAGTGGCTCTATAAGTAGCTCTGGCTGGTTAGCCGATTTTGATGAAAAAGTTCTGCAACATCTCGGGCGTATATTTGTCTTAAATATGAAATTCCAGTTCCGTACGACTTTTCGCTTTTGCGTTAGACTTCACTCACACACAGACAGACAGACAGACCATTTTTCGGGACTTGGTTATTTGGACTCAAGGGACCCTAAAACGAGAACTTCCGTTGAAAACTGGAATTCGAAAATTTTCACGATCGCCTTTCCCTAACTATATATTTCATTTATAGGTAAGTGAAAGTAAAACAATACCTGTATCTCTACAACCCATGGAACTGTCTTGGGCTCAGTAAATATAGAGATTTATTATGTTTCAAGGCCAACGGCTGTGCAATGCAGTGATAAAGTCTTGATCACGCTTAGCCGCCAGTTTTTTTCCCCACTTCAAAGAAGGTATCCACTTGAACAAAATAAAAAATTAAAATTTTTACAGCTGTTCTTTTATACAATCATTGAATATATCTTGCCACGTTTTGTAGTGTGTCTACTACTGCGCTTCTCCTTTGTAAATACAAAGGTTTCATTTTCAAAATAATTAATTAGTTTCGTAACCTGCTACATATTCATACGTAAAAATAACGGTTTTGGGATACCAGCTGTATAGACCAGTGGTTCCCAACAAAAATTTTTCGCAGACCCCTTCATACAATCATTTGATGACAAGGAGTCTAAAACCCTAAATACTAGAACACTAGATATAAAAACTCTGTATTACAGATGTTGTCTAGTAGGAGAAATAGAAATGAAGAAAAATAACTAAGCGAACCGCAAAAAAATTAAAGAACTAAAAGTTACTGTTACACCTGACAGATGGTCCTAGAATTTTTTAAAGGAATGAAAAATTCTCCGTTACGCTGTCCTTCGTAGGGAACGTAAAATGGTGGTCAAGAGCCTGTGCTAATTCAGGTCCCAGTATAAGATTCCCATCATAATAAAGCCTGAATTAACTAAATTTAGGACTTCTGTTTTTATATCGTCTGATATCCACAGTAGCATAAAATTACGTTAAGTGAATAAAAATAACCTAAAATTTAAAACTTATTGAAGAAAGTATTTATTCAAATACTCATAAAGAAATTAAATATTGTTCATTATCTTCTGCAATAAATTTGTTCTTCAAGTTCATTATTTTAGAAATGTTAGGAAATGGCCATTTTAAGGTTGTGATTGTGACGTAGCAATCGTGAGTTGTGTAGCAATCGTATCCTGTAGGATTTAAAAATTTGTCCGTGTAGAGATTTTTGTTATATTTGTTATTGACAGTAGCTATAATCATTTTTTTTTAACATAATTTATTGAAATTTACAACTGTACTTCAAAGTACAACAAGTAAATGTGACAAAAGTTAAATGGCGTGAAACAGACTTGAAGAAGAACTACCTAATGGCAGCACTCCTGTAACTTTTCTAAACTAGAAGGTCTCGAGGATCTTCTTTTCAAATGCCTCGGAGGATTGCCAGGAATTGAAGAGGGAGAAAGTATTGAAACAAGAGGATTAGGTTGGGAATGGAATTTATCATGAAAGGAACGGTATCTAGATCGGGCCAAATCAGCAACATACGGAACATTGAGGTCTTTATGGATAAGTTTGTTCCTGACAAAGTAAGGAGCATTGAGGATATTACGAAGGATTTTGGATTGTAGGGATTGGATACGAAAAGAATTCGATGGTTTAGTAGAGCCCCAAAGCTCTACTTCCGTCAGTCCATTTCGGTCTTATGATAGTCATGTAGACGAGTCTTTTGTAGTTAAGTGGAAGATCAGAACGTTTGTCTAGTAAGTGTTGAAGTAGTCGAAAACGTCGTGCAGTTTCTTGTCGTTTCAGTCTTGTGTGAGGGTTCCAAGTAAGGCGTTTGTCAAGGTGCAGTCCTAGATATCAGGATCTGTTCAACCGGGACAAGAGGAGTAAGCTATAATCCTAAAAAATTAAATATCTACTTACATATGTGGTTATCGAAGAGCGCGAGGTGGTTAAAAAGTGAATACACATATCTTTAGCATAACCTTGATTTATCTATTAATTAATTCACAATTTATAATAACATGAAGTCGCCTCATGGAATATTATTCTGAAAGAGCCCTAAGACCCTTGAGCATCCAACTGCTTCAGTTTAACTATGTTTTTCGCGTGAAGAATGAGGAATATGTTGATGACTAAAACTAATTATTCCTGAGCCTTAGGGGTGAAGTTTACAGGAAGCAGTGTATAGCTCACTAGGCAGGGGGGACTTGTCTTAATCAAGTCATCAAGAACTTCAATTAAACTTGACTAATCGATCCACCACTCTTGCTTTCCGGTTATCGGATCATTTTCATTCAAGACTTTTCATGAGATTATTTTCTCAAATCACGTTTAGCCTCTTTTAAAAAGTTGGTAGAGGGCTCATTCAATTCTCCTTTTCATTGCCAGCGGGCCGAAATAAATCTGTTTGAAAGGGAATATATCCATTGTGGTCGATCAACTTGAAAATTACTTCGGAGTTGACTAAAGAAAAAAATAATTCGGGCTTAACTTTCTAAAATTCCTTTTTAAATTAGCAGGAGTAGGTTACGCTACGATCTTTTCTATTAACTACGTCACTGGTTCGGATAAAAGTTCGATGAAGAATAAAATGTAATATCCGGATAAGGCCATTAACAGGGCTTTCATTGTCATTGGTGCCAAGTGCAAAACCAAATCTTTTCTCTAATTTAGTCTCACAATTATTTTTTTTTTTGTTTTTAAGAATTATACAATTAAAATAAAGCCAAAAAATTCTACCAAAATAACCTGTACTTTTGGCCGAACTGCGCGGTCACCAAACGTTTCAAAAAATTAATTAGTCTTTTTAATGTTTCTTATAATTTTTTTTTTCATATTTTTCCCGTAATCTGAGACCCCATAGGTTAAATATGAACAAGTTTCAGAATTTTGTCTACCTTAATCCGTCATATTTTCCACTGTGCGCCACCTTACAGAGAAGAACATGAAAATCGGCTCTTGCTTGTGTTGACAATATTCTCTTAGTCCGGTTAGAGAGATCCGCTATTCAGGACTCCTGGTTGATCAACATCTAACATGGCATCCGCACACTACACTGAAACGACAAAAAACTGCTCCTCGCCACTTTAGGTTACTTCAACACTTCCAGACACTTCAACAGGACAGACTCATCGATATGACCATCATAATAGTACAGTAAAAATTAGGTTTTAACCCGAACATAAAAAAAAAACAAAAAAAAACTGAAACCTGTCAGAAATTGTTCAGTAACCTTCCCTTATTAAGTGGTAAAACGTACCAGGGTTTGTAGGGCCCCTCTACCCTTTTTTGATTTGCTAAAGGTTTTTTTTGTGAATATCTCTAAAAGTACTATCTTTATTTAAAACATCATTCTATACATTAAAATATTGTAAAACTCTTTGAAACTCCTACCAAACAGATAAAGGACTCTCAGCACAACTAAATGCAAGTGCATCTACCGTTTCCAGACTATTAAAGTGTATTGGGAAAGCAAAAAAGCTCGATACATGGGTACCTGTACTGAGCGGCATGTTTCAAAAAATACCGTGCAAAAATTGAAAAAACTGGGCAACGAAGTTCTTCCGCACCCACCATATTCTCCCGACTTGTCTCCAACAGATTACCACCTGTTCAGGAATTTAGACAACTTCGTCAAAGAAAACTTTTTGAAAATGATGATCAAGTGAAAAGTGCGTTTTCAAATTTTGTTTCACTTCAAAGCTCGAGTTTTTCGGTTCGGGGATAAAAAAGTTGGTGTAACGATGGGAAAAATGTGTAGAAAAAGAAGGTAAATACTTCGAATAAAATTATCTTGTTTTCATATCGTATTTTTAATAAAAATCGTTTATGCATAAAAGCACCTTAACTAATCCTTTTTTAGAATATAAACGTTATTGACCGAGTAAAGATGATTTTACAACCAAAGAGAGGATTTAATTGAAATATTGAAAAAGGCTAAGAACATATTTTGCAAACCAATAAATTTGACTGAATAAAATTAAGATATGATATTATTTGACGCTTTATTGTTTTAACATAAGATATAGTTGAATTAGTAACTGATTGACTGATGATGAAGACATATGTATTATGAAAACTTATAATATTATTAAAATATTCGCATTCGGTTAAGCTAGCATTTAAATAAATATAAATCATTATAAATTTTATTATATATGTAATTATTTGAGTGAAGAATTCTAATTATGGGCTATTTAAAAAAAAACAAATAAAAAACAAATGATCCAATTTTTTCACTCAAAAACTTACTTATTTTTTATATCTCCCTAACGATTCAGCCATCCTAGGCCATTTTCAAGGATCCTAATTACACCAGTTTTATAAATTTAAAGTTAATAAACATTTTGTTTTCACATTGTTATAAAATATTTTTACATACCTACTAATATTTTTTTTTTTTTTTTTTTTTTTTTTAACTTTAAATCTTTATTCACACCTGTAAATAATACAATGAACAATCAGTGAATGTGCGGTCAATTTTAAGAAACATGGCGTGATAGGCATGAGAGAGAGCAGCACCCAGCGGTACCTACTCCTGGCATGAAATTAGTGTATATTACTAAAGGAGAAGGTCTCTCATCCAACTCCTCTTCAGCCTTCTGTAGGCATTTCCTGGCATGAGTGTTGTGGCCATGTCATTGATTAGTGTGTTAGGGTGACCTTGTAGTTTGTCGTGGAAACGTTTGTAGTGTGTCCGTATGTGCTCATTGACGGTTGGCATCTTAAGGTCAGTATGTAAAGTTATGTTGCTAACGTACCACGGTGCTTTTGTAATTGTTCTAAACGTTTTAGCCTGAAAGATTTGAAGTTTGTTAATGTGAGTCTTTTTAGCTGTCCCATATAGCTGTGATGCGTAAGTCCAAATAGGTTTCAGTAGGTAAGTATAGGTGTTTAATTTCTGTCGAAGTTTTAGTTTCGAGTGTTTTGAAAAGAGTGAGTAAAGAAGTCTCAGTCTTTGGTTAAGGGTTTTCTTTTTTTGGTTAATATGCGGGCCCCAAGTCATTCTTCTGTCAAACGTCAAACCAAGATAATGTACAGTGTCCGTCTGTGGAATTTGTGTGTTGTCTAAGAAAACGGGAGGACTCGTGTCATGTCGAAGAGTAAAGGTGATATGGTGTGATTTGTCATTATTCAATCGGATTTTCCAGAGTTTGAACCAGTCATGTAATTTTATTAGATGTTGTTGTAGGATCTCTGAGGCGTGGGTTGCAATTTTATGTTTTGTTAAGATCGCCGTGTCGTCGGCATAAGTCGCTGTTAGAATATTGGGGCTGTAAGGTATGTCATGAGTGTAAAGAATGTAGAGTAACGGAGCGAGCACTGCACCTTGGGGTACTCCTGCTGCGATAGATCTCATGGCAGATAGCTCTGATCCCTGTCGAACGGAGAAAAATCTGTGAGAAAGGAAAGAATGAATAATGAGGTAGTAAGTAGGCGGAAGGATAGTCTTGAGTTTGAAGAGAAGCCCCTGGTGCCAAACTCTGTCGAAGGCTTGAGCAACGTCGAGAAATACGCCAGTAGTGTATAACTTCTGCTCTAGTGCGGTGGATATGTAGTCCGTCACTCTGTGTAGTTGGTGCAATGTCGAGTGATGTCTTCTAAATCCAAATTGATGATCTGGTACGATGTCGTTGTTAGTTAGTACATCAAGAAGTCTTTTATGTAGTAGATGTTCGAAAATTTTGGAGCATAGCGGAAGTAAGCTTATTGGTCGGTATGATGAGGGAGTATTTTTGTCCTTGTTGGTCTTGTGAATCATTGTAATATGTGAGTATTTCCATTGAAGCGGGAATTTGGTTGTCCTCAGTATCGCGTTATAGATTGAAGTCAGAAACACTAGAGCTTTCCTGGGCATTTGCTGGAGTACCTCAGCGTTAATTAAGTCGTGTCCAGGAGCTTTCTTTTTAGGCAACTTTCTGATTTGTTCAGCGACTTGAGCAGGTGTAAAGGAAGGAGGAGGTAATGTCAGTTGTAAAGGTTCATCCAGAGTTTTAAGTACAATTTTATCATGTTCGATGTTGTTGAATTCTGTGTGTGGTGTAAAGATAGAAGATAGATATTCGGCGAACAGTTCGGATTTTTCTCCGTCAGCCATGGCCCAGGAGCCATCTTCTTTTCGGAGGGGTGCAGGCACTTCCCGATGCTTAGTAAGGTTTTTAGTATGCCTCCACAAGCTGCCATCATCAGTCGAAAGGTTACTAATGTAGTTATCATAAGTTGTTCTTTTAAATTTTGCAATTTGTCGTTTGAGTTCGTTGTTGAGTCGGTTGTAAATTTGTTTGTCTGATGGAAGTCGGTCTGTCTGCCATATTTTCCGGGCTCTTCTTTTTGCTCTGATCAAATCCCTTATGTACTGTGGATAAATTGGTAGCTTTTCATGTTTTCTTCGTCTAGGAATTGATGAGGACCATGCAGCGTCTTGTAGCTTCTGTGTGAAGCATTCTACAGCATCCTCAAGCTCTTCTTCATTTTTAATAGCCAAAGGAATGGAGAGAGCAGTATTTAGACAGTTTCTGAACGCATCCCAATCCATTATGCCATTTGTGAGAGATGTGTGTTTCTTAGCTACAAGTGGTTCTTCAAATAGTTCTAAATGCAAAAGAGAATGATCAGAGCAAAGATCTGTGCTCGTACTTATTGTGTGAGGTGTAGTGCGGAGTCCTTTAGTTATGAAAAAATCAAGTAAATCTGGTGTCTTACGTCTAGATGTTGGCCAGTAAGTAGGTGAGTGTGGTGATATCGTGTCTAATGAAAGTTCGTGAAGGACATACCTGAGATTTCTTCCTCTTGGGGTTGATAATCTAGATCCCCAAGTCGGGTCTTTAGCATTATAATCGCCACCTGCGACAAAGCATCTGCCGAGACGTTTGAAGAAGTTACTAAACATCGTGGAAGTCAGGACATATCTCGGAGGGCAATAAACAGCAGCAAGAGTAATGTTGTGATGTTCAGAGAATAGTGAAATGGCTGTAGCTTGTATGTCAGGTGATATGGGTAATTGCAAAGGATGGTGTTTTAGTGTTGATCTGATGAGAATAGCAGTGCCTCCGTGTGAAGTATTGTCTGGATGGTCAGTTCTATAGATTTTGTAATCATGAATGTAAAATTTGGATTTTGGTGTAAAATGTGTTTCAGTGATTAGTGCTATGTCAATTCGTTTCTCGTGTAAATATATGTCTAGTTCTGTCCTATGTTGATTAAGTCCGTTTGCGTTCCATAGTATGATAGACATGGAGCCTACAGTCATCTGATTAATGGGCATATAATTGTCTAAGGGCAAGGGTAGTTTGAGAGAGTTGTTGAAGAAGACCGAAGAGGGGCTGAATGAGATTGTTTAAGTTATTGATAATATTGTATAACTGGCCAGAGGAGTTATCTACCGGCGGGACCGGTAGGGTAGTGCCCCCACTCATACCTGTATATCTGTGTCGTTGGTGTGGCGCTTGAGCTGGTAGCTGTTGGTGTGGGGCTTGCGATGGTTGTTGCGGCTGTCTCTGGTGCTGTTGGTACTGGGCTTGAGCTGGTTGTTGTGGCTGTCTCTGATCTTGATGGTCTGGTGCTAGAGCTGGTTGATTCAACTGCCTCTGATGCTCCCGGTCAGTTCTTGGATGAGGTGGCTGAGGTGGATTTAGTTGTGGAAGAGGTGGAAACTCATTGAGGGCAGGCGGTGCATGTCTTACTGTTGGAGGTCGCTGAGGAGCGTACTGCTTCGAGCGATGTTTTCGAAGTTCTTTCAAAGTTTGGCAGCCCCTATAGTTGGCGGGATGAGCGCCATTACAGTTGGCGCAGGTTGCAGCTGTTTCTCTTGGTTTTGTGCAAGCACTGCTTTCGTGGCCCAGTCCACATCTTACACATTTTGGTGGGTAGTTGCAGTACGTTTTTGTGTGTCCGTACTGCTGGCATCGAATACATTGAGGAATCATTTTTCTTTTGCGCGGTTCCTCTATTTTTATATGGGTATAGTACAAAAATTCAATGTCAAAGATTTTGTCATTGAATGTTGCTCTTGAGACGTCCACGAAAAACATGGGAAGGGGTGTTTTAAATCGTGAAATGACGTTGACAATACTTGTTGCCTCATATCCATATTTGGCCAGTTCTTCTTTTATGGTGGTTAGTGGTGTGCCGTAGTGTAGGTTTTTGATAACAACTCGTGGACTTTTTTCCTCTGGTAGTTGATATGTGTGGAAGTACGCACCTCCCTTTCTTAAACTAGTCACTAACTTTCGGTAAACATCTGAGTTTTCAGGGTATACGGTTACTCCCCTGACAGATGTCTTGAGCCTGAAACTGTTTGCCCCTCCCTCATTATGAAGGAATGTTATGAGTGCAGGGTAATCTTTAACGTCAGATAAATGTATGGGTGGCGGTTTGGTGTTGGTAGGTTGATTAGTTGATGGCTCAGGTTCATCTATTGAGGGTGATAACGGTTCGAACCTGTTCTGAGTATTTGTAGGTGGACTAACCTTCATAATTTTCCTGGGGTCTCTTTCTGCAGTTAATTGTCTTTTTCTTCCTGACACAAGCTCCCAGGAGATATTTTCGTGCTCGATAGCATTATTGGAAATGTCTAAGCCACTGGTTGGAGCACTTGAAGTTGAGGCTTCCGTCATTTTTTCAGTGGGAGAACCCACTTCACTAAATAAATTTTACTTCTCTTCTTGTTTGCTTGTTCAGCACACAGTTAGGAAGCAAGTTTGTTTGTAAACACTAAATTTTTTCACTTAAAACATAACAAAAATCGGAAAAAAACTAGAGAGCAAACTTATCACAGTTATAACCTTCCGCGTCCAAAATGGCGACTCTCTACCTACTAATATGAAATCTCTGAATGCAATACACCTATATGCATATATATATATATATATATATATATATATATATATATATATTATATATACACAATATCTTCAAAACTCATTATATAAATGTTTTCGCTAAAATGAATAGTTGCGGAGATATTAAAGGGGGGATATATTCCATACATTTGGCAAAATAAAGTTACAAAATATTGATTTATGATTTTTAGTGGAAAAAAAAAGTTTTTACCTTCTTTATGATCTTTATCCTATTAACTGAAAACGACAGGATCCATGTAATTGCTAGTATGATATTGGATCAAGAATTGCAAGTGTCAATACAACCATCGAAAGTGTCCACACCACGTGCACAACGGAAAAACAAATACTCATTAAAGCATGTCCGCACACATTAGTTAACACAGGCACACATTAGCACTGTTAGTTTAAGCTTTAATCTCTAAAATGTGTTTATCTCTGGTCCGAGTCCAGAATCGGTTGGACAGTGAATTTAAATATTTTCTTGGAAAAGCATTAGGTTTTCAACTGCTATATCATGAGATCAAAAATTATTTTATCAATCAGGTATATCAGGTTTTATCAATACTTGATATTTTAATAATACATGATCTTGAGTATTTATTATAGTAGTTAATAGTATATATGTTAGAGCAAATTTTTGACAATTCATTTTAGTATGTATAAGGGGCCTTAAAACAAGTAATTTGGTTAAAAACTGGGATACGAATATTTTCACGATTGCTTACTTTCCCAGTTACAATACTTTCCCTTATTATGTATTTTACATATAGGTAAGTAAAAGTTTGTTTGTTTATTTGTTTAACGTCACTTTATGCTACACTGGCTAATCGGACGATGCTACAGTGGGAGTCCTAAATTTTGCCTATCCAGGTTTTATTAGGATAGGGATTCTTAAACGAGTACCTGACATCCCACAGGCTCGGGACCACCTTTTAACGACCCATCCGAAGGACGGCATAACTAAGGATATTTTAATCCCATTAATAAATCCTAGGACCACCTGTGGGTTTGAACCCGTGACCTTTGGCATAGGAGGCTGTTATGCTAACCACCCAGCTACAAGTGATCCCGGTAAGTAAAAGTAAAAATACTTGGAACATTTTGTTCATTCAATTTTCTCACAGAACAAAAATAAATATTAGCTCGATGTATAGAAATTTAATCAAAATGACTTTATCTACCATTTTAGTATTATGAATTGTTTTTATAGTAAAAAAAAAAATATTATCGTCCGTGTAACTAAAATATTACTTTGAAAATCAATTAAAAAATAGTTTTTCCTTTCTAATATTTTTTCGTTTAAATAAGAATAGTAATATAGATGAATATTATATCTTTGGAAAAATAAACAACAAAAAAAATAATAGAATATTAAATAATTTTATTCTGGGATTAGGTCCTATAAGAATAACAGGTATGTACATTAAAATATAAAATAATATAAGATGTATGGCCAACTGAGAAAATTAACATGATTAGTTATTATTTACAATAATGAGATAAAAAAAAAAATACTATACAACAAAAATGAAAATTTCTTGGACGATTCTGTTGAGCAAAATAAAAAAATATATGAATTGACCAATAATATTTACATTTAATCAGTAGACACTTAATTTTCTTCATTGAAAATTTAATACCTAGAATTGAAATATCATATTTGTTGAGCGTCAGTTTAGGATGACAGGTGTTGGAAAAGTTGAGATTTGAACAAGAATAAAGAAGCAGCATGGTGGATATGGGTAGGTAGACAATCCCAGAGGGTAACAGAGCGGATAATAAAGAAACGATCAAAAGTTTTAGTTTTGTGGGTAGGAACGGTCAGAATAGCGCGATCTTGTTTCAAGAGAGTGGACTGAGGCTTTTATTTTAGAAATACTTGTATAATACATAAAACATATACATAGGCATGTTTTTTAAGTAAGTACCGTTTTGGAATTATTTAATTAATTTTATTTAAAACGTGCACAGATATCGCAGTAATTTTATTTTACATGAAAGCCTGTACCTTAATCTACTTTTCTACATAATTTTCATGAATTTTGGGGCACATGTCATAACGCGGTACCAGTTTTTGAAAACCATCCTCAAAATATTCAAGTCAGGCGGCAGAATATTTTGAGGAGTGTATTCAAAAACTGGTGCCGCGTTATGACAAGTGCCTCAAAATTCATGGAAATTATATAGAAAAGTAGATTAAGGTAGAGGCTTTTATGTAAAAATAAAATTATTGCGATATCTTTGCACGTCTTTTTTTAATTCCAAAACGGTACTTACCTAAAAAAAATGCCTCGTATCTTGAGGGAATGGACAATTTAAAATGGATTGACCCATAAGTCATAATTTTCAGTAATTTTATATTGAAGTAAAGCTGGGCTTAAACACTGGCTTTATAGAGGAACATTCTAGGAGTATCCCTTCGGAAGTTGAGATATAGCTCAGGCTAGTTTGGGGTCGGCTACCCCCACCCCCTACCCTGCAATTAATATTGTATGTCTGAGACATTTAAGCCGACTGTCTGAAGTTTCGGATGGGACAGTTAAGTTAGTTTCAGGAGGGTTCATAGG
Source organism: Piezodorus guildinii (assembly GCA_023052935.1). Lineage (NCBI taxonomy): Eukaryota > Metazoa > Arthropoda > Insecta > Hemiptera > Pentatomidae > Piezodorus > Piezodorus guildinii. The sequence continues at coordinate 19,827,743 of CM041295.1, read as the reverse complement.
CAGCTATATACCTTAGGGTCAGATCACTTCAACTCCTCCCATTATTTATTAACCAACCAAGAGGCACAACTTTTGTTTTCCGAATATCTAACCGAATTTACTTCCAGACAATGGTTAATTCATGAGAGGAACTTATAACTGATGAGTTGTCCCTGACTCAATTAGAACCTCAGTGCTTTGATTCATAAAACCATAGCTGTCCAAATAATTCTCCTACCTCAGATAGCCTGAGTGGAAGTTGAATTTGTATCAAGTTAGTCGAATTGCTATTAATAAAATATATTAAGTCAATTTTATATCAGAATATTAGATGCTGTAGGGCAATCTGTTAATGTGGCTCTATATAGCGACAAATGATATATATATATATAATATATATATATTATATAAATATTATTTTTTTTTTTTTTAATTTATTTATTGGTATTTAAAACTGTATAATGGCATACAACAAGTACATTTGAGTGGAAGATAAAAATGCATGAAACTCATGTAGAGAAGCTCCCCAATGGAAGCACTCTAAAAATATCCTAAACTAGAAGGTCTCGGGGCCATCTTCTTTTCAGACGCCTCGGAGGATTGTCAGGAATCGAAGAGGAAGAAAGGATTGAAACAAGAGGATTAGGGTGGGAATGGAGTTTGTCATGAAAGGAATGGTATCTAGATCGGGCCGAATCAGCAAATTACGGAACATTGAGGTCTTTATGGATAAGTTTGCTCGTGAGAAAGTAAGGAGCATAGAGGATTTTACTTACTGAGGATTAGATGGTTTAGTAGAGCCCCAAAGCTCTACTCCGTAAGTCCATATCGGCCTTATGATAGTCATCTTTTGTAGTTAAGTGGAGGATTAGAACGTTTGTCTAATTAATTTGTCTTGAAGTAGTCGAAAACGTCGTGCAGTTTCTTGTCGTTTCAGTCTTGTGTGTGGGTTCCAAGTAAGTCGTTAGTCAAGGTGCAGTCCTAGATATCGGATCTGTTCAACCGGGACAAGAGGAATATTATTAAAGGAGACAGTAGGGCAGGATGTCATCGGTTTACGACGAAGGGTAAAGGTAATTTGGTTGGATTTGTTGGCATTAATTTTAATTCTCCAGTTCTGAAACCATACCTCAAGATCTCTGAGGTGGGATTAGAGAGTTTGAGAGGCAATAGTTGGATCAGTATTGACTGATAACACACAAGTGTCATCTTTTTAATTAGATTTAAAGATGAAAAAATGTAATTACATATAGTTTCGATAGATAGATGTGTTTCATTATACAATCTAATATATAATTCTCTGCAACAATCAGTTGGTTTTATCCGCTTTTCATCACTCTCTATTACCTTTTCTTTTTTTTTCTTTTTTGGAATCTACAAAAATGAAAGATACGTTAGATGAAAAAATAAGAAAAATTGGTATCTAAATCATATCAGGCTCTTCATTTCAAACGACGCACAGTGGGGAACAGCTGTTCTAGAAGTGCAAAATTCATAATGATCACAAAAATTTTTCAAAAATTTTAATGCACCCTAAAAATATATTGAATTGTCACCATTGTCAATCCAACCAACATGTTGGTTATTTGTTCTTCATAGAAATCTACTTGAAAATGAAAAAAAAAAAAAAAATCTCTTTTAGAAAAAATGTTTTCCATCTAGTTTTGAACCAATTTTTTTATATTGAATTGTCATCCACTATTCCTAATAGGCGGGAAATATCTGCTAGGGATTAATAAATATATATCATGGCGTAGGTTGCATAAGGGACAAGTTAGAAAAAACAAATTATTTGACCTAAAAAACACTGTTTATATAAATTCTGACAAAAATTAATATCCATAGCTAACTCATGTTATTGAGTGATAATTGAGAGAAGGTAGGTATGTTTTTTTTTTTAAGTAAATAAAAAAACATGTAAATGAAAGGGTAAACTATATTTTATTTTAAAAGTTACATTTTTCTTCTTCATCGTCATCATCTTCGTCCTATTCTTGTAATCCAAGTCTAAGTGCGTGAATTTCACTTTCGAATATTGATTTTTTTTCTTGGATGTTTCAAAGGCAGAGATATTTGTTTTCATTTCACTAGACACTTATGATTACGTTTCATCTTTAATCCCATTGCTCTTCTAATCATTCTTCCTAATTTTGAATTTTGCAATCGTAAGATTAAGCCGTTTTCGCCACAGTGCGACACCATTAATATTCAATGTTTTTTGGATTCTACACCCTAGGAAATATCAAAATATTGAAGAAGATCAGCGTTAAGGCTGATCTCGGGGGTTTGGGCTTGAACGGAGAACATTGGACGAGCTTGTGTAGCCAGAATTTGATAGTATCGGCATCGAACATTCGGGTTCGGTAAGTCTATTATTTTCATTATCGAAGATTTTTGCGATTTCAATACTTTCTTCATCTAAGGAGTAAAAATCGATGGGTTTCTAAAAAAAGTATTATATGAACAATATAATATCATATACTATATACTATCGATGCCGCAAATAGCCACAGATGATTTCTGTAAAAATTATTTTAACAGTCCATTTAAAAAAAAGTATTTGTTGGATTCAAAGTGAATCCAGGTGAATCCTAGAGTGTAGGAATGATTGAAAGTAAATTTTCCAAAAATTACAAAATTCATTAGTACCGTCGTATCTGAATTATTAATTTTGTATCTGTTATCTTTAATTGAAGCTGCTATTTATGATTATAATAACAAACTTTTTTTTAAATTTTCACAATCTATCTAAACGGAGGTCTGAACCGAACTGAGATATCAATACGCAGTACGGTCTGTTAATAATTTCTTACAAATAAAGGTTGTTTAAAAGGTAGAGGGAATCGTTTTCATTTCTCAAGACACTTGTGTTTACATCTGTAATAATATTAGGCGTTTTATCGCATTTCGAATTTTGACTTTTGCACTCCTAATATAGCAGTTTTCCCCACTGTGCGGCGCCTACAATGCATTAAATTTTACTTCGAGTTAGCGAGTTTGATCAAAATATTTACAGCCGTTTTTGAAAAATCGAAAAAAGTTGGAAAATGCCTGGTATAAAATGGCTCTTTCGGTGAGTCGATTTCAGTGAAAATTTGATGTAACATCTCGGCCGTGTTGTTCAGTTTTCAGTGTTCGTGTCGCAACTCTTGCCATTAATATTTATTTTATTTATAGGTAAGTTGATGTAAAATAAATACTAAAGTACTTTACGATACTGAACTTATTATAATAAGGAATGAATGAAACTATTAATTGAATGAAAAACGATCAATATTATGAATTTTCGAATGTTCATAGCTGATCTCTTTTAAAATTAAAACATAAATTTGTCAATCACTAAAGCATTACTAATTTTTTTTTTTTTTATATATAATTCGATTTGTACAGTATTTCAATTTTTTCCCTACTTGATTAATTAAAAACAATTGAATTAGGAACGTGGTCTTCAGCCCCTGTGGGCTGGTGAAATTCATTTGACTGTTTAACAGGGCTACTGGAATGAGTGAGACCAACCGAACAAAACGAATTTAGGGTTGAGTAACCTAATTTCCACAGATGAGTTAAAAACAGTTATTAAAAAAAAAAAAATTATATACTTTATTAGTAATGTATATTTATTATAAATGAGAGTGCATTAACTTAACGTAGGCATTTTATAAAAGAAATGGTGGAAAGCAATCATCTACTTTTGTACCAATCAACGTATTAATTTTATATCTTACCAACATATACATTTACTTACCTTCGCATGAAATATAGGAGCGGCGTGGTCTAGTGAATAGACCACTAGACTACTGTTTTTCGGATACTTGATTCGAATCTCGTCTGTAGCAGAGTGTAAGTATTCTGTAATTTCTGCCGGGGGCGACTCTAGATTATGGAGACCCTTCTGGGGAAGATCCAGCGTCTATAAACTGGTACCCAGTAAATGAGGAAAAACTTGGCGGCTGAGTGTGATGTCGGCCTAGTCACTTCATTGAATGGCTGTTGGCCTAGAAACAGGCATTTTTTCACAATGGAATAAAAAAAAAATTACAAATTATAAAATATGAGCATATTTCAGGATTCTGCCTAAATTAATGTTGAAAAATCAATATAACACTAATCGGTGGCATTTGATCGATAAAATTGTATCATGGTATTTTAGTACTAAATAACTCCTAGAAGATTAGAAAAGAAAAAAAAAATCCTATACAATTCATAATGATTTTTTTACCTGATGTGTGAACAATTTATGTTTAGTATTTTTACAGATATTTCAAGGTTTCTAAAATACTTGAGATGTAATAAATAGCACGATAAAGCTTGATTAAATCCATTTTTTCTCTCTTATTATTACTTCAAAAATACAACAGCATCGTTGTCCGTAACTAAAAGTGTTAAAAATGATGTGCTTGAAATTTTTAATAGTAAACAATTATGGTATTCTTCACATTTCTACGTCTTCATGTATAAATTTACAAACACACACACACACACACACACACACCATACACATAGTTCTAAGTTAAATTAGTGTTATATCGATTTAAACATCTGACACCATATTTTTAAACATTAATTTATGCCAAATTCTAAAATATGCCTCGTATCTTTATTTCATTGGATAAAATAAAATTAAAAAAAATAATTTTAAGAATGAATATTAAAAGTATAACATTTTGTTGAGTTGAATTTTTCGGTTTTTTGCCTTTAAACAATAATAACTTGCAAATCCTGTATACGTCGTAAATAAAATAAATTCTTGAATAAGAGAATTACAAAAGTAAAACTCTAGACATGAGGATAATAGATAATTCGATTGAGGTGTTCCTCTAAAAAATAAATTGGGAAAACAAAAAATGTATTTAATCAGCATATTTCCATCGTGTGGTGGATGTAGTCTCCTCTGCTTTGGAGCGCGGATTGTACTTACTGCACTGGAGCCTTTCTTGACGTAGAGCAAGCATTTGACAGAGTCTGGCATCCAGGACTGCTGTACAAACTCCGAAAATTCCTCCCTCCAGCATACTTCCTATCATCCAGTCCTACGTCACTGACATATCCTTCAAAATAAATCACAATGGGTCCTACTCATCTCTTTTTACTCAGTCCGCTGGTGTTCCTCAAGGCAGTATGCAGTATTGCTTTTCTACAAGTCTGTCTCATATGATTTTTCTTTTAGCATATTTACTTGTTGTAATATAAATTACAGTTGTTAATTTCAATAAATAAATATTAAAAAAAAAAATCAGTATATTTATAAAATAATTTGAAATATCTAATGACGCAATGGGAGTAGTGTTTTGACTCTGATACAGGACATCACATAGTCATAAATGAAAAGAAATTATCTTAAAAAGATCAATAGTTGTAGAATGTTGGCCAGTGATCGCGATTTTTACTACTTTGTCATGCTATAATAAGTAATCTTAAAAAAATCTTAACTTTTCCCTCACCTTAGCCCAATATATTTAATAATGTATTCAACCTTTCAAGAAAATCCACCAAACCTCAGGAAAAGGAAGCCCAACTAATTATGTTTCATACTGCATTACCTGGCTTCATATAATGTATTTCTTATCTAAGGCTCTTTCGTTACTTATTTTTTTTTTTTTTTTTTGCGGGGGGGAATTTGTATAAGCTTAATTAGGATAGTGAGGTAATCTAATAGGGACTTGGTGAATGAGAGCAAGCTCTGCTCGCTTGTAAAAAAAGATTCTTAACTTCAAAGAACATTTTCTTTTCAAAAGAACTCAGCTCTTCTCTTTAAATCGGCATCTTCTACTGCAATGATATTCCCTTATTAAATCTTATTTTTCCTTCAATAATTAATAGACTAGACAACCGAAAATAGGGTTAATTAATTATTACCTATATATAAAATATATAGTGAAGAAAATTATTGCGGTCGCGAAAATTTTCGAATTTCATTTTTCACCGGAAATACCCGTTTTAGGGCTACCTGCGACCGAATAACCAAGACCCGCAAAAATGTGTGTGTGGTAATTCCCGGGCTAAAACGAAAAGCCCCATGAAACTGAAATTTCATATTTAAAACAACTATGCATCCGAGATGTTACAGCAACTTTTTCATCAAAATTAGCTGATTAGAAGAGTTACTTTACACCTTTTTACAGTTTCCTCAAATATTGCTCTAATGATTCTGATTAAACTCCCTAGATCGATATAAAATGTGGTAGGGCCTAATATCATGAAGGTTTAATTCTCATTAAAATAGTATGATAGGGCTTAAATTCCGATATTTTAAATTTTCTTCATCTGAAGTACCGTTAATCATCTAGATTAAAAAAAAATTAACCATATTAACCTGTTAACATTGGTTGATAACGAATAAATATATAAGTTGAGCGGATATCTAACGAAAGGAGAAAAGAGCAAACAAATCTTTTTTTTTTTTATAATCTTTAAAGTGATATAGACCTATATAATATACTATTGGAAAGCTAAAGATTTTAGTAATAATAGTATTGTCTTATTCACAAAATTGTGGTGGGCAGTGACGAAGAAAGGATAAAACTAAGTGATTGTAGTATGTAATAGTAGGGAGCGGTGTGGTCTAGTGGATAAAGCGCAAGTCTACTATGCTCCGGGTCCTGGGTTCGAATCCCGGTTGTGACGGAATATTAATTATTCTGTTATTTCAGCCGGGGGGCGATTCTGGAGTATGGAGACCCTCCTGTGGGAGACCCAGCCTCGATAAAGTGGGTACCCAAAAATTGGCAAAAATACCTGGTGCCTGAGCGTGATCACCCCCGAATCACCCCATTGCACGGCTTTTGGCCTTGAAACAGTACGAATCTCTATATGTACTGAGCCCCAGACTCTTCATCGGTTGTAGTGGCACAGGTTTTTTTTTTTAAATAATATAATAGATTATTATTAAAACACATGTTTCTATTGAAACTCAATTTCATTAATTCTTTAACAATTTATTTTCATCTCTTAATGTATTTAAAAATTCTCAAATTGACCGTAACAGCTGGATTGAGTGAAAGTCGTGTGTTGTGCACACCAGATTTTCTAGAGATAATATTAGAGATGTTTTCTGTTCGGTGAAAGTCAACAATTGAGACGTTGATTTCCAAAAGGAACTATATCCATTCTAGAAAATTTTACTTGATGCGACAAAATCTCTCATTACAATATTAATAACATCATATTAAACTTACGAAATGAAATGTTTTATTACGAAATTAAATGTGTATATTAGTACCTTTAGAAAATTATTGCATTTCTAAATCACGTTTTTAATGGATTTGAATGTTCATTAGATAAAATAAAATAGAAGATTTAGATAAAACTAAATGATGAGAAATCAAAATATGTAAAAAATAATCAAATTTGTAAGAAATGTCCATTTATTGTGTTTTCTAAGTAAGTTTTTTTATTTAGACCAGGGAATCTGGATTGAGTTTAATAAAAAGTGATTGTTTATGTTTGGTCTGCGCTTTGTAAACATGGAATTTGATTTGTTTTAATGGAATAGGTTTATAATAACATTATGTTCAAGCACGGAATCATATATATTTACCAAACCCTCGGGTATGGTCTGCCTATTTATTCCATCAGAATAAAAAGCAATTCACTGGGATGAATCTGATAAGGAAATGGAGCCATATAAATTCTCAAAATCCCAAGATGGGATCCTTGTTAGCCTCCCATCGTAGTCTCAGCTTCTAGTAACTTTCTTGTTCGGCTTTATATCAGAAATATTTATTGTGTCTCCTGCGCTATCAGTTGTTCAGAAGTTCTCCGACAAGGGAAAACTCCTAACTGAAGTTGCTGCTGTATTCGCTAGATAAAGTTCAATATGGAACTTGGATGTATACTTATTTATCAAAATATCATATTTCGAATAAGTACAAATACGATTTCTTAAGTTTTAATGTTACATTGTGCGCTTCAAATCGATAGATACACCTTTCCATATGGTATTACTGCCAGTTTTAGGTATTCGACTGTAATGTATTGAGAATGCTGAGGGCTATAAATTTTTTATTAAATAATTAATATATTAATAAAGTAAATATTAATAAGCCTTTGTCGGCAAAACATCAAAAGATGTTTACCCTCAGCAGCAGCCGACAAGAATATTAAGGGTGGCCAAAAGATAAAAATAAGATCACAAAGGTTGTACCGCCACCCGGGACACTTCCCATATCATACGTAAGATAAGATACGTAAGTCAGTCTTATTCTAGCCACGAGAAGCCGAGTTCTATCCTGAAGAAGAAGCGAGGTGGGGTAGGGGTGGGCATAATCGAATGATCGTAAAATCGGATGATCGGAATTCGATGATTTCAATAATCGAATGATTTCGAATGATCGAATGATTAATTTTGACGATATGCCACAATTCCCGTCTGGAGCATTAAAAAAAAAAATAAAAATTGGTCGTTCCATTATCCATCCGTCCCTGCATCATCGTTAAACAATTCAATTCGAATGATTGAAATAATCGAATGATCCGATTATCGTCATTCGATTATGCCCACCCCTAGTCTGGGGGTCAGAGAGAGCAGCTGGAGATCTAAGAGCCAATAACTGATCCCACCTTCGCCAGCCGACTAAGTGTTTTAAAGGTATTTCTTTTAGTAATAATGTGTGGCTGACCATATAGGATTTGGATTCAAATCTTGACGGTCATATGGATAAAAAAAAAATAATAAAAAATAATGTGTGGCAAAGGTAGTTGTGAAAATGTCGCTCAGTATTCTCAATCAAAGTTCTTAGCAATGTATTAATATAATGGATAAGTGTAAGTTAATAATTATAATAACGTATTAATTGAATCTTTTTTATTTTAACCTTACCCTGCATTCCACCTATTGGATTGGTAAACACGATACCTTTGGAAAGGGAATCCAATTGTATCATTAAATATAGTTTATATATGGATTAAATATATCAAGTAAGCTAGGTTTTGAAGGTATCGCTGCCTTGGAAAAGCAGCCGATCAAAAACATAGCACGACATCTTATTGCATTTGGGAGCAGATCTTCTCTATATTCTTATTTTAATTCAAACTATTCTGACAAGCTACTTTATCAATTTAATTAAAATTATCACTTTAGGTAAATTGAATAGTTTAAAGTTATAGTGCGTTTGGAATCATTGCGCGTCGCCTATAGTACACATGTAAATACTTATTTTTTCTTTTGTTTTCTTGCATAAACTATTACTCTTTCTTTTATTAATCACTAAAACGGATCTTTGACAGTTACATAGGTTTATTTTATTTAATTTTTGTATTTTAAATTTTGTAGGATTCTAGTGATATGAGGGTGCATCTACTTAGAGAATCAACAAGTATAATAGGACTCGAGGTAATAGCATAAAGGAGGGAATAGGGAGAATGGAGAGATACCGGGAAACGAAATCTACTTTTCCCCTAAGGTAGAGTGGACAGTACTGTCCTTTATATTGGGTTGATGCAAAATTAATGCAGGTTTCCTCTATTGCAATATCTTAATTCCAATTGTGTAAACAAAGCTAATCCTAACATTGATCATTATTATACCAAAACAAACCTTATCTAATACCCTCTCTTTCACCATGAATTTGTTTAGTAAAATCGTTTTGTTCAGTGTGTTCAAAGGTCTTGAATCGAAAATGTCAAAGTGCGATTTTCGTCAAATTTATTTTTACGAATTTAAATTAGGGCGCAGCGCTGCGCAAACGGCTCGTAATATTAATGAAGTGTGGGGTCAGGGGGCTATTAATGAGTGCACGGTGCAGCGTTGGTTCCAGAAGTTTCGCAGAGGAGATTTCGACCTCGAAGACAAGGAAGGTCGGGGCCGTCATCTTGCTTTGGACAACGACCAGCTGAGGTCAAAAGTGGAAGAAGACCCAACCAAAACCACACGAGAAATGGCGGCGGAACTCGGAACTCAAAAATTGCAACGTCTTTGCCCAGCATTGATGAATCGGAAGGGGCCGATCCTGCTCCACGATAACGCCAGACCACACGTTGCACAACCAACGCTTCGACGACTGCACGAGTTGGGCTACGAAGTTCTCCAACATCCGCCTTATTCACCTGACCTCTCTCCTACAGACTTCCACTTTTTCAGGCATCTGGACAACTTTTTGAGGGAGAAAAATTTTCAAAACCAGGACGACATTGAAAATTCTTTTCGTGATTTCATTGAGTCCAGGGATTCGGATTTTTTTTCTGGTGGAATAAGAAAGCTTGTTGAACGTTGGCAAAAGTGCATTGATTCAGATGGAAATTATTTTGATTAAATATATATGGTTAAAGTAAAGATATGGCGTATTTACAATACCTACTAAAAACTGCATTACTTTTGCATCAACCCAATATTAAATCATCTTATTACAACAACTATATTTTGGTATAGGGGAGCCAGTGGCTGAGTGGCTAGCGCGCTAGTCTCTCATGCTACAGGTTCTGAGTTTGAATCCCAGTCCCGGCAGGGCTTTTATAAGGATGTAAAAAAAATGGGGATTCACTCACAGCCTCTCCCCCGGGTATGTGAGACCCGTCAGCCAAAGGGTGGCCTCTCACAAAGTTAGTCGTAGGGAGTGATGACCCTACTACAAATTGCATCGTGAAACGTGAGTATAAACTCGCAGGAGTTTACACCACGAGGCCAAGGGCCTACACGGCCTGTCGCGCCACTGAAAGAAGAAGAATATTTTGGTATATTATTTTCAATAACGACCTTAATTATTAAATAAAACGCTCTAAATTTGAGGTCTTGCGTTTCCAGATACGTTCCAAATGACAAAAAAATAAAAAAAAAACACTTGGGAATCACCTATAGCTGGGTGGCTAGAATAAAATCCTCATATGCCAAAGGTCACGGGTTTAAACCCGCTAGTGGTCCTAGGATTTTTTTAATGGAGAAAAAAATCTTTAGTTAAGCCCTCCTTCATGGGGACGTTAAAAGGTGGTCCCGAGCCTGTGCGATGTCAGGTACTCATTAAAGATCCCTATTCTGATAAAACTTGGACAGGCAAAATTTAGGACTCCCACTGTAACATCGTCCGATTAGCCACAGTAGCATAAAGTAGCGTTAAATAAATACATAAACAGACAAACAAACAAAATAAATCCACATTTTCTCTGCAACTTCTGAACTGATTTTTTCTAATTCTGCCAACATTTTTTTTTTTTAAACATTTATTGAGATATATTACAATTTGGTTTAAATGAACAGTATTAATTGTGAAATGAGAAAACATTCACACAATTCAGAAAAAAAATTAACCATGATCCTAACACTTCGTAATTGATATCAGCCAATTAGTTTTAAAATTGGGACCAATCAATAATGTTTTAATTAAATAACTTATTTATTTTTGAAGAAACAGAAAAAAAAATTTAATTCTAGTATCAGGACTCCGCGATTAATTATAAAAAATAGTAATTGTTTACCCTTAAATATCCAAAACGTTAATGTTCGAAGAAAGAGAAATTGAAGTATGGATTTTGATAATCAGTAGTCATCGATCAATTATTAAAAAAAATAAAGTTTTCAGGAATCAGGCCCAAAAGAGTTGTCAAATTCATTACAATAAAAAAATAAACAGTTATTGCAATTTCTATGACCACGACTGTATGGACGGTTCAAACTAACTGACGACAAAATCTGTAAGTGTAACGGTAAAAGCGAACAGACATACGACCATCTTTTATTCGATTGCAGTAAACTGGACAAACATAGACACAAACTGATCTCAACAGTCCTACTTAACGGAGACCAATGGCCGCCTTCGAAGTGTGACCTTACAAAATATTTTTCAAAATTTGATGAATTTGTGGACCGAGTGGACTATCCAGAATTAGAGAAATAGCAACAGACAATAACTCGTTATTAACTTTATTTCATTTACTTTCACTGTTACTAATACTAGTCAATTAGTTAGTTAGTTTGTATTATTTCGTTAAGTAGTTATAACAAATGAATTATTTATTATTGGTTTCTTTGTTTAGTCAATTAGTTAGTATTGTTTTGTCAATGCGTTATAACAAATGATTAATTTATCAGTTCATATTTATTAGTTTTATTTAACTTATTTTATTGTTTATGTAACTTAATGTTCTGTAACATAATTTATATTATGTAATAAAAATACGCGTTGTATCGCAAGATGGTACTCGTAGAAATAAATGCACCCATTGCAGGGTTACTGTAATGAGGAAAACCGACTGTAGATGGACTCTATGTTGTTGTTTTTTTCATTATTTGTTCTCAATATTGCTCAATTTCTTCCGGTCACTAGGAATATAATAATAAAATGAATTTCTATGAAAATGACTGTTTGTACGATTTTGTATTATGAAACTTTCCAAAAAGTTTTAGCTTGTTATTGGCAAGCTTACTTTTTGGAATCCCATAATATCCAATTTTTTTTTTTTCTAAAATGAAGTTCCCGGTTACTAAGGTTTTTCTGGTGGAGAATAAGAAAAATGGATTATGCCATCTAAAAGAGAATTGAAGAACAAGCAGGCTGATTCGTGGATTGAGGAAGAGAAAGTAATGAAAGGTTGAATGGTATTGGCTGGTGAGGGATGACTGGAAGTTACGATGCGGGGAAGATGGGGATGAATGAGGTACAAACTACCCCCAACTCTCCCTTGGCAAGGACCCCCCGAAACGGACTGGAATAATGATGAAGTTACACTAAGGGAGGAAGCGGCCGGCCAACGGGGGCAATTTCAAATTCAAATTAATTGTAAATAATATTGCTTTAGGGAGGCTTTATGTGGTTGGATTAGACCGATCAAATATTAATTTAACTTTTAGAAACTCTCTGCAATAGAATCCCATCAAATATAGAAGAGTCCCGAACTTTTTTAATGTAACTTAGAAAGTCAAAAACATTAGTTGAGGTGGTTGGGGCTGCGGTCATTAAAAAAATTACTTTCTATTATATAATGCCCATTGCACATTCAATAAATACAAATTATTTATTTATTTATTAATCCCTTACCTCCGTTGTTATATATAAAGAGAGCCCTATTGGGTTGCTTACAGCACAGCATACCATAATTTTATTAGAAATATTTTTATTAAAATAATTACAATATTAAGAATTGTATTGCGTAAAATATTTGGTCCAAAGAGAGATGAGGCCACTGGGGAGTTTAGAAGGTTGCACAACGCGGAATTGCGAAGTTTGTACCCTGTGAATATAATTGAGTTGTTAGCATCGCGGAGACTCAAATAGGCGCGTAAAGTTAGACCGATTAAATATTTAAATATTTATAAAACACCTGTTTTTAAAAATAATCAATCATATTATTATCTACGACAATTAGTTAGTTTTATGGGCTTTTCATCACTCTGCTTTACAATCGTTTTCATAACATAATATATTTTCTAAAATCTTTTGGTTTATAATGGTATATTATACACGTATATTACTGTTTTTATGTTAAAAAAACACAAACATCGCATGAGAAAATTTTTTGCTCTTTTCTCCTTTTATTGGACATCAAATTATTTCAACTTATATATTTGTCAATTTTTTACCAATGTTAACAAGATGATATGTTTGATTTATTCAAATCTAAAAAAATTATAGTTATTTCAGAGGAAGGAAATTTAAACTATCGGCATTTGAGCCCTGTTCGACTATTTCAATCAGAATGAAACCTGCATATTACACTGCAACGAAAGTTCATTAAATTTTACATCGGTACAGGGACTTTAATCTGTGCCGTTTTTGTGAAAATCTTAAGAAGGTGCCAAATATATGGTATAAAGTAGATGTTCCAGTCAGCTGATTTCGATGACTAAATTGCCATAAGATCTGAGGCGTATAGCTGTTTTTTTTTTTGTTTTTTTTTATAATATATTTCATTGTTTTTTACAACTGTATATACAAATACAATAAGTAAAATGGCTGAATTACAATAACAGGCATGAATAGACATGTGAAGAATCTACCCAGTGGTAGTACTTCAAAGTTTATTTCATGAGCAGGTCTCGAGGCCACCGTCTTTTCAGGCGCCTCGGAGGATTACCGGGAATAGATGTAGATGAGAGGTTACGGAAAAGCGGGTTTGAGTGGGCAGGTAGTTTGGAATTAAAGGAGGTGTATCTATCGCGGGCCAAGTCTGCAACCAGTGGGATATTTAGGTCTCTATGGATGAGTTTATTAGTTACAAAGTAAGGAGCATTGAGGATTTTTCGTAGGATTTTGGATTGCAAGGATTGGATGCGGGAGGAGTTTGATAGTTTAGTGGACCCCCATAGCTCAATGCCATAGGTCCAAATAGGTCGGATAATCGTGATGTAAATGAGTCTTTTGTAGTGAATAGAGAGTTTTGAACGTTTGTCTAGTAAGTGTTGTAGTAAGCGGTATCTGCAGGCAGTTTCTTGTCGTTTTAGTCTAGTGTGAGGATTCCAAGTAAGGCGCTTGTCTAGATGGAGTCCAAGGTAGCGGATCTGTTCAACGGGGATTAATGGAATGTTGCCAAAGGATACAGTAGGACAGGTATTCATAGGCTTGCGGCGAAGAGTAAAGGTAATTTGATGGGATTTATTTGGATTGATTTTAATTCTCCAATTATGACACCATTCTTCAATGGATTGGATGTGAGACTGTAGGAATTGTGATGCAACCGTTGGGTCACTACTTACGGATAACACACATGTGTCATCAGCGTAAGTAGTGAGAACAGTGCTAGGATGAATAGGAATGTCAGCTGTATAAACGGAATAAAGGATTGGGCCTAAGATGCTACCCTGAGGTACACCTGCGGACTGAGAAAATATGGATGAGTATGAAAGGTTATGGTTGACTTTGAAAGTTCTATCTGAGAGGTAAGAATGAATAATTAGGAAGTATGTAGGAGAGAGGAATTTCCGGAGTTTATATAGCAGTCCTGGGTGCCAAACTCGATCAAAAGCCTGTTCAACGTCAAGAAAGGCTCCAGTGCAATACATTCCGCGCTCCAATGTGGAAGAAATGACATCCACCACACGGTGACACTGTTGTATAGTAGAATGGGATGTCCGAAATCCAAACTGGTGGTCAGGAATCACGTGGTTGAGATCTAGGATTGGATATAAACGTTTTAGGAGGAGTTTTTCTAGAATTTTGCCCATAATGGGCAAAAGAGAGATAGGACGGTAGGAAGATGGGTTTTCTAGAGGCTTTTTGGGTTTTGGTATCATTTTGATAATGGACAGTTTCCATGTAACGGGAAAGTTGGTGGAACGGAGTGTGGCATTGTATACATAGGTAAGAAGGAGTATTGCTTTTCTAGGGAGCTGTTTTAGGATACGGGAAGTGATGAGGTCGTGACCAGGTGCTTTTTTGGACGGTAATTTTTGAATGATGCTGATAATTTCTGATGGGTGGAATGCTTTAGGAGGAAGAGACATTTGGAGAGGAACGGTTAGTTCTGCTTCGACATGTTCGATATGGATTGGGTTTTGGATATCAGGATGCGGATTAAACATTTTGGAAAGGTGTTTTGCGAACACCTGAGATTTTTCTTCGTCGGATCTTGTCCATGTCTGGGATTCAGTTAAAATAGGATGATTGAAGGTTTTGAATTTTAGTAACTTTGCAGTGGTTGTCCATAATGATCTGTCAGAGGTATTCAGGTTTCCAGTAAAGATCTGCAGGTTTTGAATTTTGAATTGTGTTAATTCGGTTTTAGTGCGTTAGTCAGTTTATTGTAGTGCTGTTTATCGGAAGGATATCTTGTTCTATGCCACTTCGCTCTTGCTTTCCGCTTTGCAGTAAGCAAGAGACGAATGTGGTTCGGTAAGTAGGATTCATGAGAATTTCTGATTTTAGTGATGGATGTATTGTTGTTTATGGCAGTCTCTATAGATTGTGTTAGGTTTTCAATGGCAGAGTCTATGTCTTGTTTAGATTTCAATGGTATTTTCAAGTCGAGTATGTTTTCTAGGTCGTTTCGGAAATTGTCCCAGTCCACATGTCCTTTAATCAAGGAAGGAGGAGAGGGTTGGAGAATAGGATTTGAATTCATGAGAAGCAGAACAGGGCTATGATCTGAGGAGAGGTCGTCTAAGGATGTAATTGTACATTGGGTAGTGGGAATTTGGGAAGAGATAAATATGTCTAGAATATCCGGGCGTTTTTTAAGGGATGTAGGCCAGTATGTAGGATCCTTGGGTGACAAGACGGAAAAGCTATTAGAGGTTGTGACTTGGGAAAGAATCCTGCCACGAGTGTTGGACGTTCGGCATCCCCACCGTTTGTCTTTGGCGTTGTAATCCCCACCAGCAATGAAACGCGGACCAAAGGTTCGGAATAAGGAATCAAGATCATTATAGGATAAGGTATTACCAGGCGGGCAATATACAGCAGAGAATGTAAGGTTATAAGGGCGGGAGGTTAAGGTAATAGAGGTTGACTGAATGGTGTCAGTTGGAGTGCAAGGAATCAGGGAGTGAGGTATGGATTTGTGAATAAGGATACATGAGCCAGCGTGAGATGTGTTGTCTGGGTGATCTGTTCTGTATGTGATTTAGTCACGTATGTAGAAGCGAGACTGTGTTGTGAAGTGGGTCTCTGTAAGTAAGGCAATGTCTATGAAGTTGTTGTGGAGGAATACGTCTAGTTCGTCTCGGGGGTTTAGTAGTCCATTTGCATTCCATAATAGGATGGATAGGGAGTTTTTCTTCATATTGGGGCATGGAATGGGATTACTGAGAGCAGTCTGGTAAGGAGATTGATCAAAGGATTGATTGTATTTTGAATTTCACGAATGAATGATGAAAGGATTGCAGTAATGTCTGTAGGATTCTGGTTAGGATAGGGATTGTAGGCAGTGTTTTGGATTGGAGGATTAGTAGGGATGTTTTGAGGTGGATTTCTCAAACGCTGAGTAGGTTCCATTGATTTATCTGGTCGAGGATTAAGTTGAGATGTAGATGGAGAAGAAGCAGGATGTTTGGAATAGGATTCCGGTGGCAGATAAACCCTTAATAGATCTTTGGGATTTATTTCATTTGTGGGAATTTTAGGAAGAGGTTGGGAGTTTTCACGCTGGGGATGTGAGATCTTAAGATTAGGATGAGAAGGCTTAGGGTCAGAATGGGAGGTCTGAATCTGAGGTAAGGAAGGCAGAGGCGCCTGTTGATGTTGTTGATGTTTCCTAAAGATGTTTGAAAACGTGGAAGTATTGGTTGAAGAGTTCATGAATCTATCCTGTTCATTAATTGCTGGCGTTCTTGAGGGTCGTACGTCATTTCTTGTAGAAGGTCCGGTCCTTGGATCCGTAGAAACTGCATTTCTTTGAGAATGGAAGGCTGCGTTAATTGCTTTTTGACGTTGCAGGTTTTTATAAACTATGCAACCCTTATAGTTAGCAGGATGCGCTTCATTGCACAAAGCACATTGAGCTGGCGTATCTCTAGGTTTTGGGCACGTGTTGGACAGGTGCATACCACCACATTTAACGCACCTTGGCTGATGGTGACAGTATGATTTCGTGTGTCCAAGGTTCTGGCATTTGGTGCACTGGACTATTTCCGCTCTATGTCTCGGCTCTTCAAATCTTACAACTGAGTACACCAGCCTGGTGACGTGAAAGATTTCAGTATTATTAGAAGCTGGCTCAAGATCGATAAAAAACAGGGGTAGCGGGTATTTTTCAGTTGGATGGATTACAGGGGAAATATGTCGGACATTGTGTCCTAGTTCCTCAATGTCCTGCTTAATTGCTGTAGTAGATGTGGAAGAATGAAGGCCTCTCAATACTACCCTATACGGCTTTTCTTCTCTAAGCTGGTAACAGTGGAATTCATATTTTTTCTCTTGTAAGTAATTAATTAAATTTTCTTTAGTCGTTGTATTTATTTTAATATCTTTTAATCGAGAAAAGCATTTAAAATTTGGCTGACCGATTAAATTTGAGATTTCCTGTGCCAAGGTCATAAAGTCTCGTATATTAGTTACGAATATTGGGGGAGGCTCCGGTTCTGAGAATTGACCGGGTGTTGTTGTCTCTGTGTCGATAGTACTGAGGGCTTCAAACTTATTGCTTGTAGGAATATCAGTGGAAATTGTAGAAGATTGATTTTGAGGTACTGATGGATCCATAATGTTGACTGCAGGTATGCTGCTGATGGTAGTATTGGGTGACGTTTGTTTCTTTCCTTTCTTCTTTTTTCTTTTGTTTGGCGAATTTTGTAGGGAACCAGGTGTCTGATTTCGCTGTCTTTTCTGAAGAGTTCTTCTCGTTAAATATTGTGAGTCAGTCTCACTTATTTCCGAGAAAACTGTTTCATCATCTGACTCCATGCACGATGTTTTACTCATTTAAATAAAAAAAGTAATCAGAGAAAGAAGTAAAGAAAATTAAAATTGAACTTATAAAATATTTACACAAATAATGAAAAGAAAAAAAGTAAAATTCTATGGTGAAAAAATGAAAAAAAAAAAAAGAAATAGCTGTCCCTGGAGTCGAACTCGTGCCTAATACGAATGGGAGGTGGGGAGCAGCGCCTTAGCCGAGTGAGCTATCAGTGAGCTGACAGAGTTACTGCAGTTAAGATAATGATAGCCAACGGCTCCCACCAGGCAGGTAGAGATCTGCCGCCTTCACGTGGTCGAAGCGCTAGCCAACACTAATATTTCTAACTGTCAATTAAGTGAAATCAAAACGCTTACCACACCAGTCTTCGAGTTAAATTGTTCACGAATGTATAAATTTCAATGTTTACAAACTTTATACACTAGATATGGGCTAATACCACTATGAACAACAATTGATCAGAGAGCTATAACTTTGTGTAACTTCACTTGCGGCCATGATGGTATTACTGTATAGCTGTTTCAAATATAAAATTTCAGTTTCCTACAACTTTATGTTTTTGCGCTTGACTTGAAACAAACAGACCTTTTAGTGGGACTTCTTAATTCGGATTCAGAGAACCCTAAAACGTGTATTTCCGTAGAAAACTGATATTTAAAAATACTTTCCTTTACTGTATATTTCATATGTAAGTTAAATTAAAAAGTGAAGGGTCTCGGATTCTGTACATATAGGCATCGTACTGTTTCTGGGTCAACTTCCGTGCAAGGAGGTTGTTGTTAGTTACTGCTTTAAGGCGTAAAACATTATCAACGCCTATACGAATGCTAACATAATTGTTAAAATACTAGAAGAAGGTAGAAATAAATAAATAATAGTAATTATTAATAAAAGGTATAAATAAGGAATCCATTAAGTATGAATGAATATTTTTTTTTTTAAATAAGTGTGCAGTTGCGAAAAACTACTTAATAATAAATAAATGAAGTAGTAACAAAAACCTTATTTTTAGAATGAAGTTTGAATGATGAAGAAAGTAAAGTTTATAATTTGGGTAGTCAGGAGTTTTTCGAAAGAAATTTAAAGATTAATTTAATTAAATCCCCATCATCTCCTTGAACTTTCGATATATCTGGAATGAGTCCTATTATGTGAAGCTACGACATATAATACGGGCATTCTTGGATGATATGATTAATCGTGAGGGTTCCATTGCAATGTTGGCACCGGTGTACAAGCTCGCTAGCAAAGAGGTAGGAATGTGTCAGTCGGGTCGTGCAAGAATGTGATTTGGTTGAAATCACGCTCAGACTCTTGGTTTCAGGAAATTGCTCTCTTAGTCAGGAGATTTTTTTAAAAACATATTTATTGATATTTACAAATGTATTAAAAAAAAATACATCTAGTAAATGTGATGGAAATATACAAAACTGTCATGAAAAACATGTAGAGATAGTACCCAGTGGCAGCACTCTAAAAATATTCCAAACTAGAAGGTCCCGGGGCCATTTCCTTTTCTGGCGCCTCGGAGGATTATCTGGAATTGAAGAGGAAGAAAGGATTGAAACTAGTGGGTTAGAGTGAGAATAGAGTTTGTCATGAAAGGATTGATACCTGGTCCGAGCCCAGCCAGTAACAAAGGGAACATTAAGGTCTTTATGGATAAGTTTATTCGTGACAAAGTAAGGAGCGTTGAGGATTTTACGAAGGATTTTGGATTGTAAGGATTGGATGCGGGAAGAATTCGATGGTTTAGTAGAGCCCCAAAGCTGTACTCCGTAAGTCCAGATTGGTCTTATAATAGTCATGTAGATGAGCCTTTTGTAGTTCAGAGGAAGGTTTGATCGTTTGTCTAGTAAGTGTTAAAGTAGCCTAAAGCGGCGAGCAGTTTCTTGTCGTTTTAGTCGTGTATGAGGATTCCAAGTTAGGCGTTTTTCAAGAAGAAGTCCTAGGTATCGGATCTGTTCAACAGCAGCTAGTCGAGTGTTATTAAAGGATACTTTAGGGCAGGAAGTCAAAGGTTTACGGCGAAGGGTAAAGGTTATTTGATGGGATTTGTTGGAATTTACTTTTATTCTCCAGTTCTGACACCATACTTCTAGGTCTTTGATGTGAGCTTGAAGGGTATTTGAAGCAACAATGGATCTTTATGAACTGATAACACGCAGGTATAAACAAAGATAATATTATAAAAACGAGCGATAATCATGTGATAAATACGAAGACGATTATTGCATACTCATAACCATCGTAATAAGGGAATGTTGTGTAATGCACGCACGATTTTTTTTTTTCCAGAATTTAATTGTCTGACGCTTACGTCTTCTAGGGAGGCTTAGTTATTCCAACTCAGCTTGAAAGGATTATTAAGGAGTAAAAAATGTGTCTAGAATAATTTAAATTAAGTAAGAGACAGTATCTAATAAAAAAACATCCTCCGCGTTCTTGAAACCGGATAGTTAAAATGGTTCGGATGAAAGATTGGGAATTGACGGAAAGAATGTTGGAATGGAGAGAGGGGGTAAAAAAAATAAGGCAAAAAGGTCGTCAAGGAAAATGAATAGAGAAATACTATAAAGAGATTGGAATAACAGGGAAATATCAAATGGTCTTGTTATTGGGGATCAATCAATAATAATAAAAAGATATTTCGTAAAGATTTCAGTTGAGCATTTTTTCCCAATCATTATATTGGGTTGTGTCACATGAAATGTCCGTTTTCAATCTAAAGGATTTTTATTAAAAATACGATATGAAAACAAGATAATTTTATTCGAAGTATTTACCTTCTTTTTATACAAATTTTTCCCAACGTGACACCAACTTTTTATCCCCGAACTGATAAACTCTGAGCTTTGAAGTGAAACAAAATCTGAAAAAGGCACTTTCTACTTGATCATCATTTTCAAAAAGTTTTGCTTTGACGAAGTTGTCTAAATTCCTGAACAGGTGGTAATCTGTTGGAGACAAGTCGGGAGAATATGGTGGGTGCGGAAGAACATCGTAGCACAGTTCTTTAAATTTTTTCACGGTATGTTTTGAAACATGGGGTCTTGCTGCCGCTCAGTGAGATCATGAAGTACCCAGGTATCAAGCTGTTTTACTTTCCCAATACACTTTAAATGTTTGGAAACGGTAGATGCACTTGCATTCAGTTGTGCTGAGAGTCCATTAACTCTTTGGTAGGGGTTTCCTTCTACTGTATGTTTGAGGACATCGTTGTCTATTACAGACGGAGGTCTTCCTCTGGGCAAGTTTTCCAAGTCGGTATCCCCAGCTGAAACTTTAGCAAACCAACGGCGAAGGGTCCGTTCATTAACACTCCCTTCTCCAAACGCCTTGCGAATATTTCTAGCGGCCTCAGCTGCTGAATGGCCGAGTTTAAACTCGTACAAAAATATTACTCGAAAATCGCGTGTTTCCATGTTGATATTTGGAGGTACACTAAAAAGTGGGTAATTGATTGGGAAACTAATGTTTATAATACAACGGTAGAGGATTAGTCACTGTATACTGTATAAACATTCAGAAGAAAACAACAAAGACCTGCAAAATCCTTTATGTATTCGTATACACAGAAACTATAAAAACGGACATTTCCTGTGAAACAACCCAATAGTAACAAAAAACTTGCTTTTGGAATAAAGTTTGAATGATGAAGATAGTAAAGTTCATAATTTGTGTAGTAAGGAGTTTTAGGAGTTAGAAATTTAAAGATTAATTTAATTAAATACCTATTATATCCTAGAACTTTCGATATATGTGGAATGAGTCCTATTCTGTAAAGCTACGACACATAATACGGGCATTCTTGGATGATATGATTAATCGTGAGGGTTCCATTGCAATGTTGGCACCGGTGTACAAGCTCGCTAGCAAAGAGGTAGGAATGTGTCAGTCGGGTCGTGCAAGAATGTGATTTGGTTGAAATCACGCTCAGACTCTTGGTTTCAGGAAATGGCTCTCTTAGTCAGGAGGCATTCTGGAAAACAATATTTTAATTATTTCGGCGTTTCGGCTCTAACAGCTATCATCATGGTTGCAAACAATCAGTACGGTACGACAATGAAACTAATAAATGTAAAAATAATGGCAATGTCAAAATAAAGTAATGAAAAAATTCAAATAAGCAATGATTCCGGTTCGTTCATTCACACTCCCTTCCCCAAACGCCTTGCGAATATTTCTAGCGGCCTCAGCTGCTGAATGGCCGAATTTAAACTCGGCAAAAATATTACTCGAAAATCGCGTGTTTCCATGTTAATATTTGGAGTTATAGTAAAAAGTGGGTAATTGATTGGGAAGCTAATGTTTATAATACAAAGGTAGAGAACTAGTAACTGTTTACTTAAATATGTAAACATTGGAAGAAAACAACAGAGACCTGCAAAATCCTTGAAATCCTTGTATAATATTGAAAAATGCTACGAACTTATATTACAACCCGATATTAGTAATTGAGGGATGTCAGTACGCTCCGTGAAATAGACAGTATTAGAGAGGTGTATGTATAGCTGATAGTGTTAGTTTAGTATCAGGGAAGCAGTACACAGCCATTGTAAGCTAAAAGCTTGCCTCCAATCAGTGGCTTCTGTCAACAATCAACTCTGTCCTACTGTTACAGTGTTTAAATAACATTTCAATATTTCTTGATTAGGCTATACAAAACGTATTTTATCTTACTCGGAAATCCTGACGTCACAAAAAGGATTAATAGCCCATAAATAAAAATAAAACACACGACTTTCCCGTGCCTTACTAGTTAAAAGCAATTTATGAATTGGGACGTTGAGATGCAATAACCATTCTAGACAATTTTAAAGGAAGCTCAAAAATCTCAAATTGAATTATTTTTAATCCAACTTATTTGATTTTTCTTTTGTGCATTAAAATATAGAATTGTTTTTTTACTATATTAATACCCTTTTGGAAAGCGTCACGCTCTATGCAGCAGAAACATGGGAAATTACCAAAAAGGAGAGGTGAGAGGTAATGCTAATATTATTGGAGACGGAGGCGCACTTGTACCAAATCTAAACTACAGCATGTTTCCAACCAAACTATTTTGGGGAATGTCCGAGAGGAAAAAAATATTCTGAACGAAATAGATATAAAGATGTTAAAATGGACATGTACAAAGAATGACAGAGGAGCGATTGCCAAAGATGACCTTTCTCTATCAACCAACGGAAAGGCGGAAAAGGGGAAGACCCAGGAAGAGATGGTTGCAGGATGTGGAGGAAGGCATGGCTGCCAGGTGTCTTCGAGAGGGAGGCTGGCTCGACCGAAAGAAGTGGCAAGATAATTTAGGAGTAACAACTAAGTTGTAAAAAAACTTGTCAAATGAATAAATAAAAACAACACTATATTGAAATTTGTTTGTTTATTTATTTAACGTCACTTTATGCTACCATGGCTAATCGGACGATGCTACAGTGGGAGTCCTAAATTTTGCCTATCCAGGTTTTATTAGGATAGGGATCTTTAACGAGTACCTGACATCGCACAGGCTCGGGGCCACCTTTTAACGTCCCTTCCGAAGGACGGTATAACTAAGGATTTTTTACTCCCATTAAAACATCCTAGGACCACCTGCGGGTTTGAACCCGTGACCTTTGGCATAGGAGACTGTTATGCTAACCACCCAGCTACAAGTGATCCCACTATATTGAAGTTATGAATGATACGTTTTAGTACTTTAGAAAAGAACAGCATTTCCAAATCGCGTTCTTTAAGGATTTGAGATCTATTAAATAAAATCAACTAAATGATTTAGATAAAAGTAATTGATTAGAATACAAATACGTCAAAAATATCAATTTTGTAAAAAATGTCTTTTAGTACCTTTTTTACAAAATTGATTTTGATGTAAATTTGTATTCTCATCACTTAAATGTATCTAAATCTCCTAATTGATTTTATCTAATGTACACCCCAGTCCTTTATAAACGCAATTTAGAAATATTGTTATTATATATATTGTTATGTTATTTAGTTCCTTTATATGTTATAAAGGAACTAATTACACATTTAATATCGTTCCAAATTATACCAAAACATCTCATTTCATAACTTTAATATGATGTTATTAATAGTCTAAAAAAAAAATTCTGCATTTTAATGCGAAAAGAATCAAATGAGCTAATTTAATTATGTTATAATAAGTGATTTTCGCGTCTCCTGTAAAATTTCCTAGAATAGATATAGTACCTTTTGGAAATCAACGTCTTAATTGCTAAGTTAATAAGAGTCTGATAATAAAAAAGTTTGCAGGTTTTGTTTAAGAAGTGAATGAAACATCTGAACCATATAGAATAAAATAGAATAGATAAAAAAAAAGACTGGGACCAGGTCCCTTTAGAATTTCAGGTGTGTACATTGAAATGTAAAATAATATAATATGATATGCCTGGCTAAGAGACAAAATTAACATGGTTAGTTATTATTTACAAATATGAGATAAGAAAAAAGAAGAAATATTATACAACAAAAAATATAAAAAAATCTTCCAGAAACGATGTTGTTGAACAAAATGTAAGATATATGAGTTAACAAACAATATTTACAATTAAACAGTAGACACTTATTCTTCATTCAAAATTTAATACCCTTTGAATTGAAATATAATTTTTGAGGTCAGTATGGGATGACAAGAGGTAATAGAAAAGTTAAAATTAGAATGAGGATAGAGAAGCAGCATGGCGTATATGGGTAGCTAGAGAATTCCAAAGGGTACTTGAGCGGATAATAAAGGAACGATCAAAAGTTTTAGTTTTGTGGGTAGGAACGTAAAGGTCAGAATGGCGCGATCTTGTTTCAAGAGAGTGGACTGACTTTTTTTAAAAATATAATACATCAAACTTTACTATCTTGGAAAAGTGGAAAATTGCAAATGGATTGACCCATAAGTCATAACTAAGGACTGACTGAGGATTTAAATTGAAGGAGGCTGTGGGGATATAGAGAGTATGATTGGAGTTAATGGTTTGGTACAGGTATGAGTCTAGGAAATATTTCTGCGAGCAGGTAGAAGGAGCCACTTCAATTCGCTATATAAATGGGTAACATGAGAGCTTTAAGATGTACCGAAGACAATTCTTATAGAGACTATACGCCCCTAATTATATTTCAGTTTTATAGACGTTTTCGTTTTCGAGCTGGAGTAACACACACACACACAGGTCTTTTTGTGGGACTTCGCCATTTGAACTAAGGGGACCCGAAAATGTTTAATTCTGGTAATAACTTCAATTTGAAAATATTTACGATTGCAATACTACGCTTACTATATAATAAAATTCATAATACATAGTTTATTTTGTGTTTCAAACAATATTTGAATATTATTAGTATATATATATATATATATATATATATATATATATATATATATATATAATAATTTTATTTAAAAAAATCATCATTAACTAAAGGAGAAATTATTAATAGAAGCGTCAAAACACTTGACATTGCACACGTTCTCGTTCAAATAATCCATAAGGTCTTGTATATGGGATATCTCATTACTGGAAACTGGTTTGAGGGTTCTGGAATTAACTGGAAATTCCGCTTTCAAGTGGTATAAATCTCAACCTCTATTGTTGGAGATGTTTGCCTCTTCAATTAAATTGGAAATAATAATTTTCGCGCCACGGTTTAATTTAATAGCACTAATTCCCTCCTTCTTTGGAATAAAAGGCTCTCATCTTTGGAGGTGTATGTTCTCGTTATTAGTGAACACTGCCAGCCAACCGTAGTGGCTTGGTTAAATAATCCCTCTTCACCTTCCATTTCTCTCCTCAGATCAATTATAATTTATATATAATTAATATTACGATAATAGGGATCACTTGTAGCTGGGTGGCTAGGATAACAGGCTCCTATGCCAAAGATCACGGGTTCCAACCAGCAGGTGGTCCTAGGATTTTTTAATAGGAGTGAAAATTCCTTAGTTATGCCGTCCTTTGGAGGGGACGTTAAAAGGGGGTCAGGTACTCGTTAAAGATCCTTACCTAATAAAACCTGGATAGGTAAAATTTAGGACTCCCACTGTAGCATCGTCTGATTAGCCATAGTAGCATAAAGTTATGTTAAATAAATATTATGATAATAATAAAAATATTGATTTATATACAATAATTACAGTGTACACTAAATACAAATATGTTTATTGTCATGATTACATGACATAATGTCGGTGTCTTCACGATTTTTTCAAGATAATAAAGTTACTGATTGAATTGACTAGGAATATATAATTAAAACTTGTGCTTAATCAAATTTAAATAAATAATGGGTACTTACGTATTAACGTCAACCCAGCAGAAATTCTGCTAATGTCCCAATCTAATCCTAAAGTTTTTGCAACATATCATTCCAGCCTATACCAGTTTTATCCGATGAATCAAGCCGATGTCAGCTCCACGCACCAGCAGTAATGAATCTTAAAACTGGACAAAATGGAATTCTGCTAAACTCAAACCAGGTGTATTTCTTATGTCCCAATTGCTAATCAAGGCGTCTTATATTACATTTATAAAAGTTACGCTAAACGAAATATAGCTTCATATGTAAAATATTTCGCTCCTGAAGAATTTTTTTTTATACGTGTATATTGGAATTTACAACTGTTTAACAGAATACTACCAGTAAATATGAGTAAAATATAAGAAAAGCATGAAACTCATATAGAGAAGCTTCACATTGGAAGTACTCTGAAAATATTCTAAACCATGTCTCGGGACCTCTTTTTTCAGACGCCTGTTTCGGGCCAAATCAGTACCATATGGAACATTAAGGTCTTTATGGATTCGTTTATTCGTTAAAGGGAAGGAGTATTGAGGATTTCACAAAGGACGTTTGTCTTATAAGTGTTGGAGTAGCCGAAATCGTCGAGCAGTTTCTTGGAAATAGAAAGAAGAAATCCTAGATATCGAATTTGTTCAACAGGAGCTAGGGGAATGCTATTGAAGGAGACTTTTTACATAGGTTTACGATGAGGTTGAAATTAATTTAGTGTGCTTTTTTGGAATTTATTTTAATTCTCCAATTTTGACAGCATACCTCAAGGTCTCAGATGTGGGAATGGAGAGGGTAAGAGGCAATAGTTGGTTCAGTATTGACTAATAACACACCCAATGTCATCAGCATGGGTAGAAAGGAAACTGTTAGCATGGGATGGGATATCAGGTGTATTGACTTGGAACAAAACTAAATTTAAAAATTAATTCATTAACTAAGTTAAGTATGAGCAATGAATAATAATTCTTTTTCAATTCATAATCTGGTATTTGATCTGAAATATCAGTGTTGTTGAGCTTCTGTTTAGAATGTAGAAGGTATTGGAACAGCTGGAACTTGAGCATGGCGGATATGAGTAGCTAGGGAATTCCAGAAATAAGTAGAGCCGACAAAAAAGGAATGATGAAGAATTGTTGTTCTTGTTAAATTCTATGTGTAGGGATTTAGAAGGATGAAGCAGGAATAGATAGGGATCTTAAACGAGTACCAGGCATTTCACAGGCTCAGGACCACCATTTTCCTAGAGCTATTTGCCGGGTTTGAGCTCGTGACCTTGCCATAGAAGGATGTTATGCTTGCTACTACACCACATGTGACCCCCCAAACTCACGCTTATGATGATATATTTTATAATTAAAAAAAAAAAATGTTAGGGTGTTTTTGGATTTCTGTTTATATAACTCTCCTTGGATTATATAGTATTCATATTAGGTGGATAGTTCTCCTTCTACCATTACTTTCCTGTTTAGGCGACCCTGTAAAGGCGTTCAATATCCTAAATCTGAACTTATCTAGGTCAACTAAATTTATTTGGATGTTTAAATTAAGGTTTTAAATAAATTCTTTAGGGCAACTATATAAAAGTCGTTTTAGAAACCAGTATTATTGTGGTTTGTAATAACTTTCGTTAAGATCAAGAATAAAAAATATAGGTTCGAAATCACAAAAGTCGTGTTTAATAATAATGATATACTAAGCACATGTGCTTCAGGTATACCGATGATTTTTCGAATGATATGAATATATTCCACCGAGGGATAAGTCATGATAACTTCGTTTTTCTCTTATGGGTAAATAAATAATTAAATCCTTTGTTTATTTTAGGTTCATTTTCTATTAATATAATGACCCCATTAAAATATGGTGTGAAAAAACCCTTTACTTCTACAAACCTCCATTGTTAAAAATCAATTTAAGAATTTTAAAATAAACTTAGAGTTCAAATATGTTTAAAGAATTACATTAAGTCTCCATAGACATATTTATTTTAGATTAAACAATCTAACAATAAAGATTATAGTTGTGGATGTAATTAGTTGACCGTTGAGAATTACTGGAAGGAATTAGTCCGGGTGGCGGTAATTAAATGAAACAACTAAATAGTTTCAACTATTTTATTGTTTGCCAACGTTTCGACCCCCTTTGTGGGTCATCATCAGGGCGCATGGTGGGAGAATGGAAACTAGCAAAACTAGTTTCCATTCTCCCACCATGCGCCCTGATGATGACCCACAAAGGGGGTCGAAACGTTGGCAAACAATAAAATAGTTGAAACTATTTAGTTTTTCATTTAATGACCGCCACCCGGACTAATTCCTTCCAATAAAGATTATAGCATTATCTACAAAAATTACTTATTTTTATCAGCTTTTCATCACTCTCCACTACCATATACAACATCGTATATAAGCTAACATTTTTTTTTAAATATTTAGCTTTCTAACGGTATAATGTACATATTTATTACTATTCTTCTACATCTATATAACTATTCTTATGTTCGGAAAAAAAAGTACCTAAAAATATATATTTGCCCTTTTTTCATTTTATTGGTTATAAAATTCACTCATCTTGTATATTTATCCGTTTTATATCAATGCTAAAAAGATGAAATAGTTAACGAGTTAGAA